>JAQPPZ010016901.1:2205000-3405000 GCA_028583015.1 Wollemia nobilis | reverse complement strand
GACCTGATACAATGCACTCATTGTTCATAGTAGGGCATGAGTTGGCCTTGGAGAAAAATATTTGCATATATGCATGGTGTAAGATGTCTTTCCTAGTTTTTCCTATTATAGTGGGTGGACATGCTTGTTGGCACATCATATTTAGTTGTGCCTATCTCACAGTTTCTTTTAGGGCTGAGGGACATATATTTGCATATGTACATGGCACAAGTTGGATATACCCTATAATATTATAACAAACCTAAAACTTACCCAGCCTAAGTAAGAATTATTTTAAGAAGGAAGATTTAAGGTTTCCAAGATGTCACCATGCTATTATTTAAACATTTACATATGACTTTAACCACATTTCAAGTTTTGCAATGTTATAGATATTTCTCGAGTGGGTACGAGAGGCCAAGCTCTCATATAATAGTTTAGGGTTTACCTTGTATACCTTTGTGATACTTAAAATACTTTCATATGGTTTTCCCATTCCCATGCAATCTCGAGAGTAGAAGCTTTTAAAAGGTATTAGAACAACTCTTAAATCATGAAAGTGCAGTCCGAATGCATTTTATGTTCATTGCAATTAGAAACCAAAATAAACTTAAAATACCCATTCAATTTTCTTCCTTATTTTCAAACATCATATTTTCTACTTAACATAAGCAAGAAAATATTATCCTTAAAATAAACCCCATAATTTCTTTTAAAACATACAAGGTTCCACATCTCAAAGTAATAAATGTAAAACCATACATTTCTTCTCATAAAAGTAAAGAGATCCCATAATATCCTTATATAGGTTGGATTCCACATCCATCCCTTTCATTCCTAAAACTCATATCAACTAAACTAATCATTACATAGGTGTCATAGAAGAATCAAGTGAGAACTATACCATGATATATCTCATAATTCTTAAAAATAGCAAGATATAATTCAAATGCTATCCTTTAGCAATAGGCCATTTCCATTCATATTCTACTTTTAATACTAAAAGTAAGACCAAAGGTCAACCCAACATCTCTTTTAAAAACAACAATAGCTAAAAAGCAATATACCCCTTTACTAATTAAAAACCAAACTCAAAATAAAAATCCTAGCTTAAACCCATATAATAATTAATTCCTTTTTTAGTCATATTGAATCAAAAAATTCTAAGGTGCACTACATGGCCAAAAAAAACAATAGCACTAGCTTCAAAACTGAGCCAAAACAATACAACACTATAACAAGGCATGCTCTACAAAAAGTAAGTAGATATATCAATGAAAAATTTAATACGTTTATAGAAATACCAAATAAAAAGTGGCAGTTAGAACTATAGATTAAAACAATTACTTCAAACCTTATAGAACAAAGGCTTACGCAGTCTATACTCTGAATGAGGTTATTCTTAGAATGTAGGTTTAAAAATAGGCTACAACCAAAACAAAAATTAACCAAAATCTAAACAATAAGAAGAGGGTATACCTCAAATTAGCTTATGTTCCACAAGTCATAGACATCACAAACACAACCCAACACAAAGGGGTGAATTCCAAGAAATAAAACTATAAGCTCATTTAGCATTCGACCTTGAGCGAAACAAGCTTCTTCATAATAGGACAATATAAACCCTACTAGGTGTTTTTCTAGGCAAAGGAGAACCAACCACAAACAAGCAAAGCAAAAACACTATAGGCAAAATCTAGACTAAGGGTCAACAAAGAAAAAATGAGGCATCTATTTGAGATGAGTTATACAAAACATTGCACATAGATTAATATTTGCAAACCAAACTTTCACCAAGATATTAAAATATCAAAACTAATACTACTAGCCACTATGGATTAATGGCCAAGATATTAAATAGAATATCATTAAGTCCTAATTAATGGGCTCTTCCCAAAATAAATTTCTTCTTTTCCAAAATATTTATAAAAATAACAACTATTAATCAAAAGAATATAAAAATTATTCTTAATTATAATTGAAAGTAAACAATGATATTAATCCATCATTATTAATGTAAAAACCATAATGTCAATCATCAAATAATTCTTTTTTAAGCATTCTTGATATTAAAAGCAATAATATCTACCAAAAAGAATAATAGATCAATGCTTCCCAAAACCATCACAAAGCACCCCAAACAAAATGCAAAAGAAACAAGCATTGAACTCACACAAGGAGGATCTAACACAACCATCAGTTGGTCACATTTGCATAAGGTTTTATGGTAATTTTATCAACTTCCGCCCAATCGACTTCATTGTTATTAACAACTTCCCTATCGATGGTATGTTTCCCATATGCAAATCATGAATGCAACTACATGAAGGGGGTATTTTGTTAGAATAAATATTAAGTCCTACTAGGATATTCTGATTGGAGTTATTACTCTTGCATGAGGTAGGTAAACTCCCAATTAAGATTAGCTCAGATCTATTGGGTTGTTGTAATCCAACAGCTCATAGTGATCAACTTTGCTATTTATACAAAGTTGATCCCATGGAATAAATCAATTAGCTCTTGATCTTTTCAAGTAATGCTTTGCATATCTATTTTTCTGTCCTCAATATTGTTTTATAATATTTCAACATGGTAATAGAGTGAGGGTAAATTTTGCATGCATTCTAGTATTTTAATTAATCTAGTTCATCTTATCCTCTTTTGGATAGTTCTTTGACTGACCCAACTTATTTAGAAGTTATAGAAAAATCATTTTTTTTTCGATCTATTATCTTTGTGCTCCACTCACTTGTTTTCATCAGAATAGATCTATTTAAAAAAAAAAAAATCCTCTTTGGTAATGCTTATGCTTGTGGAGAACTTGAAGACTAGCAACGTGTCAAATCTGTTGTCATTTTTCTATCCACAATCTACTGGTAGAGGAAAACTCATGATTATAAAGATCAAGGAGTGCTTCTTTTTGCTCTGTTGGTCCATTTTTTTATATAACACTATCATTTGATGCCTTTGACCAGCAACCTGGAGGTTCATGTGTAGGCCCCAATGATGCTCTCGATTTGCAAGTCACTTGGAAGCTTTTTTGAGAGGCGTGGTTTTTTATTAACAGAGTTCGTGGTCTATCAAGGTGAGAAGAATTTTTTTCTAAACAGTGTTCATAATCTATCTAAGAAACGAAGTTGATTGACAATCTTGATCTGCACCCTGTGAAGGCACTCTTTTTTAAAAATTATTCGTAACCTATAAGGCATGAAAGGAAAGCATTATCCTTTTTTACCTGTGTTCGTCATATGCTAATACATGAGGCTATGGCCATTATGACCATTCCTCGATAGTGAAAGTACATCGATAAGGGTGCAATTTGTGTAGCTACAGAATGTGTGAGCGTGTCTCTTATCCAGATTGCCTGGAGGAACACTGTGTAAGGTGTGTAGCTATGACCATTGGCATTAGAGTCAGTCAGAGCACGTGGTAAGACTATCTATCAATTTCAATGGCCTCGAAGAAGAAACAACTACTCGTTTACCTTTGTGACATTGATAGTGGATGCCAACATGCTATTAAATGGTTACTTTTTTGCCCTAATGATGTCTTCTCTCCTTGGTGCGGAATATATATTGAAAAAAATCCTTGTGATACATCTTCTTTATCCTCCAATCGGTGCCTTATCTGATCACAATTCATGTCCCTCAATAGCTTCCTTCATTGGTGCTTGATATCATTTCGATTTCTTTTCAAAATTATCGTGCTCCCTCTTCTATTTATTCCTCCCCTTCATTTCAAGGCACCTCATACAATGCAATCTTTGACTTCGTGATAAATACAGTGTTGGCTTCCAGTCACTTTGAATAGTGTCACAAGTCTTTTTTACACCGAAGACCCAAGGTATATTTTTATTTATAATTTTTTCTTTATATTTGTTACATTAATGCCATATTTGCTTGAAACCCGCTAATACAAAGATGCATATGAAGCTTCCCATCTCATCTCGGTCTGTTGAGTGAAGGTGATTCAAGGGAGAAGCCCACCTTGGAGCGAATGTGACTCAAGAAGAAGCTCGTATGTTCTTTTTAGCGGTGGACGTGCAGAAATGGAAGAGGTCTGCCTCCACATTAGAAAGACGTGGTAATCAGAAGATGTGGGAAACTTTGTTGTTATATTGTCGTCAAGCCTATGTGTTTTTTTTGAAGCCTTAGAAGATCCATTGCTCACCAAATCTATTTTGTGTCAGATGATGCAGTCATGATGGACGACAGAAGGTTGATCAAGGCATAAGCTTCATATGAGGGTTAGTTTTTCTTTGTAAGACTGGATATATTGTTTACTGATATACTCTAGCACAAATAATATATTGTTTTTTCCAATATTTGGTTCTATAAAGCCTCTCTCACTTTTAAATATTGCATGCCTATAAAAGACTTTCTACAGTGAGAAGCTTCCTTGTAAACATCAATATAAAAAAAAAATTGGAGGGTTTTGTTGGTGCCATTTTTGCTGCACCTCTTTGCATCTTGTTTCTTATCTTACTACTGAAGAGTTATTTGCTTCAATTGCTTTGCATTATTAATCCTTTACAATAAATTGACCCACTCACTCCCCACAACTACCATACCTAGAAACCAAGATTATTAAATCTCATAGCTCAAAAAGGTCTCACACATCTATTAGAAGAAAAGCAGCCTAAATTTGAAAAAGAATATGAAATATTTGTTCATAAAGAGAAAATGTATGAGGCAATGGGCATTATAAGTATGCATGTAAGTGAAAGCTTATGGTTTCACATCTCTGAGTGTAAAAATCCATTTGAGAGTTGGGAAAAACTAAAGAAATTATTTGGTAAAGTGGATCAAATAAGATCAATGCAGCTTGAAGCAAAATTAATAGCAGTATCACTTGAGGACTTCAGCACAATTGTGGATTTTCTCACAAAATTTAAGGAAATTCTCACTCAACTAAAAGGTAGTGGCAAAAATAAAATAGAATAAGAGTGCATCTATCTTATTCTAGCCAAATTAAATGGAGCATTTCAGATATTTGCATCAACCTTTTTGTCTACAATGGATGCCCTTGGTACAAGTTTTAAAATGCCTACACTAGAAGAATTTTGTGATAGGCTCACTAGAGAAGAAATGAAGCTCTCTAAAGTAGAGTCCTCACCCTCCTCCTCAAAATATTTGATGGCCTCCAACTCCAACAAATAAAATTCAATAAAAAATATAAATCCACTTTAAATTGTACTCATTACAAAAAAGGTGGTCATACAGTAAACATATGTTGGAAGAGGTTACAAAAATTAGAAGTATCAATGAAATATCATAAATGAAATTAAAAATAAAATTGGAAAGGCATTAAATGTTCAAGGGAAATCTATAAAGACTTCATCAAATTATTGGGTTCTAGATTCAAGTTCTACTCATCATATGACTTCCTCGCATAAGTCATTTACATCTATTGCCTCAAGTTCCACTTGCAGCATTGAAATTGGTGATTCTTCATTCATTCCAGTAAATGGCAAAGGTAACATTCTCTTATATGGTGGTCATATAAATGATTTTCTTTATGTTCCAGATATTTCTACAAACCTCCTTTCTATATATCAAATATGTACATCTAGTAAAGGGAAAAAAGTCAAGTTTTCACCAAAAGGAGATGAAATAAAAGAATTACAAAAACCATATTCCCTTATGAGACATTGACCATAGAGCACAACTATTTCACTTTAATGGGTTTAAGGATTCTAATATAGCTTCATGATTTTTTTCTCATGGGATCTTGAAAGCAAACTTTGGCATGAAAGGTTTGGTCATCTCAGTTATTGCTACTTGAAAGAGTTGAGTACTCATGATATGGTACTTGGGTTGCCAAATATCTCCTCTATTGATGGTGTATGCCCTGGTTGTGCTCTAGGAAAACAACACCAAGATCCTTTTTCCCAAGTAATTCCAAAACATCATCTATTTTGGAACTAATCCATAGTGATTTAATGGCTTTTCCTCATCCCTCTTTTAAAGGAGCCAAGTATACTTTAACTTTTATTGATGATTTCTCTCATCGTACTTGGGTATACTTTCTCAAATACAAAAGTGATGTCCTCTCTCACTTCAAATATTTTAAAACCTTGGTTGAAAATCAAGCATCTTGCAAAATCAAAAATCTAAGGATAGATAACTGGGGGGATTACTTCAGTAATGAGTTTTCTCAGTTCCTTTCAACTCATGGGATTATTCATCAATATTCAGTATCTCATAATCCTCAGAAAAAAGGAAAAATAGATCATTAAAATAAATGGCTAACTGTATGATTCACTCAAGGGATCTTTCACCAAGTTTTTGGGCTGAAGCAGTCAACTGTGCCAACTTCATACAAAACTGCACACCTCATAAGGATATTAGTCATTTGACTCTAGAAGAAGCCTAGTATGGCTCAAAAATTGATATCTCCTTCTTTAGAATATTTGAAAGTACTTCTTGGGCCCACATTCCAAAGAAAAAGAGACAATATTTAGATAAGAAAAGCAAACAACTTATTTTTGTTGGCTATTATGAGGATATCAAAGCCTACAGGTTACTTGATCCTGCTACTCATGAAGTATGTTTTCACAAAAATGTTTAATTTGATGAAATCCTCCTAAGTAATGATCCTCAATCATCTTCCACGATACAAGTGAACTCCATTGAATCTTCCTCGTTTCCTGAAGCATTATCTAATGAAGAACAACTTAATGAAGATTCCTCTCAAAATGAGCTCATAAATAAAAATTCTTCACATCATGAGCTCATCTCCAATGATCCAGAATCACCTATATTTGCTACTCCAAAAATGCCAAAATGGGCTTGCACAACTGTCAGTGAAGCAACACCTTACATTCAAGATCTTCCATCTTCTAGGTATGCTCACTCTTTGGGTACAAGCCTTGTTTGTCAATCAATTTCAAATGATCCTCAATCCTTCTTGCATGCTAATGGGATAAAAGAATGGGATAATGCCATGGAAGAAGAATATTATTCCTTGATAAAAAAATCAAACCTGGTATCTGGTCTCTCTTCCTAAAGGAATAAAATTGGTTCATTGTAAATGGGTTTACTGAACCAAATATACAACAGATGGAACCATTGACAAATACAAAGCTTGCTTGGTAGCTAAAGGTTTTTCAAAAATTGAAGGTATTGATTATTTAGAAACATTTGCCCCTATTGCAAAAATGGATTTTGTTAGGCTTGTACTAGCACTTGCAGCCTCACAAAATTGACCCATATTTTAGATGGATGTAAAAAGTGCTTTCTTGCATGGTGACTTAAAAGAGGATATATTTATGGAGCAACCCGCTGGATTTATTCAAGACTCTTATCTATTTTTCAAACTAATAAAGTCTCTCTATGGTATCATTTTAGCTCCTCGAGCTTGGTATGAGAAGATGGATTCTTTTCTTCTCACCATCAAATTTTCTCGTTGTGAGTCTGATGCTACAATCTATATTTGGAGGGAACAAAATGACATCACCATTCTTGTCCTCTATGTTGATGATCTACTTCTCACTGGTAGTTCCACTTCCCACATCCAGACTATAAAACACTCCCTTTTTGAGAAATTCGAGATGATTGGTCTGGATTTGGGTCATTACTTCCTTGGATTTCAAATCACTCAAACAGATTCAGGTATTTCATTTGTTAGAAGAAGTATAAACTGGATCTTCTTTAGTGCTTTTGTATGTATGACTGTAAGCCTTCTCCAATGCATTTTCAGTTAGGATTCACTTTAACTTCTTCTTGCACTTCACCTATATCTGATGCTACACTGTATAGACAACTCGTAGGGAGTCTATCGTACCTAACTCATACTCGACTTGATATTTCCTATGTTGTTGGCTTAATATATTAGTTTTATCAAACCCCTCATTTCATCCATTGGTAGGCAGTAAAGTGAATTCTTCGCTATCTATAGCATACTATACATTTTGGGTTGTTCTATGGTAGAGGATAGAAGAGATTGTAGGATACACTAATTCAAATTAGGCAGGTTCAGTTGAAGATAGATGTTCCACCTCTGGCTATATTTTTTATCTAGGTTCTTCACCTATATATTGGTCATGCAAAAAACAATAGGTTGTTGCATTATCATCTACAAAGGCAGAGTACAAAGCTATAGTATTGGCCAATAAGGAGGCTCTTTGTCTTCATCAGATATTGAGAGTTTTATTTTTTCCACGATTAGCCTATCATACTTTGGTGTGACAACCAAAATACAATTCATATCTCTCATAATATCATAGAGCATCATCACGCCAAACACATTGATATTCACATGCATTTCATTCGATAACACATTCAGGATGGGGATCTTTACCTGAAATATATTCCAACAGAGCCTCAGATTGTAGACATCTTCACCAAACCCTTTGTTTCTCCATGCTACCTTCATTTGCGTGAGAAACTTGGGGTAAGGAAGTTATTCTAAGGGGGTTTTTGATGAGGACATCTTTCTCACCCTCCTTCTTCTTCTATATCTTTTGGTGTATGGCTTTTCCCATGAGGTTTTTTATCATCTATCCAAAATAAGTTATGCTATATATTGTACATGAGTACCTCATCAGGCCTTGTTTTCAGGACTCATTTCAATGGATTTACCACTTCTTTCATTCTATTTTAGTATATTGTACATGAGTACCTAATCAGGAATTATTGTTGGGACTCATTTCATGTTGTTCCACTTACCACTAGTATCACTTAAGGGGGGGTTTTAGAATACATCTTAAGTCCTACTAGGAGATTATAATTGGATTTATCACTCCTGCATAAGGTAGGTAAAATCCTAGTTAATATTAGCTTAGATCTATTGGGTTGTTGTAATCCAATGGATCACAATGATCAACTTTGCTATTTATACAAATTTGATCCCATGGAATAAATCAATCAGTTCTTGATATTTTCAAGTAATGCTTTGCATATCTATTTTCTTGTCCTCAATATTGTTTTACAATATTTCAACATATTCATCAATGTTATCCTGAGTTGTTTGATGAATAAGTCATCATTCTCATGTTCCTTTATTATGACATCTCATTCTCAGTGTTTGATCCTTTCTTCCACCCACGAGAATACATGTTCCTACACACATGCAAATCTA
Organism: Wollemia nobilis; assembly: GCA_028583015.1. NCBI lineage: Eukaryota > Viridiplantae > Streptophyta > Pinopsida > Araucariales > Araucariaceae > Wollemia > Wollemia nobilis. The sequence goes on along the minus strand of JAQPPZ010016901.1, from coordinate 3,395,940 downwards.
TTAACAACATCATATTCTTACATAAAACAAATGTTTACAATGGCTAATAATTATATAGCCATATAATCCATAATTAAAATAGCATATCATTCATAAGTCCATCATATGAAATAAATTCACCAAGGGAGTGTCATGACATACTACCCCCTTAGGCTAAACATGGTCCTCTACATTTCATCAATATCCTGAAAGTAACATTTCATTTTAAAATAAAAATGAAAAATATCTCTACATATCAACCACTTTCTCCCAAGTGGCATTTCTCTTAGAATAGTGGTCCCACTGGACCTTGCACCATTCTAGAGCATCATTTTGGAATGAAACTCTAGAATATTCACAGATTTCGCCTCAATCACCGAGGGGTTGGCTACCTACAAGTTAGAAACATTCCATAAATAATCAGAATCAACAATATATATCCTAAGCAAGGATACATGGAAATTGTTGTGGATATTTGATATGTTGGGTGGTAAGGCAAGATGATAGGCTACAAGACTTATATTCTCAATAATTTCAAAGAGACCAACATATCTAGGATCCAACTTAGTAGATTTTATGGTTCTCTTATTGGGTTTTACTCTCAAGAACACTATGTCTCCCATAGATAACTCTTGAGGTTATCTCTTAAGATCACCATAGCTTTTATGATGATCAAAAACTTCCCTAAGCCTCTACCTAATCCTCCTATGATATTCCTCCTTTTCTCGAACTACGCTTGAACCAACAACTACTCGATCCTTCAAATTATCTAAAGAGAGTGGTGTCCTGCATTTCTTATCATGCAAAACTTTAAATGGGGCCATACCCAAGGAATCATGATGTCCATTGTTGTATGTAAATTCTACTAGATGCAGAAAGTCTTCTCATCGAGACTCTGGTCCATGTAGTACATACAAAGCATATCTTCCAAGACCTGGTTTCCCCTCTCTATTTGACCATCTATTTTTGTATGGTATGTAGAACTTATATTCAACTTCATACTAACTGCTACAAGACTTATTTATTATTAATTTCAAAGGGTCCAATATATTTGGGATACAACTTAGTAGATTTTATGGTGCTCTTCTTGGATTTTTCTCTCAAGAACACTCTGTCTCCCATAGAGAAATATAAAGGTGATATCTTAATATTGGCATAGTTTTTCTGATGATTTATGGATTCCTTAAGCCTTTGCCTAATCCTCCTAAGTTGTTCCCCCATTTATAGAACCACATATAAACCATGTGTGAGTCTAATTTTCAATTAATCTTAGATTAACATTAGGCCAAAGGTAATAAAATGACACAAATAATTAAAATCGTAAAAATTCATTAAAAAATAACTAGTGGAAACATACATTACCTTAAACCTTATATAGGCTTAGGACAGGCGCTATAGTAGGGAAGGGAAGGTGGAGGAAGATCGAGGAGTTTAGAGAGAACGGAGGAGTAGGAAGTGGAGTGGGAGGTGGCAGCGACCATGGGGAGAGGAAGGGAGTGGAGTGATAAGGAAAATGGACGATAGGAAAGGAGGAAGTTGAATGGAGGGATAAGGAGAAAATGAAGGAAAGGGAGAAGGAAAAATCATGCCGACCATCCGACAAAATTAGCCGACAAAAGGTAAGTGTGTTCACACTGTGCTTAGAAAAACTAGATTTTTCTAAGCCTAATTCTAGCTAAGTCCTATTCACACTTGCAACATTCTCCCCCTTAAAGTTGAGAGAACTGACTATACAGTCTCTCAGCTTTACAAATTGATCCTTAGCCAATGCCTTGGTGAAGATGTCAGTGACGTTCTCCAAAGTGTGGCAATAGTGAAGCTCAACAATATCAGTTTCCACCATATCTCGGATGAAGTGGTACTTCATATCAAAATGCTTTGATCTACTATGGTGGACAAGATTGTATGCCAACTGAATGGCACTGATTTTGTCACAGAATATTCGAGTTGGACCACTTTGTTGTTCTCCAATCTCTTCTAATACCTTTCGGAGCCATAGATCTTGAGTACTAGCATGAGTCACCGCTATATACTCAGATTCTATTGAAGATAGTGCTACTACTGTCTGCTTCTTGGAACTCCAAGTTATTAGGCCTGAACCAAGACTAAAATAGTTACCCGATGTGGATTTTATATCATCAATATTGTTGCCCCAATCACTATCACTAAAGCCTTCAAGCTTGATAGTATCACTTTTGTAGTACTGGATTCCAAAATCCAATGTACCCTTCACATATCTCAAAATCCTTTTAGCTGCCTACAAATGCAGCTCATATGGATTAGACATAAATCTAGAAACAAGAGATACAACATACTGAATGTCTAGTCTGGTGTTGGTGAGAAACATCAAACTCCCAACAATGCTTCTGAAAGTGGTCACATCAACTTTCGATGCTCCATCATCCTTGCTTAATTGGATCCCATGTCCAATTGGAGTTGCAACTGATTTTCATTGCTCCATAGCAAACTTTTGAATCATATCATGAGCATACTTAAGTTGACGAGATGAAGATCCCCGAATCATGCTCCGATGTACTTCCATTCCAAGAAAGTATTTCATCAAGCCAAGATCCTTCATCTCAAATTCCTGCATCATGGAGTGCTTGCACTCCATGTTAAATTTTTCATTACTACCCATAAAAATGAGATCATCCACACACAAAAAAACTATGAGGATGTCATTTCCTTGATTGAGGTAGTAGAGCATGGGTTCATTTTTGCTTCTGATGAACCCATAATCTTTAAAGTACCCATCAATGCATGAGTACCAAGCTCTTAGTGCTTGCTTGAGGCCATAAAGAGCCTTCTTCAGTTTGTAAACAAGATGTTCCTTGTATTTCTCTTCAAATCCCTATGGTTGCTCAACATACACTTCTTCTATCAAGTAATCATTTAGAAATGCACTTTTTACATCCATGTGTTGGACTGTCTAGCCCTTGTGTGTAGCTAAGGCAAGAACTGTTCTGATAGTCTCCTGTATGGCTACAGGAGCAAAAGTCTCTTCATAATCAATTCCATATTTCTAAGTAAATCCCTTTGCAACTAATCTCGCCTTGTGCCTCTCAATGCTACCATCAGCATTAAACTTGGTCTTGTAGACCCACTTACATCCAACATGTTTCTTTCCTTTAGGAAGCTTCACCAGCTCCCAAGTGTCGTTGTTTTTTATAGAGGTGATCTCCTCTTTCATGGCATCTTGCCAAATATTTTGCGTACAAGCCTTCTCAAAACTAGAATGTTCAAGATGTGTATTAGTTAACAAAGCATAGTTAACTAAATCTCCCCTAGGTTCCTGCTAGGAAACATCATCACCATACAAGTGCATATTTTCTAATCTTTGTAGAACAGAATTCATTTCACTAGCTTGACTCCTAGTGTATATTTTTGAAAAATTCTTATCCAACATCTGATATGATGGATGATTCTGTAGAGTTCTCTTACCTCTGGATGGATAATCGATGTCCATGGGTGAGGAACTTACTGATCTCTACGAAGAAGGACTTGGTGAAGAAGTTAAATTAGAAGATGAACCTGGATCTCTGGGAGGAGACTGCTTACTTTTTTGTGGTGTCTATTGTTGCACCTGTTGAGAACCTACATCACTAGATTCATCATCACTAAAAATCTGAGGCTTACCCCATTCTCCCCCTTCATCAAAAATCACATCCCTGGAAAGCACAAACTTTCTAGTCCTGGGATTGTAGAGTCTGTAAGCTTTTGTATTCTCACAATATCCTACAAAGATGCATGCCTGACTCTTTGGATCGAGCTTCTTTCTAAGCTCATCAGGAATGTGAGAATATGCCAGCGATCCAAACACTCTAAAATACTTAATATTTGGCTTTTTACCAGACCAAGCTTGGTAAGGTGTTTGTCCTTCCAAACTTGCAGTAGGACTTCTATTTAAGATATGTACGTTGGTCCTGGCTGCATCTGCACAATATGAATTAGTCAAATGCTTCATCTGAAGCATAGACCTTGCCATCTCCACAATGGTGTGATTCTTCTTCTCTGCGACACCATTCTGTTGTGGAGTGTATGCAGTTGTGAACTGCCTCTTAATGCCATGTTGCTTACAGAAATTCAAGAACTATTCTCCTCCCCTATATGATCTAAGAAATTTTACAAAATATCTACTCTCAATTTCAACTCTTGTTTTGAAATCGAAAAAGCATTCAAATGCTTCATCCTTATATTTCAAAAAATATATCCAGCACATTCTAGTAAAATCATCAATGAAGAGTAGGAAGTAAGAGTTGTTACCAAGAATCTTGGTCTGCATCAGACCACAGATGTCTGTATGTACTAGCTAGAGTGGATAGCTGGCCCGCCATGCTTGTCCATGAGGAAATTTTGATCTGGCATGTTTCCCAAGAGCACACCCTTCATAGACTTACTTACTATCCTAAACCTTAGGAAGTCCGGTTACCATCGCTTGTGAAGTTAGCATTTTACAACTAGCTAAATTCAAATGACCATATCTCAAGTGCCATAGGATACTTGGATTGGAAATAGCAACATTTGCTAACTTATCTCCCCCTGGCTGGCCAAAATTTAAAGGAAACAATCTATTCTTTGACATTGGTACTTGTGTAATGATTCTATTACTGTTATTTTTATCAAAAATAGTGCATTTACCCTCATCAAAAAGTAACTTGTAGTTCTTTTCTAACATTTGACCAACATTTAAAATATTGGGTTGAATATGGGGTGTGTAATAGATATCACTTACATGTTTGACGCCTTCTTTAGTTGGAACTGCCATGGCTCCAATGCCTTCAATTGCCAATGATTTATCATCTCCCAATTTGATGCTAGATTTGTATGAGGATTTTAGAGTAGCAAAGAGCCCTTATTTTCCACTCATATGGTTTGAACACCCAGTGTCCAAGATACATGTATCATTCATGTTCTGATCTGCCTGACCATAAGAGAGAAAGAGATTTGTGGCTTCTTCCTCTTCTCCAAAATTTTCAAACTGACTGCTATGGCTGCTACTAGTTCCTTGTGAAGTCTTTGTCCAACAGTCACGAGCATAATGGCCAAGTTTGTCGCAATTGTAGCAATATTGTTTTGACTTATCTCCTCATTTGCCTTTGCCTGATTGTTTTCCTCTATTTTGATGTCCTCCTCTATTTTGTTGTTCACCTCTGTTTGAGAATCCTCCTCTGTTATGATTTCCTCCTCTATTAGGAGTTCCACCTATCTGATTATTTCAACCTCTACCTCTATTCTTTCCTCTGCCATGGCCTCTACCTCTGCCTTCTTATGAAGCAAAGGCTTTATCATCTCCTTCGTAACTTGTGGAAGGAGTTTGCTGTAACCTCTCTTCATGTGAGAGAAGTGAGCCAATTAGGGATTCAAAAGACAGAGAAGTTAGGTCTTTGGATTCTTCTATAATGATGGCTACTGAATTCCACTTAGGAAGAAGTGTCCTCAACACTTTCTTCACTATAACTTCAGGCTTTACATCTTCTCCTAAAGTGACCATCTTATCTACTACGGCTTTCACACGCACGCAGTAATCACCAACATTTTCACTCTCTTGCATTTTAAGAGTCTCAAACTCTCGTTCAAAGTTTGTAGTTTAACTTGTTTGACTTGGTCACTACCCCTATAAATTTCTTTTAAAGCATTCCAAGCATATTCAACAATTATAAAAGAAGCTATTCTAGGGAAAATACTTCTATCAAGGGCGGATTTTATATGATAAAGGGTGGAATAATTATTCTTCTGTGCTTCCTTTCTACCCCTTTTATTAGTCACATTCAAAGCTGCCCATTCAGAAGTAGTAGGTTCAGTATATCCCTCTTCAATCACATCCCAAAGACCTTTGCCTATCAAAAGAGTTTACATTTTAATTGACCAATACTCGTAATCACCACTATTGAACTCAGGGATTAGTAGACTAGTATTGGAAGCCATATTAGAAAGCAAACTTTATTGCAACTTCAAACAAGTAGTACAAAGAAGTACAAAATGGATTACTAATTTATTGATTTAAATCAAATCTAGCTTTCTTAATATGCTCACTGATTTGGCATTCTTCTTCTTGAGGATCACCCAAAACTGGAAAGGTGAAATTGTCTGCTTTGTCATTACTAATTATAATGACTTCAGGTGCGACTGTTGGTTCATAACTTCTTTTAAGAACATTTCGTTCTTCAGTTGTAGGTTTCACCTCCATTGGTTCTTCTTCTTCTTCTTCTTCTTCTTCTTCTTCTTTTGGTTCTGAATTAGGAGAACGTGGTGTATAGCTATCACTTGTTTTTACTTTAGGCACTGCAAGTGTATAACTGTCACTTGACTGTCCTTCAGGTACTATTTTAATCGTCTCGGATTCAACTATCCTTTGCTCGAAGATATTATCTCCAGAATCTGCCTCGTAGCCAGAATCTGGTTTCCTCATATGAGCAATCACTTGATTCTCTAATTGGAAAAACACTATATGAAGTCCATACCGCTGGAATTTCCCGTCAAAGGAATCAGGAGTCTCTCTTCTCAACAAAGAGAGTAATGCATTAAAGCATCCGGTTGACCGGATCATCTACCCGAAATCACATCGTATGAAATGGGTTACAACTTAGTATGATGCCAAAAAAAACTTTTTATATCAAATGATCTTTGCACCCTTTAAAAAAAAAATTCTAAAATTTGTTTTAATAAAGACTTTTAAAAAAATTAACAATTTCCTATATATTTTTTTAATTATTAGTTTTTAAATGAAATGGATATTTAAAAAACAATAATAAAAAAAACTATATAGAAATTATAATTTTTTTAAAAACTTTAAAAAAACAAATAATAAAAAAATTTAATTAAAAAATTTAACCTTTTTTTAAACCCCCGCTGGGATTCGAACTGGTAACCTCCGCTAGCTACCCACGATCTTAGCCGCTGCACCACGCAGCTTCGGATGGTAGCAAGGAACAAAAACAAATATTAAACCTTTAGAAAATCACGAGGTCACAAAAAAAACAAAAAATTTACCCTGACGGGATTCGACCCCGGGTCTCTGCTCTGCAAGGCAGGGAACTTCGCCGCTAGGCCACGCTAGTCGGATGGTACAAAGGGGAAGGAGGTGATTCTTAAAGACGGCGGCGTAATACAGGTTGAAAAAAAAATTAGTTTTTTAATCCCACATGTAGTGGGCAACTAGCTTTGCAAGGCTTTATCAAAGCCTGCAAATGCAGTTAGGTCGATTGCCTTTGGGCAATCAATCCGCCAACCTTTTTCCCATCAGACGACCAATCAAACGCCACCACGTGGCACACATCGAAGCTCATGTCGATGTCAGCTATCCACGTCTGCAGTCGTACACATCAGCTAGCCACGTCAACATGCCTCCATGTCAGCTAGCCACGTCAGCACTCATCCATGTTAGCCATCCACATCAGCCTCGATCCACGTGCTACCAGCTTCATCACCATGTTAGCGTCTAGTCAACTCCTGGTTAGCCTCGATCCACGTGCTATCAGCTCCACCACCACGTCAGCCTTTTGTCAGCTCCACAGCCACATCAGTGTCCAGTCAGATCCTCGGGATCCATGTGCTCCTCGGGATCTATGCGACTGCTACTCCGCCGCTCCTCGAGATCTATGCAACAACTTCTCCACCACTTCTCAAGATCCGTGTGCTTCGACTTTCGTGCCTTACCTCGGCCCTCAGGATCCATGCCCCCTCTGCTCTGATACCAGTGTGAGTCTAAGTTTCAATTAACCTTAGATTAACATTAGGCCAAAGGTAATAAAATGACACGAATAATTAAAGCCGTAAACATTCATTAAAATAACTAGTTGAAACATACATTAACTTAAACCTTATATAGGCTTAGAACAGGCACTATAGTAGGGAAGGGAAGGTGGAGGAATATCGGGGAGTTTAGAGAGAACAGAGGAGTAGGAAGTGGAGTGGGAGGTGGCAGCGAGCATGGGGAGACGAAGGGAGTGGAGTGATAAGGAAAATGGACGGCAGGAAAGGAGGAAGTTGAATGGAGGGATAAGGAGAAAATGAAGGAAAGGGAGAAGGAAAAATCATGCCGACCATCCGACAAAATTAGCCGACAAAAGGTAAGTGTGTTCACACTGTGCTTAGAAAAACTAGATTTTTCTAAGCTTGATTCTAGCTAAGTCCTATTCACACTTGCAACAAACCAATGACTACCCGATCCTCCAGATTATCCCAAGAGAGAGGCATCTTGCATTTCCTATTGTACAAAGCTTCAAGCGGGGCAATTCCCAAGGAAGCATGATATCCATTGTTGTATGTAAATTCCACTAGATACAAAAAGTCTTCCCATCGTGACTTTTATTCCATGTAATACATACGAAGTATATCTTCCAAGACATATTTTACCTGTTAGAATAAGTGAATATTCTCTTAAGTTTCACTAGGATACACACTTGAGTTTCCACTCCTCCATGTTTCAGGAGAACTCTCAGTGGTGTCTTCATTAGGTTTTATGAGTTCCACTCCTCAATGTGTCAGGAGAAATCTTAGTGGTGTCTTCATTAGGTTATATGAGTTGTTATAATCCAACGACTCTCAATGATCAACTCTGCTATTTATACAAAGTTGATCCTAGAGATAAATCAATCAGTTCCACTCTTCTCTTCATATTTTGTGTAATAATTTGCATATCTATTATTGTGAAATTCTATTATTGTGAAATTCTAACATGCATATATTTTTTTTTTTCGTTCTTCCTTTAGCTTCGATTCTTCGAATCGTCGAAATTTGTTACCTTGCCTACGTTCATTTGGAATGCCACCATTTTTTTATTATTATGGCTCTCCAAAAACGATGACAGACAAATGTTGTATATCTTATAATAAAATAGTCTTTTGGGGGGGATATTATAGTGCACTTTATTGCGCTATTGTGTGTCGAAAGGGGGATTTATTACTTGCATATTCTCCTCAATTATTTTAAAACACAACTTCATTTTTTTTTCATAAGGGATATATATTTAGATCAATATTAGCATAACAAAAGATTCTTCATTTAAATTTAATTTTTTTTTTGGTTTTACTCTTTAAGTTTACCAAGAATCCATTTTTTATTAAGTAAATTACATATATAATTTTGTCAAAAACATATATATTTTAATAATTACCTTTTACCCCAAAAATATTTTTTCTACGTTTCACGTATCAAACTCCATAAACCTTATAGTCTCCCTCATGTAAGGGCGGGTTTTTTGGACAATTGGTATAAAGGCCTGACAGATATTTTCTTATCAACAATTTTTCTTTGGAAATCTCAAAACTTATAGTCTCCCTCACGTAAGGGCGGTTTTGGAGAAGACCAATTAAAATAGTTGCCCCCTGCATTTCAAAACCAAAACCCTTCTTATGATCACATTACTTATAGTTTCCCTCAAATTAGGGCAGGTACTGTGATCCTAAAGGATTTGGCAGTCTAAAGCAAAACAATTATAGGCCTCATTATACTTATAGTTTCTCTCTCGTATATTTTATTCACCTATTATTGAACAAAGCTTCATTTTCCTTAAATCAATTAAATTCCTTTTTTGAAGTTTTAAAGGGGGGAGTATTAATAACTATTTTTAAGAAATAGCTTTTCTCACCTTTTCTTATTCTCTAAAGGTGTTATTTTTAAATCTATAAATGTATTTTACTCTCTAAGGGTGTTATTGTTAAATCTATTTTAAATTAAAACTTTACAATTTTTTTAAAAGTTATAAAAAAATATAAAAGTTTATAATACTTTTTAATAAAAGTTTTCATAAACCTAATATTTTCCATAATTGAAGTTTTAAGGGGGGAGTATTGGTAATTTAAAACTTCAATCTCCCTCTTGTGTTAAGATGAATTCAATTGAACCCCTCACCCCTCACAACTTTCACTCATGGGAACCCAAAATTTTAAATCTCTTTCTCTTTCAAAGGGCTAAGAGAAAAGCGTCATTTGTAACCTAATAAATAAATTTCTTTTTTTTATTTTATCTTTTAGGGAGGGTGTATTCTTCTATATTTCTTTATAGTAGCCTTTAATTTTTAGAGATATATATTGTTTATAAAGTCTCTAAAACGTATAAGAAGATATTCACAAAACTTCATGCCCACCCTCATTTATTTCAAATCAAATATATTTTTATTTTTGTTTTATAAGATCTTTACTAGCAATTCCATTACATTGGTATACAAAAATATATACCTGTCTCAAAAAATATATTTTTGGTCAACCAAATCTCTCATTTTTCACTTCAATTTCTCATTTGAAGTTAATGGAGGGGTATTTATAGTCAAAAAAGTTTTTTTCCAAACGGACACAATGGTGGTGTCCATTTTTCAGTTTCAAGACTATTTTCAATGATGTTTTAAATTTTAAAATTATTGTATCATGGAGTGCACTCTCGGTTGAACCCGACACTCTCAGCATTGGTGCCCTTATTTTGTTGTTTGTCCATTTTTTGGACCTTGTTATTCATCCCATTGTGTCATATAGGTGGATACCACTACTTATGCTTGTGGAGTCAATTTGGACATCCCTTATAGTTTTTGTGGTTCTTTATCCATCCTATATTCACATTATTTTTGTGAGACACTTTGATTTCATGGTTCGCGAGCACTAGTATGGGAGTATGAATTATTTTCTGCAACAAGTCTCTAATTTTTTGAGACATATAATGGGTCCATTGCAGGCTTCTTAATGGAATTTTTCCTAAAGAGGGGGTTGAAGAGGACATATTCCTTTCTCTCAATCCTCCATACACATCTTCCTTATTATTCTATTCTGACAAGTGGTTTCCCCTTGAAACTTTCTACCATTACCCTAATTTTGTTGTTTTTCCACAAGGTTTGGACCTAGTTATCAACCCATTGTACTCATATATGTGGAAACCACATACTCATGCTTGTGGGGTCATTTTTGGACTACCCATGCAATTTTTTGTGGTTCTATCTCCATCCTATATTCACTTTGGATTTAGGGGACTTTTCTTTAAAGATATTTATTATTTTGATCACATGTTGTAAATGAGTATCTTATCAGGGCTTGATGTCGGGACTCATATTTGTGGCGATGCCATCTCTATTGTACATGAATACCTTATCAGGCCTTGGTTTCGGGACTCATATTATGTAGGTATGCCACATATTGTTTATTCCTTTTTCACTTACCCCTACTATCACTTAAGGGGGGGTGTTAAAGTATCTTGGTGCATAGATTTTTTTCACCTCTCTCTCATTCTTCTTATTATTCTTAGAAGCACTTCATTCGGTAGCATATTCAGAGCAAGGAAAGACACTTGGAATATATTCCAATTGAGGAATAAATTGTAGACATCTTCACCAAGTTAATTTCTTCTTCGCTTTGCCTTTAGTTGCAATAAAAACTTGGAGTATTAAATCTGCATTGAAAAAGAGCTCTTCCACCTCTCACAAATTATAAATGAATGCCTCATCATGCCTTCTTACCGGGACTCATCATTTCTTTGTATAGGAGGAAAATATTCACCATTCGAAGACAAGCCTCTTTCATACTTCTTTGCTTTTGATTGATGGCTTTTACCACTGGGGTTTTACCATCACTTCAAAACAAAGGGGTGATAATTGGTTTTTCCTCACAGGGATTTTTTCCACCAACTATCTATATTGGACATGAGTACCTAATCATGCCTTGTTGTCGGGACTCATCTCTTATTTGTTAAAGAGGACAATATTCGCCATCCGAAGACAAGCCTATTTCATACTTCTTTGCTTTTTTATTAGGTGGCTTTTCCCACTGGGTTTTTACCATCATTTCAAAACAAAGGGGTGATAGTTGGTTTTTCCCCACAAGGGTTTTTTCCACCAACTATCCATGTTGTACATGAGTGCCTAATCAAGCCTCGTTGTCGAGACTCATTTGTAGAATATCCCCTAGTATCACTTAAGGGGGTGTTAGAATAAGTGAATATTCTCTTAAGTTTCACTAGGATACACACTTGAGTTTCCACTCCTCCATGTGTCAGGAGAACTCTCAATGGTTTCTTCATCAGGTTTGATGAGTTCCACTCCTCCATGTGTCAGGATAACTCTCAGTAGTGTCTTCATCAAGTTTTATGAGTTATTGTAATCCAACAACTCTCAATGATCAACTCTGCTATTTATATAGGGTTGATCCTAGAGATAAATTAATCAGGTCCACTCTTCTCTTCATATGTTGTTTATTGGTCTTGCGACCTACCTTTTGATTAGAATCCAATTTCAATTTTTTTTCCTTGTTTCTTAACTTACTCCAGTTGAATTTGAGATGGCTTCTAACATTGAAGAATGCATGTACACAGCTAAATTGTTACCAGAAGGTTCAACGGAGTCTATATTGGAACCTATATTATTTGAATTTTTAACATGTAAAAGATTGTTTTTCTTGTGTATATTTTCTCCATTTTTTTGTTGAAAATATTTGATTTTTTGGTTTATCTCTGAGTTCTTCCCTTCATATTTAAATTGTGTTTCTAATATTTATGTTTCCATTATTTCCTCTTCCTCACTTGGAACATCATTTGTGGAAATAATTTCAAACATATTAGCAGATAATTTAGATTGATCCTTCATAACTGGTTTTTCTGAGTGTTCTTCTTCTTAGGCATTTGGATACTTGCTAAGTTTATATCTTCTTTCTTTTGATCTATAATTTTATTTGGGCAACCACTAGCCAATTGACCATATTCATGGTAAATTCTACAACAAAAAGGAATGTTATCATAGTCCACTACTTGCTCCCAAGTGTCCTCCCCAAATTGTAGTATGATATTTTAGGTAGGGGTTTGTCAAAATCTATTAAAACACAAATCTGAGCATAAATAATATGTTCAATTTTTTTAGTACAATCAACATTCATCATAAAAGTTCCTAAAGAGTTTCCAATTGAAGAAAAAATATTCGGATTCCAAAATTCAATTGGGAGGCCAAAGAGTCTAACCCACACAGGACCTATAGAAGGCATCTCTTCTTTGGCTTTAAATTTAGTATGTCAGGGCTTCATGAAAAGCCCTGCCCTTCCAAAGAACTAGGGACCCCCTTGAAATATTTTCTCTCTATATTCATTATTAGCAAATAAAACAAGAAAATAACCATTTGGATAAATAGAGATTTGTAACTCACCTTTAGTTTTTCAGCTTTTTACAGCCTAGACTTTGAAAGTAGATTGGCTCGAATGAAAACACACGAAATGATAAATTAGTCCTATTTTTTCTAGATTTTCAATTCCAGTCTGAATGTTACCCATATCAATCTTAAAAATAGGAGTTCCATCAGCTACTTTAAGACATCCTAACTCCATTTTCCTAGGACCCATATTAGGCATTATTAGAGGTTTACAACAAGCCCTAAGATTAATATTAGTATTAGGCTAAGGTTATCCACCACGGAGGGCATCCCTAAAATTCATTTTTGGGGCTGAGTCTTGGAAATTATTACCCTTGAAAAGGGTTTCCATAGTGGATTTATTTTGTGGGTGCACCTTAGCACTAGATTCACTTGAGATCTGAGCCAATTTTTGATCAGCTACTTGAAAAACTTATTTCGTGATCTCTTTAATACATGCCCTAGATGTCGTGGAAAGGTATGATTTTTACTTTTCTTTTGTGTAGCAAATTGGAAGTCGTTGTCAATCAAGTTAACAACATGAAGATCTATTTAAAAATATATTTCTAACCCATCTTGGATCTCCTACAAAATATCCTACTAAAATATTAAGTAGAAACCACAAAAATATTGGCCGCTAGGGCTCGAAGGCCTCGAAAACCAACCTCTGGAGTTGGTTGCACTCAACCTAGATGAAACCCTCGCGTAGTCGCTTATAAAAAATCTCATTCACACATAGGGATGCACTAGGATCTGTGTTGCTCCAAATGATCTAAAAATTGGTAGAGACGTTCTAGGGTTTCTCAGGCATCTACCATTAAAATTTTAGCTCAATTTCGAGTTCGAATGAGTGAAATATGGCCAAAACAAGTTTAGTAGTTTGGGCAGTCCTCGGTAAATGTATCAATTAGATCACAATAGAATAAATAATTTACCTTACACATTAACAAAAAGTCACATAATGTAGTACTATAATTTACACAAATACAATGTTAACCATAAAATAAATGGTTTACCTCACACATTAAAAATTAAATAAAAACACATGAAAATATATTATAACTAACACAAATAAAATGTTAACAATGTGAAAAGTAAACCTTTACAATTTTTAACTTCTCTGTTTAATTTGAATGAGACCATAAAAAAAATTACTAAGAATCCCCTAAATAGAATCAATCCTATGCTAATATGCACTTGTTTAAGGAAACCAAGATAGATGAATGAAACCATTGGTGATATATATATATATATATATATATATATACATATATTAGATATACATATATATATATATACATATCTAATATATGTATATATTAGATATATATACATATATTAGATATACATATATATATACATATATATATATACATATATGTATATATATATACATATATGTATATATATATATGTATATATATATGTATACATATATGTATATATATATGTATATCTAATATATGTATATATATATATATATATATATATATATATATATACATATATATATACATATATATATATATATATATATATATATATATATATAGATATATATATATATCTAATATATGTATATATATATATATATACATATATTAGATATATATATATATATATATATATATATATATATATATATATATATATATCACCAATGGTTTCATTCATCTATCTTTGTATGAATCATCTAACATGTGTATTATCTATGGTTGAAAATAATTGTATGGTCTATATAATAGCAAATTTTATCATATAATAAAAATAATTAATAAGAATATTATATAGAATTGGATGACAACAAAATTTGTGACAACTATTATTAATTCAAATATATAACATAATATGTATTTACACTCAAATTTATCATTTTAACTTTACACATTTTTTATATTAAATATATATAATATAGTAATAATAATATGGTTTATAGCATTTGATTTGATAGTAAATAAAAGATTAACTCTATTTTTATTTTTTAGTATTTTTTTAAAGATATTTTATTATTTGTTTTTAAATGGACCAATCTATACACATAAAATCAAAACATGCCCTTAAAAGGACTGATATGTTAAGTGACTTTCAATAATCTACTCTTTAGGCACCTCATCTGAAAGATGATCAAGCATAATAATTCCTTTTAAGCACCTCACTTAAAGGTAATCTAGATGTAAAAGATAATAAAAACAAATATGCCTTTGAATAAACTAGGGGTATCAAACTTAATTTAAAACCATCAAAGTTATATATATATATATATATATATATATATAACACCAATGGTTTCATGCATCTATCTTTGTATGAATCATCTAACATGTGTATTATTTATGGTTGAAATAAATTGTATGGTCTATATAATAGCAAATTTTGTCATATAATAAAAATAATTAATAAGAATATTGTATAGAATTGGATGACAACAAAATTTGTCACAACTATTATTAATTCAAATATATAACATAATATGTATTTGCATTCAAATTTATCATTTTAATTTTATACATTTTTTATATTGTAATTTATATTAAATATATATAATATAATAATAATAATATGGTTTATAGCATTTGATTTGATAGTAAATAAAAGATAAACTCTATTTTTATTTTTTAGTATTTTTTTAAAGATATTTTATTTTTTGTTTTTAAATGGACCAATCTATACACATAAAATCAAAACATGCCCTTAAAAGGACTGATATGTTAAGTGACTTTCAATAATATACTCTTTAGGCACCTCATCTGAAAGATGATCAAGCACAATAATTCCTTTTAAGCACCTCACTTAAAGGTAATCTAGATGTAAAAGATAATAAAAACAAATATGCCTTTGAATAAACTAGGGGTATCAAACTTAATTTAAAACCATCAAAGTTAATATCCAAGCATAACCTTACAAATAAAAATATAGCAAATCAATAAGTGTTCATAAATAGACAATGTTAGAATTTCACAATAATAGATATGCAAAGCATTACACAAAAGATGAAGAGAAGAGTGGAATTTATTGATTTATTCCAAGGATCAACTTTGTATAAATAGAAAAGTTGATCATTGAGAGCCATTGGATTACAACAACTCATCAGACCTGATGAAGACACCATCGAGAGTTCTCTTGACACATGGAGGAGTGGAAACTCAAGTGTGTCTATCCTAGTGGAACTTAAGAGAATATTCTCTTATTCTAATACCCCCCTTAAGTGATACTAGGGGAGATTCGTACAAATGAGTCCCGAAAATAAGGCCTGATGAGGTACTCATGTACAAAGACTTATTTTTGAAGAGATGGTAAAAATCCAATGGGAAAAACCACCAATCAAAAGGAAGTAAGAGGCTTGTCTTCGTATGGTGAAGATTGTCCTCTTAATACAATAAATAGTTGGTGAAAAAATCCCTATGGGGAAAAACCAACTATGAGAAGAAGAGAGGTTTGTCTTCGTATGGCGAAGATTGTCCTCTTTTACAAAAAAAGAAGTATGAGTCCCAACAACTTGGCCTGTCTAGGTACTCATTTACATTATATAGTTGGTGAAAAAATCCCTGTGGGGAAAAACCAACTATGAGAAGAAGAGAGGCTTGTCT
This sequence comes from Wollemia nobilis, assembly GCA_028583015.1. Taxonomy (NCBI): domain Eukaryota; kingdom Viridiplantae; phylum Streptophyta; class Pinopsida; order Araucariales; family Araucariaceae; genus Wollemia; species Wollemia nobilis. The sequence continues at coordinate 3,379,281 of JAQPPZ010016901.1, read as the reverse complement.
TCGTATGGCGAAGATTGTCCTCTTTATACAAAAAGAAATATGAGTCCTGAAAACTTGGCCTGATTAGGTGCTCATATACAATATATAGTTGGTGAAAAAACCCCTGTGGGAAAAAAACAACTATTAGAAGAAGAGAGACTTGTCTTTGTATGGTGAAGATTATCCTAAAAAACCAATCAATGTAGTTGTATTACTCCAATATTATCTCACAACTAAAGGTAATGTGGAGAAGGAAAAACCTTGGTGAAGATATCTGTAATTTGTTTCTCAGTTGGAATATATTCCATGTATATATCCCCATTCTGAATATGTTGTCGTATGAAGTGCATGTGTATCTCAATGTGTTTGGTGCGCTGATGCTCAACTAGATTGCATGCAATATAAATTGTGTTTTTATTTTCACACCAAAGAGTTATGGGATTTTCATGGGAAAAACCAAATTCTCTCATAATTTGTCAAATCCAAAGAGCTTCTTGACTAACCAAAATTGTTGCCCTGTATTCTGCCTTTGTAGAAGATAAGGCTATTGCTTTTTTTTTATTGCATAATCAGGCTATTGATGAAGAACCAAGGCAAAATACATATCCTGAGGTTGAACATATATCTTCTACTGAACCTACCCAATCTGAATATGTGTAGCCAATGATATCCGTGAATTTTCCCTTATAGAATAGCCGAAAGTTCATAGTGCCTTGCAAGTAACGGAGGATTCTTTTTACTGCTTGCCAATGATTGAAATGAGGTTGATGAGAGAATCTAGATATGAGGCCAACAACATATGAGATATCTGGGTGAGTATGAGTAAGGTATAATAGACTTCATACAAGCTGACGGTATAGAGTTGCATCACATAGATGGGATGAGCATGAAGTACTAAGATTAATGACAGATTGAAAGGGGTAGTAGAAGGTTTGCAATATGTTGTTTTAAATATTTGAAGAAGATCTAGAGTGTACTTTTATTGACACAATGAAATTTTTGCATCTTTTTGACTTATTTGGATCCCAAGGAAATAATGAGCTTTACCTAGATCAACCATTTCAAATTTTTTAGAGAGGGATTCTTTTATAGTCTAAATTTGAGTCAAGTTACTACCAGTGAGAATAATATCATCAACATATAGAACAAGAATGGTGATATTGCCTTCATTTATCCAAATTTATACTGTGTTATCAGACTCACAATGAGAAAAACCTGTCGAAAGAAGGAAGGAGTCCATATTTTCATACCAAGATCTAGGGGCTTGTTTGAGGCCATAGAGAGATTTTTTCAAGATACAAACAAGAGTCTTGAGTGAAACCAGTAGGTTGTTGTATGAATATTTCTTCTTTTAAGTCCCCATGTAAGAATACACTTTTTACATCCATTTTATAGATATGCCACTTATGGAAAGTAGCCAGAGTAAGAACCAGTCTAACAAAATCCATTTTAGCAATTGGAGCAAAGGTTTCTGCATAATCAATACCTTAAATTTGAGAAAAACCTTTGGCTACTAGACGAGCTTTGTATTTGTCTATTTTTCCATTAGGGCCATATTTTATTTTGAAGATCCATTTATAATGAACTAACTTCCTTCCTTTAGGAAAGGGAACTAAATCCCAAGTTTTATTTTTGATTAAGGAAGAAAATTCATTTTCCATGGGATCATCCCATTCTTTAATACCTGAGGCTTCTTTGAAGGATTGAGGATCAGAGGAAATAGACTGACAGACAAGACCAGTTCCTATGGGGTTGGATGATCTGTTTTATGGAAGATTTTGGATGTAAGGGGTAGCTTCTTTAACAATGGTGCGGGTCCATTTTGGCATAGTGGAAGGAGTTGAAAGACATTGAGTTGGAGTTACAGGTTCCTCTTATTGATTATCAATAACCAAGTTAACTTCAAGAGTTGGCTCTTCATAATATTGAGGTTCTATTATAGGAGAAGGCTCAATGGAGGAAGAGGGGATTTGAGGATCTTTTTAAGGGAATGTTTCATCAAATTGGACATTCTTATGAAATAATACCTCATGAGTTGAGGGATCAAGAAGACTCTACGCTTTCAATTCTTCACAATAACAAAAAAATATGAGCTTTTTGCTTTTTTGATCTAGAGCCTTCCTTTTATTCTTTGGGATGTGAGCCCAAGCAGTACACCCAAAAATATTGAAGTAGGAAACATCTAGTTTTGAGCCATACCATGCTTATTCAGGAGTTAAATGGTCAAGAGCTTTATGAGGTGTGCAATTTTGAATATAATTGGCACAATTAATAGCTTCTACCCAAATTTTTTTTGGAATATCTCTTGAATGGAGCACACAATTTGCCATTTTTTCAATGTCCAATTTTTCCTTTCTGCAATGCCATTTTATTGAGGATTATGGACGACAGAATGTTGATGAATGATATCATGACTTGATAGAAAGATGGAGAACTCATTACTGCAGTATTCCCCCATTATCTGTGCAAATTTTATTGATCTTGCTAGAGGCCTGATTTTCAACTAAGGCTTTAAAAACTTTAAAGTGGGATAGAACATCACTTTTATATTTTAGGAACTAGACCCATGATATTCTAGAAAAAGTCATCAATAAAGGTTAGAGCATACTTGGCTCCTTTGAAAGAAGGTTTTGGAAAGACATTAAGTCACTATGGATTAATTCTAGAGGTGATGAGGCTTTTACAAAAACTACTTGGGTGGAAAGGATCTTGATGTTGCTTCCCAAGGGCACATCCAGGACAAAATCCATCAATAGAAATATCTTCTTCTTCCTCTTCCTCAAAAGCCTTAGTATTGAGATGCCTTTTGATTTTTTTTTAAGACGTGAGCCAGGAGAGGTTAGATTTGATAGCGCTTTAATAAATGTAAAGAGTCAAACATTTGAAGAACCAACTATCCTTTCAAATGTATTCTTCAAGAACTGGGAGAGGTCAGAGCGAAGAGCACAAATGTAAAGTGCCATGACCTCTGATGAACCAGATATCCTGTAGAATAAGCTTAAAATAAATTACTATATTTGACATGAATCAAGTTATCAACTAAACCAGATAAAATAGAGAACAATAGAAAAATCAAAATAAGAATTTCATTTAGGATGAGGAGATTTATGGACCGTCGAAGGTAGAGAGTGCCTGACTGACTGGATGTTAACTACTCAGTGAACATAGAGTTCTTAGAGATGGAGATACGCAGTCAAGAACAACACCACTTCCATGTGGAAAGCGGTGAGGACATCGTATCCAGTGAATACCATTTTATTAGAGTTGGAGTTATGTTTCCAAGTACAACAACACTTCCACGTGGACATACGACTAGAACAACATATCCTACGAACACCGATATCTCATAGATGGAGATACGTTGCTAAGAACAATGCCAAGGCCACCATCCACGTGGATTTACGTCCAGAGTGGAACTATGTGCCAAGCTTCAACGAAAAGGAGGAGATCCTTTTTCGAGGATCAAAACAAATCTCACACACAAAACTGAACTCAACTAGATTTGGTTAGATATATTAAATAGGATATTCGTGCAAAATATGAGCGAAAGAAAAAATATTATTTTTAAATAGATGCTATGGGCCAAAACAATGTTGAGGAGCCACGAAAATCAAAACAGGATGCATTGCCTGTTATGAAAGGAGAGGGCTAAAAAAAAATTCGAAGAGACGGAATAATTTTCTATAAAAAAAAATTAAAAGGCTCTTGCTTTTAGAATATAAGCTAGAATTGTGCCATGCACACAGGGTAACCTGGTGTTGAAATAAAGGAAGAGCTTTTAATATTTTAAAAATACCCTCAAGCACGAATTCAAAACAACTGAAAAAATATCAACATATATTTTTCGACAACAAAGATTTTTCTGAAACAAAAACAAACTATGGATAAAAAAAGTGACTACTGCATTACTTTCAAGTAATTTAGCCAAAAAATTATCCAAAGAAAATGAACCAGATACTAGAACCTTCAAAAGAGAATGCTAGAAAAATCTACCCTACTCTAATACCATGTTAGAATTTCACAATAATAGATATACAAAGAATTACACAAAAGATGAAGAGAAGAGTGGAACTGATTGATTTATTCCAAGGATAAACTTTGTATAAATAGCAAAGTTGATCATTGAGAGTTGTTGTATTACAATTCATAAAACCTTATGAAGACACCACTAAGAGTTCTCTTGACACATAGAGGAGTGGAAAATCAAGTGTGTCTATCCTAATGGAACTTAAGAGAATATTCTCTTATTTTAACAGATAAAACATAATAGTGCCTTTAAATAGGCTAATCAATTATGTGCCTTTAAATAGACTAAAAAATTCTATCTCCTTACATGGAGCAATCAATTATGTCCCTTTTCATAGGCCAACCAAATCTTGTGCCTTTAAATAGGCCTACAAATTCACAAACAAATTACATCTTGTGCCTTTAAAAATAACTTCCAATTTAAACATATGAAATAATCCACTTTAGGCACCTCACCTAATGGATGATAAAGCAAACAAATGCCCTTTAAAGCACCTTGTTTAAATATTATCCACACATAAAAAGTAATCTTACCTAAAGAAAGACCCTCTCAAATTGGGATAGCAAGTTTTCTTGAACATAAATAAAAAATAATTAATCATGTGTCCTTAAATGGACCAATCAAAACTATGCATCCTTAATTGGATTGATTTATAGATACAATAAACATAGACCATTCCCATGTGTCCTTAAATGGACCAAATTATACATAGATAAAATCAAATTATGTCCTTACATCGACCAATATATATGCAAATACAATTAAAATTAAATAGATGACTTAAAAATGTTCCTAACCAATCACTTATGTGTCTTTATATAGATCGATCAACCATGGATCCTTAAATGGACCACTTGTATTTCATTACAAAAAATCAACTTTAGACCTCTCAACTAAAATACAATTAAACAAAATAGTCTAATCATGATCAAGAAGTTCCCTTTATCCTCTTGCTTTAAGCTTCCCTAGTAGTTTTGTCATATTTTTCTATTGTTTCTTTCCTCCTATTCCTTAATCACTCATCTTCATTTTCATCTCTCCTTAGTTACTCCTTTCCATCCCAAATGATTGTTCTTATCTCTCACTAAAACTTTAATTAACCTACTCTTCTTCCTTGTACATGGTAAAACCCTACTTTCAAGTTTTCTTAGCCTAAGATCCCCTTTGAAACATGAAAGGAAAATTTGGGGTATCACTTCATCTCAGCAAGCATAATTCATCTTAGCAAAATTATAGACTTAGACTTAGGAAAATAGGTATCTCTTTACGCAAAAATGGGGTATTGTTTTTTATGCATTTATTATATAATAAACACATAAAAAAGGGATAAATGTAGACACCCAATTTTACCTACCAATTGCATTGTCAACTAGCCATTTTGGTCAACTTAACAAAATCAAGCCAAATTTTGGATAAAATATAGCCTAATCATTAAAAATTATAAAAATCCTCCAAGTCATCATAAAAATTTATAATAATTATATAGTTATAAATATCTTGAAATGAGCTTTTCAATAAGTATAAATATGCCTATTTTTTATTTAGGTTTGACACCTTAAAAATTCTAAAAATGATAGCACTATACCTACAATAATGTTATATGACCAAATTTGGGGTTAAAAGTAGCTTAATATTTGAGGATCCCAAGACCATGTTAAATCACCTCCAAATTTCAAAAATTGGTACCATTGAAAAGCTCTCAAAAATAGTTTTTCAACGAGTGTAAACACAACAATGTTTGACTACAATTTGACCTCTCAAACTACCCTATAACAAAAGAATATTTTAACAAAAGCACCATAAAAAATTTCATATAGTGCTTTTGTTATCATGATAGTGTCATAGCTCTTTCATACTCCCATGGAACTTTTCTAAATATGCCAATAAAGATTTAGTTTTGACAACATAACTGCAAGTCATTTTTAGCTCCATCAGTTCTATGTCCCATCAACCCAATTTTGTGCATATTAAAGGAAATCTTACCTATAAAATTGTCAATCAATGATCAATAAACCTCATGCAACTATAAATCCATTCAAACTAACTTAACACTCCATTCAGGCCATACAACTAGCCAAACTGGACACCCTCTTGAACTGCACACATTAGTTTTATCTCATGCAAGGTTTAACAAACCTTCTAAAGGCATGAATAAAGTTGTAAAAGCCCTTTGGGAAGCTAAAAAAAATGACAGATATATTCTAGTGAAATATTCATTGGAGGATTGTAGCATTTGGCAACTCACATGACCTTTAATCATATATGATAAATGAAAAGTTATTTAAAGAAGGAGAAGATTCAGATTCATGCATCAAGGGTATGTTTGGTCACAATTCTATGACATTGATCTCAAGGAAAAAAGGAATAAAAATATTTGCAATATCTCCCTCTCTCTTGTTTATTTCATTATTTTTATTACATGTTTTATTTCTCCTAAGGTACTCCATATCACTTTTATCATCACCATAAAGGTGATATGGTTTTGATCACTAGATTTATTATGTTTGGCCATAGGTTCTCTTTGTTTTATAAGTTAGCTACAAAAATGTAATTGTACAATGCTTTTACAAGGAAAACCTAAAAATATAATTGTACAGTAATTTTGCAAAGAAAGCACACAAAAACACAATCATACAACACTTTTAGAGAGGAAGTATAAAAATGTAGTCATATAATGCTTTTATAGAGGAAGCAAAAATGTAATCATATAGTGCTTTTGCGAAGGAAGCATAAAAACACAATCAAATGGAACTTTTTTAGAATCCTTTAAAATAAGTAAATAGTACCAAATTTTGTTCTATTTTAGATCAAGAGTGTGTGAATTAGATTTTTTTATGGTTTTTATAGCTTCAAGTTAGATTCTATAGAGGTTTGTGTAAAAGTTTAAAATCTAGCACTTGTAGGTCACAAGATTGCATTGAAGTTATCATTTTAGTTAAGATTTACATGTTAGTAGGTAAATATTGATAATTAATTTGATTTGATAGCATGTTATATCATTTCACAATAAAAACTTTCAAACTTGAATCACCAAAAAGGATATAATATCTTACCTAACATTTTAGTATTTAGACATGAAAGATAACTTGCATGTAGTTGTTTTGTATTTTAAGGTAATTTGCATTATTAGAGGCACTCTTCCTAACACATTTCCTTCTATAAAAGAAAATAAAAGGATCATTTCAATATCTATAAAATGCTTATTTTATTTGTATTTTAAGAATCACTTGCCTAACTAAAAGTGTTCTTCATTGTTTCCTCTTTTTAACGAAATGAATTTTCAATTTCTAGCATTGGTTGAAAATAAAAAGGAAAAGGGTACCTTAGGCTTATGATCTTGATTATGTATGATTTTATTCACATTAAATTTTCTATTATTTGTATTTAGTCATCCTACAAAGAAAAGCACATGTAGTTTGCATCCTTGGTTAGCTCTCTTACCCTTGTGTGAATAATATTTGTTTTAATTTGAAAATAAAAAATATATTTATTATCTTAAATTGAAAAACACTTAGAATTAAAGATCTTGTTTTCTCACATCTTTGTTTTCATTTGCATGGCATCTTCATTCATGTGAATCATAGAATAACTAGATCAATAACCTTAGGTATCTTCCAAATCAATACACCAAACATATATTTAGGGTAAATCTATAAATACCCTTGGTGAACCCATTTTTCCAAAGTAATCTCCCAAAACTCAAGGGCTTAGTCACTTGTCCTCAATTCTAGGTATGGCAAGCAAGATCTCCACTTTTTCCATGCCACATATTTATATGGGTTTCCTCCATGAGAATAAACATATTTTAATTATTAAACTCATACCATTTGATTTTTTTTATGTTATATTATATCACATGCTTATGGCACTTTAGGGGATAAAAGGATATTGAGATACTATCTAGACATGGATTATCATCTTATTTTTAAACCTTGTAGAGATGTAAATCCTTTATTTATGTTTTTCAATGATATCATTGGTTATGTCTCTTTTTGTAGCTAGGATTCTTACCCAAAATTCACTATTCATGTGCAAATTACTTTGTAGTTTTACTATTGAATATATCCTATGGTAAAGAGCAAGCACATCTTATATTGACCACTCGTTTTGAAAAACCTAGAGAATTATTTTATACTCTACCATTTATAATTGTAAGAAATTTATTTTTGAGTGCCTAATATTTGACAGGACTAAACATATACTTGTTCTACCTAATTTGCTAATGGTAGTGGTAATTTTATCTTAATATTCATTATTGAACCCTATGTGTTATGATTCTACTCCTAACATTTGTATTATTTACCTTAATAATTAATCACTCATTAAATTATTTAATCACTCATCAACTTAGGACGTGTCTTTGGTCACACCTTCTAATTAGAAATAGGCATCGCATGGGTGTAATTGAGGCATTCAAGAATATATCTCATTTATACTTGTGGGTTTTACCTTACAAAAACAGCAATTCATTATAAAAAGTGATTCCTTTTCCATTTATTCTACATTGTAATCAATTATTCACTGTTAGTTTCCTAACATCTCATGCAAAGGGATTTTTTTTTTCTCTGAATTTAAACTATGGCCATTTGCAAAACAAGCCACTGCGGCAAAACAGATCGACGAAATCTTCAACACAGACCATAGCCCTGTATACCTATCATAACTGCAATTCGCTGCCATCTAATCAGTATTATCTGCCATTTCAAAACACCCTATTCACCACTTAAAGTTACCTCACCGTTCTCACATCCCCAATAGTCCAGAACACTGTGAAAGCAATATTCAGCAACAAAGACGTACCTCTTCTACACCATATCGTTTGAAGCCCAGTACTATATACCTGCCATCATTTCTCTCATTGCCGCACTCATCAAATAGCCATTCATTTCATAATTTATTTATTTATTTTTAACTCTTCCACTATGTTCGTCTCCGCCAGCAGACAAATCTTAAAAAACGCCATTCTGGTCGACTATAAATTGTGGAAGAACATCGAATCAAATTCTGCATACCAGGAGTCCTTCCAAATTGACTACAACGAAACAGACGGACGGATTAAATTTCAAACAAACTTCATATTTTTCTGGTGATCGAGTGGAGTAATACAATAAATTCAACGTTTAAAAAAAAAATCCGGCTAGAAATTATAATCACAAGGAAATTCCGTTCGACAGAAATTTCGATCGGAAGGTTGATTTTCATCGCCCAGATCAAAATATAATCACAAGGAAATTCGAATCGGCGGAAAAAACGCGACCTGTGGTGCGACGTTAAAATATTTATAAGGTTAAAATTTATATTATAAAGTTTTGAAACCTTCCGACGTCGGAAAATCATTTTTGGGACAAAAGATCCCACATAAGACGCATACAAATTTGAAAAAAAAAAAATTGCATTCTCCAGAAAACATTGTATTCTGACAACAGTGAACACAAAAAAAAACCGAACGTCTGGAAGAAAAACAAATCCAAAAAATTTAAAATTCGTCTAAATCTGTAAGGAGTCTCGCAGTCGAAGCTCCAGATCTCATCGCACTCCGGCTGCCAAGAACGCACAGGGTGTTATATAAAATTTGTCAGGCATCATTTTTTTCAAATATCATTCAACGAAATTGCTTGCCCAGATCACTGAAGTATCAATCGTTTACATAAAGGAATTGTGTTGGAGTAAAACCAAATCATTCCGACTACGATTTGTAGCAAATCAGGGACACATCGATTTCATCAGTCGTCCACATACAGAATACCGGGGGGCACCATTCACTTCAAAAATCTCTCTGCCAATTGACAGTGACGTTGTGCTTGAATTACGAGGGAGGATTCTATCTCTGCGTCATCTTTTGCAAGCCACGATATGTTTGTCACAATCCGAAGGCATTTCGGTGGCTCACGACAATAAAAGACCTTTCCGGTGAAATCTAGAATTTAACGGTAGAAATTAATAAAAAAATTAAACTATAAACTTAATGTTTTTTTTTTATATATTTTTTTCAACCGCCGGCGAAGTATTACGGTCACGGAAAAATTTTAAAGTTTAAAAACTTTAAAAGTTTTATTCCACATCGCTAAACCGTGGGTGTGGGCAGAGGTTTAAAAAGGAAGGAGTCACAATCAATAGGTTGTGACTACCTCGTGCTAGTCAAGCCCGCGCGACTCCAGCCTTTCGCTCTTCCAACGCCTCGATTATTCCCCTCCCCTAGCCGAATCTCGTACTTCCACGTTGCCTGTCCACACCTTCGATTATCTTCATCCTCGCTGTGCCACGTAAATTCTTTTGATTTTCGCTCCACCTTTGTCGTCCCCCTTGATACTCGTACACATCAATAATAGCGCCAAAGCATATACATCAACTCAGCTGTGCCACGTAGATTCTCTTAATTTTCGCTCGTCCCTCTTGATACTCGTCCACATCAAAAACTAGCGCCAAATCATATACATCAACTCACGCTGTACCAGCCATTCTCGCGTGAACCCACCGCACCTCTGCGCTGTCGTCGCCCTACAACCGCCGCAGCATCGCCCGCTCAGCCGCAGCATCGCCTTACAACCGCTCAGCGGCAGCAGCTCGTAAAGTTGTTAACAAAACGTGAAGCCTACAAATTTTGTCAAAAAAAAAATTGCTCGTAAAGTTGTTAACAAAAAGTGAAGCCCACAAATTTTGTCAAAAAAAAAATTGACAACATTTTTGTCAACAAAATATTGTAAAATTTGATAAAATATTGCAAATTTTAACGAAAAAAAAAAAAAAGTGAATGAGTCCTCAAATAGAATCTATAATTTTTGCATACAGTGGATTCATTATGTAAAGAGTATATATTGTAGGCAATTGTTTCATAGTATATTTTTTGGATCCAAATTAAATCCCTCACATCTATTTATATTTCAGCTGGAAACAAGTGATTAAGATCCATCTCAACATAGATCTGACCATAAATGGTTGAAATTCCCATCATCCTATCTTTAGCTACTGCCATATAGTGACCCAAAAAATTGTCTACTCCCTCAAAAATTGGTTCACACCAATATTCCATTGGTATAGCATATAATCAAACTCAAACTACCACTACAGTGGATTTCATTCATTATTGCTCCATAGCTTATTGCACAAAAAGGCTTATTGCTCCATAGCTTATCTTCCCTGATTTAAAAGCTTTGTCCCTATTTACTCTTGAAGAGGAACTCACTATATAATATCCATTATTGATTACGACTATTGAAATATTCCTTAAAGGCTCCTAATTTTTTTGAATATGGAGGTAAAAAATCCTAGAGACGGTCTCATACCAATACATTTATAGATTAGATCATGGTTACTCCTATGCAAAAAAAAATTAGCCCCCAAACTTTGTTCAATAACAAGCTTGGGATGTTGGGCAGCCTACGGAAGACAACCATTAACTCTAAGACTAAATCATGGTTACTTTTGTACAAAATATTTTAGCCACCATACTTTGTTCAATAATAAGCTTGGGATGTTGGGTAGCCTGGGAAAACAACCCTTAACTCTGGACTGAAAACATTTATCTATTGGCTTCTTGACAACATCAAAGAAGAAGGATTTTAAGGTGGCGCATATTAAAAATTCATCCTCATATTCTTGTCTCTCTTTCACTATGTCTGCAAAGAGTCATTCTATGTCTGCAAAGAGCCATTTGGGAGAAGGAGGAAGATGGAGGGCCCTAGAAGAGCCCTCACATGCAACAATGGATAGATAGAAAGTTATGTTTTAACCTTTAACTGGTACTTATCTACAGCCCATCTAGGACTTCACCATTCTATTATCAATCAATCTCTATAAACCTTCATCTAAGAGTCTTTAAAAACCCTTAACAAGTATCGCTATAAATCCCTTATTCGACTTGCATTTTGCACCTGCTATTTTATTAAAGATTTCCCAACATTCACCTGCACCTACACTAAACCCTTCTATTAGAATTCCTGCATGCTTTAAGTTTAGCAATAACTAGATCGTCGTTTCCCAATTTTACTCATTATTGAAAAGAAAACTTGATTACATGACTAAAGATTTCCAATTTTATATTAAAAGACAAATTCCACTTTATACCACTACTATTTTGAATTCTATATTTACATTACAAACAACGTCAACCTCTTATATTTATTATTATCCAATAGGTAATATTAATAACTAAAATTAAATTTTTTTATTCTAGTAATATTTGTATCCACTAATCCAACAAATATCTCATTCATATAATCGTTTAGTTGTTGACAATGTGAAAAGGCTTTACGACATAACATGTTATATGTTGAATGTTTATTATGTACCTTATAGCTTCATTCTATAATTTTATTCCTTCTGTGATGAATGAGAGGGTTTCTATAACATGACAAGAAAGGCATCTTTTAGAATCCAAAAACATGACAAATCAATCACATCTCATATAAATTATTTGAGAAAAATAATTAACGTGTCCTTATCTAGTTATCTGTTTTTTTATTTTTTTAATCAACGAAAGTGTCTCTACCATGACAAGAAAGGCATCTTAGAAAGAAGAGAATAATATATATATATATTTCAAATCAATCACATCTCACATGAATTATTTCATTTCTTCTTTACGGAAAGAGAGAAATAATTATATGACGCGTCCTTATCTAGTTAACTGTTTATTTATTTTTTTAAACTACAAGTGACATGCGATCCTATCTAGATAGAAAAGTATAATTGACCCTTCCACGTTCTATATAGACAAAGACTTCTCTGTCATAATACTGATTTTGTCGGCACAATAGTTTTGGATGTGGTGATTATTTTTGCCTCACTTTTGTTGAGATACGTTGTTTCCTTCCAAGAAAGTTTAGAAACGAGACATTGAGATAACTTGTTTCTTTAAGAAAAATTTAACACAATTTTACACATCACAATTTTAACCTTAAATCTTTTAAAAATCAAAATGAGATACGTTGTTTCCTTCCAAGAAAGTTTGGAAATCAGACATTGAGATAACTTGGTTCTTTGAAAAAATTTAACACACAATTTTACACATCACAATTTTAACCTTAAATCTTCTAAAAATCAAAATTCAAAATTTAAATTATATCGTGAATGAATGAAGGTAATTGTTTTTAATAATACTTCTTATAAACATCCGTCGTGGAAATTGAACCCGGGTCACATCACCGATAATACAAGTCACATCCTTACCAGTAAACCACACTCACTCATCCTTACAGGCAATTATTTTATTATTTTTACTTTAGATACCTTCCTTTTAAGAAAGGCATTAAAATACAATCATTAAAGCGAATCGAGAGGTGGTGAATAGGTGATGTGTTCAGAATCTGTTCCTTCTTTTTGTTTTAAATAACCATTTGGGTTGTGCTCACCCACTACCAATGATTTCCACTATATTGGGAATCATTTGTGCATTAAAAAACACAACAAGAATGACACATTCGCATAGAAGACCAAATGAATACTAATTTATGGTGTTTTTTTTAAAATAGAAAAAGTTAGATTATATTATTTTATTTTTTTAGTTTTTTTTAGGGATTGAACGTCCTTGTGATGAAGCCTACTGGATCCCCGGGACATTCTGCTCCAAGGCTACTTTCTAAATTCTTAGACTCAACAGCGTATTGTAAATATTTATAGTAAGTAGTAAGTGTGGCTTTATAATGTTTTCAGAATCAAGAGTCATGAATTCATGAAGCCAAGTAGGTTGAGTGACATTTGTCAAAATGAATGGACTCTAGAGGATATTGTAAATGTTTTCTCATGAACCTAAATATTTTAAATCATGGAAATTTGCATTGCTTGGACATAAAGGGAAAAATCCCATTGTTTCTAAAACTTCATGGCTCTCTATTAATTTTTTTTAATTTTTTAGTAAGATATTTTAATAATTAAAATCTTAATTTTTAAGAAATTTAAATTCAAATCACACTAAAATCTAATTAAATATTTAATTAAACAAATAAATTACTTAAACTAATAATACACTAATGTAATAAAACTTGAATGATATTGAAAAGAATGCAAAGCTTTCAAATGAACGCTTATACACAGCGTAGTTTCACATGCAGCAAAAACTCTATTGTTTCCGTGGGCTCAATTGTTGTCTTTAGGAGAACATTCAAATAAAAATATTAATGGTTAGTTTTGTTTTATATATTATATTATTATATACTAAATAAATTATAAATTAAAATATAATACAATTAATATTTTTTTATAAGTTTATATAATATTATTTTATCAAAACATATGTATTATTTTAATTTGTACAACTTGTATTAAAAAAGTTATTAAATAATTTTTTTTGTTATAAAAGATTTATATAAACCAGAAAAGAAAAATAGAAGGTCTAAAATTTAAACAAGAGTGTGTGGTTGTATGTTAAATTCCCTATTAATAAGCTCAGCTCTCCCCTTGTGAGAGGTCATAGTGAAATGGGGATGCCCATCCCTAAGCATCATTGTAGGGGTTTCTCACACTAACCAAACAATTTTAAATATCGGGTCTTTGGTTCAATGATTGGGATAAATAGATGATGTAGCCATATTGGTTGCACCAAATAGGTTTTATAGCTCAATGTAACTAAATTTGATGTAAAAGAAAAACAACCACCCTTTCAAAACCCTACTAAAAAATTAAAAATAAAAAAATATTATAAATGAACTAACAACTTTTAAATTAAAAATCAAAAAGTATATAAAAGATCATTATTTAATAATTTTATAATTAAAATTATAAAGTTGGGGATTCTAATAGAGAACATTATTTACTAGAACTCCTTTCTTTTATAACTTCAAAGGGCCACACGCTAAACTTATGTAATGAAGAATATATTAAGATTATAACAACTACAAATAAATCATACATAATGGAATGAAACATTAGTCAAAATCCCATTGTTTCCGTCACACCAATGCATGGCAAAAATGTATGATATTGCAAAACAATCATTTCATATCAAATTGTACTTACCGCAGAATTTACCGCAGAATATGTCTTTGTATGTATGGCAACAAATTTTAAATACTGTAAAACGTGCATTTAATATCAAATCGCACTTAGTGTGAGCCCACAACAGTCCGTCACACCATTTTCAGTTGTAATAATTGATAGCTATTTAAAAACTATAATGTTTTTAAGTAATGGGTTAAAAACAGCCAATTTCTTTTTAATAAATTTTATATAATTGCTGAACATTGATTAATATTGCCTGTAAATCAATTATTAAAATAATATAATATATCATATAAGGACGATTTAATTGTTCTTAAAATAATTTAATATTAGGACGAATTGTGTCGGTAGATGGATAAATCTAATATATCATATAAGGACGGCTTAATTGTTCTTAAAATAATTTAATATCATATGAGGACTAATTGTTCTTAAAGACATTAAATGGTTATTAGATGGATAAGGTTCAAGTAAACCTTAAAATCTCAACCCTTAAAGGAATGAATATATTATAAAAGATGAATAATGAATATATTATGAGCTAGTAACTATTAGAGAAAAAACTTTATTAAAATAGAATAATTAGATTAAAAATATTAATTAATATTATTTGTAGTTAATATTGTTTGCAACAAGTTAAAGAGAGATTTTTTTAATAGTTGAAATATATGGATAATGAAGCCCACACCAAAGTTCAAATCTCAACAACCTTAAAAGAATTGTATTGCTGACCAAGGCCGATTGGAACTGGTTTTTGAGCTCTGGCGATTTGGCGGGAAACTTTCTGAACTGTCGTCGGCCGAGGCTCTAGGGTTTCTGGTGGGAAGATTCTACCAGGGACTCAGGTGGTTTGTTGTTGTTTTTCGCTGACGGCTCTTTCGTTGCCCCGGGAGGGCCCAATGGGGTCTCCTCCAGGATTTCTCGATGGGAAGAAGACCTCTTATGCCGAGATATTAAGAGAAAACCCTGCGTCTTCCTCCGATGAAGCTCAGCGGAGTGCTTACCATTCGCTATCCAGGAATGCGGGCAAGGGTTCTCCTGTGCACAGAGTCAATGGATGTCTCCCGCAATCCGCTTCCAGACCGAAGATTGTCATAGAACCAAAGCTGGTCGAGGACACGATCAACTACCGTGCTACTCATGACCTGATTTGCAAATTCATGGGTATCCGGCCCACCACTGCACTTTTCGCACACACTGGGTGAGACAAAGCGGGAGCCTATCGGTGAGTACTCCTTATGGCCCATAAGCAATGGGTATTTTATTATTAGTTTTTCCTCCTTAGCGGATAGAAACAGAGCATTTGAATCAGAAAAGAGGAGCCATGGCCCGGCGGGGTTATTTGTCCAACCGTGGAGAGCGGGCTTCGACCCTCGCATTGAGCCCACGGCTGTCCCGGTTTGGATCCGGTTGTATGCTCTCCCGATGGAGTTTTGGGGTGAGCAGATTCTTGAATTGATAGGTAACTCTCTAGGTAGATATTTGGGAGTTTCCAAAGATACCATAGAAGGAAACACTGCTGTTTATGCTAGAATTTGTGTAGAACTGGATATTAGCCGGCCGCTACCAGTGAGATGGGCCGGAGTTAGCGGGGACAATCCTGGATACAGCAGTTAGACTATGAAGCCATACCTTTCCGATGCAAATTTTGCCATAAGCATGGCCATTTGGCTAGGTTTTGCCCAAATATCTTGAGCACCAAAGCGGATGTTCCACGGGGAATGCCAAATCGCCCCGAGAGGGTAAGCCCACTCCGGTCAAGGAACCACCCATCATTCCCCTTGGTTACGATGCCCGAGAAAGATGGCTTTGAACAGCGAGAAGAGAAGAAGAAACAAAAAGAGAAATGGCAAGGAGCAAGCTCAACCCAAGCCAACCAACCGGTATGAAATCTTCAAATCTCTTGTGGATCAAGAAGACCAAATTATGGAAGGAGCAGATGGGAACCTTGAGGATAATATCATCCATTCTCATGCTCCTCCCTCACCAACCCCTGTCCTAGAACAGGTGATTGACTCCTCTGAGATTTTGCAGCTAGAAAACCCAGGGGCATTGGTAATCCACTCCCCAGCACAGCCAGTTATTAAGGATGTCACCATGGGAAATGCAGAAAAGATCAGAGAAAGACCAGCTCTAGGGATTACCAAGGTGGAGAAGAGGTCGAAAAATAGTAATTCCCAAGGGGCGGGCAGGAAATCCAATAAGGATCTAATTGCAGTGCAAGGAGATAAGCTAATCAATGGAGGATTGGCGAGAACAATTGATTCTTATTGCTCCCAAGGTTTCCAATGATTATTCAATCTTGGAATGTGAGGGGTTTAAACGGTAGAACCCATCAATCTACTGTTCAAAGACTTTTAGAGAGAAGTAAAACAGACTTTCTGCTCATTCAGGAGACAAAAATGTCTTTAGACCTTATGAGTAAAGCTGTCGGTCGAATGCGGAGGGTGCTGGCCATATGGTTGTGGCTGCTCTAGGTGCCTCGGGAGGGATTGCTACTCTTTGGAACCCTTTGGCGTGGATAGCAATAGAACATATAGCTTGGAGGGGTGTCCTCACATCTCTTTTTAGGAACATTGTTACTGTCTGAACAAGTCTTAATTACAAACTTCTATGGGGCTCGAGAACATCGATGGTCAGCGGTTTCAATGGAAAGCTGTTCAAAACATGAGGTCCTCCCGGGAAGATTTTGATTGGATTATTCTTTGGGGACTTCAATGCCAAATTATCTGCCGGGGATCGGGGAAGGTGGCATCCCCAGTTTTGGATACAGGGGACCGGCTTTTAATTGCCCAAGTCCAGGCCTTTAACCTTGTTGATATCAAAGGCCCTGGTACAAACTTTACCTGGACTAATAAGAGAAGAGAGCCATACAACAGGAGGGTTAAGCTTGACCGGTTTCTGGTCTCGGAGGAAGCTTTTGTTAGATGGAATATCAAATTTCAGATTTTGGATGGCCCAGTCTCAGATCACTCTCCCATTTCGCTGGAGGGAGGGACTATGTCAAGGCAGTATTACAAACCATTTAAATTTGAAAATTTTTGGTTGCAAAAAGAGGACCTCCGAAGGAAAATTCCACAGTGGTGGGAAGAAGGTCGTCTCCCTTTTGGGACAGCTATGTTCAAATTTCATAAACAACTTCTTTTTGTTAAGAGTAAACTAAAACAGTGGAGGCAAACTAACAAATCTGATTTCCAGCTCCAACGGGCTCCCTTGTTGACCAGATGGAGCGAGGTGCAAAAACAATTCGGGGAAGGAATCATTTACGAGCATCTTAAATCCGAGGATGATGCTTTACGCAAAGCGGTTGAGGACATTGATAATCAAGAAGAGATCTCTTGGAAGCCAGAGAGCAAGAAACACATGGTTATTAGAAGGAGACAGAAATACAAAATTTTTCCATCGCTCTGCCTGTGCTAGAAGACAATTGAATAACATGGAACTCCTTCAAGACGAGAATGGAAACTCTTTTGACACTCTCCCTGGTATGCACTCCCACTCAATGGAGTATTTCTCAAACCTCTTTAAGGAAAGTATGGAGCATGATGTGGAAGCCCAAAATGAAGTCATTGATGGCATTCCCTCTATTATCTCTCATGAAGAGAATCGAGGCCCTTCTTAAGCCCATTGATCGTGATGAACTCAAGAAGGTGGTCTTTGGGATGTGCCCTTGGAAAATCGCTTAGGTCTCGATGGCTTCCCTATTGAGTTTTTCGGGCCTTCTGGGATACCCTGGAGGAGGATGTCTTGGCTGTCATTGAGGAGTCCCGAACTAATAAAAGAATGCTCAAGGCTCTAAATCACACCTTTATTACCTTAATTCCAAAAGGAGAGGGGGGGGTTCACATTTCTGATTTCAGACCTATTGCCTTATGCAATGTGATTTACAAAATAATCACTAAAATTATGGCTGAAAGACTAAAACCTCTTCTTCAGAATATAATCTCCTCAGAGCAAGGGGGTTTTGTTGAAGGGAGACAGATCTTGGATGGAGTGATCTTGGCTCAGGAGGCTATCCATACTATGCACAATTCAGGTAACAAAGGAATGTTCATCAAACTGGATATGTCTAAGGCTTATGACAGGGTAGAGTGGGGCTTCTTGGTCAAGATGTTGGCAGCCTTTGGTTTTTCTCAGGACTGGATTGCCTGGGTCATGAGCTGTATCTCTACGCCTTCATACTCTGTTTTAATTAAGGGGCTTCCCTCGCCACCTTTTGGAGCCTCTCGGGGTCTTCGCCAAGGAGACCCTTGCTCTCCTTATCTCTTTCTCATCTTGGCTGAAGGATTAGGCAGACTCCTCCTGAGAAGAAGACTTCAGGGACGGATAACGGGAATTAAAATCGGGGCTGAAGTTTTGACTCATTTACGGTTTGTGGATGATCTTTGGATTGGTGGGAGTGGCCGGCCTCGGGGAAGCAAGAGGAATCGAGAGATTCTCTAAACGTCTACCTCCGGGCCTCTAATCAAGTCATCAATGAAACAAAATCCAAAGTGGTCTTCTTTAATCTTGATCAAAGGTCACAAGACGAGTTATTGAGATCTTGGGATTCACTAGGACCTCTCTTCCTGTAGTTTACACAGGGGTTCCTCCGCATTTCAAAAAGCTGAAAGCTGATTTACGGAAGGACCTTTTGGATGGCATCAAAGAGAGAATGAATCACTGGTCTCATAGATGGTTAAGCTATGGGGGCCGACTGACTTTCCTGCAATCTGTTATTCAGGCCATGCCAATTTATAAATTCTCTATCCTGGCTGCCCCTCCTTCAATTTGGAAAGAGCTGGACAAAGCGGCTAGAAGTTTTCTTTGGGAAGGTGCCAAAGGAGAGAGGAAATGGGCCTTGGTTGGATGGGATAAGGTCACCCAGCCCAAGGAAAAAGGTGGGCTGGGATTAAGAAGCTCCAAGTTTAACAATCAAGCTTTGGCTGGTAAAATGTATTGGAGGTGGATTTCCCAGCCAACGTCCCTCTTCACGAGAATCCTCTCTAGTAAATACTTGGGTCTTGTTCACCCCAATGACTTGGGCCGCTTTCCTTTGGAGGGTAATGGATCATTAGTGTGGCGAGGCTCTCAAGCTTGGATCTCGCATTATCAAAGATCAATTGTTCGGAAAGTTGGGAGAGGGGAGAAGGCCCGGTTACGGGTGATTCTTGGGATCAGAATCCTCCCATTCTTGTTGTGTTTCCTGAATTGCATCCGTTAAAATCAGCTCTAGAAGATAAGGGATGGATCCATATTGAGAGCTACTTCAATACCAGCCAATTGGGGGAGTATAAGATTCAAAAGTTCAAGCGACTGGGTGAATGGCCTATTCCAATCCCCCCGAAGCGGGCTCCAACTCTGGAAAAAATCTTGTCTGAACGGTTTCTTACTGGGAGAGATGAGGAGGATGAGCTTGCACGGGGCTTTGGGAACCTTGGGGTTTATCCTTGTGAAGGAGGGCTATGATTCGATCCTTCCTGAGACCCCCCCACACTCTTTTCCAGTTCAAGAATGGAGGAAGATTTGGCATCCCAAGGGCTGGCCGAAAGTGAACTTCTTTGCCTGGCAGCTTATGCATAATGGAATCCTGACCTTTGACAATCTCAGAATCAGAGGCATCATTGGTCCTTCCCAGTGTGTTTTATGCTATAGGAATGAGGAAACTGCTGATCATCTTCTGTTTGATTGTCCTTTCACACAACGATTTGGCATCGTTGGTTCTCCCATTTTAAACTTCGGGCTATTGGAGACTTGTCTCGGACCAATTTATGGGAAAGGTTGGAAGAGAGGTAGATTTACATCTAAAGCTCTTCGAATTGGTGGGAGCTTGGTTTCCTTTTTATTTGGTGGCGGGTGTGGTTGGAAAGAAATGCTCGTATTTTCCGTGAAACCTTCTCTTCGGTGGATGGGATATGGCAGGTCATCTGGAGCAAAGTAGTGGAAACCGTTGCCATCTATGCTGAGGAGGAAAATCAGCCTGCTTCTAAGCCTCTGGAAGAGAGAGCTGCTGATCTTGAGAGACAGGTAAGAAGTTGTTGGAAACCTCCCCCAGAAGGCTGGATCAAAATCAACACTGATGGAGCTACAAAAGGCAATCCGGGCAATGCTGGAAGTGGAGTAATCTGTCGTGATCATGTTGGGGCTGTGCTCTATTGGGAATTGCAAGGTCTAGGATATGCCACAAACAATGAAGCCGAGGCCTTTGCTATTAAATCTGCTTCCATCTGGGCCGTCAAGCAGGGTCATAGAAAGATAATCATTGAGTCTGATTCCCAAATCCTGGTTGGCGCTCTTGATTGCATGAGGAACTTTGCCTTAAAAGCTTGGAGGCTGCGGATTATGGTCTCCCAAATTAAAGAGCTTTGGAAGGAATTAGAGGATGTGATACCTGTTTATGCTAGCAGAACTCTTAATAAGGCGGCTGATTTCCTTGCTAAGATGGGTGTTGAGAGGGAGGTTGGGATGCATCTGCATAGTGATATGCCTGTGGAGGATGCAGAGATTAGACAAGGCCTTGAACAAATTTTGAAATAATGTGCAATGTTTTTTATGCTAAGGAAATTTTTTGTCGCGATATCGCGACCTGTAGTGCTGTCGCGGCCTCAAGCCGAAAGCTGTCGCGATATCGCGACAGGTTGAGCCTCCGCGGCCTTTGGTGGGTTTATGTCGCGATATCGCGACATGTCGCGCTATCGCGGTCCTTGTTGAGATCTGTCGCGATTTCGCACCTCTTTTGAAGTTGAAGAGCAAAGTTGAAATTTCGTCGCGATATCGAGACAGGTTGGAGAGTGGGAAGCTGCAAGGTAATCTTGTCGCGATATCGCGACACGTTTGGCATAAGCGGCTGGGAGGAAAATTGTCGCGATATCGCGACAGTAGCGCCGTCGCGGCCTCGAGCTGGAAGTTGTCGCGATATCGCGACAGGTTGAGCCTTTGCGGCCTTTGGCGGGTTTTTG
The DNA here is from genome assembly GCA_028583015.1 of Wollemia nobilis. NCBI lineage: Eukaryota > Viridiplantae > Streptophyta > Pinopsida > Araucariales > Araucariaceae > Wollemia > Wollemia nobilis. The sequence goes on along the minus strand of JAQPPZ010016901.1, from coordinate 3,357,402 downwards.
TCGCGATATCGCGACATGTCGCGCTATCGCGGCTCTTGTTGAGATTATGTCGCGATTTCGTGCCTCTTTTGAAGATGAAGAGCAAAGTTGATAATTCGTCGCGATATCGCGACAGTTTGGTAAACTGGAAGCTGCAAGGTAATTTTTGTCGCGATATCGCGACACGTTTGGCACTTAAGCGGTTGGGAGGATAATTGTCGCGATATCGCGACCCTTTTGTGGCATGAGAGTCGTTTAGAAACTTCGTCGCGATTTCGCGACGCCTTTGTTGGTTGGATGATGCGGAGACAGTCCGTCGCGATTGCCGCGGACCTTTTTTGGCGCTTTGGTGCTCTTTGGAGTTGTAGTCGCGATTTCGCGACGCCTTTCTTGTTGCTTTGGAAGGTCTTTGTCGTTGCGATTTCGTGACTCCTTTTGCGTGCGGCTGCCGAGGGCCCTTCCTGTCGCGATATCGCGACATGTTGGCGCCAACGCGGTCGAGACGGGGGTGACAGTCGCGATTTCGCGACATGTCGCGATTTCGTGACATGTCGCCTTTTCGCGCCCTGTTGTTTTCTTTGCCCTGTGGTTGTTAGTGCTGCCTTTGTGCTTTGCACTTGTTGTGTTGCTCTTTGCTCTGGGTCGGGATGTGTTCTCTCCCGTTTGTAATTGTTCTTTGTATTAATACAAGTTTTTCATTTTTTTCAAAAAAAAAAAAAAGAATCGTATTGCTTGGTGCTACCCCAATATGGAGAATATGGAGCTGGAGGCCCGTCTCACCGGACCTTTGGTTGGGATGTTCGGCCTCCTCAATAAGATGATGCCTTTCGTTGGGGTGAAATTGTACCAAATGGATAGACTTGTACGGTTAGTGGTACTATTGCTCCAGTTTCTTCAACTATTGGATGGACTTATGATCTTCAGGAAAACTTCAAACCTTCTACTTGGTAGTGATTTTTCTACTCCTTTAATTCTGAATGCATATTTGACACTATTTTAGTGGTTATTATCTAAATTTTCTATGGACTGTTTGTTTCTGACACTCTTATGTACTCCTAACCACGGGGTTAGTGTGTTGGTTTACGGGATGTGCTAATCCCACCCACCGTTTTTTTGTATGATTAGATATTATTTTATTAATATAATAACTTTTTCATCTAGTGTGTTGATTGCAGTATACATAATAAGCATGATAAAATACCATAAGTCATCGTAAACATCCAATTGATATGTTATATTATTATTATTATTATTATATATATATATTTGGTTATATAAAAGAGTTGGTTCAGTATTTTTAGTAACTGACAAACACAATGTTCAAACCACATGTGTTACTTATCACTGGCTAGAAATTCGTAATGTTATCATCTAGATTTCATGATAGTCTTTACAATAGCAAATTATGTCATGTAATAAGATTAACCACATGTGTTACTTATCACTGGCTAGAAATTCGTAATGTTATCATCTAGATTTCATGATAGTCTTTACAATAGCAAATTATGTCATGTAATAAGATTTATTGTATAGAGTTTGATAATATGTCACAACTACTATTAATTCATTGAAATATATGACAGAAATGTTTACTATCAGATTTATCATTTCAACTTTACACAATTTTTTTACGTTATAATTTAAATTAAAAATATATAAAACAATAAATTAATTTATAACATTTGATTTGATAGTAAATAAAAGATGCACTCTGTTTTAAAATATATATTTTAAAAAAGACGTGCTATTTCATATAAGTTGCCGTCTTATTAAAAAAATACATATAATTGTGAGTGCGGTGAGATAAACCTTAATGCTTTTTTGGGGTCGGGAATTACAAAAGTCAAGGCGTATACATAAAAGTTTAGTGTGATTACATATTAGAGATGATGTCCACCACGTGTATAATATCTCTTTTACATTTCATACTGCAAAACAATCATTTCATATCAACTTGTAGTTACGGCAGAATATATCTTTCTATGCATGGCAATAAATTTTAAGTAATGTAAAATGTGCATTTAAAATCAAATCGCACTTAACGTGAGCCAACAAATATATCGGTAACTGTTCGTCACACCAATGCATTTTAAATATGTACATATTCAAGACTGTTGTGGCTTTTAATTTTTATTAAAAAAAAAAAAAAACTAAATCATTTTAAATATGTACATATTCAAGACTGAAGTAGCTTTTAATTTTTTTTAAAATAATTAGTATATTTTATAATTGGAATTAGGTTTACGTTAATATTTATCTAAAAAAATAACCTTTTATTTTGATATCCACATTTGTTACCTTAGTTTTCAGTTGTAACAATTAATAGCTATTTAAAAACTCTAATGGTTTTTAACAAGGGGTACCTTCAAAAATTATAAGTGATATAAACATATTTAAAAAAGTTAAAAACACATTCTAATAAATATCATATAGTTGTTGAGTATTGCGTTCTTTAAATTAAAATATATTTTTAATATAAATTAATTATTAAGAAATCTAATATATCATATAAACATAATTTGATTGTTGTTAATAACATTTGATGGCTACTAGACTGATAAAGTATAGATAAACCTTAAAATATCAACCTTGCTTTTAGGATCAAATATACTATGAGTTATTAGTTATTCACGTTCGAGAAAGCTCTATTAGAAGTAGAATAAAGAATTGTATGATTTAGCTAAAGCTCTATTAGAAGTGAAATAAAAAATTGTATGATTTAGCCACACCAAGAAAATTATATGATTTAATGTAACTAGTGACATCTAATGTATGATTTATTGTAACTATTTAGAGAAACCAATCAAAATCTTATTTTATATATATAGAGTTTATAATAACAAAAATATATTACAACATAGTATTACTAAATTATTTTGTTATTTATTCCAAAAATTGACACAAATCCAATGTTATTTGCACATTATAAAAGTCACATGAAGTAGTACTATAATTAACACAAATACAATGTTAGCCATAAAATAAATGGTTTATCTCACACATTAAAAAAAATTATTATAATTGACACAAATAAAATGTTAATAATGTGAAAAAGTAAACCTTTACATTTTTCAACTTTTTTATTCAATTTGAATTGGACCATCAAAAAAATTACTAAGAATCCTTGTGCTAATATGCACTTGTTTTAAGATAAAAAAGATTAACTTAATAGTCAAAGAAAAGCTAATGCAACAAAATATATATATTACCAATGGTTTCATGCATCCTTCAACAAATCATGTAACATGTGCATTTTATATGGTTCAAATTAATTGTATAATATGTACACTAGCAAATGTTATCATGTAACAAAAAAAACTATATAGAATTGGATGACAATGAAATCTATTACAACTATTAATTCATTGAAATTTATGACAAATGCATATATACTTAAATTTATTATTGCAACTTTATAGAAAAAAAAATTACATTATAATTAAAATTAAAAATATTTATAAAAGCATTAAAAAAATTATAACCTTTGATTTGACAGTAATTTATAATTTATATTTATATATATATAGCACGTCCTTTTTCTTATAAGTTGCCATGTTATTCCAAAAAAAAATTACATATAATTAACTCTGCGTAGGTAATGCCATTTTGGGGTCGGGAATCACAAAAGTCAAGGCCTTTCCGTAAGGTGTGGTGTGATTAGAAAGTAGAGATGATGTATGTACAATGTTCTCACTTTTACAGCCTAAATTATTATTTTCCGTCACATCAATGCATGGCAAAAAAAAGTTTAATATTGCAAAACAATCATTTCATATCAAATTGTACTTACAGCAGAATATGTCTTTGTATGCATGGCAACAAATTTTAAATACTGTAAAACGTGCATTCAATATCAAATCGCACTTAGTGTGAGCCCACAAATATATCAGTAACAGTTCGTCATGTACATATTAAAGATTGATGTGGCTTTTGATGTTTAGTTTGTAAAATGTTTTTAAACTGGTCTGTTGATATCTTTACCTTAGTTATCAGTTATCAGTTGCAACAATTGATAGCTATTTAAAAACCATAATGGGTTAAAACCACCTATTTTTTTAATAAATATTATATAATTGTTGAACATCGATTAATATTGTCTCTTTCAATATAAATCGATTATTAATAATCTAATAAACCTTAAAATTTCAACCTTTAAAGGAATGAATATACTATAAAAGATGAAGAATGGATAAACTATGAGCTAGCAGCTATTTATATTAGAGAAAAAACTTTATTAAAAAGTAAAATAATTAGATTAAAAACATTAATTAATATTATTTGTGGTTAATATTGTTTGCAACAAGTCAATAAAGTCTTCTTTCAATGGTTGGGATATATGGATGATGCAACTTACAACAAAATTTAAATCTCAACAACCTCAAAGAAATTGTATTGATTGATATAACTAATGTAAAAAATATTGTAACTATTTTAAATATCCAATCAAAATCTTATTCTAGAGTTATAATAAAAACAATAATTATATTATAACATAATATCAATAAATATTACCCATACTACTTGAATGTCAAGGTTATCATACATAAATGGCATTGAAAGTAACCATAGGGCATGGCCTATGCCCACTATCAATAATTATTACTCTCTTTAATAATAAATGCCCTTAAATATTATGCTAAGGCAACTTAAAAATTATAGGACCAAATGTCTAGAAAGGAATTTTTTTATATTATTCAGCATGTGTTCCTTCTTTTTGTTTTAAATAACCATTTGGGGTGTGGTCGCCCACTAACAATGACTTCCACTATGTCCGGGAATCATTTCTACATAGAAAAACACGACAACAACGACACCATTTGCATCGAAGACCAAATGAATGCTAATTGGAAACACGAACCTATTCATCTTAACACTATTTATTCATATTGAAAGGACGGGTGAAATTGGAGTGAGAATTTCTATTTAAAGAGTTCCGTTTGGTGCTCTTTTCATTCCGATTGCTCGTAGAGCTTGGCATTTCTATTGCAAATGGCTGCTCTTCGTATACCCCTCCGCAAGTTTGAGCTCCATCCCATCATCTTCTCGCTCGTCACGCATCTTCTCTTGGTATGTTTCGATATTGTTGATGCATTATTGTCAACGTTGATCAATTAGAGTTTAGTCTGGTGCTGTCAACCGGCATGTTGTATTGTATTTGTATATTTACGTTGATTGATTTACCTCGACGAGTCCGCGGGACAATTACACAGCAATTTCTTTCGATTGGAAGAGATTGCAACCGTTGGACAAAAGTTGCTCTTTCCGGACTTTCATGAGAACGATGTTTCTCAGAATGTGTCGTTTCTTCCACATAAAATTGCCCAGAAAATCCCTTTTAATAGCCACCAACTAGCTTTCATAGTCCAAGCCTTTAGCATTCCATCCACTGGATCAGACCTTCTAATACAAAAAATGGCCACTACGCTGAAGGTATGTGAAGCACCTCCTTCCAGTATAGAGACCAAAACATGTGCGATCTCTGTAGAGTCGGTGGCAGAGTTTTTGTCCACTGTCATTGGCCCCTCCAAAGTTGGAGTTGTAGACGGCATCGCCTCCAGCACAAGGATTCTCTCCAATCGTGTGGTTACAGTAATGGGTGCTAACCTCGTGGCTTCATCCGCCATAAAACATGTTGCTTGCCATAGCATGGTGTTTCCTTCCAAAGTTTATTACTGTCACTACGTGAAGGACACCAATATGTATGTGGTAAATCTAAAGGATGAAAAAAGTGGAGTTTCGGAGAAGGTGGTAGCGGAGTGCCATATGAATACCAAGCCTTATCCGCGTGAGAGTTTGGCATTGATCGAGCTGAAGATAAAGCCTGGGGAGGGTGAGTTTTGTCACTGGGTGCCTAGTGATACTCTTCTTTTTAAGGAAATCTTCTGAGCTTGTACTACTAATTTATAGTATGTGTGTGGTTTGGTAATAAAGAGTCATGAAGTGATGAAGCCGACTGGATCCCCGGGACATTCTGCTCCAAGGATACTTTCTAAATTCTTAGACTCAACAGCGTATTGTAAATATTTATAGTATGTGTGGTGGCTTTATAATGTTTTCAGAATCAAGAGTCATAAATTCATCAAGCCGTTGAGTGACATTTGGCAAAATGAAGGGACTCTAGAGGATATTGTAAATGTTTTGTCATGAACCTAAATATTTTAACTCATGGAAGTTTGCATTGCTTGGACATAAAGGGCAAAATCCCATTGTTTCTGTCCTTAAGCATGGCTCTCTATTAATGTTTTTTGTGAGATATTTTAATAGATAAAATCCTAATTTTTTTTGGGAAATTTAAATTCAAAGCACAATAAAACGTAATTACATATTTAATTAAACAGATAAATTGCTTAAATTAATAATATACTAATAAACTTAAATTATAGTAAAAAGAATGCAAAGCTTTCAAATGAACGCTTATACACAGCGTAGTTTCACATGCACCAAAATCTCTATTGATTCCGTGGGCTCAATTGTTGTCTTTAGGAGAATCATTATTTGAACATTCAAATAAAAATATTAATGGTTAGTTTAGTTTTATGTATTATATTATTATATATTAAATAAATTATAAATTAAAATATAATACAATTAGTATTTTTTAATATTTTTTTATAAGTTTATATAATATTATTTTATCAAAATATATGTATTACTTTATTTTTTTCAACTTGTATTAAAGAAGTTATTAAATAAAATATTTTTTTTTGTTATAAAAGATTTATATAAACAAGAAAAGAAAAATAGAAGGTCCAAAGTTTAAATGGTCTGTGTGGTTGTATGATAAATTTTCTATTAATAATTTCAGCTCTCCCCTTGTGAGAGGTCATAGTGGGATGGGAATGTCCATCCCTAAGCATCATCGTAAGGGTTTCTCACACTAACAAAACAATTTTTTTTTTTTTAAACATCGGGTCCTTGGTTCAATGGTTGGGATAAATAGATGATGTAGCCCACACAAAGGTTCAAATATTGGCTGCGCCAAATAGGCTATATAGCTCAATATGACTAAATTTGATGTAAAAGGGAAAGGGAAACCCTTTGAAAACCCTACTTTAAAAAAAAATAGAAAAATATTATAAGTGACCTAACAACTTTTGGATTAAAAATCAAGAAATACATACCAGATCATTATTTAATAATTTTATGATTAACCTTCTAAAATTGGGGATTCTTGATTAGAAAAGGAGAACATTATTTGCTAGAACTCTTTTATTTTATAACTTCTAAGGGCCACACACTAAACTTATGTAAACTTATGTAATGAAGAATTTATTAAGATTATAACAACTACAAATAAATCATACATAATGGAATGAAACACTAGTTAAAATATTAAAATTCATTTGTACCCATAAAAAAATAGAATTGATATGGATTATATTAGTAAATACACTCTAACATATCCATTTAATAGATGAATTATTCCTACACTAATATGCACTTGTTTGAATATAAAAAGAGTGGCATAATAGAAAAAAAAAAACTAATGTAACAAATCTATCCACGCATATATATCGATATATTGTGTTAGAAATTAAAATATCAATTCACTCACTCAATAACTAAGTCTTGATAGTAATCAATTTACTTCTAAAGTTGATTATAAAATGAATCAATTTTATGAATTGAACAAGAATAAATTATTGAATTAGATATTCAAATATAAATATAAATTAAAACATCATTTTTTATTTATGTTACTCAATATTATTGATAAAGAGAATGAAACTGTAGATCAAATAATCAAAAGAAATAATAATGACAGAACTGAAACTTGAGTACAACTAATATTGATTCAATATAAGATGAAAGTTTATAAGTATTTTTCAAATATATTTTTTTGTTTAAAAAGCATTGAAGAAATACCATATTGAAAATGTATTAACAAACTAGATTTCAGATCTAGACATAATTCAAAAGACCCAATTCAAGAAAATTGGATAAAAAATGAAGGTTTAAATAATGTAATTCCAAATACAATTAACCAACATTCATAAAGTTGGATAAAAAGTTAGAAATAATGGTTTAATCACTCTATTATTCAAACTTATAAATATATCAATAAGAATTTCATTTTATACAATTGGTCCACTCAAACAAAATAGGTTAGAAATAATGGTTTAATCACTTTATTATTCAAACTTATAAATATATCAATAAGAAATTCATTTTATACAATTGGTCCACTCAAACAAAATACTAGAAAATTATTTTGAAACATCTCATTTATAGCTCTAATTTTAGTTCTACTTTTACACTCAACTATTATATTACCAATGGTTTCATGCATCTATCCTTCTATGAATTATTTAACATATGCATTAATTATGGTTGAAATAAATTGTATGGCCTATACCATAGCAAATTTTATCATGTAATAAGAATATTATATAGAATTAGATGACAATAAAATCCATCACAACTACTATTAATTCATTAAAACATATGATAGATGTATTTACACTCGGATTTATCATTTTAATTTTACACAACCTTTTTAATACCCTTAGATTATCCCTAGAGTTGGTTTTTTGTCTATTCTTTTCTACCATACCCATGATAGCATCCTTTATTATCGGTTGCTCTTGGTTATGCACTATCAATACCCCTCTAATATATGATTGTGGTAACTCACTGCACTTTTTTCTTGCTCTAGAATAGGATTTAAAAGAGGGGCTTGAACATGGATGATATTATTTTCATTATTCCCATCCACTCCTTCCATGAGTTGTTCATATTTATGCTTCACTACTATGTTGAATATCTTGTACCTATTTGAGGGCTTGAGTTGGGTTTGCTCTTTACCATATTTTTCTTTTACCTTCTTCTTTTGGGCTATTCAAACTCATCTCCTTATGCTTCTATGCCATGAGAAATATTAGTTGCTTTTTTATTAAATATTGACTTACCCTTCCTAGGAAGATTTGGTATTCCTATAGGAGCCTCAATTATTGTGCTCATATTATTTGGGAAAAATAAGCTAAATATGCATATTTATGGTAAAATCTACACTCGTAGGATAATACCTCATAATCTAGTTACTGAATCCAAGATAGTCCTACAAGTTTGACTTCCACCTCTATCGACGAAGGCTGATTGAGATCCATTTCCATACATAATCTAGCATACACATTTGAGATTCATTTCCACACATAATATAGTATAAATGGTGGTGTTTCATTCTATTGTGTCCCTAGAAATACTTAAATATATTCCAAGGAAATTACTGATGATTTTTAACCCCTACTCACTCCATAACTTCATTGGGAGTGCACACAAATGAATCCAAATTGAGATATAAATAGATTCAATTCAAATATCAAATCCCACTATCTAGGGCTAAATAAATAATATTGTTAGATAACGATTCCTCTTTTCTGATTTGAAAACCCTATTTCTTTCATCAAGTGAGAAAAGCTAACAATAAATTATCCATTACTAATAAACCACAAAGAATACTCATCAAGAGGCTCATAATTTTACCAAACCCATGAATACAAAAAAATCAAGGTAAGGTGAATACCCTTGAATTTACCAATCAGGTCATAATTAGCTCTATATAAGACCCAATTCAAGAAAACTGGATATAAAATGAAGGTTTGAATAATGTAATGCCAAATATAATTAACCAACATTCATCAAGTTGTAGAAAATATTAGAAACAATGGTTTAATCACTCTATTCTTCAAACTTATAAATATATCAATAAGAATTTCATTTTATATAATTGGTCCACTCAAACCGAAAAATATTTTGAAACATCTCCTTTATAGCTCTAATCTTAGTTCTAATTTTACACTCAACTATTATATTACCAATGGTTTTATGCATTTATCCTTCTATGAATTATCTAACATAAGTATTACTTATGGTTGAAATAAATTGTATGGTCTATACGATAGAAAAAAATTTCATGTAATAAGAATATTTGATATAATTGGATGAAAATAAAATCTATCACCATGATTATTAATTCATTGAAATATCAAATCATACTTAGTAAATATATCTATAATTATTCATCACACCAATGCATTTTGAATGTGTACATATTAAATATTGATGTGGATTTTAAATTTTATTTTATTCCTTATTTTTTAAACTGGTTTGTTGATATCGAAACTTGTTACCTTATTTTTTATTTGTAAAAATTACTTTAGTTTTGGATTATAATAAGGAATACAATATTTCTAATCTTAATTAAAACTATACAAGGACATATTTTCATATTTATTGCATAGGTTATGATAACCATGTTCATAGACATAAATTCATCAATAAAAAATATAACCACCACATCTTTCAACCTAAAAATTCATATGCAAAACAAGTAATTACAAAATTTGCAACATAATGTCTACTACATTCTTGTTGCCATAGGTTTTTTCATGTATATTTATCATGTTATGATTTTTTATGTCCTATTCAAATGCTTATAAGACATTACATATTAAATTTATAACTCCTCATTCATTGTATTCATGTACAAAATTACATTATAAAGTGTTTTCATAGTATTTTTAATAATATTTATAATTATTTTCTAAATTCTTTTATTAATAAGCATCTATTTTTAAATTACCATAGATTATTCTTTGACTAGTTTCTAAAAAAATTAATGTTAGAAAAGCCTTTGTATACAATTTACCATTACATTTATAGGAGTAGAAGAATATTTGTATACTTGCAATGTTCAGGTAGGTGAATGTATAGTCTCAAAAGCCACTACCTATATAACCAATATTGGAATCATAGAATCCATTGATCATATGAAATATTATATGCTTTTGTGTGTTGGCATATTAAAATAAGAATGGAATATGGGTTGTTAACTATGAGCACAACCATGTAGAATAACTTTTCTATTGACCTAAAAATTTATCTTTCCTCTTTAGAGAATGAATTCTATAGGAGAATAAAAAATCTACTGAAAAAATTACTTTGGTGTGCTAAGAGTTATAAACTTTATCTAGATATAGTAATAAGCAAGAGGATAATTTTTAAAATTAACATATAGTGTTGATATGAATGAGGTATATGAATACTAGAAACGTTTTCATACCAATATTTTTTTATTACGAAAAGAAAAATATATATATATTTAATACAATACATATTTATACTCCCCATAATACAAGTGAAACATTCATGCATGGATTTTGAATCTATTATCATTAAATTATCAAAATTCCTTAACATTTGAAGTTTAACCAATTTTAACTTATTTTTTCTTTGATATACACTTTGGAGATTATCACAAGTATATTTTAATTTTATTGATACTGTAATTATTTGTAAGATGGACTCATACATAGAAGAGTTATTTTGAGTCATTTTTCTTATTGTCCTATGTCCATTGACTCAAAGTAGCTTGATATACTCATTTTGGGTACATATTTTCAATAAAATCATAAAAAATTTGAGAACATAGAAATATTCTTCATATTAACACTCTAAAAATCCTAATATTCATTCTTAAATAAAGGGATTCAAGGCTGAGTAAGGCTAAAATTTTCGTTGTCCATAGCAAATAATTAATTGCATGGAACTATTTTAAGTATACCTTTTATAAATTCTTAATATATTCCTTATCCTTTTATTATGCTACTTTGGTTTTGATACTACTTGAAGGATTCTAATTTTCATATAGAAACTTCTATTTAGAAATAGAGGAGATCTATATCTATTCTAGATAAATGAGCTTAATATCCTATAAAATAGGATATGGTAACCTTAGTATAACTAGATTTTAATTAATTCATATTTAATATATACTAAGCATATTTTATATTGCTAAGAAATTTATGATCTTGATAGAATTTGAATCAATCCCTATTGTAAGGACTAGATCATATTGAAGACCAATTTTAATAGCTCAATCAATTATTTATCACTTTGCCCATGTGTGACACCCTACAAATCAAATATTGTGATACTAAAATACTAAGCACTTTCTTCTCATATTTCTATATATCAATATGCATCATAAAATACAATGGTTCAAGATGTGAGTGACTATATGATTAGTTGTCCTTTGTTTTATTGGCCCATTAAATTATCTTGTCTATATAAATTGATGTAAACCCTTACTTGCAATCTTCCCAAAGTCAGGAATGAACCATACTCTAGATTGAGTTCTATATGATTAATAACTAATATCACAATTTCATATTTAGATAAGTTAGTATAAGTGAAGGCTTTTATCATTTTACCATTGTTTGAACTTAAATATTATAAGATAATACATTATCTAAAGCTTTTCTGATGTTGCCTTTTATTCATTTATGAGCTTTAGTAGCCTTAATTTTTTTTTTAAAATATACATTAAGCACACATCCCTTCACCACATCATGCAATTCCAAAAGTGGTATAGGTCCCTTTTGTTAAAATTTTCTAAAATAGATATGCAAAGCATTACATAAAATATGAAGAGAAGAGTAGAACTGATTGAATATTCCATGGATCAACTTTGTAAAAATAATAAAGTTGATCATTGAGAGTCGTTGGATTATAATAACTCATCAAATTTTATATAGACTATAACTGAGAGTTCACCTGACTCATGAAGGAGTGGAAACTCAAGTAAGTCTATCCTAGTAGAACTTAAGATAATAATTACTTACTCTAACACCCCCCCTTAAGTTATACTAGGGGTGTATTATACAAATAAGTCCTAACAATAGAGCCTGCTGAGGTACTCATGTACAATGGTTTTTTTTGAAGAGATGGTAAAAACGCCATGGGGAAAACCATCTATCAAAAGGAAAAATGAAGAGGAATGTCTTCAATTTGTGAAGATTGTCCTCTTAATATAAAAAAATATGATTCCCAAAAACATGTCCTGATGAGGTACTCATTTACAATATATATGAGAGATGGTGAAAAAACCACATGGGAAAAACCATATGCTATGAAATAAAGAGGCATGTCTTCAGATGACAAATATTTTCCTTAATAACAAAAAAATAATGAGTCCCGACAACTTGGCTTGATGAGGTACTCATGTACAATATGTAAGGGAGAGATGATAAAAAAAACACATGGAAAAAACCATCATCCAAATAATACAATAATAAAAGTAGAAGTGAAAGACCTCTGTTTTATTGTAGTTGTATTACTCTAAGTTTCTCTCGCAATTGTATGTAATGCGGAGAAGAAAATAACTTGGTGAAGATGTCTACAATGTGATTTTTAGTTGGAATATAGTCCAAGTATATTTCCCCATTTTGAATATGCTTTCGAATGAAGTGCATGTGTATCTCAATGTGTTTGGTGCACTGATGCTCAACTAGATTGCATGCAATATGAATTATTCTTTGATTGTCACACCAAATAGTAATAGGTTTATCATGGGAAAAACTAGATTCTCTTAGAACTTGACAAAGCCAAAGAGATTCCTGACTTGCTAAAACTTTTGCCATGTATTCTGCCTTTATAGATGATAAGGCCACTGCTTGTTGTTTTTTGTATAACCAAGAAATTGTTGAAGAACCAAGACAAAATATATAGCCAAAAGTTGAAAATCTATATTCTACTGAACCTGCCCAATATGAATTTGTGTAGCCAAAGATATCCATGGATTTTCTCTCATATAAGAGCCCAATGTGAGTAGTTCCTTGCAACTAGCGAAGGATTATTTTTGTTGCTTTCCAATGACTGAAATGAGGTTGATGTGAGAATTTGGATATTAAGCCAACATCATATGAGATATTTGGATGAGTATGAGTAAGGTATAACAAAATCCCTACAAGCTAACGGTATAGAGTTGCATCACATAGAGGGGATGTGCAAGAAGTACTTAGATTGACTCCAGACTGAAAAGGTGTAGGATAAGGTTTGCAATATGTCATTTTTTAACCTTTGAAGAATATCTAGAGTGTATTTTTGTTGACATAGCAAAATTTTTGCATATTTTTGATTTATTTGTATCCCAAGGAAGTAATGAGCTAAACCCAAATCAGCCATATCATTTTTTTTAGAGAGGGAGTCTTTTATAGTCTTAATGTGAGCGAAGTCACTACCAGTGAGTAGTAGATCATCAACATATAGAACAAGTATGATGATTTTTTCTTCATCTCTCCAAATGTAGTTTGTTTTATCAGAATCATAATGAAAAATCCATAGGAAATACGGAAGGAGTCCATTTTTTCATAACAAGCTCTAGGAGCTTATTTGAGGCCATAGAGAGACTTCCTTAGCCTACAAACAAGAGAGGAGTCTTGAGTGAAACTAGTAGGTTATTCCATGAATATATATTCCTTTAATTCCCCATGTAAGAAAGCACGTTTTACATCTATTTGAAAGACAGGCCACTTTTGGGAAGAAGCTAGAGCAAAAACCAGTCTAATAGAATCCATTTTGGCAACTGGTGCAAAGGTTTCAGCATAATCAATGCCTTCATTTTGAAAGAAACCTTTGGCTACTAGGTGAGCTTTGTGTTTGTCAATTTCTCCATTAAACCCATATTTTGTTCTAAAAATCCATTTACAAAGAACTAATTTCCTTCCTTTATGTAGGGGAACTAAATCCCAAGTTTTGTTTTTGATTAGGGAAGAGATTTCGTTCTCCATGGCATCATCCCATTATTTAATACCAGTGGCTTCTTTGAAGGATTGAGGATCAGCGGAAACAGACTGATAGAAAAGACCAATGCCTATGGAATTGGTTAATCTAGATGATGGAAGATTTTGGATGTAAGGAGTAGCTTATTTAATAATGGTATGAGCCCATTTTGGCATAGTGGAAGGAGTAGAATGAGTGGAAAGACTTTAATTTGGAGTTATAGGTTTCTCATATTGATAATTAATCTCTAAAGTTAGTTCTTTATTATATTGAGGTTCTATTATAGGAGAAGGCTCAATGGAGGAAGAGGATGGTTGAGGATCTTTATGAGGGAATGTTTCATCAAATTGGACATTCTTATAATTAAAGACCTTATGAGTTGTGGGATCAAGGAGCATGTATGATTTCATTTCCTCACAATAACCAATAAAGATGAGTTTTTTGCTTTTGTTCTAGAGCCTTCCTTTTCTTCTTTGGGATATGCGCCAAAGCAATACACCCAAAAATATTGAAGAAGGAGACATCCGATTTTGAGCTAGTCCATGCTTCTTCAGGAGTTAAATGGTCAAGAGCTTTATGAGGTGTGCAATTTTGAATATAGTTTGCATAGTTAATAACTTATGCCCAAAAAACTTTTGGAAGATCTCTTGAATGGAGCATACAGTTTACCATTTCCTTCAATGTTTGGTTTTTCCTCTCTCATTGCCATTTTGCTTTAAATTATGGGAGACAGAATGCTAATGAATGATACCATGACTTGATAGAAATATAGATAACTCATTACTACAGTATTCCCACTATTATTTGTACAAATTTGCTTGATGTTGCAAGAGGCCTGATTTTCAACTACGGCTTTGAAGATTTTGAAGTGGGATAGAATATCACTTCTGTATTTTAGGAAATAGACCCAAGTTCTTCTAGAAAAATCATCAATGAAGGTTAGAGCATATTTTTCTCCTTTGAAATAAGGCTTTGTAAAAACCATCAAGTCACTATGGATTAACTCTAGAGGGGATGAGGCTTTTAGAGTACCACTTGGGTGGAAAGGATCTTGAGGTAAACTTGTTACTTGATCTCCAGGAAATACTCCATAAATAGAAGATACTTGAGGTAAATTTTTTACCATTTCATGGGTATTCAATTTCTTTAGGTAGTTATAACTACTATGACCAAACCTTTCATGCCAAATTTTGCTTTCAAGATCTCCATGAGCCACAAAATAGAAGGCCCTTCTAGATTTTTGAATCCTTTGAAGTGAAAAAGGTAAGTGTTGTGATCAATATCTCCTTTGGCTATAAGAGAGTTGGGATCTTGAAAGTCTCTTATCTCAACTCCGATTGGAGAGAAGCTAATTGTTTTCCCCTTTCCATAAGTATAAATCTGATAGACAGAGAGGATATTTGTTGCAATGTTTGGAACATAGAGATCATTATTGATAGAACCACCATCAATGGATATGTCACCTTTTCCATTTACTGGGATAAAGGATGAGTCATCAACTTCTATGCTACTGGTTGAACTTGAGGAGATAGAAGAGAATGACTCATCTGAAGCAGTCATGTGATGAGTTGCTCCAGAATCTAAGACCCAGTGTTTAGATGAAGTATTGGTGGTTTTTCCTTGAATATTTAGGGCTTTTCCTATCTAATTTTTATTGACTATATTTTGATCCTTCATAGTTATCTCTAATTGTTGAAGTCTTTTCCAACATTTATTTGTAGAATGGCCATTATTTTTACAATGAGTACAAGTTATGGGACTCCTTTATTTATTCTTGAATTTTTATTTATTAGAGGTGGAAGCTACTAAGGCTTTTGAGAAAGAGCAAGAGATATCATATTTTGCATGTTTTGTTTCTTCCCTAGTTAGTCTATCACAAAATTCTTCTACGAAGGGCATTTTAAAAGTTGCACCAAGAGCATCTTTTGTAGATAGAAAGGTGGTTGCAAATATTTGATATACACCATTTAATTTAGAAATAATTAGATAGATGCATTAATATTCAATCAACAATATTGTTACATAGGAGAGTTGGTCACTATTTAACAACATGTGTTGCTTCCACCAAACCTATTCTAGGTGGCATGAATGGGACATAGTGGCTGAAGATTCATACTGTAATTATCGAAGCGTATTTAAAGGATTTCAAATCAGACTACTACCTTTGCCAGACAAGCACTTACCAATAACTTACCAATCCACCTAACCCTCCAAGACTAAATCAATATGTTATTAGATCATAAAAGAATAAATGATTTACTTTACCCATTAAAAAATATCACCTCAAATAGTACTATAATTCACACGAATACAATGTTAACCATAAAATAAATGGTTTAACTCACACATATAAAATATAATCTTTACTCAATTTTTATTTTAAAAATTAAACTTTTGTTTTGATATCAACACTTGTTACCTTAGTTTTCAGTTGTAACAATTAATAAATATTTAAAAACTGTAATGGTTTTTAACAAGGGTTTAAAAATACCTCAAAAAATTATAAGTGACATAGACATATCTAATTATTTCTATCTAATTAATATAATTGAATGAAAATAAAATCTATCACAATGATTATTAATTCATTGAAATATCAAATCATACTTAGTAAGTATATCTATAATTTTTCATCACACCAATGCATTTTGAATGTGTACATATTAAATATTGATGTGGCTTTTAAATTTTATTTTATTCCTAATTTTTTAAAATGGTTTGTTGATATCGACACTTGTTACCTTATTTTTATTTGTAACAATTACTTTAGTTTTGGATTATAATAAGGAATACAAGATTTCTAATCTTAATTAAAACTATACAGGGACATATTTTTATATTTATTGCATAGGTTATGATAACCATGTTCATAGATGCATCAATAAAAAATATAACCACCACATCTTTCAACCTAAAAATTCATATGCAAAACAAGTATTACAAAATTTGTAACATAATGTCTACTAGATTCTTGTTGCCATAGGTTTTTTCATGTATATTTATCATGTTATGCTTTTTTATGTCCTATTCAAATGCTTATAATACATTACATATTAAATTTATAACTCCCCCTTCATTGTATTCATGTACAAAATTACATTATAAAGTGTTTTCATAGTATTTTTAATAATATTTATAATTATTTTCTAAATCCTTTTATTAATAAGCATCTATTTTTAAATTACCATAGATTATTCTTTGACTAGTTTCTAAAAAAATTAGTGTTAGAAAAGCCTTTGTATACAATTTACCATTACATTTATAGGAGTAGAAGAATATTTGTATACTTGCAATGTTCAAGTAGGTGAATGTATAGTCTCAAAAGCCACTACCTACAATTTACTTGTACTTCAAAATATGTATATTAATATTGAACTTTTGAGGTATAATATTGTACAAAGATTGAATATTGAGCTATATAACCAATATTGGAATCATAGAATCCATTGATCATATGAAATATTATATGCTTTTGTGTGTTGGCATATTAAAATAAGAATGGAATATGGGTTGTTAACTATGAGCACAACCATGTAGAATAACTTTTCTATTGACCTACAAATTTATCTTTACTTTTTAGAGAATGAAAACTATAGGAGAATAAAAAATCTACTGAAAAAATTACTTTGGTGTGCTAAGAGTTATAAACTTTATCTAGATATAGTAATAAGAAAGAGGATAATTTTTAAAATTAACATATAGTGTTGATATGAATGAGGTATATGAATACCAGAAAAGTTTTCATACCAATATTGTTTTATTACAAAAAGAAAAAATATATATATATATTTAAGACAATACATATTTATACTCCCCATAATAGAAGTGAAACATTCATGCATGGATTTTGAAACTATTATCATTAAATTATCAAAATTCCTTAACATTTGAAGTTTAACCAATTTTACCTTATTTGTTCTTTGATATACACTTTGGAGATTATCACAAGTATATTTTAATCTTATTGATACTGTAATTATTTATAATATGTAATCATACATAGAAGAGTTCTTTTGAGTCATTTTTCTTATTTTCCTTAAGACAATTCTTTTGAGCTTATGTCCATTGACTCAAAGTATCTTTGATGTAATCATTTTGGGTACCTATTTTCAATAAAATCATAAAAAGTTTGAGAACATAGAAATATTTTTCATCTTAACACTCTAAAAATCCTAATATTCATTCTTAAATAAAAAGGCTAAGTAAGGATACAATTTTCGTTGTCCATAGCAAATAATTAATTGCATGGAAATATTTTGAATATACCTTTTATAAATTCTTATTATATTCCTTATCCTTTTATTATGCTACTTTGGTTTTGATACTACTTGTAGACACCAAAACAACACCAATCCGATTGTGTGACTGCAAACACTGATCGCTTTGACAAACACAGCCCCCAGGGCAGCCCTTAGAGGTTAAACAGTGGTCTTAACCACTTTCATAGCAATTTTGTAAGGTCAAGAAGCAATTTGGCACACTTGGACACTTTGCCCAGTATTCGTCTCACCCAGGGACAAATTCAAAATAGAATCCGTCCCACCCCAGGACGAATTCTGAATCCGTCCCTGGGTGGGACGAATTCTAAGCTTAACGGGCAAAAAGACAAATGGTGCCAAGTGGCAACCCAGAATAGTCAGTTGATGACTCCTGCCTCGCACGCGTGTGTAGGTGGACAGAGGGGCCATTAGAAGACTATCACAAAAGGCATTTATCAAAGCCCAAGTCAACGGAGGACTCCCCTCCCTCATGGGAAGACAATACTGCCACATGGCGCCTATGACCAACACATGGCATTTGTGCTTCCCTCCCAAAAGAGACCCCATGGGTCTATAAAATGTGGGACTTTTCTCACCCAAAATATACAGGTTGAAGGAGTTTTCAAGCAACGAAGTGCTGCTGAGTTGAAGACCCACTTGCATCCCTTTTGGTTCACCTTCTCGCATCCACCAATCTCTCTTGCAAGGGAGGTTGTTGGGTGGCTTTTGGAAGCTTGAACCTGACCCAAATCCAACACATGGACACCTGAACCAACCAATTTGCCGACCCCCCAATCCTAAGAGGTTTTGGGCCCATCCCTAGTGGATTGGCACCGGAATCAAGTGCCAATGGTGGGAGGCCCACTTGGGCACCCCCACACTTTCTAGGTTTTAGAGCATTCTAGATTACTTTTTTAGGTTGCATTTTGTGTTATTATGTTGGGTTAACTCACAGCTGCAATTTCATAACTTTTGGTCAGATTCTAGTATGTTTTGTGTCGCTTTGTTGTTTCACTGACTTGCAGGTGGCAAGGTCAAATTCCCGAGGGTAGAGGCCAAATTGGGAGAATTCGACCATCTGGGTCGTCCCAAAATGGCCCCAATTACATAACCCCCTTGTTTGCAGGCGTTTTACAGGTCTCGGGAATCGACATTGGAGCAGCAGCAGGTCGGCTTCTTCAACACAGAAGAATTCGTCCCACCCAGGGACGAATTGCAGTCAGAGATCATCCCACCCAGGGACGAATTCCAAAATTCGTCCCACCCAGGGACGAATTGTAGTCAAAAATCATCCCACCCAAGGACGAATTCCAGTTGAAGGTAGATTGGCCAGTTGTCTCAATGGCAATGGCCTTCCGGTAACATTTTCTGTCTTCCGTCAAGTTTTCAGTGTGTTTAGAATCATTTTGTTTACTATTTTAGATAAATGTTTGCATGCATCTTTTGATGATTTTAGAAGAACGAACACTTTTAACTTGCAGTAAGTGCTACTGACATCTTGGTTGTTTCTTTGTTCGCAGGATAAGCAGCGGAGGTGAAGAACTCATCGACATCAGCGGCTGCATCATCTTGGCCCGCCCATTGCAATCGTGGGCACGCGGAAAGAGGAACATTGAGTGATTGTAATCGAAGTCTTTTAACGCTCCTAGCCCCCGAAAAGGGAGGAGATGTCATTGTAACAGAGATCAAGGGATATTAATGAAAGGGCTATGTTTTCTCCATTCGCTTGTGTCTCGTTTTAATGCGTTTCTTTTCCATTTCATGCACTTTACGTTTCTAGGACTTAAGCGCATTTGGTTTTGGTTATATTGCAATTAGTGTTTCCTTTGCCCGAAATCTCGTGCTTTCACTACTTGAAGGATTCTAATTTTCATATAGAAAATTCTATTTAGAAATAGAAGAGATCTATATCTATTCTAGAGAAATGAGCTTAATATCCTATAAAATAGGATATGGTAACCTTAGCATAACTAGATTTTAATTAATTCATATTTAATATATACTAAGCATATTTTATATTGCTAGGAAATTTATGATCTTGATAGAATTTGAATCAATCCCCATTGTAAGGACTAGATCATATTGAAGACCAATTTTAATAGCTCAATCAACTATTTATCGCTTTGCCCATGTGCGACACCCTACAAATCAAATATTGTGATACTAAAATACTAAGCACTTTCTTCTCATATTTCTATATATCAATATGCATCATACAATACAATGGTTGAAGATGTGAATGATTATACGATTAGTTGTCCTTTGTTTTATTGGCCCATTAAATTATCTTGTCTATATAAATTGATATAAACCCTTACTTGCAATATTCCCAAAGTCATGTATGAACCTTACTCTAGATTGAGTTCTATATGATTAATAACTAATATCACAATTTCATGTTTAGATAAGTTGTTATAAGTGAAGGCTCTTATCATTTTACCATGGTTTGAACTTAAATATTAAAAGATAATACATTATCTAAAACTTTTCCTATGTTGCCTTTTATTCATTTATGAGCTTTAGTAGCCTTAATATTTTTTTTTAAATATACATTAAGCACACATCCCTTCACCACATCATGCAATTCAAAAAGTGGTATAGGTCCCTTTTGTTAAAATTTTCTAAAATAGATATGCAAAGCATTACACAAAATATGAAGAGAAGAGTAGAACTGATTGATTATTCCATGGATCAACTTTGTATAAATAATAAATTTGATCATTGAGAGTCGTTGGATTATAACAACTCATCAAATTTTATCTAGTCTATAACTGAGAGTTCACCTGACTCATGAAGGAGTGGAAACTCAAGTAATTCTATCCTAGTAGAACTTAAGATAATAATTACTTACTCTAACACCCCCCCTTAAGTTATACTAGGGGTGTATTGTACAAATAAGTCCTAACAATAGAGCCTGATGAGGTACTCATGTACAATGGTTTTTTTTGAAGAGATGGTAAAAACGCCATGGGGAAAACCATCTATCAAAAGGAAAAATGAAGAGGAATGTCTTCGATTTGTGAAGATTGTCCTCTTAATATAAAAAAATATGAGTCCCAAAAACATGTCCTGATGAGGTACTCAGTTACAATATATATGAGATATGGTGAGAAAACCACATGGGAAAAACCATATGCTATGAAATAAAGAGGCATGTCTTCGGATGACGAATATTTTCCTTAATAACAAAAAAAATAATGAGTCCCGACAACTTGCAATGTTCAACCTTATTCTCCTTAAATTATCAAAATTCCTTAACATTTGAAGTTTAACCAATTTTACCTTATTTGTTCTTTGATATACACTTTGGAGATTATCACAAGTATATTTTAATCTTATTGATACTGTAATTATTTATAAGATGGACTCATGCATAGAAGAGTTATTTTGAGTCATTTTTCTTATTTTCCTTAAGCTAATTCTTTTGAGCTTATGTCCATTGGATCCAAGTATCTTGATCTACTCATTTTGGGTACCTATTTTCAATAAAATCATAAAAAATTTGAGAACATAGAAATATTCTTCATCTTAACACTCTAAAAATCCTAATATTCTTTCTTAAATAAAGGGATTCAAGGCTGAGGAAGGCTACAATTGTCGTTGTCCATAGCAAATAATTAATTGCATGGAACTATTTTAAATATACCTTTTATAAATTCTTAATATATTCCTTATCCTTTTATTATGCTACTTTGGTTTTGATACTACTTGAAGGATTCTAATTTTCATATAGAAACTTCTATTTAGAAATAGAGGAGATCTATATCTATTCTAAAGAAATGAGCTTAATATCCTATAAAATAGGATATGGTAACCTTAGTATAACTAGATTTTAATTAATTCATATTTAATATATACTAAGCATATTTTATATTGCTAGGAAATTTATGATCTTGATAGAATCTGAATCAATCCCTATTGTAATGAAGAATTTATTAAGATTATAACAACTACAAATAAGTCATACATAATGGAATGAAACACTAGTCAAAATCTTAAAACCCATTTGTACCCATGAAAAAATAGAATTGCTATGGATTATATTATTAAATACACTCTAAATTGTCCATTTAATAGATGAATTATTCCTACACTAATATGCACTATTTTGAATATAAAAATAGTGGCTTAATAGAAAAAAAAAACCTAATATAACAAATATATCTATATATAATTAGATAGATAGATTTAGATATGGATATAGATATCAATATATTGTGTTAAAAATTAAAATAAATTCACTCAATCAATAACTATGTCTAGTTAGGTTGATAATAATCAATTTAATTCTAAATTTGATTATAGAATGAATAAATTTTATGAATTGAAAAAGAATAAATTATTGAATTAGATCTTCAAACATAAATATAAATTAAAATATCATGTTTTATTTATCTTACTTAATATTATTTATAAAGAAAATCAAATTGTAGATCAAATAATAAAAAAATAATAATAATGATAGAACTGAAACTTCAGTACAACTAATATTGATTCAATATAAGATGAAAGTTTATAAGTATTTTTCAAAATTATTTTTTTGTTTAAAAAGTATTCAAGAAATACCATATTGACAATGTATTCAACAAACTAGATTTCAGGTCTAGCCATAATTCAAAATATCCAATTCAAGAAAATTGGATAGAAAATGAAGGTTTGAATAATATAATACCCAATACAATTAACCAACATTCATAAAGTTGCATAAAAGGTTAGAAACAATGGTTTAATCACTCTATTCTTCAAACTTATAAATATATCAATAAGAATTTCATTTTATACAACTGGTCCACTTAAACAAAATACTAGAAAATATTTTGAAACATCTCATTTATAGCTCTAGTTTTAGTTCTACTTTTACACTCAACTATTATATTACCAATGGTTTCATGCATCTATCCTTCTATGAATCATTTAACATATGCATTAATTATGGTTGAAATAAATTGTATGGCATGTATCGTAGCAAATTTTATCATGTAATAAGAATATTATATAGAATTAGATGACAATAAATCCATCACAACTACTATTAATTCATTAAAATATATGATAGATGTATTTACACTCGATTTATCATTTTAATTTTACACAACCTTTTTAATACCCCTATCTTATCCCTAGAGTTGGTTTCTGGTCTATTCTTTTCTACCATACCCATGATAGCATCATTTATTATTAGTTGCTCTTGGTTATGCAGTATCAATACCCTTCAAATTTATGATTGGGGTAACTCACTGCACTTTTTTTCTTGCTCTAGGATAGGATTTAAAAGAGGGGCTTGAACATGGATGATATTATTTTCATTATTCTCATCCACTCCTTTCATGAGTTGTTCATCTTCCTGCTCCACTACTATGTTGAATATCTTGTAACTATTTGAGGGCTTGAGTTGGGTTTGCTCTTTACCATATTTTTTCTTTTACCTTCTTCTTTTGGGCTATTGAAACCCATCTCCTTATGCTTCTATGCCATGAGAAATATTGGTTGCTTCTTTATTGACTATTGACTTACCCTTCCTAGGAAAATTTGATATTCCTATAGGAGCCTCCATTGTTGTGTTCATATTATTTGGGAAATACCAAGATAAATGTGCATATTTATGGTAAACTCTACACTCGTAGGATAATAGCTCATAATCTAGTTACTGAATCCAAGATAGTCCTACAAGTTTGACTTCCACCTCTATCGAAGAAGGTTGATTGAGATCCATTTCCATACATAATCTAGCATTAATATTTGAGATTCATTTCCACACATAATATAGTATAAATGGTGGTGTTTCATTCTATTGTGTCCCTGGAAATACTTAAATATATTCCAACGAAATTACTGTGGATCCATTGGTGAAATTAGTTTTCAGTTTTGAGATCATTTACTTAGCTGAAGTTTGACTCAAAGTTGAGATTGTAAATCAGAGTGCATTTTCAGTTGCATCCGACACTCTTGAACAAAATTTTTGGCAAACTTGTAAGAGACACAATTCTAAGTCTTTAGGGGGAATTTAGGCCAAGTTATTCATTCAATTTGGCAAGATTGGGGGTAATTTTATCCTTGAAGGCATTGATCTTGTATCATTTTTTAGGCACATTTGGGGCTAATTTTTAGCCAAGTTTCCAATAAAAATCATCAACTAAAGGGGTGCTTTAGGGCCCCTTGTCCCTTGCTGGTGGAGTTATTTTGTGGCACTCTCTTGGCCACTAGGTGTTTGTTGCTTGCTCTATTTTGGGCTTTGTCTATATTTTATGCTTGTTATTACCCTTGCATGATTTTGGGTTTTATAATTGTAATCAAGTGTAGTTCATACACACTTGACACTAAGCCATATACAAGCAAGCAAACACATATAGAAAAATTCTTATAAAGCAATAATACATTGGCACATCTATTGTAACAATTCTACAAAAAACAAGCATCATTTTTTTTATAACTACCTATGTTCCACGTATCAACTGCTCAAATACTTATAGTCTCCCTCATGTAAGGATGGGTATATTGAGTAGTTTGGTATAAATTCCTGGAAGGTTATTCCATTTCAGAATCGCCTATGTTCCACGTATCAACTGCTCAAATGCTTATAGTCTCCCTCACGTAAGGGAGGGTATATTGAGAAGCTTGGTATAAAGGTCTGGAAAAATTCTAATTCTTACTCTCTTTGGATAGAAAAATGCACTTATGTTCAACTTAACCCTACCATTGTTGGAATCACTTGAAGATTCAGAGTGGAAAAACTAGGTGAACCCTCCTCTGGATCTTCAGTGGTGTACCCTAGATTTTTTTTTAGAGCTCTAATTTGGCACTTGTCATTCTTACTTCATCCTTTGTTGAGCTCCCTTTTCTTTTGATCCTTTTCTAAATCATGACTACTAAAAATCTATTAAATGGCCTTAAAAAGAAACTTGAAGGAGCACACTTGCAAATTGGAAGTATGATATGAAATCAATATTAATGATGAATGACATGTGGGACTTTGTGAAAGATAGGCAGGCTAATGAAGACCCACTCACTGCACCTACAAACCCTAAATAAAAAGCATAATTTGAGAAGAATTCCAATATAGCTTTAAGTCTAATCAAGCTAGCTACAAGAATTCAATGTAGAGAAATTGTAAGGGCTACAAAAACACCTAAACAAGCATGGGATGCTCTCAATAGATTTTTTGATAGGCCAAGTCAAGATAATATTTTGTATCTCAAACAAAAATTACACAATCTATGTATTAAAGGCTCACTTATCGATTATCTTATGGAAGTCAAGTCTATTAAGAATGATTTCTTAGCTGCTAGTAAAACCCTAGATGATAATGAGTTAATTCCAATAATGTTGCATGGTCTTCCTTCAAATTTTCACTCCTATGCTACCATGTTAGACTTGAGTGGTAAAACAATGAATTCCACACTTGAGGATATTGATATCCTACTTAAGAAACATGAGCAAGCCCTCATCAAAGATGAAGAAATTGAAGCCACAACAATAGATTTTTCCACCAAGGCAACTTTACAGCCTAAACAAAACAAGGGTCAAAATCAGCATAATCAGAATCAAAGAGGTAGATAACATAAAATATACACACAATACCAACAACAACCAAATCAACAGTACTAGTAGCAACCATGTCAGCAATAGTACCAGCAACAACCAAATTAGCAATACCATCAGCAGCCACATCATTAGCAGTACTAGCAACAGCCAATATGGCAAACAAGACCTCAAGGGGGTCAAAACAACAATCAAAAAGGGTGTGAATATTATGGAAAATGGAATCATAATGTTGCTAATTGCTATAAAAGGCAAAGAGAAAAGGGAGAACCACAAAATAATAATCTGAACACATTGTATGCAGCCAACCAAGTTAATGTTGAGGATAAAGAATGTTGGTATATTTATTCTGGACAAGCAAAGCACATGATAGGAAGGCAATATTGGTTGACCAAGGTTCAGCCTACATCAAATCAATTCATTACTTATGGTGATGAGAGTGCTCTACCCATTAAAGGTGTTGGGGAGACACCACTTACTTTGCATGATGGTAATAATGTTCCTGCAACAGATGTTTTGTATGTGCCTGGTCTTAAAAGGAGTCTACTTTCTATTGGACAGCTTACAGATAAGGGCTATAATGTCTATTTTGAAAAAAGAAAATGTTACATAAAGGAACCCAATGGCAATGTCAAGGCCATGGGAGTGAAAAGAGATGGTGTTTACTACCTCCTTACAAAATTTGTAACACAAACATCTTTGCATACAACAACAAATTTCTCTCTGGAGTACATGTGGCATGAAATATTGGGACATTTAAATTTTAATAATCTTCAAATGATGGCTACAAAAGGATTAGTTAAAGGACTTCCACATCTTAAGGAATCATTTTTTTTTTGTGAGCCATGTGTAATAGCCAAACACCATAGGCAACCATTTAAAACAGGAAAGGCATGGAGAGCCAATAGACCTTTGCAATTGATTCATTTAGATATTTGTAGGCCAATGTCTATTCAATATTATACTGGGGATAAATACTACATCACTTTCATTGATGATTACAGTAAAAAGGTATGGATATACCTAATTCAATATAAGTGGCAAGCCCTTGATAAGTTCAAAGAATTCATCGCACTTGTTGAAAGAGAAAGTGGCTATCAAATCTCCACCTTTTTTTTTTTTTTTGTGGAAAACATCCCAAAAGGGATGCCACTTTCGGGTAAGACCCAAGGATGCAGGGGTATCCATTCCACCAAAAACACCCAGGACTCGGACTTGGCCTACCACCTTTGACATACTCAAGGAATATGTCTCCAATGAATTATTTAATTTTTGTATCATGGGATAAGGAGGCAATTCACAACCCCTTATACCCCACAACAAAATGGAGTTGCTGAGAGGATGAATCAAATAATCACAAATAGGGCAAAATCAATGTTACATGCTGCTATATTACCTAACTCATTTTGGGGAGAATTTGTTCTTACTGCTACATACTTGACTAATAGGTCATACACAAAGGCCTTACATGAAAGAACACCTGAAGAAGCATGGAGTGGAAGGACGCCCTATGTGGACCATTTGAGAATCTTTGGATGTGATGCCTATGCTCATATTCCTCATAAGAAAAGGAAGAAGTTTGATGATAAGAGCCAAAAATGCATCTTTGTTGGCTATAGTGATAGTGCCAATGCATATAAATTATATGAACCTATTTCCAAGAAAATCGTTTTATCTAGGGATGTTACCTTTAATGAGTATCCCCCATCTAATCCTCCTAAGGCCCCCACTTTAGAAATAACTAATGAAATAGTTGCTCCATTAGTGCATACAATATCATCTACTCCTTCTCCTTCACTCATAAATCAAGAAATTCATCTACAATTAACCAACGTTCATAAAGTTGGATAAAAGGTTAGAAACAATGGTTTAATCACTCTATTCTTCAAACTTATAAATATATCAATAAGAATTTCATTTTATACAATTGGTCCACTTAAAAAAAATACTAGAAAACATTTTGAAACATCTCATTTATAGCTCTAATTTTAGTTCTACTTTTACACTCAACAATTATATTACCAATGGTTTCATGCATCTATCCTTCTATGAATCATTTAACATATGCATTAATTATGGTTGAAATAAATTGTATGGCATGTATCGTAGCAAATTTTATCATGTAATAAGAATATTATATAGAATTATATGACAATAAATGAAAGCATGAGGATACGGAAACAAAAAGGAAAATCTCCAAGTACGATGCAAAATGAAACTAAACTCAACGCTAAGTCCTACGAATTGAAAATGCATGCAATAAGGAAAGCATGAACGAATTGAAACCCAAATGAAAATCCAATGTGGATAACAGCCATTTATTTTATTGATACATTTCATAATTCGGTTACAATTTTCCTCCTCCCTTTTTAGGGGCGAGGAGCGTTAAATTTGTTCCTTGGTTACATCCATGGATAGCCATCCTTCTTCCGTGTGCCCACATGTAAAGTGGGCGGACCAAATGTTGTCGTAACTTGTGTTGATGAGTCTTGGCTCTTTGCTGCTCATCTAACGTCTAGACCCTACGTTCAAAGAAACAAGAGACAGTCAGTAGCACCTGCGGATGAGATGAAACATGCAATCCCCAAGCCTACGATTAGTGCATGCAAGGAATAAATAAAACGATAACCAACAGATATCCAAATCATCTAAAAATTTGACAGGGACATCAAGACCTCACAAAGGAAACACTGTAAATGGAACAGTCAAGAAATTCCTCATAGATTTGAATTCGCTCCAGGGTGGGACAAATAGACCTGCAACAAAACGCCAGATAGAACCACTCAAAATGTCACATCTAGACAGCTCCAAATCTCCTAAAAAAGTGGGGGTTAGCTAATCGGGGGTATTTTGGGACGACCCAGATGGTCATATTTCCCCAATTTGGCCTCTAACACTCAGATTTTGATGACGCCCTCTGCAAGTTAGTAAAGACAAAAAATTGATGAAACATGATAAAATTTGCTTAAAACATTATGAAATAAAAATTGCAAGCTATTTAAGCAGCATAAGATGAAATGCAAAATAAAACGATAGAAATAAAATCTGCCATAGATTCCTAATCGCTCCTAAAGGGGACGATTAAATCTGCAGCAGTGCAGGGGGAAGGGGTCGCCCGGGGTAGGCCACTCACCGTTTGGGGCTCGATTTCAGCACCAATCCACTTGGGATGGGTCCAAAATATCTTGTAAAGTGTTGTCGACAAATTGGGTGGTATGTTGTGGCAAAATGTCGGGTTTCAGGCTCAATGTTTGACCTTCCAATGGTCACCCAATGACCTCCTCTCTAAAAGAGATCACAGATATGAAAGGCACAAATCAAACAAGGGCATATGGGGAAGTAGAACGATAGCACTTTGTTGCTAAAAAATACTGCTCCTCCATATTTTGGGGTGAGAAGACTCACCATTTTATAGACCTGATGGTCTCTTTGGATGAGCATGCAGAGGCACCACTTGGCAATCATGCCTCTCTAGGGGAGATAATATTCCTCTTTGATTAGGGGCTTCATGACTGCCCTTGTAACTGCCTCTAACGCTCGAAAATGCTCACTCATGCTCCCATGCGATGAAGGAAGGATTAAGTGGTGGATCTGAGATGCCATTTGTCAAATTTTGACTTTTTGCCAGTCAAACCTGCTATTCGCCCCACCCTAGGACGAATTCTGCTAATCGTCCCTGGGTGGCATGAATACCAGTTTGTATCCATCCTACGGTGGGACGAGTATAGATAAAAGTGCCAAAAAGGTGTCAAATTGACCTCTAACCTTCCAAACTACTTTTGGGAGTGGCTAGGACCACTGTTTAACCTCTGGGGGTTGACCTTGGGGTTGTGTGTGTCATTGCAATCAGTGTTTGCAGTCACATAATTAGATTGGTGTCCTTTTGGTGTCTACAATAAAATCCATCACAACTACTATTAATTCATTAAAATATATGATAGATGTATTTACACTCGATTTATCATTTTAAGTTTACACAACCTTTTTAATACCCCTATCTTATCCCTAGAGTTGGTTTCTGGTCTATTCTTTTCTACCATACCCATGATAGCATCATTTATTATCGGTTGCTCTTGGTTATGCACTATCAATACCCTTCAAATTTATGATTGGGGTAACTCACTGCACTTTTTTTCTTGCTCTAAGATAGGATTTAAAAGAGGGGCTTGAAAATGGATGATATTATTTTCATTATTCTCATCCACTCCTTTCATGAATTGTTCATCTTCCTGCTCCACTACTATGTTGAATATCTTGTAACTATTTGAGGGCTTGAGTTGGGTTTGCTCTTTACCATATTTTTTCTTTTACCTTCTTCTTTTGGGCTATTCAAAACCATCTCCTTATGCTTCTATGCCATGAGAAATATTGGTTGCTTCTTTATTGACTATTGACTTACCCTTCCTAGGAAGATTTGATATTCCTATAGGAGCCTCCATTTTTGTGTTCATATTATTTGTAAAATACCAAGCTAAATGTGCATATTTATGGTAAAATCTACACTCGTAGGATAATACCTCATAATCTAGTTATTGAATCCAAGATAGTCCTACAAGTTTGACTTCCACCTCTATCGATGAAGGCTGATTGAGATCCATTTCCATACATAATCTAGCATAAATATTTTAGATTTATTTCAACATATAATATAGTATAAATGGTGGTGTTTCATTCTATTGTGTCCCTGGAAATACTTAAATATATTCCAAGGAAATTACTGATGATTTTTAACCCCTACTCACTCCATAACTTCATTGGGAGTGCACACAAATGAATCCAAATTGAGATAGAAATAGATTCAATTCAAATATCAAATCCCACTATCTAAGGCTAAATAAATAATATTGTTGGATAATGATTCCTCTTTTCTTATTTGAAAACCCTATTTCTTTCATCAAGTGAGAAAAGCTAACAATAAATTATCCATTACTAATAAACCACAAAGAATACTCATTAAGAGGCTCATAATTTTACCAAACCCATGAATACAAAAAAATCAAGGTAAGGTGAATACCCTTGAATTTACCAATTAGGTCATAATTAGCTCTATATAAGACCCAATTCAAGAAAACTGGATATAAAATGAAGGTTTGAATAATGTAATGCCAAATATAATTAACCAACATTCATCAAGTTGGAGAAAATATTAGAAACAATGGTTTAATCACTCTATTATTCAAACTTATAAATATATCAATAAGAATTTCATTTTATATAATTGGTCCACTCAAACCAAATACTTGAAAAATATTTTGAAACATCTCCTTTATAGCTCTAATTTTAGTTCTAATTTTACACTCAACTATTATATTACCAATGGTTTTATGCATTTATCCTTCTATGAATTATCTAACATAAGCATTACTTATGGTTGAAATAAATTGTATGGTCTATACGATAGAAAAACATTTCATGTAATAAGAATATTTGATATAATTGGATCAAAATAAACTCTATCACAATGATTATTAATTCATTGAAATATCAAATCATAATTAGTAAGTATATCTATAATTGTTCGTCACACCAATGTATTTTTAATTTGTACATATTAAATATTGATGTGGATTTTAAATTTTATTTTATTCCTAATTTTTTAAACTGGTTTATTGATATCGACACTTGTTACCTTATTTTTTAGTTGTAACAATTACTTTAGTTTTGGATTATAATAAGGAATACAAGATTTCTAATCTTAATGAAAACTATACAAGGACATATTTTCATATTTATTGCATAGGTTATGATAACCATGTTCATAGACATAAATGCATCAATAAAAAATATAACCACCACATCTTTCAACCTAAAAATTCATACTCAAAACAAGTAATTACAAAATTTTCTACATAATGTCTACTACATTCTTGTTGCCATAGGTTTTTTCATGTATATTTATCATGTTATGCTTTTTTATGTCCTATTCAAATGCTTATAAGACATTACATATTAAATTTATAACTCCTCCTTCATTGTATTCATGTACAAAATTACATTATAAAGTGTTTTCATAGTATTTTTAAAAATATTTATAATTATTTTCTAAATCATTTTATTAATAAGCATCTATTTTTAAATTATCATAGATTATTCTTTGACTAGTTTCTAAAAAAATTAGTGTTAGAGAAGCCTTTGTATACAATTTACCATTACATTTATAGGAGTACAAGAATATTTGTATACTTGCAATGTTCAGGTAGGTGAATGTATAGTCTCAAAAGACACTACCTATAATTTACCTATACTTCAAAATATGTATATTAATATTGAAATTTTGAGGTATAATATTTTACAAAGATTGAATATTGAGCTATATAACCAATATTGGAATCATAGAATCAATTGATCATATGAAATATTATATGCTTTTGTGTGTTGGCATATTAAAATAAGAATGGAATATGGGTTGTTAACTATGAGCACAACCATGTAGAATAACTTTTCTATTGACCTACAAATTTATCTTTCCTTTTTAGAGAATGAAAACTATAGGAGAATAAAAAATCTACTGAAAAAATTACTTTGGTGTGCTAAGAGTTATAAACTTTATCTAGATATAGTAATAAGAAAGAGGATAATTTTTAAAATTAACATGTAGTGTTGATATGAATGAGGTATATGAATACTAGAAATGTTTTCATAGTAATATTGTTTTATTACAAAAAGAAAAAATATATATATTTAAGACAATACATATTTATACTCCCCATAATACAAGTGAAACATTCATGCATGGATTTTGAAACTATTATCATTAAATTATCAAAATTTCTTAACATTTGAAGTTTAACCAATTTTACCTTATTTGTTCTTTGATATACACTTTGGAGATTATCACAAGTATATTTTAATCTTATTGATACTGTAATTATTTATAAGATGGAATCATACATAGAAGAGTTCTTTTGAGTCATTTTTCTTATTTTCATTAAGCTAATTCTTTTAAGCTTATGTCCATTGACTCAAAGTATCTTGATCTAATCATTTTGGGTACCTGTTTTCAATAAAATCATAAAAATTTTGAGAACATAGAAATATTCTTCATCTTAACACTCTAAAAATCCTAATATTATTTCTTAAATAAAGGGATTCAAGGCTGAGTAAGGCTACAATTGTCATTGTCCATAGAAAATAATTAATTGCATGGAAATATTTTAAATATACCTTTTATAAATTCTTAATATATTCCTTATCCTTTTATTATGCTACTTTGGTTTTGATACTACTTGAAGGATTCTAATTTTCATATAGAAACTTCTATTTAGAAATAGAGGAGATCTATATCTATTCTAGAGAAATGAGCTTAATATCCTATAAAATAGGATATGGTAACCTTAGTATAACTAGATTTTAATTAATTCATATTTAATATATACTAAGCATATTTTATATTGCTAGGAAATTTATGATCTTGATAGAATCTGAATCAATCCCTATTGTAAGGACTAGATCATATTGAAGACCAATTTTAATAGCTCAATCAATTATTTATCGCTTCGCCCATGTGCGACACTCTACAAATCAACTATTGTGATACAAAAATATTAAGCAATTTCTTCTCATATTTCTATATATCAATATGCATCATACAATACAATGGTTGAAGATGTGAATGATTATATGATTAGTTGTCCTTTGTTTTATTGGCCCATTAAATTATCTTGTCTATATAAATTTATATAAACCCTTACTTGAAATCTTCCCAAAGTCATGTATGAACCATACTCTAGATTGAGTTCTATATGATTAATAACTAATATCACAATTTCATGTTTAGATAAGTTGGTATAAGTGAAGGCTCTTATCATTTTACCATGGTTTGAACTTAAATATTATAAGATAATACATTATCTAAATCTTTTTCGATGTTGCATTTTATTCATTTATGAGCTTTAGTAGCCTTATATATTTTTTTTAAATATACATTAAGCACACATCCCTTCACCACATCATGCAATTCCAAAAGTGGTATAGGTCCCTTTTGTTAAAAATTTCTAAAATAGATATGCAAAGCATTACACAAAATATGAAGAGAGGAGTAGAACTGATTGATTATTCCATGGATCAACTTTGTATAAATAATAAAGTTGATCATTGAGAGTCGTTGGATTATAACAACTCATCAAATTTTATCTAGACTATAACTAAGAGTTCACCTGACTCATAAAGGAGTGGAAACTCAAGTAAGTCTATCCTAGGAGAACTTAAGATAATAATTACTTACTCTAACACTTGACTCATGAAGGAGTGGAAACTCAAGTAATTCTATCCTAGGAGAACTTAAGATAATAATTACTTACTCTAAAACACCCCCTTAAGTTATACTAGGGGTGTATTGTACAAATAAGTCCTAACAATAGAGCCTAATGAGGTACTCATGTATAATGGTTTTTTTTGAAGAGATGGTAAAAATTCCATGGGGAAAACCATCTATCAAAAGGAAAAATGAAGAGAAATGTCTTCGATTTGTGAATATTGTCCTCTTAATATAAAAAAATATGAGTCCCAAAAACATGTCTTGATGAGGTACTCACTTACAATATATATGAGATATGGTGAGAAAACCACATGAGAAAAACCATATGCTATGAAATAAAGAGGCATGTCTTCGGATGACAAATATTTTCCTTAATAACAAAAAAATTAATGAGTCCCGACAACTTGGCTTGATGAGGTACTCATGTACAATATGTAAGGGAGAGATGATAAAAAAAACACATGGGAAAAAACCATCGTCCAAATAATACAATAATAAAAGTAGAGGTGAAAGACCTCTATTTTATTGCAGTTTTATTACTCTACGTTTCTCTCACAGCTGTATGTAATGCAGAGAATAAAATGACTTGGTGAAGATGTCTACAATGTGATTTTTAGTTGGAATATAGTCCAAGTATATTTCCCGATTTTGAATATTCTTTCGAATGAAGTGCATGTGTATCTCAATGTGCTTGGTGCACTGATGCTCAACTAGATTACATGCAATATGAATTATTCTTTGATTGTCACACCAAAAAGTAATAGGTTTATCATGGGAAAAACCAGATTCTCTTAGAACTTGACGAAGCCAAAGAGATTCCTGACTTGCTAAAACTACTGCCATGTATTCTGCCTTTATAGATGATAAGGCCACTGCTTATTGTTTTTTGTATAACTAAGAAATTGGTGAAGAACCAAGACAAAAGATATAGCCAATAGTTGAACATCTATATTCTACTGAACCTGCCCAATATGAATTTGTGTATCCAATGATATCCATGAATTTTCTCTCATATAAGATCCCAAAGTGAGTAGTTCCTTGCAATTAGCAGAGGATTCTTTATGTTTCTTTCCAATGACTGAAATGAGGTTGATGTGAGAATCTGGATATTAAGCCAACATCATATGAGATATTTGAATGAGTATGAGTAAGGTATAACAAAATCCCTACAAGCTAACGGTATAGAGTTGCATCACATTGAGGGGATGTGCAAGAAGTACTTAGATTGACTCCAGACTGAAAATGTGTAGGAAAAGGTTTACAATATGTCATTTTTTAACCTTTGAAGAAGATCTAGAGTGTATTTTTGTTGACATAGCAAAATTTTTGCATATTTTTGATTTATTTGTATCCCAAGGAAGTAATGAGCTAAACCCAAATCAACCATATCAAATTTTTTAGAGAGAGAGTCTTTTATAGTCTTAATGTGAGCGAAGTCACTACCAGTGAGTAGTAGATCATCAAAATATAGAACAAGTATGATGATTTTTTCTTCATCTCTCCAAATGTAGTTTGTGTTATCAGAATCACAATGAAAAAACCATAGGAAAGATGGAAGGAGTCCATTTTTTCATACCAAGCTCTAGGAGCTTGTTTGAGGCCATAGAGAGACTTCCTTAGCCTACAAACAAGAGAGGAGTCTTGAGTGAAACCAATAGGTTATTCCATGAATATATCTTCCTTCAAGTCCCCATGTAAGAAAGCACTTTTTACATCTATTTGAAAGATAGGCCACTTTTGGGAAGGATCTAGAGCAATAACCAATCTAACATAATCCATTTTGGCAACTGGTGCAAAGGTTTCAGCATAATCAATGCCTTCAATTTGAAAGAAACCTTCATGATAGTTCGTCAACTCAACTAGAGGCTTGATATGACTCAACGCTTACCTCATGATAGTTCCTCATCTGCTAGACTAGGAATATCTTTCATAGAAATGGTGTAAATTATGGGAGGGATCTCATTTATTGGTATATTCAACATATTCCTTTGTGGAGGATTGAATGATGACGAATGTATTTTTGAATGTGCCAACGATGATAATGGTATGTAAGAATATGGTAATGAAGTAATGGAAGGTGATGATGAGGGCACTGGACCCCAAATAGATATATTTTATTGGAAGCCCACATAAGTCAATGAGAAGGTTGACTCAAGGATATGTTGCACCAAGTTGCAGTATGTGATGGGCTCGAGGTCTATAGAAACCACGTGCACTTGCCCTTCATAAGTATACTTCAGATATTGGTGAGTGATTGAGGGAACACACTTCATATCCCTAATCCAAGGTCTACCCAGCAATATATTGTAGACCATTATGCCCTCCAAAATATGACACAATGTTGGTATAGTTTTGCATCCCACTTGAATATGTAGGACTGTAGTGTTGACTATTGAACATATTGTATCATTGAATGCTCGAAGGGTGTAGGTAGATGCAATAAAATGGGATGTTGGAAGCCCCAGATGTTTGATAGCATTAGTGATGATGATGTTACTTGATGTACTAGTTTTAATTATAACTCTCTTAGATGGTGTTATATTTACACATGCAATGGTGTGTAGATGAGGATCCACCACATCACTTGCAATTGATTTGAGTTCATGTTGATGAAACATGATCTTTGGTTATTCACACTACTAGATGTGCCCCAAAAAATTGACAAAATATTTAGACTCTTGGGACTGTATGTCAGTTGACTTAAGAATATCCATAATATCTTCTCTATGAAGTAGTGATTGTTGAATAATCTCATATATGGAAATTCTAGCCGATGTTGTTTGTAATATTTGATAAAGCTTACTTTTGATTGTAACCTTTGGACAAAGTGGAAGGATTTGCACTAGATGTGGTGGTGGCTATGATGTTGAAGTAATATCACTTGAAGCTACAGGTGGTGTGGCTTGAATTGGATAGATTTTGTTCCTTGTTACAATGCCAACCATCCTGATGTACCCTTGTTTAGGGGGTGATGTATGGATCTCACTTACTTTTTTTGCATGGACTTCCTGTACCTCATGAGTGGGTAGTGGGTCTTTTAAAAATATCCATTTATTTATTGTTAGTTGTGAGAGGATTGTCCACTTGCAGGGCATTCCTCTTGATCATATCTTGTACTAGTTTTTTAAAACCATAGCACATGCGCAATTCATGCCTAATATACCTGTGAATCTGCAATATAGGTCTTCTCAACATCCCATAAGCTTTTTTTTGCCTATAATCGAGTGTATAGGTTGGATCTCGGTTAGAGTAATCACCTTGGATACACATAGACGATCGAATAGGGATTCCATTGACTAAGTGAAGGGCATAAATTATCGCCTAGGGTGACATTTCTAAATTTTCTCTGGTTCACTTGAGGGTTGTTGTTATAACTTGCAAGAGGAGGTTGGGCATGATAATTTATCTTCTGATGTGGCATTGGTTGTACAGGCCCTAGGACATCGATGACAACTTGATTTACTATTGTCGACTTTGATTATGCTAGATTTCACTTAAGGTTCCTACTCCACTCCTTCTTGCGGGGCTACACAATTTCCCCATCTTGAACTCTAATCTCTTCAATGATTCTAGCCTATGCTAAAGTATATTTAAGAGTTTGATACTGTTAAATTTGTACCAATAGTGATATTGGCTTTAAACAACTCTTTGAAAACATTTGAATCAACTCAAATACTAGAAATAAGTATGGTAGCTTAGCTAGCAGTGTTCACCACCTATTTCCATAGTCTGTGATGGAGTCATATTCATATTGCTTTAACCCCATGAGTTCAATTAAGGTCACATTTCTCTTGGTATTGAAGGTGAAACGTTCTAAGAATGCATCTGTAAATTTTTCAAAAGTATGTATGCTATGCCTTAGAATTTGGTTATACCACTCTATTGTTTGGCTAGAGAGAGTGATTAAAAATATTCTCAAGAGTAATGCATCATCATCTTGAATACTAAAGCACTGTTTCATGAAACTAGTGATGTGCTCTTGTGCTTATTTCTCT
The DNA here is from genome assembly GCA_028583015.1 of Wollemia nobilis. NCBI lineage: Eukaryota > Viridiplantae > Streptophyta > Pinopsida > Araucariales > Araucariaceae > Wollemia > Wollemia nobilis. Next base: position 3,318,811 of record JAQPPZ010016901.1, on the reverse strand, counting down.
CCTTTAAATCAATCTAATTTGGGTATTTTAAAATTTTTTGGATATGGAGTGGAAGGAATAGATTGATGTAGTGGTTGATTGTGCAACTGGCACACAATGGGTTTTTGTTACCCAGATCCAGTTGTCTTGCTCTCTATGGTTTCCATGCGCTTGAGAAATGTTCTATATGCATTCGAGGATTCAATATCCTCTTATTTATTTTGGCCCTGTAGTGGGGAGTAAGGAATTTTAAGCATATGGTACGATGGTTTATTTTCATCAACCATACCTCCATAAGGTGCTTCTATGTATTCATATTTTGGTTCCAAATCATCATAGGCCCCGTAAGGTTTTTATTGAATGGGACTACAAGGAGTAACTAATTCCTGCTAAAGGTGATATGTGTTAGGCCTAGGAGTTCAAGGAGGCACCATTTAATTAGTCTTAGGAGGCCTATTTTAGTTAAAAGTGGATTGCTTTTGATGAACCCCTTGTTTGTGTGTACTTGGGGTAGGAACCCCATTGCACAAGGTCTATTGAATCTGTTGTTTAATCCTTTATTTGTCTATATGATGTTGACAATATAAGATATCAAAGTGTTATGTATCTAGCTAAATATGATTAAATTGGGCTTGGAAATTATCATACCTATTGACAACTTGAATTATCTACTCAGCTATAAGGGACCTATAAGCCCTAGCATCATTTCTAGATACCTATCCTATTTAGGATAATCTGATAGATCTACTATGATCTTACCTCGATTGATAGAGGTCATTTTTACTTGAGTCTCACTCCTAAACAAATGTTGTTTGCACTCAGGTGGCATAGAATTACATCGTTCTTGAGTTGAATGATGCAACCGAGGATAATCAGGATTTTCCTTGGGTCTTCCTTCATAAATGAGGAAGGAAAGAGCTAAATTTATCCATCTAGGGAAATGAGGATCATACTCATCTTGATATATATACTGTGGATACCTATCAAAAAAATCTAAGGGTGTATTATGATCATTTAGTCCCACCCATGGTGCATACTCTTGATCCTACACATAGGTGTGTGAGGTAGACTGAGTAGGCATGCGGATGCATGGTATTCCTCTATGTGTAGGTGCCTCAATGCACTATTTTAATTCTTGAAAGAAGGCATGTGAATTTTCTATACTTGGAAAATAATTTCCCTAACTAGGACCACCACCTGTAGGGGTGTCCTGCATAGGGGTCCCTTGGAGGCTAGGTTACCTATTTGAAAATCTATGACTTGGGTGAGTAGGAGGCCACCAAGGAGGTATAACCAAGTCCTTTGGGTTAAATCAGATACAATCTACATCTCCTTGCCTACTCCTCGTAGTGTCAACCCTTAAGTGGGCTTGGCTATGGGTGCAAACCATAACTACTTCTTTCTAAAACCCTACATGATTATCTCCTTTACAAATTTTAAATATTTAACACACAAAAATAGAAACACACAATCATACAAGTGTTTATATATTTTAAAAATTTATATGTGTTCCTAAACTATTTAGTGTGTTTAGATTTGTTGTTTTGCAAAGGAATATATTTTCATGTGTTTGAATGTTGTTGATGTAATTCTCAAAATTTTCAATGGATTTCACCTGTATGCTCATAGCTCGATAATCGATAATGAAAATCTGATCATGTAAACCTACCAAAGTATGGAGATGAAGATCATACCCATTCAGGGAGCACAGGTCCTACTAGTCCTCACCCAGATCACCTATGGTTAATGATATACCTCTCCAAAGAGAAATACGTGTTCTATCCCATAGGCTATGATGGTTCTTGGTGCTGGTTTTGACCAAAATAGGGTTTGTAGAATTTGAGCCAATGGGTGGAAATGAAATCCACTGTCATTAGTCTCTATTAGTGGTTGGGGATGAAATTCCAACTCACTAACATTAACATGTGACGTGGTGTGTATGGTTCTTTTTATCCTTGAAGAAAGAAAAATAAAAGAGCATTCAATGCTAGTTCACTAAATGCATAATGAATTTTTCACTTTATAGAAATATGTACATGAATAAATAACCTATAAAAGTGCTTATCCTATATGAATACCTAACCATTAGGTAGGTCACACACAGGAAAACCATTCAAATGCATGATGAAGACTGTTCTTTTTCATATTCTTCTTCAATTTGCTAAGATTTTTAGGAAAAGTGAAAATTAACATTTCAATCAACAAAGAGAAGACATAAACAACTAAATTTACCCTTTTATGAACAACCTTAATGTAAATTGAAGGTTTAGGCACTTACCTTTACTGTATGTGAAGCTGTTGTTTCTAGAAATTTGGGTTGAAAACCCCTTATTTTGTGGCCATCCCAGGATGGGATGGTTGCAAATATGGGTGTCATCCCTAGGTGGGATGGTTTCTATGGTCATCCCTAGATGTTCCAATTAGGAATCCAGGGACTATTTCAGTCCAGAACGGCTAGAACCTACAACATACAAAATGCAAAATCAAGGTTAAAATGGGAAAATTGAAAAGGGATAAGGGTCCCACCATGATCACCACTGTAGAGATGAAAAATGGCACACCTAGCAATGGAAATTGAACTACACCTAATGTTCTAATTAAGAATTTGAAAGTGACAAATAAAGTAAACCATAAATGACAAATATTTGAAATAAATGAGGGGTTCTATTATTATTGATTTATTTTTCAAATATAAGGTTACAATACATCCCCTTGAGGGCTCTCAATTGATACAATTCAAGTTACAATGTTGAAGGATCCAATCCTTTCATAAACATATGACGTGCTTTCAGCGTTATTCTTGCACTCACGATTGAAGCACGAGTTATTGTTACCATTGAATGAGATATCCTTATTTAAATATTTATCTCCTTCCTCATGTACTGGAATACTTGTACCTACACACAAGATACAAAAATGGATTAATAGCATGTGCAAATTAATGTAATATCAATGAAATACATACAACATAGGATACAAAAAGTGCAATTAACATATCTAAACTACTCCAAATGCTTCCAAATATTAACATGATGCATATTAACTACTTTTGTAATGATATATGTAGAAATTGAAGTGATATTATGAGCAGAATATGTGGTCGTACCTGGGTGGGCAAATTCAAACTATAATCACAAAAACCCTAATTGATAATTCAAAACTACTCCACAATTCACCAAATTCAAGTATGATTCTAAAATTGATCTATGCTAAAATTGATTCAAAATTATGGCCAAATTCATGGCCATCCATGGGTGTTCAAATTGGTACTGCCACAAAATGGGGGCCATATTAGGGTGGGACGACCACCAAATCTGGTGGTTTTTTCCACTAATTCTTCTCGGATATGGTCTAAAATCCTCCTAGGGATGTTCTCATCAAATTTGGTAAATTCAATCATAGGAATGAATAGATTTTAGAGAGGATGTGTGTATTTTAGAATGACTTGAAAACACCTTCAATTTATGAGGTTTCCAAGGTTAAATACAAGGGCAAAAGGTGAGAGGAAATATTGGCAACACTTCATGGTAAATTCTTGTAAAGATCTCTCTATGAAATTGAGTGAAAACACTCCAATTTATATCCTCGGAGGGCAAAAGGGTCAAATGGGAAAGTTGGGGCATGCAATGCAAGTGTCACCACTTGTCAACACTTTTTCCAGCATTGGGAGGAAGAGGCCTCCAATTTGTCGTCCCTAATGGCCTAGATAGTCTCCCAATCTATCATAAGTCATTGGGCAGGATAAATGGCATAAATTGATCACCATTTGTCCTACCCTTGAGTTTTTGAGGGGTCTGGACCATGGTCGTCCCACCCAGGGATGGTTTCTTATGACCGTCCCTAGGTGGGACGGCCATGAACTGTGGCCAACCTCGGGTGTTACAACCATGGCTACATGGCCCAAAACCTCCAAAATGTGGGGTAAACCTTCCAAAAAGTGGTTAGTACCCCTAATTAATCCCTAAGGGTTACCCAATGGGGTCATATGGTGTCTATAATAGTGGCATCATGGAACTCTTATCCGTTTTACATAATTTTAGTGTCTACAATCATATTGCAAGTAAGATAGAATATAAGCGAATCTTTTATTGCAGTCAATTATGAATGATTGGTCTTTGATGCCCTAAGTGTCAAGTAAATTATTCCTACTATAGTAATATTTACCCTAGATTATGTTTTTTATGGATGATATTAGTTTAGAGTATTTTTCAAGGCTCTTTATTAGATTTTTATTATATCGAGATAGTTTTAGATTTAATTACATGATTATTGTTTTATTATCTTGGTTTATTTATGTAATTGCATGATATATCCTTTTTTCCCACAAAAAATCCCTTAGAAGTTATAAATAAATAGGGGTTATAATAATTTATGACGCTCCTTTCAAATCATGCATCAATAATTTTTAAGGTTTTTATAAAAATAAAAAATAACAAATCTATATGTAAGTTGCAACTCATATTTCTCATTATCTAGTCAAGAAGGTTCAATACAATTTTTTTTAATAAAATAATCAAAATGATATTTTTATTAAAGAACAAAAATAATATTAGGTCCTTTATAACATTTTCTTGAATATTTCTTCTATTTGGTAATTTATGTTCATTCTTTATATCCTGCATGTATTGGAAAAAATGTCTAGCAATAAGGCTGAGTAAGGTTACAATTATCGGTGGATGAGTAAGGCTACAATTATCGTTGGGCATTATAGATAATTAATTGCATGGAACAATATCAAATATCCCTCTTATGAATTCTTAATATGTTTCTTATCCTTTTATTGTGCTATTTTGGTTTTGATACTACTTGAAGGATTCTAATTTTCATATAGAAATTCCTATTTAGAAATAGGGGAGATATAGATCTATTCTAGAGCAATGAGCTTAATATCCCATAAAATAGGATATGGTAACCTTAGTATAACAAGTTTTTTATATATTCATCTTTAATATATACTAAGCATATTTCATATGGCTAGTAAATTTATGATATTTAAGAGTTTAAATCAATCCCTATTGTAAAGACTTAAGATCATATTGAAGACCAATTTTACCAGCTCAATTAATTGTTTATTTCTTTACCCATGTGTGGCATCCTGCAAATCAAATATTGTGATACTAAAATACTAAGCACTTTCTTCTCATATTTCTATATATCAATATGCATCATAAAATAAAATGACTGAATATGTGAATGGATCTATTATTAGTTGTTCTTTTTTTATCTGCCCATTCAATTGTTTTATCTATATAAGTTGATATAAATTCTTACTTGCAATCTTCCCAAAGTCATCTATCAACCATACTCTAGATTGAGTTCTATCAACCATGCTTATGGGATATTTTGTGTTGAGCTAGTGTAATACTACATGACCCTCCCTCATGTGAATTCCATTTTATGATTACATTGTGCTATCAACTAATGATCTCACTATTTTCTTTAGAATTGGATGCTAGTTGATCTACTTTTTTTAAAATATTATCTTCTTATAATTATGTTAAGTAAGTGCTAAGATGATAAGCATTGAATAGATATTTTGATCCCTTTCATATTTGTCTTTATAGGTATCAAATTAAGAGAAGAAAAAAAATGATAAAATGCAGTTATTCAGGCTTACTATTGAAGACCAAAATTTTCTATTAGATGATAACTCAAATTTCACATTTAGCTTTCATGTATTTAATAGGATAGTTTGTATAATTTATGGAAAAGTTTATATTCTTAGAGATGTTATAGTATTTTTTTATCTAAATAGGTTGGGCTGTAATATCATTTTTACTTGGTATTGTATATATTAGCCTAAATGAAAGTGGATTAGCTTCTATTTAATTTGAAATGCTCAAAATCTAGGGTGCTCCATTAGCCTGCAAATCTTCTTGGTAACCAAGTACCTTAAAGTATTGATGTTTTATTAAAATTAAAACAAATATATAATTGTTACTACTTAAACTAAATTACTATATTTTATAATATAAGTCAATGTTGTTATACATTTTTTTATGAACATGGAGAGTGGATGTTATATGCTTTAGATTTTTTACATGAATGAACAACAAAAGATGTATGTGTTAAATTAAAAATATGCTATCTAAGTTGTTTTCTTTAGAACATGTTAATATTTTTATTTTTGAAGTTATTTATTTTTTGTCTTTTATTAATATAAAAATAAATATTGATTTTGTTTGTGTTTGTGGAAACACTCAATGAGTATGCCTAACAAAAAAAAAAACAAGAACAAACAAACACAAAAATACAAATAAGCATAAAAACACAACAACGATAAAAAAAATAAAGACAAAAAAACAAATAAAACAAAAGTAACAAAAAAACATTAAAAAATAAAGAAAAAACAACATAAAAAAATAAAAACAACAAAAAAATAAAACAAACAAAAAACCATAAAAATAAAAAAACAACACACAAACACACAAAACAAACAAACAAAAACACAAAACACAAGAAAAAAAGCAAAAACATAATGCTAGGCTCGAATGTTTCTGGAAGTTCCTTCTTCCTCATGTGCTTTGTGCGGTTTGGAAGGAACGTAACACTAGAGCGTTCAAATATGTGGAGAGTAATCTAGAGCATTATTGTATTATAATTCGTTGGAAGGCAGTGGAGAATGTTTCATCAGCATTCAAAAATTTTAACTCTCCTTAGGTTCGCTCCCCAAGCGAAGCTAGAATTGAGGAACGGTTAGGATCTGTGTCATTGGCTTAGCCTCCACCTACCCTTGACCCAAGAAGGCATATTTTTTAGTCCTCGCTGCCTACGGACTAGTTTAAATTAAACATTGATGGAGCTTCTAAAGGGAATAATGGCCTTTTTGGGGTAGGAGGAGTGATACAGGACAATAATGGTAATCTTATTTTGCCCTTTACGAACTGTCTTGGCACTTAATATTCCATTTATATAGAGGTGCGGGATACCTTTGTTGGTGTGATGCATGTAAAAAATCTTGGTATCCATAATGCAATAATTGAAGGTGACTCTTTGTTAGTGATTAATATGCTTAAAGGGGTCTATCAGCCTGGTTGGAAGGTGTCTAATATTATTAATGAAATGATTTGGAACTCCTGATCCTTTGATAATGTGGTGTTTGAGCACGTGCTCAGAGAGGGCAATGTGGTGGCCAATTTATTAGCAAATCTAGGTGTTTCAAACCAAAAAAAAATTGTTTGGCAGGAGGATTTCCCCATGGAGATCATTAGTCATGTTAGAGATGAAGTTCATTAAATTTTTTCAGAGTTTTATTTGTGGGCTACATTCATGGTGGACCATTTGATGCCTTCGTAGATCTTTGGTGGTTTACTACATGTACATATAATGTATGGTGTCATTTGTGTGTGACTAGCTCCGCTCTTATTTGTTGTACCTTCACCATCTCGTTTGGTATGTAGATATCCTTACAAAATGTTCCTTCAGAGATATTGGTAATAATTTTTGTACATTTACCCTCTCATTGTGCACGTGGTTCTCCTCATGGCATGTGCCTTGTGGAGTCATTGGAAATTTTTAAATTTTGAATCCTTGCCCTTGAAGCAACATGGTGGACGTGGGATTGATCCCTTTTTGCTTCATAGTAGAATTTCCTCGGTTCTCTCTAGCCCTTTTTTCATTCCTCTTTTTTGCTCTTGTCTCATCGGTTGTTTCATTGGTTCACCCTTGGGGTGTTTGTTTGTGTTCTTTGGTGGTGGCCTCTGGGGCTTATCTTTTGTAAAAGGTTGTGGGGTTATTTTCAAAACCCTCTTTTCATTAATAGTATAAAAAAACATAAACATAAAAAATATAAATAAAAATATAAAAAACAACAAAAACACACACAAAAAATATAAAATACAACAAAAACACAAAGCACAAAAAAACACACAAAAATAAAACAGTACAAACACACACACACCACAAAAAAATAAAAAATAATAATCATAACACAACCATGACCTTTCTAGGACAAAAGAATTTTAAGGTAAGATTCAATAGAGGAAACATAAGAAAGATCTATCTGAGATATGGAAGTAAAATACCCTGGCCAAACCAAAGAAAATTAAAAAGTAACTAGGTACCTTTAGTACTAAAGCCATCCAAATAAAGGATAGAAATAAGACCTTCCCTTATTTGCAAAGCCTACAATCTGGGAGGGTGGTCGTAACAAGTAAGATCACCTTTTTCCAATACCCAATTAGCTAAAGTATCAGCACTCCTATTCTATTCTCTGACCACATGATTATAATCAACTTTCAAAAATTCTATCTAGATTAATTGAATCTTCTCAACATTTCTTTGTATTCTCCAATCACTCTTATGATTCTTAGAAGAAGCAGGATTATGCATAATGGTTTGATCTCAAAATATATTTATAAAAATTTGGCAAATCAGTTTTGAAATCTAGGCAAATAGTGTCCAAATGCATGTAGAAGGTTCACTATTATTAGGGGTAATTTTGGAAATTTAAACTTAAAATGGTCAAATTATTATAAAATTGAGGTGAATTGACCCAAAAAATATTTGCACCCAGAAATTTTTGGTTAATGGGTCCTAGTCAAGGATCCCAAATGTTAACCAATTCCAAATTTCAAAAATTCCAATTTTAGCAGCAATAAATAGCCACTATGCATAACCTTGAGAAGGAGTCTGCAGTAGATTAATCATAAGTCGATAGTTAGATTTGACCAACACCCTTTCCCATCCAACCTTAGTGGCCTCTTAAATCCCCTTGGGGATACCATACCACTCAGTAATTTTATTATAAAGGATACCCAAATTATTAGTAAAGTGAAAAAAAAGAGCCATCTAAAAGTCTACCAATTCCTTCCACACTAGCTTTTCTAGGGTTCCCTCTAAAGGCTTCATATAGTTCCATATTCTATTCATGTTACAATTACTTGCATTCTCTTTAAGTTGGTTTTCCTTGAAAGAGTTTATATTCAATATTTGCATCACTTGATCCCATATTTGGTGGGACTTTTGGAGGTGATTAATGAGTTGTTGGACTGATACAACTAATTTGGTAATGGTATTTTGCCATATATAATGAATATATTTCCTTTAATCCCCCACTTTATAGTATACACCTTCTTTGATAAGTGATGCCCCTCTCTTTATAGCTTTCCAGGTCTTTGATTCCTCTCTTGTTACTAGAAAATGAGCAAGGTCTCCTATATTTTGTAAAGGATAGTATTTAGCTTTCAATACTTGGCTCCCAAGCTGGTCATGATGAGTTAGTCATCTCCAATATAGACTTCCTAGACCTCCAACTTACTTTGGCTTACAAACCTTTTCCCAATTGATCAGTGCCCTTTTGTGATTACCCTACACACCAAACCAAATAAAGTATCTCATTATCTTGTCCAAATATTTTAGGATTCTCTTTGGGGATTCTAAAATACAGAATTTGTACACCATAATTTCTTGTAAAATTTATTTTAGAAATGTTACTCTTCTTCCAAAACTTAGCCACCTATAGGTCTAGTGCAAAAGTTTTGAGTGGATTTTATCTCTTATTGATTTCTAATCTTTATTTGTATGACCCTTCTCTATTTAGGGGGTACACAAATATTATAAGGGTAGGGATATCTTTAAGAATTTGAGGATATAGGTTATCTATTCTCTTCATATTTTTCTCAAATTGAAAAATTACTTTTAATTTTTATTCATTTAGTAGTTTTTTTAGTATTCACTATGTACCCCTCTAACACTTATCTAATACTGGTTGCTTCTCTTATTAATGCTTCTCCCTATATTCCTGTGTCATCTACAAACTAGAGGTGAGTAAGCTTTATGTCCCTAGTTATCCTCACTATGTTATTTGCTCTCCTCTTTTGTATGAGTCTTCCTAATACCTCTATGAAAATGATGAACAAAAATGATGAAAGTGGATCCCCTTATTGAGTGTCTCTAAAATATTTAAATAATTGGGATGGATTATCATTAATGAACACTGAGAAAGAGATTCTAGATATGCATTCCATGACCAAATTTATTCATTCTTATTTGAAACCAAATTTCTTTAGTATTTGGGGTAATTCACAACTTACTATGTCATAAGCCTTGGGTAAATCTAGCTTAAGGAATGTACCTTTACTTCCCTTTTGGAAAATCTTATGAATAGAATTTTGTGCTATCACAATACCATCCATGATTTATCTGCCTTGTATAAATCCCCCTTATTTTGGAGAAATTAACCATGGTAAAATATGTTTTAGCCTATTTACCATCAATTTGTTAATGATCTTATAAACCACATTGTAAAGAGCAATCAATCTATAGTTATTAATATTCTCCATATCTCCACCTTTTGGTATTAGAGCCAAAAAGGTGTGATTAATGAGTTTTAAGGATTCTTCGATTAGTTCTGACTTCTTCTACTACTTGGGTTAAATACTTTGCTATTATATCCTGATTAAATTTGTAGAATTCTACTAGGAATCCATCCAAACCTAGGGCTTTCCTTGTCTGCATAGCAAAAGTTATTTCTTTAGCTTCCTCATATTTAATCTCTCTTGAGAGCTCTTCATTTTGATTTCATGATATTAATACTAGAATGCTTCTTAAAATTCCCTCTTAATGCTAAGTGGATAGGTGTGGTTCTATAGTAAATAAATTTGAAAAAAAATTATTTGTAGTTTATTGCATACTTTTATGATAACATCTCAAATATTTTTATGTTCTAAAATTTTAATGTCATGTATTTTATTTTTAACATTTTTATGTTTTTCATGCTATAAATCTTGAATATTGTCACATTGTATAATTGTAATTAATTGTATTTTTCATGTGGACCAAATTTATATTGAGTTATCTTGTGGATTTAAAGAAACATTATCATGGTTTTTGCTTTAACATTTGGTATTAGTGAATGTATATATTTAATTGATATTTTAATTTTTAATTTATCAAGATTGGTTATTTTATTAGCAAATATTAAGAATGAGAATAACATTAAAGAACTATAAATTTTAATCTAAATATTCAATAGTAGATCATAAATTTTGATGCATGAATCTAGTCTAAGCATTATGTCATTTTTATTATGTTTATTTCTTGAATAGTCATAACCTTTCAATGTCAATAATTTAATTATTTGCTTCTTAATTTCTTATGTTTTGCAGATAACTATTTTATTTTTATTTTTTGGTATTATTAAAAAATAAGGGTTTTGAAAGGATCCCTCAACCTTGAACATCAACTCCACCCAGGTAGAAAACTACACAGAGCAACAATAAACCCAAAGAAGGCAGCACCAAACAACCCTACACAACAAGGAAGAACACTAGGTAGCCAAACATACCGAACAACCAACAAGGCAAAACCATAGAGAAACCTTAGAGCTTGTAGAAACATAACTTAGATAGTTTTGGAAATACACACTCAACTTTAGGCTATGAATAGTTTTTCTCACAATCCTACTCAAATTCTTAGAATAACCAAAAACAATTTTAAGAGATTGTAATTTGAGTCGTTGTTTGACTTCCATAATTTTCATATTGTGAATAACCTTAGACTCTCTTTCGAAAGCAACACCAAGATAGTGTAACTCATTAACCTCCACCTCCTTATAATAATATGTGGGTAAAGGATCATGCACCAAATGATTCATCAAAAAAAGAGGATCTATATTATTAGAGGATTTACTTGAAAGCATCTTAGAGTTTCTTGTTGAAATCCAACCCACACTGAGTATGGGGATCCACCTCCCATCAGTGTTTCCGGATACAAGATCTTCCTTCACAAAGATATCCGAAGAATCGAATCTCTTCTCCTAAACTGGCATAGCCTTTCCTTTGACATCACAAGCAAAAACATAAGTTTTCCTAAGAATTTTATCTTCATATATCTCCAAGGAATAAGAATCTAAATCTTCATGAACTTGAATATCCTTGGATCCTCCCAAATCTACTTCAAAAATTCATGGCTCCTAAATAGGTTGTCCTTCAATAGATTTTAGGATCTCATCCACAACCAGGTCATGTTCATTGGTAAACTACTCAAACTCCAACAAAGCCAAACCCTAATGGTTAGGGTTCAAGGCTTTGCAACCTTGAACATCTAATATCAAATTTTTGAAGGACTAAAAAATCAATAGTGGGATGTTCATCCAAATGCAATGCCTGAGATGATTCAAAAATATGGAATGGAAGCTCCTAATAACTTCATAAGTTGGATCAAGTGTAAAAAACTCTATGATAATTTATATAATCTTATTCTAATAATGGGAGAAATCCTTAGTACTAAATCCATTTTGCTCCATTAGCAGGAACTCCTCCATGTCTATAAAAGAACTAACCTCCTTGAGAAGGGAGTGTTTCTTCCTATTATGACAAGCACCATCCAGAGGTAAACCAATGGTCCTACTAATCAATTCAATTGAGATATCAAAGGTGCAATTACCCACTTTAACCCAACCATTCTTCTAAGTATGAATCATTCATCTAGAAAGATAAACATTATGACCATTAAATTTTTGAAGACAACTCAGAAGACCCTCTTCTTGCAAAATCATCTTTAAGCAACCAGAAGTATTATATATTTTGTGTTGATTTATTTTGAGGAATATTTATTATTTTATTGTTTATAAAATATTAATTTTAATATCTAATTTAGGTTAATATAGTTCCTTAATTTAATGCTTGCATTTGTGGATATGTGTATTTGTAATATTGATAGTTTGTTGATATTCTTCTTTGCACCTCTCTTTTTTAAATGTTTTAATATTTAATAATTAGCTTGTGCTAGTGTTTAGTATTAGTCGATGCATTTATTTTATTGTCTCATAAAATAAATTATTAATATATTTATTAACTTATAACATTTTATAACTGATCAAATTTGGAAAGTAGCATAATGTATGACAAATGTAGCTAAGGAACAAGTAGGGAGTTTGGTGATTCTGTGGAATCCTAGAAAGTGTATGCTGGTGAAATCCATTACAGCAAATTAGTCTCTTCTCCCCTTCAGGTTTGAACGATAAACATTTATGGTCCTATTGATGTCTGTCACAAATTGGAGTGCTAGAATAATATTATTTTTTCTCATGACCAATCTAGAAATGATAATTGGATCACTAGAGGAGATTTCAATGCTATTCAAAACCTTAATTAGAAGAGTTGGAAAGGCCTTCTAAGAGATTGGATAAAGTCCTTTTTATAGAGAGTTTTCTTGATGCATATTTTGTCATTTAGCCCTTTATCTTACTAGGATCTCTCTTAGACCATTGGCCCATTTCCATAAGGTTTAGTATTTCAATATGCTCCAAGTTGTCTCCCTTTCAATTTAAAAGCATGAGGCTTCTTCACCCTGATCTAGAAGAGAAATTTATGATCTAGTGGAGAGAAGGAAATCCAAATTGAGGCACTAATACATATCTTCAAGAAAAAATACATAGTCTTCTTAAGAGGAAAATAAGGATCTTGATCAAATAAGTCTTTAGGGATATTTTCAAACAAAGGGAAGCCTTGGACAAGTATGTTGATATTCTTCAATAAAATATGGAGTCCCAAGGGTTCATTTAGGCCCTTATTAGCTATGAGATTGACCTTAGTATATGAGTGGTTGAGCAGGAGTTGAAGAAATAACTTTTCTAAAAATAAAAGTAAAGAATTAACTAGTCAAAGGAAGGAGATAGAAACTTTGTCTTCTTCCATCAAACCACTATCTAGCATAGGAATTTGAACAAATTTTCTAGATCGACTAGTCTTTAAGGAGAGATCATTGAGGACTCTCAAGATATTGGGATTTTGGTAAAGAATTATTTCATATGCCTCCTAAATAAATCATTTATAGGAAGTATTCAAGAAAGAAAAAGAGTCTTGTTTGTCATTCCATTGATGGTAACCCGAGAGAAAAATAAAATTCTTACTAATATTGTTATTCTAGACGATGTGGATTATGTTATTTTTAAATTAAATATTAGGAGTGATTATGGTGATAGTAACTAAAATTGAACACTAAAGTGATGAAAGATAAGAAAGGGAATCTAGTGATTCCTCTTTTTAAATAAAAATCCACTAAATAAAATAATAAATATCATGACCACATAGTTCTATTACAAGAGTTTGACAAATATGCATGTATTGCTTCACAATATTCGAACCTCCATCTTCTCATTTAATGTTTAGGAATATAATTAGTTGAGCATACTTTCTTAATTTTATTTTTGAAAATCATAAAAAGAGATTTATAAATTTTGGTGGTAAATAAATAATACCTAATACATTTTACTATAATTTAATTAATTGTGAATAATGTAAATATATTTTATCACTAAATTATAATTTATATTATGAAAATTAAAATTATAAATTCATAATGTGACTTTTTTATTATTAGTTTACTTTCAATTTTATATAAAATTAATTAAATAATGAAATGATAAAAATATATGATATATATTTTTGAATATTATATTTTGTAATGTTTTTGTTTTTGGATTAGGTTAGTGTGAGAAACCTGTATGACCCACTTATGGATGAAAAATCTCTTTCATCCATGATCCTTCATAAGGATGAGAGCTAAATTTATGAATAGAGGATTAACACGCAACCACACTCACACAAAAACACAACGGTTTGAACCTTAAACCTCCTGAAGAGAAGCCAAATCCTGAACCATTGTGTTGTCCCCCTGGACATTATTTTTTGTAATGTTATACATGCACATGAGAATTTTAGATGATGGACACTATCAAGTATCAAGGACACTCAGATCCTTGATCTATTTGGAGCAAGTGCCCACCATTCACCTCTCCACCAATTGTTTACTATTTATATTATTATAAAAATATAATTATAGTTTAAATTATAGACAAGATATCTAGATTATGTTTAGATGTTTAAAACAACTATACACTTTAAAAATCCAAAAACCATTGGGGTTTTAGAAGTTCTTTTGATATTTTTTGCTTTTCATTGTATGAAATACACTTATATTGAGGATAGTTTATTACTATCATAAATATTTTATAGCATCAAAAACCAACTAAAGAACATCAAAAAGATATTTGAAATTAGTTGCTAAATATCAAGATAATATTGAGTAGAATTCCCTATCATAAACAACCATTAAAAGATACAACAACTAAAATAAAACATCCCTATAAAAATGGGACTTATCAATACCACTAACATGAATTTTATTTTAGATGCAATGTGAAATAAATAATAACTCCCTTCACATCATACCTATCATTAAATTTAAATCTATAGTGAGTTGGACTCCAAATATCCTTCTCTAATATCTCTACACTCATAATTTAAATTGTAAAAGTATTTATGGGACTCACCTCCATTATGTATTGTACAACTTAGAAATTATTTTATTTCTTTACGTTTTACCAATATCAAGGTTAATTCCTCAACTCTAGCTTATTAGAGTTTTATCCCCCTACTCATTTAACCTATCAAGTGTAGGAAGTCATAATGGAATACATCATTTCATGATGGATTATTTATTTTACATTATCACCTCTAGAGCTGACACTATTCATTGACATTCATTTATCTTCAAGAAAATAAGATTAGTATTCTCATTATCTAGATTTAAGTCAAGGAAAATTTCTATTTTTTGGGCACAAAATAATTACTACAAAGGAGGAAGAATGGGTTTTACCTAAAGGTCCTCCTTTCACATTTGAAAGTCATGTCCAAAATATTCAAGAATGAAATCAAATTTTTAAATTGTGATAATACAACATGAAGCTAATTTTTCGTACTTGGAGCTCGACCTTCGAAACCTTATAGATATTGTTATTTAAATCCTCAATATGGTTCTCAATGTTTCATCACATATTAATATCAATTCATTTTCCAATTTTCACTTTCACTTTTGCTTATGAAAACATGTTGCTTCTAAAAGTGGTTATAAAATATTGTAAGGACAAACCAGACATATCAAGTCAGAGCACTTATTGAAAGGCTAAGTAGTAAATTTTGGTGTTTTACATATTCATCAAATATATTATTTTTTTAGAGGATGAAATAGAATCTCTTTTTGTATATATTATTGATTTTTTTAATCCTTATATACCATTTTTACTTACCAAAGACTTATTTTTCATATCTATAGTGGAATGCTTTTATTTTTTGAGGTAATTCATAGCATAAATAGCAAGTAATAAGAACAAAATTTCAAAAAAAATCCTTCCCTATCACCATTAATGACTTCCCAAATATGGGTCTAACTTATTCCATATTCATTGCAACAAATCTCATAAAAAATGACTCAATATTTACAACAAAACTTTAAATCAAAAATACTAGAATGCTTTACGGATAAATTGGATCATTTCTAATCATTATAATGAAAATTTAATAAACTAAGAGAAAATAATAAATCATTTACATTCATAAATAAAAATAAACATAAAAAATTTAATGTGATACTTCTAAATATTCAACCATTATCCAAAATAATGTATCTATTAAAGCATACATAATACCCATAATACAATACCATAAATCCTAGTAAACATGCAATTGATATGTTACGGGAGAATATATCTTTGTATGCATGGCAATAAATTTTAAGTAATGTAAACCGTGCATTTAATATCAAATCGCACTTAGTGTGAGCCGACAAATATATGGTAACTGTTCGTCACACCAATGCATTTTAAATATGTACATATTCAAGACTGATGTGGCTTTTAATTTATATTTTTAAAAAACGTTTTTTGAACTGCTCTCTTGATATCGACACTTGTTACCTTAGTTATAAAAATTGATAACCTTTTTTAGCAAGGGAGTTAAAAATACCTCTAAAAGTTATAAGTAGACATATTTAAAAAGCTAAAAACAAATTCTAATAAATAATATATTATTGTTGAATATTGATTAATATTAAGTTTTTTAAATTAAAAGTTTTTTCTTAATATAAATCAATTAATAAACATGATTGTATTGTTGTTAATAATATTAAATGATTATTGGAATGTTAAAGTTTAAATAAACCTTAAAATCTCAATCTTATTTTTGACATGAAATATGAAAAAGAAATCTATTGTAAACGGCATGGCCTCCAGCAGAAGGGGTCTCTCCAATCGTGTAGTTACAGTAATGGGTGCAACCGTCGTGGCTCCATCCGCCATAAAACAAGTTGTCTGCCATAGCGTGGTGTTTCCTTCCAAAGTTTATTACTGTCACAGCGCCAAGGGCACCAGTATGTATGTGGTTAGACACATCGTAGTTTCACATGCACAAAAACTCTATTGTTTCATTGGGCTCGATTGTTGTCTTTAGGAGAATCATTATTTGAACATTCAAATAAAAATATTAATGGTTACTTTACTTTTATATATTATATACTAAATAAATTATAATTTTAAATTTGTTTAAGGGTTAATTATATTTATATGATAATATAATATATAAAAATTTTATTAAAAAAATATAATATAATAATATTATAATTATAAAGATATTGTTAAACTAGATGATACAATTAATATACCTTGAAATATTTTTTTAATAAATTTATATAATATTATTTTATCAAAACATATGCATTACTTTAATTTATCCAACTTGTATTAAAAAAGTTATTTAATTAAAATATTTTTTGTTATAAAAAATTTATATAAACAAGAAACAAGAATAGAAACATAGAAGGTCCAAAGCTTAAACAGGAGTGTGGGTGGTTGTATGTTAAATTACCTATTAATAAGCTCAGCCCTTCGGATGGGGATGCCCATCCCTAAGCATCATCGTAGGGATTTCTCACACTAACCAAACATTTTTTTTAAATATTGGCCCTTGATTCAATGGTTGGGATAAATAGATGATGTAGCCCACACTATGGTTCAAATATTAGTTGCACCAAATAAGCTATATGGTTCAAGGTGACTAAATTTGATGTAAAATGGAAAGGGAAACCCTTTCAAAACCCTACTTTAAAAAATTAAAATTAAAAAAATGTTTGGATTAAAAATCAAGAAATACATACAAGATCATTATTTAATAATTTTATGATTAACCTTATAAAGTTGGATATTATTGATTAAAAAAGGAGAACCTCGTTTGCTAGAACTCCTTTATTTTATAACTTATAAGGGCCACACACTAAAATTGTAATGAAGAATTTATTAAGATTATAAAAACTACAAATAAAACATACATAATGGAATGAAACTCTAGTCAAAATATTAAAACTCGTTTGTATTCATGAAAAAATAGAAATGCTATGGATTATATTATTAAATATACTCTAAATTATCCAATTAATAGATGAATTCATCATATAATATATTATAAACATAGTCTAACTATAAATCAATTATTTTAATGCTAAAAATTAAATATACCTAGTAATAATAAAAAAAATGTGACTAATAAACTATCAAAATTGACCTATCTTAAGAGATCGAAGAAATTTCAAAATATATTCATGATGCTTTTAATGATAAAAATAATACTTCTTAAATTGATGATCTCAAGGTTTGAGGTGTAGACCAATTGGTTCGACAAAACCATGTAAGGGGGACGGAAGTCCAAGGTTTAAATATCAGGCCTCGTCGAATTGAACGCTTGTCCCTTTTCTAGTGCTTTTAGCAAAGTAAAAGTTTTTAAATGGTTGTGGCATGGTGGTTATATGAGTGGACTGCGCGAAGATTTGTGTGGTGGCGACTTATGGGACAGAAAACATAGAATACTATGGTGGCCAAAAAATATGGACAGCTTACCCGAATTCGTGGTGGCTATCGATTCCACCATGTAAATTCAAAAAAAAAATGACGATAACTATTACATGTTTACTAGCAAATTTTTTAATATGCTCAAAACCATTTCAATATTTCTTAATCAAAATTATTACAACATCAATCCTTGGTATGATCTTAGCTATAAAATTTGTAGAAAGAACATGAGGCTTACCATAAACAATGAACATAAAAAAGATAAAAATTTAAATATACAACGAATTAATAGAAATAAATAATAGTATTGTTGAAACATCAATAAGAAAACTCTTCACCCATAATCCTAATTTTATTTTGAAAATGTGTATCACCCATAAAGATAAACAACCCTACATAAATTGACTTTGCCATTTGTAATTCCTATATTAAAAATTTATACATTTAATCACTCATCATAAATAATACAACTACTGACCGTGACCATGTATCTACCATGCAACCAAAATCATTCTCATCCATGCACATTCAAGAAAAAAATAAAAAAATTATAAAATATGACAAAGAATCATCCACTCTTGTCACATATATCTAACATTACAATGAAGTAAATATTTCAAAACTAATAGACAACATATTTGTTGTACATATTTGTAAAAATAATGACAAATGATTTACCCATTACTAACAAGAAATTTCGAAATTTTAAAGGAAAATAAAATTTATCAATGGTTAGAAGGCAATATCATAAGTATTTAGGCAACACTTTTTAATTTTTAAGTGAAACTAAAAAAATTAAAAATGTTCAATCAAAAATATTTCACTTCATTTTTTCCTTCGTCTATAGAGGTAATCATACTTGTTGACACATTTCACTTTGGTGGATACTAAAATGTAATCCTAATCATTATGGTAGGGTCATGGTGGTTATATCTTTATAGGATCTCTTTACCTTGGGTATGCTACAATGCATATCTAGCCAATTTGTTTGGTTCTTTGTTTTTTTTTCACCTATGATGGTGAGCATACCCTAATAAAATGTACTCATCGTTCATAGTAGGGCATGAGTTGGCCTTGGAGAAAAATATTTGCATCCATACATAGTATAAGTTATCTTCCCTAGATTACCCTATAGTGTGGGTGGACATGCTTATTGGTACATTGTATTTAGTTGTGCCTATATTATGGTTTCTTTTAGTGTTGAGGGACATGTATTTGTATATGTGTAGGGCATAAATTGGATCTATCCCATAATACTGTAACAACCCTAAAACTTATCCAACCTAAGTAGCAACATTTTTTTAATAAGGAAGATTTAAGGTTTCCAAGATGTCACCATGTTAGTATTTAATAATTCACTTAAGTCTTTAACTATATTTTGAGTTTTGCAATTCTCCAGATATTGGTTGAGTGGATAAGAGAGGTGAAGATCTCATAGAATAGTTTGGGGTTTACCTTGTATACCTCCACGATACTTAGGATACCTTCGTATGGTTTTTACATTCCCATGCACTCTTCGTGAATATTGTTCAACTTAACCATAACATTGGATTAACCATATCTCAATCCTTTGAAATCAAGGGATGTTTATTTCTAAGAGCCATCATAAGTCCTTCTATGATGTCTTCTCTAGCATAATTCCCTTACAACTATTTTTTACACCTTCACAATAAAATACTAGATTTCCAGTTCTTAGTACTTCCATCTCCCAAATGAAAATATCTAAGGTGAACTCTACTCCACGTAGATAACCTCACATGGAACCATTGGACCTACTCATCTTGGTTACGATCACTAAATACTTCATGACAATAAAATTCAATCCTCCATGGATATATAGGAGATTCATGTTTCACCATCCAATACTCTCATTTCAAAGACTCACCATCCTTGAAATATCCTTAAAGTTCCATTATCAAAGAGTATTCATTGCATGTTCCTTGGATTTACATTGTTGACTCTACTTTAGGTTTATCTATAAGGAAAAGCTAAGTTCACCCTTGTAAACTTATTTCTATAACGAGAATGGAACATAGACCAACTCATAGATTTTTAAAAAGAAATCATACTTCCCTTCATAATCATTAATGCTCATACTCAATACAAACCATATTATTTTCTTAGATGCATTTATGAGTAATATAAGCATAATAATTTCAATAAACAATCTAACCTTTAATACTACACAAAATAAGATAAAATATCAAACAACATTTCATTTTGCTCCAAAGTAATTCATTCATCATAACTAAAAAGTAATGTATCACAATTAGATTTACATTCATTAACAACTCTAATTCATGATAAAATCAATACATTATACAAGATCTTCATTTTTCCTTTGTTCTTAGCATCTTTCATAGGACTAAAATTAATTCATTTTACAAGCCCTACATTTGGCCTTTTTCCTTAGCTTCATTCATAGGACTACTAGTACAAATTTATTTATAATAGTTTACGCTAAACCATATGAGGTCCTTCTTTATAGCTACTCCATTTTTTTTCTCGACCTTACCAATATTATAAGATTTTAAAAAGGATTAGAACAACTCTTAAATCATGAAAAGGAAGTCCTAATGCAGTTTATGTTCATTGCAATCAGCAACCAAAATAAACTTAAAATACCCATTCAGGTTTCTTCCTTCTTTTCAAACATCATATTTTCTACTTAACATAAGCAAGAAAATATTATCCTTAAAATAAACCCCATAATCTCCTTATATAGGCTGGATTCCACATCCATATCTTTCATTCCTAAAAATCATATCAACAAAACTAATCGTTAGATAGGTACCATAGAAGAATCAAGTGATAAATATACCATGACATATCTCATCATTCCTCAAAACAACAAGATATAATTCAAAAGCTATCCTTTAGAAATAGGCCATTTTCATTCCTATTCTACTTTTAATACTAAAATTAAGACCAAAGGTCAACCCAACATCTCTTTTAAAAATAGTGATAGTTGCAAAGAAATATACCCCTTTACTAATTAATACCAAAATTAAAATAAACATCCCATATTAATACCCATAAAATAATTAAATCCTTTTTAGTCATACTAAATAAAATAATTCTAAGATGCACTACATGGCCAAAAAAACTAGAGCACTAGCTTGAAAGTCGAGCTGAAACAATACAACACTATAATAAGGTACACTCTACAAAAAGTAAGTGGCTATAGCAATGAAACATTTAATACGATCATAGTATTACCAAAAAAAATATGGTACTTAGAACTATAAATTTAAAAAATCACTTCAAACATTATAGAACAAAAGCTTACACATTCTATACTCCGAATGAGGCTACACTTAGAGTGTGGGATTAAAACTAGGATACAACTAAACTAAAAATTAACCAAAAGCTAAAAAACAAGAAGAGGGTGCACCTCAATTTAGCTTATGTTCCATAGATCATAGATGTCACAAAGATAACCTAGCACAAAAGGGTACATTCCAATCAATAACACTATAAGCACACTTAACATTCAACCCTACGCACAACAAGCTTCTACAAAATGGAATAATATGAACCCTATTGGATGTTCATCTAGGCAAAGGAGAACCAACCATAAACAAGCAAAGCAAAAAAAATTGTAGACTAGCTCTAAACTAAGGATCAACAAAGAAAAAAGGAGACATCTATTTGAGATGATCCATACAAAAAATTGCATAGAGATTAACATTTTCAAACTAGACTTTCACCAAGAACAAAGTAGAAACACTTGCATTAACATTTTCTAGCTCCATTACCAAGTTTTAGAGGTGCATTGTAGTAGGTGCACAAATCTATGGTTTGTAAACTCTCTTCCCCATGTCCAAAAAAAACCTCTCCTTTTCTTTTTCTCCTCCTACCCTCTTTTCCCAAAATCTACACACAAGAAAGAGCCCCCCAAAAATTAATTCCACTCTCTACGTAAATTAAACCAACTATCTATATATTCAGGCATTTACAAGATTTGATTAAACCAACTACTAAGCCTTCTTAGAATCCAAGTGGTAATCCAAAAACAACAGGTAATAATTTGATATAAACTAGTCATATCTTAGGCACCAAATTAAAATATCAAAACTAATACCATTAGCCACTATGGATTTATGTCCAAGATATTAAATAGAAGATCATTAAGTCCTCCCACTTAATGGGCTCTTCCCAAAAAAAAATCCTTCTTTTCCAAAATATTTATAAAAAGAACAATTATTAATCAAAAGAATATAACAATTATTCTTAATTATAATTGAAATTAAACAATGATATTAAGTAATTATTATTAATGTAAAAACCATAATTTTAATCATCAATTTTTTTTTTTTTAAGCATTCTTCATATTAAAAGCAATAATATCTACTAAAAATAATTATAGATCAATGCTTCCAAAAACTATCACAAAGCACCCCAAATAAAATGCAAAAGAAACAAGCGTTAAAATCACACAAGGAGGATCTAACACAAAAATTATTTGATCACATACGTTAAACTCACACAAGGAGGATCTAACACAACAATTAGTTGATCACATATCCAAAATGTTTTTAAAGTAACTTCAAAGTTACCAACTTCTGCCCAATCAACTCCATTGTTATTAACAACTTCCCTATAGATGGTATGTTTTCCATATGCAAATAATTAATGCAACTACATGAAGGGGATCTTCATCCATGTTAACCTAAGTTTTTTGATGAACAAGTCATCATCATAATTTCCCTTTCTTATGGTATCCCATTCTCGATGGTTGATACTTTCTTCCACCCATGAGAATACATATTCGTGCACATATGAAAATATATTAGCAGCACTATACTTATATAAAATAAATATTTACAACAACTAATAATTATATAGCCATACACTACATAATTAAAATAGAATATCAATTCATAAATCCATCATATGAAATAAATTTGCCAAGGGATGGTCATGATATACTAACCCCCTTAGGCTAAACGCAATCCTATGTGTTTCATCAATATCTACAAAAAATAATACTTGTTCCTGCTCACATTAACGTAGGTTTAAAATTGGGCTACAACCAAATAAAAAATTTACAAAAATCTAAGCAATAAGAAGAGGTTATACCTCCAGTTAGCTTACATTCCATATGTCATAAACATCACAATGACAACCCAACATAGAGGGGTGCATTCCAAGCAATAAAACTATAAGCCCACTTAATAGTCAACCCTAAGCACAACAAGATTCTATGAAATAGAATAATATAAACCCTACTGGGTGTTCATCTAGGCAAAGGAGAACCAACCACAAACAAGTAAAGAAAAACCACTATAGGTCAGCTCTACACTAAGGATCAACAAATGAAAATGGAGGTATCTATTTGAGATGAGGTATACGAAACATTACATAGAGATTTTCATTAGTAAACCAGACTTTCACCAAGAACAAAGTAGAAACACCTACCTTAAATTTTGCTAGCTCCCTTTCCAAGTTTTGGAGGTGCATTGTAGCTAGCATAAATATTTGATTAATAAACTATCTTCTCCATGTCCAAAAAAACCTCTCTCATTTTTCATTTTTTCTCCTCCTCTCCTCTTTTCCCAAAATATACTCACAAGAAAGAGCACCCATAAAATTGATTCTACTCTCTACGTGAATGCCCCCACGGATCACCTCCCACTATCTGTCTCTTTAGATGTTTACAAGATTTGATTTAACCAACCACTAAGCCTTCTTAAATCCAAGGGGTAATCCAAAAATAACAAGCAATAATTTGATATAAACTAGTCATATCTTAGGCACCAAATTAAAATATCAAAACTAATACCAGTAGCCACTATGGATTAATGGCTAAGATATTAAATAGAATATCATTAAGTCCTCCTACTTGATGGGCTCTTCCCAAAATAAATTCTTTCTTTTCCAAAATATTTATAAAAATAACATTATTAATCAAAAGAATATAATAATTATTCTTAATTATAATTAAAAGTAAACAATGATATTAATCCATCATTATTAATATAAATACCATAATGTCAATCATCAAATAATTCTTTTTTAAGCATTCTTAATATTAAAAGCAATAATATCTATCAAAAAGAATAATTGTTCCTCCACACATGCAAATCTATTAGAAACATCGTATTCTTACATAAAACAAATGTTTACAACAACTAATCATCATATATTCATACAATCCATCATTAAAATAACATATCAAATTATGAGTCCATTATATGAATTAAATTTTCCAAGGGAGAGTAATGACATACTATCCCCCTTAGGCTAAATATAGTCCTATGTGTTTCATCAATATCCTGAAAGTAAAACAAAATTTCATTTCATTTTCAAATAAAAATGGAAAATATCTTTGCATATCAATCACTTTCTCCCAAGCAGAATTTCTCTCAAAATAGTGGTCCCACTAGATCTTGCACTATTCTAGAGTTTGGTTCCTCATCATTTTGGAAAGAAACTTCAAAATCTTCACAGGTTTCACCTCACTCACCGAGTGGTTGGCTACCTGTAATTTAGAAACATTCCATACATGGTCAAAATTGGAAATATATCTCCTAAGCAAGGATACATGGAAAATGTTGTGGATATTTGATAGGTTGGGTGGCAAGGTATGATGATAAGCTAGAAGACTTATATTCTTACTAATTTCAAAGGACCCAACATATCTAGGATCCAACTTAGTAGATTTTATGATGCTCTTCTTGGGTTTTAATCTCAAGAACACTCTGTCTCCTACAGAGAACTCTCAAGGTGATCTCTTAAGATTAGCATAGCTTTTAAGATGATCGACAATTTTCTTAAGCCTTTGTCTAGTCCTCCTAAGATATTTCTCCATTTCTCAAACCATGCCTAAATCAATGACTACCCGATCCTTCGAATTATCTGAAGAGAGAGGTGTTATGAATTTCTTGCCATACAAAACTTTAAACTGGGCCATACCCAAGGAAGTAAGATGTCCATTGTTGTATGTAAATTCTACCTGATGAAAAATTCTTCTTATTGAGACTCTGGTCCATGTAGTACATACAAAGCATGTATTCCAATATCTAATTTACCCTCTCTATTTGACCATCTATTTTTGGATGGTATGCAAAAATTATATTCATATTTGTGTCAATAGCATGGTGAAGAGATTACCATATTGTAGATGTAAATTTGGAATCTCTATCCAAGAATATCACTTTAGGAAACCCATGTAACCTGAATATCTCTTTAGCAAATCTTTTAGCCACTACTAGAGCATAATTTTTGGTGCTCCTTGGTATAAAGTGTGCAACCTTGGTTAGCTTGTCCACCACTACAAGAATTACATCATGTTGGTACCTATTCTTAGGTAATCCCACAATAAATTCCATTGATATGACCTACCATTTTTGCATAGGTATATCATGTGGGTATAAATATCTTGTCGGATGCCTATGCTTAGATTTTACTTTCTGGTATTTCATGCATCTAGCAATGAATTCGATAAATTACCATAGATCCAATTCTTGGTTAACAACCCAAGCACTATCCTCAAGTTTCTATCATGGTCTTCCTTAGTCTTAGAATATATCAATATATCATCTAGAAAGACTAGTATAAATCTATCCAACTACTTCATAAATATGCATTTCATTAGATTCATGAAGATTATCAATGCATTGGTCAGTCCAAAAGGCAACACTATGAAATCATAATGCTATACCAGGTCTTAAAAGTAGTTTATAGCCTAATTTTATATCAACCTTAGAAAATATTGTTCCACCATTCAATTGGTCAAACAAATCTTTGATCCTAGGCAAATGATACCTATTTTTGATTATCACTTTGTTTAACATCTGGTATTCAATGCACAATCTGAGGGATCCATATTTATTTTTAACAAAAAGTATGGGTTTACCCTAAGATGATACACTAGTTTTGATTAACTCCTTTTCAAGCAACCCTTGAAGTTATACTTTTAATTCCTACATTTTGGTAGGATTCATCCTATATGGAGTTCTATGAATAGATTGTATTCATAGCATCAAATCAATGGTGAAATTGAATTTTCGCTTTGGAGTAAGTCCAAGGAGATATTTAGTTAACACATTCATGAATTATTGCAAGATTAGGTATTTTCCAAACACCTTCTTTTTTTTATTCTTCTCAACCTTGTTTAATTTTATAAAAAATATCATTCCCCATTATTCATGGTCTTTCTAAGTTGCATTTTTGATAATAGTTGGGATCAAAATGATCCTTGTTCACTGATTATTCTCAATATTTTTTTATTCTTATCAATGTAATCAATCCATCTATCTTGGAAGTTAATAAAGGCCTTATAATCTTTTAACCAGTCCATTCCAAAGATAATGTCAAAGGTATGTAGCAAATATATATATAAGTGCCATAAAGTAGAACCATTAGGTAGGGTGATCTCAACTATAGGAAAACATTTATCTACTGAATAGGTTTATCTAGAAACAAACTCGACTGTCCACCCTTGTGCCAAAAATCTCGATCTTTCTGGCATATCCTTGACTATACTAGAAGAGATGAAGATATCTATTGCTCCACTATCTATAAAAATCTTGATATTTTTATCAAATAACTTACCATTTACTGTCATTATTTTTCTTTTGGAATTTCTTCTTGAAACTTCGCTATTTTCCATTGTTCTTTCTTTCAAAATTTGGGTTGGTTTTGCTTCTCTTATTTTGTTCCTATTCCCATTTCATGTAACCAGCACTCTACCTTTTTCGTAGTGCTTGTTAATCTACTTTGACCTTGTCAACATAGTTAAAATGAGGTTTGCTAGGCTGCAAATTAGTTTTTTTTTTTATATTCACTAGATCATGCACCTTTTGCAGTGTTTTTGGTTGGAGCATGTTGATATCAAATCTAATATTAAGGTCCAATCCTATGATAAATTTGTGCACCTTCAATTTCTTGTTTGTCTCATAAGCTGGCACATACTTAAGTAGCTTAACAAACTTTTTATGGTACACCTCCATAGTCTTTGTACCCTAGTTGATCATGGTAAATTCCTCAAATATCTATTAATAGTATTGCTGATGATGAATCTTTTTTGGAAAGCTAAAACAAAATTTTCCCATTTCAAATTTATGGCCTTAATCTTTTGGCCAACTTTAAACATATTCCACCACTCTAATCTAACTTCTTATAAATTCAGTGTACCCCACACTATTTGGATCACTGATGAAATTTTATAATTAAGAATTAGATTTCCAACTCATCCATCCAAGCTTCGACTGATTCCCCTCATCCTTTTCCATTAAAAATGGAGGTCTTTACCTTCATATTTTAGGTCAATTTTGCCTCAATTAGAGCTATGATCGCTTGCTCCTCTATAGTAGGGTATCATTCGTGTCTAACCTTAGAGTCCTTATTCTATGAGTTATTTTTTTTTGGTAGATAAGATACTATAGCATTAATACCGGGTTTTACAGGTTGACCCAAAATCTTTTACAAAAATCAGCCCAAGGTTGTTGATGAAGATGTCCTTACTAAGGATCCTATATATGCAAAATCTATATGCCACCAAAGCCATTACATCCGATAAGGCACATAGCCTATTATCAAAAAGAAACTTCCCATACAATATTTTGGGTATACCCCAAGAAAACACATGTGCATCATAATTAAAAAATAAATAAACAGACACAAATCCCTTCCTTGAAATAGTGGAGAAACAAAATGTTGTAGAAACACATAGCAGAGTACTAAAAAAAACTCCCACAAGCTCTGTATTGACAGTTACTCTTAATAATTCTTTTGAAATTGCTTTATTTTGTATATGACATGCTTTGGGACCACATCCCATCTTGGCCAATCAGCCTTGGAGAAGTGAACTTGCTGGCTAGATTTATGGCAGTGGCTATCTGGTGGTCCATGTGGCTCTGGTTTGAAGTCTTATATTACCATTTATTTCCTGCCCTGTGATTATCAACCAACCTCAAATTACTAAGATGACTAGGAGTCATGTTATCTGACATGTGGCTGTCCCCATTAGTCTTTGTGGTATTTCCAAGCAGCATCCACCAAGACTGATACCTCTGATAATTTTTATTGTGAGTCCATTTTAAAAAAGAGACAGGAATACTCATAGCCTTTGAACTTACAATGCCTTACCTATTGGTAAATTTGACTATCATTCTTGGAATTCTTGTTGAATAAGCTCCTCTACTTTGCTTGGGACACCGTGTTCCCATTTGAAAAGTTTGTCACCATCGACACCCAAATTGGCCAAGTTATTAGCAACTTTGTTAGCTTCCCGAAAGACATGTTGGATTTTCTGTCCTATATTCCTTGGAAAAGTATCGTAGCCTCTTCAATAATTGTTTTAATCCTCCAAGGAGGTGTTTTCCAATTATTGAGTAGATTTATAACATGCATAGAGTCTCCTTCTATGATAAAATTGCCTTCTAAGTCTTGAGTCATTTGAAGGCCTCTCCACATATCTCTAGCTTCAACTTCGTTGTTCATCCTTGTTCCCAAATATTCAGAAAACACAAGCATCATATTCCCATTATGATCTCGCACAATACCATCAGTGCCTACTCTTCCAGGATTGTGCTTAGCTGCTACATCAAAATTAATCTTAAACCAACCTGTAGGATGTGGGGACCACTTAACATTGGCTTTGGGGTTGACTACCCTAGGCATAAACTCATCTAACAAGGTTAAGCTTAAATATTGAGCAATCATGGTCTCCTGCAGATGAGGTTTACAACTATCAAAAGGGATAAGGTTCACATTCTCATTGGAAAAGGATAGGATACTGGAAATGATAGTTTGATGATCATGGATAGACTCATTAAAGACTCTATGGTTCCTTTCTAACCACACCTTCCAAAGATAGTGACTGAAACAAATTTTCCACATGTATCTAAGTCTTTGGCTTGAAAAGGGGTAAGGCCACTAGACAAACAAATCAAGTACGATGGCTAGTTTAACCCAGGAAATATTGAAGGCCTAAAAAATCCCACTTAGGATAGTCAAGGAAAAAGGGCACTCAAGGAAAATGTGATAAATGGTCTCCCAATTAGCCCTGCATAGATAATAGCGATTAGTGATACAAATACCTTTACGCATCATATTATCAATGGTTATAATTCTTCCTTGGATAACTAGCCATGAAAAGACTACAATTTTTGGAATTAAATTTTTTATCCAAACTAAGTCCTTTTGGAGGACAAAATCCTCGTCATCAAGAAGAAGCTTGTAAGATGATTTAACAGTGAACTACCCATTTTCCGTAGGAGCCCAGGTCACTTGATCTTCCTTGGGTCTCATGGGTATAAACTGTTACCCGAGAATGTTACAAAGATTATTTGATTCCTCTTGAGATCCCTGAATCCTTATTTGTTTCCACTTAATTCTGCCTCTGTCCTCAACCATATAATCAAAGACTTTTCTGCCAATGAGTTCTTCCATGATATATTTGATTTGGGCTAATTTAGGATATTGTGTCAGTGGTTCATCCTTAGCCCACCTATCATTCCAGCAATTTATTCTCTCACCATTGCCTAAAACCCATATTAAACATTTTTTGATGATTTTCTTACAATTGAGAATTGCTTTCCAAAAAGCAGAACCTTTGATTGGAACTGATTCACTTAGAAATTCCATATTTTGAAGATACTTTCATTTGATGATAGTTGTCCATTCATTTTCTTCACCAAAAATGAGGTGCCACGCCTGCTTAGCTAGTAAAGCTAAATTCATATGAGTAATTCTCCTTAGACCTAAACCCCCATTTTCCCTGGGTCTGCACACTTTGGTCCATCCTATAAGGTGTATCCTTTTTTTTTTCCTCTGATACAGTCCATAAAAATTCTTTTTAGAGTTTCTTAATTTTCTATAAAACCTTCATAGGGGCTTTTAAAATGAAGAGGGAATATACTGGAATGCTCTGAAGAGAGGCCTTAGTGAGGGTCAGCTTTCCTGCTTGAGATAGAATATGACATTTCCATCCAACAAGTTTTTTTTGAATTCTTTCAATAACCCTGTCCCACATTGACTATTGACTCCTGTAATTATCTTTGTTGGTTAATTTGATCTCGTTGCTATTCCAACTACTTTTTCAATAGTGAAATTATAGTTGCGAGGTTTTCTACCTCGCTATTAGATTTTCTTGAACTCTCTCCTAAGGGTCTTACCTTAGTACTATTATTTCTAGTTTCCCTTGGTGGTATGGAAGATCCTATTCTTCCTCTTCTTAGTCTTGGTGCCATATTCCTAGTCACACAAAAGACTTTAGTTAGGTTGCAATTCAGTCCTTTAAATAATACTTCTAACTAAAAGCTAAGTACATCCCATGTAGTACTATCACCATAATAGTATTATCCTTTAAGAAATTTATTAGCATCGATAAGATGATTGGCTCACTCCACTGATGCTTCTAGTCATATGAGCCTAGCACTTTGATACCAAGTGTAACAAACCTAAGACTTACCCACCCCAAGTAAGAAATTGTTTTTAGAAGGAATATTTAAGGTTTCCAAGATATCATCATACTAGGATTTAAACATTTACATAATGCTTTAACCACATTTTTAAGTTATACAATGTTGCATATGTTGCTCAATTATATGGGAGAGGACAAACTCTCATAGAATAGTATGGGGTTTACCTTGTATACCTCTACAATACTTAGGATGCCTTCATATTCTTTTTCCATTTCCATGCACTCTTTATGAATGTAGTTCAACTTAACCATAGCATTGGATTAACCCTATCTCAGTTCTTTGATACCAAGGGACACTTATTCCCAAGAGCCATTATAAGTCCTTCTATGATGTCTTCTCTAGCATAATTTCCTTATATCTAGTTTTTTACACCTTCATGATGAAATTCTAGATTTCCAGTACTTAGAACTTTCATCTCCCTGATTAAAATATCTAAGGTGATATCTACTCTGCATAGATAGCCTCACATAGAAACATTGGACCTACCAATTTTGGTTACCATCACTAAATCCCTCATGACAATAAAATTCAATCATATATGGATAGATAGGATATTTGGGTTTCACCACCCAATACTCTCATTTCAAAGACTCATCGTACTTGAAATATCCTTAAAGTTTCATTATAAAAGAGTATTCATTGCATGTTCCTTAGGAGTTATGTTTTTGAATATACTTTAGGTTTATATATAAGGAAAAACTAAGTTCACCCTTCCAAACTTATTCCTATAACTAGAATGGAACATAGATCAACTCATACCTTTTTAAAAAGAAACCATGCTTCCCTTTATAATCATTAATGCTTGTACTCAATACAAACCATATTATTTCCTTAGATGCATTTACGAGTAATCCATGCATAATACTTGCAATAAAATATCTATCCTTTGATATTGCACAAAAGAAGATAAATATTAAACAACATTTCATTTTTCTCCAAAGTAATTCATTCATAATTGAAGATAATAATTCATTCATCATTCATAATTGAATGTATTGCAATTAGATTTACAGTCATGAACAACTCTAATTCATGATAAAATCAATACATTATACAAGCTCTTAATTTGACCTTTGTCATTAGCATATTTCATAGGATTAAAATCAATTCATTTTACAAGCCCTACATTAGGCCTTTGTCCTTAGCTTCTTTCATAGGACTCCTAATGCAAATTTAATTAAAATAGTTTACACCAAACTATAGGAGATTATTCTCTATAACTACTCTATTGTTTTTATTGATCTTCCCAAGAGTAGAAGCTTTTAAAAGGGATCAGAATAGCTCGACAAGGCAATCACAATGAGTTATATACTACAACATTGTTTTTGGTAACCTAGAATTTTTTAATAAGACAACCCCTTACTAGACTTTACATTATTAGTTACTAATACTACTCTCTATGAAACTTTTCTATCACTGACATTGTAGCTCACTATCTCTATTTCATGTAGTAATTCATAGTGCAGTCTCCTCGGTATACTCAATTTTTATGGTAGGATTTTTAGATTTAGGTTTAATGTTAAATAAAAATAGGGTACTCTAAACCAAGGTGTGTGTACTACCCATAGGTTATTTGTTATATTTTAATGACAAATGATAGTTCTTAGAATAATATTTTAGGCCACTACTCAAGGAGGATTTTATGCATACCCTTGAGCACACTGCCTACCTATCTGGTTGAATGGGAGGATGATATTTTTGGATGTTGTGTCTAGTGTACTATGGAGAATACACCACGAAACATCTTCCTAGGGATAAATATTTCTCCTTATCCTAGGGGGTCTCTCGATATACTTGAAGATACATGGGAGCTCAATTTTGAAGGGATTTTTTTTAGGCCTGGGTAGTGGAGCCTAATTGCTCCTCACTTCACTAGATGCTTTATATCGAATATAGCTTAGCCAATAACGATAGCTCCTCCATGATATTTTAAAAATACCAACACAGTGTTTATAACCTAATAAACTAATATAAAAAATATGCTAGAATTTTTTAATAAGGAAATTGGTGAAAAATGAAAACACAAAAAAATTAATATCTAATAGTTGAAATGGCATGGCAAGAACTATCGTAGTCTTGACAGAACATGACCTTGGAAATTTATTTGATATCACTTATTAGGAACCTTCTAATAAAAATAAGCGCATTCACATAAATATTGTAATAAAAACATAAATTCATGAAATAAAATAATGTTGCAATACAAAATGTAAATACAATAATATATTAATCTTACAAATTGCAACATAAAATTGTAGGCCTCTTTGAGGGGGAAACCTCCTTCAATACTT
This sequence comes from Wollemia nobilis, assembly GCA_028583015.1. Classification (NCBI taxonomy): domain Eukaryota; kingdom Viridiplantae; phylum Streptophyta; class Pinopsida; order Araucariales; family Araucariaceae; genus Wollemia; species Wollemia nobilis. The sequence continues at coordinate 3,285,485 of JAQPPZ010016901.1, read as the reverse complement.
TCATTCAATATACCAAAAAGATGAATTTGTTCCTACCCCTCACATTTTAAAATATTTTATCATACCACCTAATGCTCAAGCCTAGCTAACATGCAAAATGCCACTTGATCAAGAATCTTCTACCAAATAAAATAATTACATTCTTTATAATAGTTACATAAAATGATGTCACTTGTCTAGGTGCTTCTAGTGGCACAAACTATTACATAATATCATTACAAAATATTATAATGAGGTTCCCCATGTTAATAAATAATTTATTACATAATAGTATTAGGATGGGGTCCTAACACTAAATCATTTTCCTATATGCTTTCAAAATAATCAATAATTACTTTTAATGCCTTAAATCTAATGTTCTCTATTGTGAATATAGTTAAAATATTCTTATCCCATAATATGTTGTAAATTTGTCCCTTTTAATGGGTGTTATATATCTTGAATAAAATCACACAATAATATGCCCCTCCACTTATAATAAGTCCTTGAATAAATACCACTAATTTGAAGAGCTCAAAAAATCATGTGATTTGAAAAAAAAGGGCTTAAAATACCTTTGTATAAAAATTTATGGCCACTAGAAGGTTGGCCCTAATAATTCTTAATTCAATAAAACTTAGCTCCTCATACCTTATAATATATGTAGTCAACCACAATTTGCTATTTGGTATGCATTGACTCATTTATGACTGTCATCGATATTTTACCACCTATTTTCCATTGGATATTATGAGAAAATATGATAAGGACACTTGTATTGATTTAATTTACCAACGAAGGGTATGCAAAGAAAATTGGCATAAAAAGGTTCCATATTTATTACCATATTGACCTAAATTTTATAATTTTATTCTAAAAAAACAAATAGGAGAGCTACCATGATTGAAACTTAGATCTTCTATGTGCAAGGTACCTTGGGCTAAGTAGGCTAGCTAAGGAACCGATATAATTATTGAGGACACAAATCCACCTCCTTCCATAAGAACACAAATTTCACATTGAGAACTCAAATGAATGCACTCCAAAATATTTCTTTGATGGAATTAAAATCCAATGCCTCTTGCCACCTGTAACAACCCAAAAGAACACTCAGTTTTTTATTCTTTTTCCAATGGCTTTGAGTCATTAACCTTTTATAGACCCTCATTAAATCCTACAAACCATCGAACCTTCATCCACATATATTCTATATAAGTATGGTTGGTTCCTTAACTGCATTCAATATTTCTCTATAATTACATATGGACTACCACTCTCCCCTTTCTTTCCTCTAAAAGGGTACCACTAGTAGGACTAGATCTCTAGCTAAGTCTTTAAAGGAGGAGTTTTATTTTTCATATTTTGAAAAGAAAACATCTAGCTCCTCTCACTACACTAATATCTCAATGTAGGAGGCTTCCTTATCTATCCATCAAGAAGATATATGCAAATCCTTACTACTTCATAGGTCAGTCTTATGAAGTTACACTATGCACACATTGGCAGAGTATCCCTTATTCTATCAATAGCTTGGTATACTTGGCAGCATCTGTTCATCCCTATTTAGCTAAAATGGAACAAAAATATTAATTCAAATTTCTCTTCAAAGGTCCTAGGCTATCTAAAGATTCAATCTTATCTCTCTTTATCCAATACATCCTCACAGTTCATATATGCGGATAAACTACAATTATATACAGTCTAACATCAAGTAAATTATTTGATCTAGCATGGCTTAGTTGTTTGAGTGCTCAACTCTTGGGGATACCTATGTTCTTCTCAAAAACTCAAATTTTTATCCCATTTTAGACACACACCATATTAATTTTGGATGCACAGCTCGATTTACTTGACTACCACAAAGTCTTATTGCCAATCTTCAAAACAACACGTGACAAGCAAATATATGAACTAGACGTTCTTTCGAATAAAAACTCGCACATTCGAATAAAGGTAAGCATGAAAATAAAATGCCTTCACATATTAGACACACTCACATCTATTTACTAAAGACTCAATTTTATTTAAAATAAACACATACGCAAAACCTTCCCTACGAGGGATAAATCTCATAGTTAATTAAGAAACACCTATTTAATTTTTTAAACAAGTTTCCAATAAGAAGTAGATAAATGGATGTAGAGAACTCTATAAAAAAGAAACAAATTTTACATAAGCATTATAATAACAACATCAATATGTTACATTGTCTGAGATTTTACAAAAAGTTAAAAACATAAATATTGGTTACAAGCTTCCATGAATTCACATATCTTTGGCATAATTTGTTTCAAAGAAATCGACCAGATTCCAAGAGAGCTAATTGGTGTTAATATTACATGGTAATTCAATATCCCGTCATTCACCAATGAATAATTATCTTTCGCTTCTCATAAAAACTTGGCTCTTGGGTCTAGTACACTGATCACTACTACTATCCTCAATGGCAAAACTAAATTTTAAAATACAAAAGTAGTAATATCATCGATCATTAAAAATGAATATCCATTCCTCAAGATCAGAGTGTTGGACATTTTGAGTCCTTAAGTCAAAGTTGTCATTGATGTCAAGAAATGAAGTCATCATTAATGTCAAGGAATTTGTCAAGAAACAAGTTATCAAAGTTGTCATTGATATCCAGGAAGAAGCTTCTAATAAAGTCAAAGGTCAAGAGGAACAATGCAAAGGTTAAAGGCAAAGGGCTCCATAATATTTTTAAATATTATGTGGAAGCATAAGTTAAAAGGTTTTCATAAAAACCCAAGAAAGTTTATTTGCAAAGCTAAAGGGAGGTTTAATATTTATTTGATAAATTATTTAAATTCAAAATGAATTTAAATTTTATAAATAAATATTATTTATACCAAGGTGCAAAGTGAAATATGGTTTAAATAAAACCAAAGGGTTTTAAAGAATTAATTTATAAAATTTAAATTCAAAAGAATTTAAATATTTTATAAATTAATAAAGCTCCAAAGGAAATTCGAGTGTCGACGTCCAAAATCGTTGAAGGCAATTCAAGCACCGACATCATGCATGGAGGAAGGAAATTTGGTATATAAGCTAATGCCTTAGAGGCATTTTAATTTATCCTTTTGCTCGATAATCGAATGCGTGCAATTGTGTTTGAATTCATGAGGAAGAAAGAAGCAACGATAATTTTGTTTAGCACCAGTGAATAACGTCAAGGGGATTTGCGCCAAAAGTCCAAGCGCCAACGAGGCAAGTGGCCTAGTGGCAAAGAGGACAACATTAGGGTGTTGGGCGCAAGGAGGTCTGTATTCAAAACACAATGGCATTGTTTTTGTGGTAGTTGCATTGGTGTTGGAGAGTGCCAAGGAAAGGCACACGTTTTTTGCTAGGTGAGCGGGGAAGGTTTTGGAGCACGTGGTGCTCATTAGTCCCCAAGCAAGCGCCTAGCTTGCATGGCATTGGGAGCCATGGCTAGGGCATCGGTTGAGGCTGCGTTGTGTGTTCGAATCCCCTCCAAGGCAAGGTAATAAATTTTGATTTTAATTTTTGTGTGTTGCCTAAAGTTTGGAGTTAAAAGGGTGCATGAAAGGATTGTTAGTTGGAAATGATTTTTGATAAGTTGGAGGAATAAGGTGTTAAGTTTTATTTTAATAAAGTGTTTTGGCATATTGATTTATTGAAATATTAAAAGGATAGAGGGAGCTTCTTGTCTTAGGTTATTTTGAAAAGAAGAGTGCATTGAATATTATTGGGAGATTATAAGGTGTAAGTGGTAATTTACTTTTTGTAAATGTTGATGAATGTTTTATTAAAGATGGAGTGATAAGGTGTATGTATGTTTTGATGTTTACATTGTATTTTGAGGAAGTTAATCACCTTATAATTTCTTTGAGCTTGGCAAGAAGTGTTTGAGATTTTTGGCAGATTTAGAAGATTCCTTCATCATCAAGAAAAAGGTATGAGCACATTTTCCAAAGTTTAATTTGATTGGTTGGTTTTCTAGAAAATAATTTTGGAGTGAAAAGGACTTGATTAGGGTTTCCTTTTGAGTGTGTTTGAGTTAATGCATCAAGGTTTTTTGGAATAAAGAGTTGTGATTAAAACCTTGTTTAATAAGCATTGTTGTTGAAGCCATTGGTTGTGTGAAGAACTTGAACTAGGGTTTGAGTATCATTGCTATGTGAAGATTGTTTTATAAGCATTGTTGTTGAAGTGAGTTGTTGAGCAAAGAACTTGAACTAGGGTTTGAGTATCATTGCTATGTGAGGATTGTTTTATAAGCATTGTTGTTGAAGTGAGTTGTTGAGCAAAGAACTTGAACTAGGGTTTGAAAAGAACATGAGTATCATTGTTATGTGAGATTTGTTGTTGAGCATTGTTGAAAATATTTTGAGTTGGTGTTCATATGCTTGGACTAGGGTTTATGAGAAAGGGGTGTTTCATTGAGTGATTGGTTGAGTAGAGTTGGTTGAGCCTAGTCAAGTGGATGTGTGAAGTGATTGTTCAAGTTCCATAAAACAAACTATTCTATATTCTGATTTGAGTTGAGAAAGTGATTGAGCATTGAGTTGAAACATATTGGGTCTCTAACAATTCTCTTTATGTTTCTATGAGATTGGACAAGTTTTGTGTGGACTTGTTAAGCATATTTGAGGTAAGTCTTTGAGGAGACTTGTAGATTGATTTTGTGTGAGCTTTTGTGGAAGCTTACAATACATATTTGAGCAATTTCTGAGTGGACGTAGACTTGTTGAGCATATTTTAGCAAGTTATGAGTGGACTTGTTGAGCAGATTTGAGCAAGTTCTGAGTGGACTTGTTGAGTAGATTTGAGCAAGTTCTGTGTGGACTTGTTGAGTAGATTTGATCAAGTTTTGAGTGGACTTGTTGAGTATATTTGAGAAATTTTTGAGTATATTTGAGAATTTTTTGAGTGGACTTGTTGAGAATATTTGAGCAAGTTCTGAGTGGACTTGTTGAGCATATTTGAGCAAGTTTGAGTGGACTTGTTGAGCATATTTGAGCAAGTTTTGAGTGGAATTGTTGAGTAGATTTGAGCAAGTTTTGTGTGGACTTGTGGAGTAGAGTTTGGTGTATATTTGAGGATAGGTTTGTGCTAGACTAAAGATAGAGATTGAGTATATTTGTGCTAGACTGAAGGACTGTGTTTAGTGCAAATTTGAGATAGAGCTTTGGAGGTGACATAGTAGAGAGGACAGTAGTCTCCAGTGGATAGAGATCCATCAGCCAGGGTAGTGAGGATAGGTCTTCTGAGTGGGGATAAGAGTCTTCAGTGGAGAGAGATCCACAAGCCAATGTAGTGGAGGTAGTAGTCTTCTAGAGGATCACCAACCAGAGCAAGAGGAGAAGGAGTTCTCCTATGGATAGAGATCCATGAACTTGATTTAGGGGATTAGTATCTCCTTTGGATAGAGGTCCATAAACATTGTAATAGGGAAAGGATTCCCAAGAGATTGATTGAGAAATTTTTAGTAAAATATTTTCTCCATGGAGTAGCCCACATTGGGTGAACCATGTTAAATTGGTGTCTCTATTGTGTGTGATGATTTGTGCATTGCTTTGGTTATTGCTATTGATATTTCCATTGATTATATTGATTAATATTGTTTGGGAAAGAAAAGTAAAAAGTGGTCTTATAATGTTCACCCCCTCTCTCAGTATAAGCTTGTGTTCTTCAATTGGTATCAGAGTTGGTTCCTTCGGAAAAGGTTTAACAACTTGAAGGAAGATCTTACAAGAACACAAATGGCAAAGAAAGGCAAAAGTAGAACCATGAGATACAAGAAGAAAAGAACACACATGGTCATGAAAGAAAAAGAAGATGAATTTGATATTGTTGTTTTGGGAGGAAGAATGGAAATAGATTCAAGAGATGAATCAAGTAGTGGAGAAAATATCAGATTGATAAAGTTTTGTACCAGATGTAGGAATACAAGTCACCATGCAACTTATTGTCCACAAGAAGGTGAAGAATATTTTGTTTGTGGTCAACTCGGCCATGATGCAAGTTATTGCAATGGGTTTAGTAGCGGTGAAGATGAAGATGATATTTTTGGAAATGAAATCCTAGAGGTTGGTTCAAGAAAGGATAATAGGGACAATCAAAATAGGTATGAAGAAAAAACTCTACTTTCAGTATTAGAAGAAAATGCTCCTATAGAAGATCAAATAAAGAAAGAAGAGGAAGATTCAGAAAAAGAAAAGGAGGAAGCCACTCTTAAGGAACTTGTTGAATTGAAAAGAGAGAATTTAGAATTGAAGGCTCAAATACAAGAAGATGAGAAATGTAAGACAAAGCTTCTACAAGATCTCTCTGACTTGAGAGATAAGGTTGAAAAGGCAAGAAGAGTTGAAGAAGGTATGATTGAAAAGTCAAAGGTAAAAATGATAGAATGTGAAAGACTTATGGTTACTCTTGAAGAATTAAAAAGGGAGAACTCAGGATTAAGAGTTCAAGCTCAAGAAGATGAGAAAGCAAAAGCAAAGTTTCTATAGGAACTCACCAACTTCAAAATCAAGGTTGAAGAGGCAAGAAGGATTGAAGAAGGTATGGCTAAAAAATTAAAGGTAAAAGATCTAGAGTGTGAAAGATTAGAACATGAGATAGTTTCACTAAGGATGGAAGTAAAAGGTTCTAAGGACAAGCTACACAAGTTTGAGGAAAATTCAAAGACTTTAGACAAGATTATCAATGCACAAAGGTCATCAGTCACCATAACAGGACTTAGTTCTAAAGAAGAATAAGGAAAACATGAAGCAAGAAAAGGAGAGTCAAGCTCAAACACCAGAAAAGAAGAAGCGTCAAAATAAGTAAGTAAAAGAGAGAGTGAGACTTCTAAGGATAAGTTGGACAATAGAAAGTTCAACAAGGAAAGGAACAATGCACAAGTAAGGAACAGATGGAACATGAAACATGTAGAAGAGACTAAGAGATCAATGGGGTCTAGGCAAGGTTTCTTCAGTGGAAGATGTTTTTCATGTCACAGGTTTGGGCACATGGCTTCATAGTGCAGGACACATGAAAGACAGGAATATGGGAACAGACAACTTTTCCATGGGTATTGCTACTCATGTAATCAATTTGGTCACAAGGCAATGAATTGCAGGGTTCATGACAGAAGAGGATATGGCTTCACTAGGAGAAATCCTAAGACATTTGCACCTCCAAGGAATAATAACATTAAGTGTTATAAGTGCAATAATGATGGTCACACAACAAAGTGGTGTAGAGCAGACATTCCAAAAACAAGTATGAAAAGGAACAGGAACATGAATATGAACATGAATAGGAATATGGAAAGGAATAGGAACATGGATATGAACAGAAATAGGAACAGTAACAAGAACAGGAATATGAACATGAATGTAGACATGGATAGGAACATTGAAAGAAATAGTCAGAGGAATCAAAAGGATCGGATAAGAAGGAAAGAGGATAAAGGTAAAGAACAGTGCTTTCTGGGAGTAGAAATACTCCCACCCCAGAATTAACCACCTCAAGAGGAGGTGGGGGAGGGGCTAAGCTAAGAGGCTCATTCTTAGCCCCAAGCCCCAAAGGTGACCCTTTGCCATTGATGTCAAAGGGGGAGAGATTTGAGTAAGGGGGAGAGATTTGGTATTTGAAGAGAGCATTGAGCCAGGGGGAGCAGAATAGAAGAAAAAGTCAAGTTTTTGGTAAAAAGAATTTGGGTTGCCATCAATGACAAAGGGGGAGATTGTTGGACATTTTGAGTCCTTAAGTCAAAGTTGTCATTGATGTCAAGAAATGAAGTCATCATTAATGTCAAGGAATTTGTCAAGAAACAAGTTATCAAAGTTGTCATTGATATCTAGGAAGAAGCTTCTAATAAAGTCAAAGGTCAAGAGGAACAATGCAAAGGTTAAAGGCAAAGGGCTCCATAATATTTTTAAATATTATGTGGAAGCATAAGTTAAACGGTTTTCATAAAAACCCAAGAAATTTTATTTGCAAAGCTAAAGGGAGGTTTAATATTTATTTGATAAATTATTTAAATTCAAAATGAATTTAAATTTTATAAATAAATATTATTTATACCAAGGTGCAAAGTGAAAGATGGTTTAAATAAAACCATAGGGTTAAAGAATTAATTTATAAAATTTAAATTCAAAAGAATTTAAATATTTTATAAATTAATAAAGCTTCAAAGGAAATTCGAGCGTCGACGTCCAAAATCATTGAAGGTAATTCGAGCGCCGACGTCATGCATGGAGGAAGAAATTTGGTATATAAGCTAATGCCTTAGAGGCATTTTAATTTATCCTTTTGCTCGATAATAAAATGCGTGCAATTGTGTTTGAATTCATGAGGAAGAAAGAAGCAGCGATCATTCTGTTTAGCACCAGTGAATAACATCAAGGGGATTTGCACCAAAAGTCCAAGCACCAATGGGGCAAGTGGCCTAGTGGCAAAGAGGACAACTTTAGGGTGTTGGGCGCAAGGAGGTCCGTGTTCGAAATATAGCGATAGTGTTTTTGTGGTAGTTGCATTGGTGTTGGAGAGCGCCAAGGAAAGGCGCATATTTTGTGCAAGGTGAGCGAGGAAGCTTTTGGAGCACGTGGTGCTCATTAGTCCCCAAGCAAGCGCCTAGCTTGTGCAGCATTGGGAGCTGCATGGCTAGGGCGCTGATTGAGGCTGCACTGTGTGTTCGAATCCCCTCCAAGGCAAGGTAATAAATTTTGATTTTAATTTTTGTGTGTTGCCTAAAGTTTGGAGTTAAAAGGGTGCATGAAAGGATTGTTAGTTGGAAATAATTTTTGATAAGTTGGAGGAATAAGGTGTTAAGGTTTATTTTAATAAAGTGTTTTGATATATTGATTTATTGAAATATTAAAAGGATAAAGGGAGCTTCTTGTCTTAGGTTGTTTTTGAAAAAGAAGAGTGCATTTGAATATTAGTGGGAGAATATAAGGTGTAAGTGGTAATTTACTTTTTGTAAATGTTGATGAATATTTTCTTAAAGATGGAGTGATAAGGTGTATGTATGTTTTGATGTTTACATTGTATTTTGAGGAAGTTAATCACCTTATAATTTCTTTGAGCTTGGCAAGAAGTGTTTGAGATTTTTGGCAGATTTAGAAGATTCCTTCATCATCAAGAAAAAGGTATGAGCACATTTTCCAAAGTTTAATTTGATTGGTTGGTTTTCTGAAAATAAGTTTGGAGTGAAAAGGACTTGATTAGGGTTTCCTTTTGAGTGTGTTTGAGTTAATGCATCAAGGTTTTTTGGAATAAAGAGTTGTGATTAAAACCTTGTTTAATAAGCATTGTTGTTGAAGCCATTGGTTGTGTGAAGAACTTGAACTAGGGTTTGAGTATCATTGCTATGTGAAGATTGTTTTATGAGCATTGTTGTTGAAGTGAGTTGTTGAGTGAAGAACTTGAACTAGGGTTTTGAGTATCATTGCTATGTGAGGATTGTTTTATAAGCATTGTTGTTGAAGTGAGTTGTTGAGCAAAGAACTTGAACTAGGGTTTGAAAAGAACATGAGTATCATTGTTATGTGAGATTTGTTGTTGAGCATTGTTGGAAATATTTTGAGTTGATGTGTTCATATGCTTGGACTAGGGTTTGTGAGAAAGGGTTGTTTCATTGAGTGATTGGTTGAGTAGAGTTGGTTGAGCCTAGTCAAGTGGATATGTGAAGTGATTGTTCAAGTTCCATAAAACAAACTATTCTATATTCTGATTTGAGTTGAGAAAGTGATTGAGCATTGAGTTAAAACATATTGGGTCTCTAAAAATTCTCTTTATGTTTCTATGATATTGGACAAGTTCTGTGTGGACTTGTTAAGCAAATTGAGGTAAGTCTTTGAGGAGACTTGTGGAATGATTATGTGTGAGCTTATTGTGGAAGCTTACAATACAGATTTGAGCAAGTTCTGAGTGGACTTGTTGAGCATATTTGAGCAAGTTCTATGTGGACTTGTTGAGCATATTTGAGCAAGTTCTGTGTGGACTTGTTGAGCATATTTGAGCAAGTTTTGTGTGGACTTGTTGAGCAGATTTGAGCAATTTTTGTGTGGACTTGTTGAGCATATTTGAGCAAGTTTTGAGTGGACTTGTTGAGCATATTTGAGCAAGTTTTGTGTGGACTTGTTGAGTAGATTTGAGCAAGTTTTGAGTGGACTTGTTGAGAATATTTGAGCAAGTTTTGTGTGGACTTGTGAAGGAGAGTTTGGTGTATATTTGAGGATAGGTTTGTGCCAGGACAAAGATAGATATTGAGCAAATTTGTGCTAGACCGAAGGACTGTGTTTAGTGCAGATTTGAGATAGAGCTTTGGAGGTGACAGAGCAGAGAGGATAGTAGTCTCCAGTGGATAGATATCCATCATCCAGGGTAGTGAGGATAGGTCTTCTGAGTGGGGACAAGAGTCTTCAGTGGAGAGAGATCCACAAGCTAGTGTAGTGGAGGCAGTAGTCTTCTAGAGGATCACCAACGAGAGCAGAGGAGAAGGAGTTCTCCTATGGATAGAGATCCATGAACTTGATTTAGGGGATTGGTATCTCCTTTGGACAGAGGTCCATAAACATTGTAATAGGGAAAGGATTCCCAAGAGATTGATAGAGAAAATTTTAGTGAAATATTTTCTCCGTGGAGTAGCCCACATTGGGTGAACCACGTAAATTGGTGTCTCTATTGTGTGTGATGATTTGTGCATTGATTTGGTTATTGCTATTGATATTGCCATTGATTATATTGGTTAATACTATTTGGGAAAGAAAAGTAAAAAGTGGTCTTATATTGTTCACCCCCCTCTCAGTATAAGCTTGTGTTCTTCACAAAGATGGCTCCTTGAAGTCAAGTTTACTTTGTAATCTCATTTATATGTAAATTATGCATGAAATAAACCTAAATACAACATACCATACTTCATCCAATAGAAGCATTCAAACAAAAAGCACACAAGAAATCATAGTATCCCATTCATCCTGCAAAAAGAAGAGTAGGCAAATTTAATAAACAAACATTCTTTCTTTTCCTAGTGCATCAATACAATTTCAAGTAAAATGAAATACACAGAATCATTTACTCATTTTCCAATTACCTCTCATAACTTCTACAATAATCCAGTAAGCATTTCAAAGGATTAATCTATGTAAGCAACAGCATACGAGAATTCTCAAACCAAATCTCTATTTCTTTTCAAATACCAGACATCATACCCAAATAAAAAGAACATTCTTTGATATCAACCAAAATTCCAACTATACAACCAATCATTTCCTAAATAGACACGGTCCTTTACTTCTTGTCATTAACTCAAGGATTTCTTGAAGATCTCACATTCACCAAACTCAGAAGCCATAATATTAATAGAACCCTGCAGTGGAGTTTACACCAAACTTTCATTCATTTCTAAGTCTAAATTACAAGTTGAAGCAACATGTTCACATGGGAAAAACTACCAACTCGTAACCAACTCACTTATATTAAATAAAGCATTCCCTCAAGTATAATTTCTTAAAATCAAAATTCACGCTTCAGAAAAATAATGCACAACAACATAACATCCATGGTATAAAGAAAAAGAAATAGTCTTTCAATCACTATGTTTTTGTTTACATGATCCAAGCACCAGTTTTTCAAACTAGTTTTACATAGCTTAAAATACCATCTAGATTCTCTTAAAGGAAACCTACCTGATGCTCATTTTCCATTATCAAGCTTTCTTCACCACTGGATCGTCTCCCTTCTTTGGGGTCTTTTTTCCAAAAAAAACAAAACAATACCCCAAAATAAAAACCAAATACAATCAAACTCCTGCCTCCTCTTTGCTACAAAAAACCATTATTTTCTCCTTCCACCTTCCACTTCGAAGGCATCATTTTCCTTACTCGACATGTTCCCCCTCTTTCATCTGTCACCATGGTCATTAACCGAACTTCATTAAAAATAAGGTGGACAACAAAAACAACTTATACTTCTCACGATTGCACACACAAAAACCATCCTGAATTTCAATTCAATGGAACTAAGATCGCACCAAAAAGTTGTTTAAAAATTAGTCATGAAGCAAACAGCCAAAATTATAATATTATGAGTAAAATACATTTTTCTAATAAGGAAATAAGAAAAATTTTAATAATTGATTTTACTTCTTAAACAAAATCTTACCTATCTTAGCTCTACTTTAGAAATATATTTTTTCTACATACATATGCTTACTTTCCCCATAGATCAATCAACAAACAATTAATCCAAATCCACTTATCAATTACAACCAAAACAATCATTTAGAGATAAACATTTCTTTAGCTAAATATCAACATAAAGGGTTTCTTTTATGCAAGTCATGTTATGCAACTCCATGAAATAAGCACTTATTCATGTTGCTTCCAATTTCTTCTTCAAATAAATCATCACATCATTTCCCTTGGACTTTGCCTTTCTCGATGACCAAGTCTTTCTGCCACCAATAGCAATTCTTTCCTACAAAAGTGATGTTCCATTAGCAGCATATTATTATTACATGAAAACTAGGCTTGCAAGAACATACTCATAAAAATATTATCAATCAATTCACCACATCATTCAACCAAAATATATATTTACATACTAAACAAATAGATAGTCCATCATATCATCAAAAGAAGCATTAACACAATATGAAACCTTCTAAGAAAATAAATTTAGCCACGGGAGGGTCATGACACCACCAAACAACCTTGTACATGTCACATAAGCACCATGATGTCAAAACTAACAATATCACATTTATGATTGTTTTTGAGTTCCAAGAATACAAATAAATGTTAACTAAAATGGAGGGCACAAGGTTCAAACACATGATATCTTTCCAGGAAACCAATATGCAATTACGTTGAATAATGTGGTATCCATTACTATAGTGATGATACTAGATAACATCATGATATCTTTCTAGAAAAATTATTACGCATGTCAGCCACCTTCTCCCAAGTAGCATTCCTCTCATAATATCGATCCCACTAAACTTTACACTACTCCAACATACCCTTCTTCATTGACTTGGTTCAAAAATCAAGAATTATTACTAGTTTAAACTCTATAGCCATGGTTTTCACCATATATAAATTAGAGAAATCCCACATATGCTTAGGATTAGCAATGTATTTTCTAAGCAAATAAATGTGAAATGTGTTGTGAATCTTAGATAGATTTGATGGTAAGGCAAGTTGATATGTCGCAGGACTAATCTTCTCCTTAATGCTAAAGGGTCCAACATAGCGAGGATCAAGTTTTGTGGACCTAATTGCACTCTTCTTGGATTTTAACCTTAAAAATATCCTATCATCCACTACCTACTCTCTTGGGGATTTTTTTAGATCGGTACATCTCTTCTATCGATCTGCAACTTCTTTTAGACGTTCCTTGATTTTTCTGAACTACTACTTCATTTCTCTAACCATAAAAAGTTCCAACATAATTTGATCCTCAATATTATCCCACAACAATGGTGTTCTACATTTTCTTCCATACAACACCTCAAAAGGTGCCTTTCCTAGGGTTGAATGGTATCCATTGTTGTAAGAAAATTCCACCAAGTGTAAATAATCCTTCCAACAGGTTTTCTGATAAATATAGTACATGTGAAGCATATCTTCTAACACTTGGTTTACTCTTTCTATTTTCCCATGTCTTTGGGTGGTAAGTAGAACCAATACTCAGTTTATTTCCAATGGAATGATGTAAAGCTTGCCAAAAATCAGAAGTAACTCTTGAGTCTCTATTCGATATAATTACTTCTAGAAATCCATGAAGTAAAAATATCTCTTTGGAAAATATATTAGCCACTACCATAGCATCATCCCTCGTATTTCTAGGTATAAAGTGTGCAACCTTGGTCAGTTTATCGCCCACTACTAGAATTTCATCATGTTGAAACTAGTTTATGGGTAACCATACAATAAAATCCATTGAAACTACTTGCCACTTTTGTTCAGGTAGGACATGCAAATTCAACAATACTACCATATTTCTATGCTCAGCCTTAAATTTCTGACATTCAAGACATTAAGCGACATATCATTTATGTCCCTCTTAATTCCAGGCCAGTAGAAAATTTTGTTAATGTTCTCCCTCATCTTTGCTCCACTAAGATGAGCGGAATATGGGGATCTATGGGCTTCACTCATGATAATTTTTCTTAGATTCTCAATTTTTGGTATTACCACTCTATCCTTAAAGCATAATAATCCATCCTTGATGTAATAATATTTGTTTACATCCAGTTTCTCTCATATTATTTTTCAAATTTGCTCACAGTAAACATCCTAAAACTGCATCTTTGACTTGTTCCATAAAATTGAAATGGATACAAGATAAAACAACAACGTACTTTATCCTAATGAAAGCATCTACAACTTTATTCTCTTTTACCTTTATATATTCAATATCAAAATCATATTCTATAATAAATTTCATCCATATCCTTTGCCTTGCATTGAGCAAAGGTTGAGTATAGATATATTACAGACTCTGATGGTCAGTCCTTAGCTCAAAAGGTCTATCTACTAGATAGTGTTGCAAACTCTTGAGAGAAAACACTACCACTACCAACTCTAAATCATGGGTTGCATAATCAACTTCATGTCTTTTCAATTTTCTATATTCATAGGCAACTACTGCTCCTTCCTGAGATAGCACTCCCCCAATCCCTCTAGTTATGTGTAAGCTAAAAAACTTTCATTAGGATCGGGTATCTTTAATATAGGGGGCATAGTGAGCTTTTGCTTAAGTAGTTAAAAATATATTTTACCCTTATCAATCCATCTAAAATCTCTCTATTTACTTTGCAGGTTAGTAATTGGTGTAGTAATTTTGGCATAATATTTTACATACTGCATGTAATATCTAGTTAAACCCATAAAACTTTAGACTTGTCACATTGGTTGGTGGTGGCCAGGTCAAAATTACCTCAATTTTCTTAGGATCTATTGTGATTCCATTTACAGACACAATGTGACCCAAATATTGCACTCTTGTCACATAAAATTCACACTTGGATATGTTCCCATACAACTGGTTCTTCTTTAGCAGTTCCAACACTGTTCTGAGATGTTTATCATGTTCTTCTTCATTCTGTGAATATATCAATGTCATCCAAAAACACTAGAAAAAACTTTTCCAACTGCTTTCTAAATATGTTCATCAAATTCATGAATGTTACCAGAGAATTCATTAATCCAAATGGTAAAAAAGTAAATTTGTAATGCCCATACCCGGTTTTAAAAGTTGTCTTGTGAGTATCCACATCACAGTTTCTCAGTTGACGATATTCGGATTTCAAATCAAACTTTGAAAATATTGAGGTATCATTGATTTGATCGAAGATATCTTTGATTCTAGGTAATGGGTATCTATTTTTGATAGTTGCTTTATTCAACATCTGGTACTCAATGCATAGCCTTAAGGGTCCATCCTTATTTTTCATTAACAAAATTGGTGCACCCCATGGTGACACACTTGGTCTAATTAGTCCTTTCTCCAACAATCCTTGAAGTTGAACCTTCAATTCCTATATTTCAATAGGATTCGTTATATTTGGAACCCTACGAATAGGCTCTATTATGGGTTGGAGTTCAATAGAAAAGTAAAATTCTCTTTTAGAAGGTAATCCAGGTAAATATTTTAAAAATACATCTTTAAATTCCTAAAGAACAAGTGTCTCCCAAACACCTCTTCCTTATTACCCTCTTCCAACTCATTTATCTTAAATATATATATACCATTCCTCCTTTTTGAATGGATTTATTTTATTTGTAAAGCTGAGAGGATTTGGGGTTGGGAAGTCCCTTTCCAGCTATTCACTCTTCAAACCAGCCCATCATCCTCCATAAAATCAATCCAACGATCTTGAAATTTAATCACTACTTTATGTGCTTGCAGCCAATCCATTTCTATCACTATGTCAAAGGCATGCAATGGTACAATATATAAACACCCTATGGTCATTCCACTAGGCAAAGCAATTTCCACCATAGGATAACATTGATTTACAAAGTAGGGTTACCATGATCCATACTTAATCTTCCACCCATGTGTCAATATTTATGGCCTTATAAAAATATTTTAATTAAACTTGTGGAAATAAATTTATTTGTAGCACCACTATCAAATAATATTCTAACACTTCTACCAAAAATTTTACCTTTAATTACCAAGGGAGTAGCCTGTCCATCCAGATTCTGATTTCCTGTAGTTGCATATATCCTGTGCGCTAGTTCCTTAGATATATTATCTTTGTTAATTAGTTCATTTCCTTTCAAACTCATCCCTGCTCTTTGTGGATAATTGGTGGCATAATGAGATCCCTAACAAAGAAAGCATCCTTCCTTTGGTCCTGGATTTTCCTTCTATTTTAGCTCTCCTATTGTTCCTTCTTCCTTGGGTAGGTTAATCTATCCTGATGGTGATTCTTTAAGTTACCCTTGTTGATGGAGCAACCCTTCCTCTTCTTTTTTTTGGTGGAATCGTTCCCTAACCACATACAAAATAAGTAGTATAAGTCAATTTCTAGTTCCTCTTTGGTAGCTTTCATCCATCAACTATCTTCTAAGTTAAATAGTGGTTTTTTTGTCCTTTCTCAAAAACAACAAATAAGGTAGGCTCCTCACTAGGTAAGCCTGCTACAAAACATTCCTAGATAAGTTTACATAATGATTTGATTCCCATTTTGAACCATACTATGATACCAAATGTAACAACCCAAACTAACACTCTTAGTTTTTTTTCAAATGGCTTTGAGTCTTTAACCCTTTATGGATCCTCATTAAATACCACTAACCATCGAACCCTCATCCACATCTATTATGTAGAAGTGTGGTTGGTTCCTTAACTACATTCAATATTTCTCTATAATTACATACGAACTACCACTCTGCCTTTTATTTCCTCTAAAATGGTACCACTGGTAGGACTAGATCTCTACCTAAGTATTTAATGTAGGAGTTTTCTTTTTCCATCTTTCGAAAAGAAAACATCTAGCTCCTCTCACCAGGATTATACATAGTGGCAAATATTCGCAAATTGGGTGAATATTAGGATTTTCAAATTTGTAAATTGGTGAATATGAGGACCCTCGACGTCGGTCCATTCACCTAAAATTTTAGGGATCAATTTTTTCTTAGGGTCAATTTGCCACAATATATATCCAAACATAGGTATATTTATACTCGTTGGAAAGCTCTTTTCAAGCCTGATATAATGATGGTGTTTTTATGAAGTTATAGGGTGATTTAATAGGTCAATATTAGCCACAAATATGACCTTATATTTTAATGCTTCAAATACCCCAAATTTTGGTGTGAATATAATTGATTTAATTTTCTTAGGATACGTCTTGATTTACCTTGATTTCGATGAGTATTTATCATTTTTTTACAAGTACATTTTGAGTCCAACCCCTTATGCATAACTCTACCTCTCACTACACAACATTTTTAGTGTAGGTGTTGAGCAAGGTGTAGTGACAGTATTGTCATTATTTTCAACACAGTCAGATAGATCGGTTGATGCAATGGACAGGATTTCAGAGGTTATTCAGAGTATGTACATTGATGTTAAATGCTTATGAGGATTTTTTTGATGTTTGGGTGAAGTTGTTATAGGTTTTTTGTGCAAAGTTGAAAAAATTGTCATGTTGTGGTTGCTCTACAACGTACCCCAAAATTGGGGACCCACATTTTTGCATATTTTCCAAGAAGACCGAAGTGGCCCATATGCTAAAAATCAAAGAAAAAGCAAAACACCGCAAAGAAAAAAGTGTCGCGATATCGCGACATGTTGCATTTTCACAGCCAAAAGAGAAAAGAAAAAGTGTCACGATATCGCAACATGTAGTATTTTTGTGACTCAAAAAGGGTAGGTAGGTAGAGAAATAAAAGTGTCACGATATCGCGACATGTTGCATTTTCATGACTCAAAAAGGGTAGGTAGGCAAAGAAACAAAAGTGTCGCGATATCGCGACATGTTGCATTTTTGCCAAAGGAACAGAGTAGTTGACAGTGCATCTGATATTAGTGATGAACACCAGGATAGTGAAACTAAATACTACATAGTGACGTGGACCTATAAGGAATAAATTGAATATTGAATACGGTAATTTGTCACATAAGGAAAAAATTCAATGAATAAGACAAAACATTACATAAGGAATCTTTAATGATTTGAAATCATCTAAGATGGTCATTACACATGGAAATAAGCGGACACGTGCCCATGTGGAGAAAAGGAAATGAATGGCCACAAAATAGAAAGTGAACAGTCATGGAAGGAGAAAACGAACAGTCATGGAAGGAGAAAAAAAAAAAATTAGAGGTTTTAAATACACCATTCAAAGAGGCCATAATATGTTGGTGCTCCTTTCTGTTGGTGCAAAGAAATTAGGGGTTGGTGCTCCTTTCTGTTGGTGCAAATAAATTATGGGTTGGTGCTCCTTTCTGTTGGGGCAGATAAATCAGGGGTTGGTGCTCCTTCTAGTGGGTGCTGGTAAATTGATTGTAAAGTTAGTGCTTTGCAAAGGTTGGATTTGGATGGGAGTCCAAACAGTCATTTTGAGGATGTAGCCAAATCGGTGAACCTCGGTACATCTTGTGTTGTGTGATGTTCTCGTGTTATACTTGCTTTATTTAGTTTCAAGTTTTCATTGTTTCGTCTTTAAGAGTTGAAGATTTAAGTTTTAAAAGAGCTACACTGATTCACCCCCCATCTCAGTGTCATTGTGAGACTAACAATTGGTATCAAAGTGAGGTTCCTGAACAAGCTTAATTGGCTAGGGTGATCTTGGAAGTGACACAATGGCAGGTGGTGAAGGCTTCTCATAAAACAAAGCACCATTGTTTGACGAAACTAATTGCACATTTTGGAGACTCAAGATGCATACATATCTTTGTGCTTTGGGATATAACATTTGGTATTTAGTAGATAGTGGATACACAATACCCACCACTTCTCCAACCGATGTTGTCAGTAAAAAACTATTTTAGAATGACTCAAAAGCAAAGAATGCTATCATGTGCGGATTAGTGGATAGTGAACTGGTAAAGATTATGAGTTGTAAAATGGAAAAAAGAAATATGGGACAAACTGAGGAGCATTCATGAAGGAGACGTTAAGATCAAGGAGGCCAAGTTACAAACACATCAAGCTTAGTTCAAAGTATTAAATATGAATGACGATGAGAACATAGAGGCATATATGCTAAGAGTTAATGAAGTCATTAATGCGATTAGAGGACTCGACAAGGAAATCGAAGATTCTGTCATCGTGAAAAAGGTATTAAGATCTCTTTCCCAAAGATTTGATTCTAAAGTTTCAGCTATAGAAGAATCTAAAGATCTAAATTATTTTAGTATGGATGAGATGCATGGTTCTTTGATTGCATATGAGATGAGAATAGGAAAATCTAAATCCACAGACAGAGAAGTTGCTTTTAAAGGCCATAAAAATATGAAAGCAAAACAAGAATTCGAGGTAGAAGAGACATCAGATGAAATGGAAGCAAACTTTGTTCAAAACTAAAAAGGGGAAAAGGAAAATACAAAGGAAAGTTACCATTTAAATGTTTCAATTATGGAGGCATTGGGCATTTTGCAGCTAAATGGCCACTTAATGAGAAGAAAAAAAGTGATGAAGGATCGCACAAAGAAAGAAGTGACTGGAAGAAAAAAACAAATTTCAGAAAATGCAACTTCAAGAAGAAAAGTTTCATCTCCAAGAATGTCAGTTCATCAGAAGACAGCTGCGATGAGG
Source organism: Wollemia nobilis (assembly GCA_028583015.1). Lineage (NCBI taxonomy): Eukaryota > Viridiplantae > Streptophyta > Pinopsida > Araucariales > Araucariaceae > Wollemia > Wollemia nobilis. The sequence goes on along the minus strand of JAQPPZ010016901.1, from coordinate 3,265,756 downwards.
ATTCTGAAAAGGAAACGGGTGAAGCTCTTTTCATGGCACTCAAAGAAGAAAAAACAAAAAATGAACAGGAATGTGATGAAGAAGAAATTGATACAGAAGTAAATTTGGAAGAGGAACTAATTGCAGCTCTGGATGAATTGAAGATAGAAAGAAAAAAGAATAAGAAAATTTCAAGAAAGCTTGAAGATGCAAATGAAATCATAACCAGTTTGAAAGTACAAATGGAAGAATCCAAGAAAATATCTGAAGATCTCGAAGTGCAAATAACCATGAAAATAGATTATTGCAGCAAGCTAGAAGAAGATACTATTGGTTTAAGGATGCATATAGAAGATATGAATCGTAAAATTAGTTGTTATCACAAACGTGAAGAAAGTTCTATGAAGCTGGATAAGATCATAAATAACCAAAAGACTACAGGCATCAAAATTTTTTTGGGCTTTGACGAAGGAGAATCATCAAATGGATCAAAGGCCATAAATGAAGAATCCATAAAGAATGAAGATAAGAAACAAGTTGATCAAGAAAAATTGACTCATGCAAAAGAAAGCAATAATGCAAGGCACGAAAGGAGAATTGACAATGATGGATTCACCGATGTCACACATCAAAGAAGAAGAAGATTTATGGCTCCTATGACAACATGGCAAAGACCATCACCCAGGTTCAATCATCTCTTTTTTGGTTACTATTTTAAATGCAATGGTTATGGACATAAGATTTTAGATTGCAAGTATAATGTAGGACCAAGGAATTTTACCAGTAGAAATGTTTTTTCACCTTTGATGGATTATGCAGTAGAATGTTATAACTGTCATAATTTTGGGCACATTGCAAGAAATTATCGAAGTACATTTGCATCAAATCAATTTCAGGGAAGAAAATTTCAACCAAATGGAATGAGACAAAATAGAAAATTTCTTGAAAAACATGCACAAGCTACTGAAAAATAAAAATCAAAACAAGAGCCCAAAACTGTAATCAAACCAGAGTGGAAAGAAAAAGAGCGATCTAAGGAAGAAAAGGAATCCCTGATCATACAAACAACATTTAAAGCACAAAATAAATCTGCACCATGGATACTTGATAGTGGATGCTCCAGTCATATGACAGGTGACAAACAAAAATTTGAGAAGTTACAGCAATATGAAGGTGGTTTAGTAAAATTTGGAAATAATGATGGAGCTAAGATAGTTGGCAAAGGTTCAATTAATATCAGTGACAAAAAAATCAAGTCAAAAGAAGTCTTGTTTGTGGTTGGTCTGAAGCATAACTTGTTGAGCGTAAGTCAAATTTGTGATAGAGGTCATGAAGTGATTTTTAAGAAGCAAGGTTGTGAAGTCAAAAAAGCAAACAAAAACTGGATCGAGGACATCTGGAAACCTGTACACTCTCTCAGAGACTTCAGAAGGAGCTTGCTTGATTGGACAGGAAGAAGAAAATTGGTTGTGGCACAAGAAGCTCGGTCATATCATTTTTGACAATCTAGTAAAAATTAGCTCAAAAAAGGCAGTGAGAGATATTACCACCATTGGAAAACCATCAAATAGCATTTGTGCTTCATGCCAAAAGGGGAAGCAAACTAGAGTCTCATTTAAAACAAAATAGTACTGCACAAGCAAACCTTTGGAACTAATACATATTAATTTATGTGGACCCATGAGAACACAAAGCATAAATGGTGACAAATATTTTATGTTGTGTATAGATGACTATTCCAAGATGACATGGGTACTATTTTTGAAGCATAAATCAGAAGCTTTTGAGATGTTCAAGGTTTTCAAAAACCAAGTTGAGAATCAAACAGGAAAAAGGATTAAATTTTTAAGATCAAATAGAGGAGGAGAGTTCATTTTAGAGGATTTTACAGAGTACTATGAAAAATATGGTATTAGGAGACAGTTTTCAGCAGCCAGGACACCTTAGCAGAATGGTATGGTAGAAAGAAAGAACAAGACAGTGCAAGAAATGGCACGAACTATATTGACTGAGAGCAAAGTAGCAGATAGATTTTGAAAAGAGGCAGTCCATACTACAGTATACATCCAAAATAGGTGCATGTTGAGGATGCATAAAAGCAAAACTCCTTATGATTTGTGGTTCGGTAAAAAGGCAACAGTAAGATACTTTAAAGTTTTTGGCAGCAAGTGTTACATCAAAATAATTGAAGAAAACCTTGGTAAGTTTGAAGATAGAGCGGATGAAGGTATTTTTCTTGGTTATTCATCAAAAATCAAAGCTTACAAATGCTACAACAAGAGGCTAAGTAAAATTATGGATAGTGTCGATGTTAAATTTGATGAAGGTAGGGAACGAGTAATTAGCTATGAAGAGAACTACCCAATTTATGAAGAGGTTATTGAAGGAGATGAGGAAAAGGAAATGGAAAAGAAACAAAAAAATGACTTAGATAATTCAAACAGTGATTCATAAGTGGAAGAAAATAAGAAATTCAAAATAGACAACTGGCAGAAAGATCATCCTAGAGAGCAAATAATTGGAGACCCCACAGTTGGTGTTCATACAAGAAGAAGAGTAGTAAGTAACTACTCTCTATTATCCAGCATTGAGCCCAATAATGTTGCTGACACAAGCAAAGATGAAAGTTGGATGAAGACAATAAATGAAGAATTAGATCAGATCGAGAAAAACAAAACTATGGAGTTAGTACCAAGAGCTGCAAATAAAAATATAATCGGTACTAAATGGGTCTTTCGAAACAAATTGAATGAAGACGGATATGTAGTTAGGAATAAAGCAAGATTGGTATGTAAATGCTATGCACAAGTCGAAGGTATTGACTTTGAGGAAACCTTTGCACATGTGGCTAGACTAGAGGCAATTAGAATGTTTCTGGATTTAGCAATTTACAAGAATTTCAAAGTTTATCAAATGGATGTGAAATCAACATTTTTGAATGGGAAACTTGAAGAAGAGGTTTATATTGAGCAGACGAGATGGTTTCCAACTTGGTGATGATCCAACTTGGTTTGCAAGTTGAAGAAAGCATTATATGGCTTAAAACAGGCACCCCGAGCATGGTATGCAAAGCTAGACAACTATCTTACTCAACAAGGGTTCAAGAAAGGTATGGTGGATAGTAATTTGTATTTCAAAACAGAAAATGGCCATCTTATTGTTCTTGTTGTATACGTAGATGGTATCATATTTGGCAGTAGCAAAGATGAGTTGTGTAAAGATTTAGCAAATAAGATGCAGAAATAATTTGAAATGTCAATGATTGGTGAACTTTCGTATTTCCTCGGGATGCAAGTTAATTAAAATGAGAAGGGCATATTTATTTCTCAAATTAAATATGTGAAAGAGATGCTAAAAAATTTCACAATGGAGGATTGTAATCCAGTTAGCACTCCCATGACGATAGGTTGCAAGTTGAGCAAGGATGACAAATCTCCACATGTTGATCAAACCATGTACAGATCTATGATTGGGAGCTTACTGTACTTGACAGCTACCAAACTAGATATTTTGCAAGCAGTATGCATGGTAGCACAATTTCAGACTAATCCCAAGGAGACTCATGTGACAGCAGTGAAGAGGATTCTTCGATACCTCAAGGGTACTATGGAGTATGGGTTATGGTATCCAAAAGTTAAGGACTTCACCCTTATTGCGTATTCAGATGCAGATTGGGTAGGATGTGTAGATGACTGAAAGAGTACCAGTGGAGGTGCATTCTATCTTGGAGACAGGTTGGTCATGTGGCACAGTAAGAAATAAGAGTCAGCCTCCTTATCCACAGTAGAGGCAGAATATATTGTAGTGACAATGTGTTGTACGCAAGTATTATGGATGAAAAAAACCCTGAAAGATCTTGGTATTAACTTCAGTGAGCCTATTTTAGTTAAGTGTGATAACACCAGTGCCATTAACATCTCAAAGAATCTGGTTATGCATTCTCGCATAAAACATATTGCTATCTAGTATCACTTTTTGAAGGAGAAAGTTACGAAAGGTGAGGTTAAGTTGGATTTTGTTCCAACAACAGAGCAAGTAGTGGATATCTTAACAAAACCATTGCCCAAGAAAGACTTTGAGTACCTTCGCAATAAATTAGGAGTGGTCACGCTTCCCAAGAATTGACTAGCTATCGGGACCACATTCTCAGGGGGAGCATTTGTGTATTTTTTTATCTTTTTGCTCATGTTTGTGATTTTTTCTAAGTGTAATAATTTTTTCTTGAGAATGTTGTGCATGGACTCAGGGGGAGTTTGCAGCAGCCCTTTAGTATTGTTGTCAAAGGGGGAGAAGAGGTACAGGAAATTGCACGTGTGTTGCCAACAATTCCAAAGGGGGAGATTGTTGAGAAAGTGCAGCAACAGTATTGTCATTGTTGTCAACACAGTTAGATAGATCAGTTGATGCAGTGGACAAGAGTTCAGAGGTTATTCAGAGTATGTACAGTGATGTTAAATGCTTATGAGGATGTTTTTGATGTTTGGGTGAAGTTGTTACGGAGTTGTTTGTGCAAAGTTGAAAAAATCGTCATGTTGTGGCTGCTCCACAATGTACCCCAAAATTGGGGACCCACATTTTTGCATATTTTCCAAGAAGACCGAAGTGGCCCATATGCTAAAGATCAAAGAAAAAGTAAAACACCGCAAAGAAAAAAGTGTCGCGATATCGCGACATGTTGCATTTTCGCAGCAAAAAAAGAAAAGAAAAAGTGTCGCAATATCACAACATGTAGTATTTTTGCAACTCAAAAATGGGAGGCAGGAAGAGAAATAAAAGTATCACGATATCGCGACATGTTGCATTTTCATGACTCAAAAAGGGTAGGCAGGCAAAGAAACAAAAGTGTCGCGATATCGCGACATGTTGCATTTTTGCCAAAGGAACGAAGTAGTTGACAATGCATCTGATATTAGTGATGAACACCAGGATAGTGAAACTAAATACTGCATAGTGACGTGGACCTATAAGGAATAAATCGAAGATTGAAAAAGGAAATTTGTCACATAAGGACAAAATTCAATGAATAAGACAAAACGTTACATAAGGAATATTTAATGATTTGAAATCATCTAAGATGGTCGTTACACATGGAAATAAGCAAACGCATGCCCATGTGGAGAAAAGGAAACGAAGGGCCACAAAATAGAAAATGAACAGTCATGGAAGGAGAAAACGAACAGTCATGGAAAGAGAAACAAATTTTTTTTAGAGGTTTTAAATATGCCATTCAAAGAGGCCATAATATGTTGGTGCTCCTTTATGTTGGTGTAGAGAAATTAGGGGTTGGTGCTCCTTTCTATTGGTGCAGAGAAATTAGGGGTTGGTGCTCCTTTCTGTTAGGACAGATAAATCAGGGGTTGGTGCTCCTTCTAGTGGGTGCTAGTAAATTGATTGTAAAGTTAGTGCTTTGCAAAGGCTAGATTTGGATGGGAGTCCAAACAGTCATTTTAAGGATGTAGCCAAATCGGTGAACCTCGGTACATCTTGTGTTGTGTGATGTTCTTGTGTTATACTTGCTTTATTTGGTTTCAAGTTTTCATTATTTCGGCTTTAATATTTGAAGATTTAAGTTTTAAAAGAGCTACACTGATTCACCCCCCTTCTTAGTGTCATTGTGAGACTAACAGTAGGAGGCTTACTTCTCTATCCATCGAGAAGTTCTATGCAAATCCCTGCTACTTCATAGGCCAATATTATGAAATTACACTATGCACACATTGGCAAAGTATCCCTTCTTCTTTCAATATCTTGGTCTACTTGGCAGCATATGTTTGTCCCTATTTATGTAAAATAGAATAATAATCTTAATTCAAATTTCTCTTAAAAGGTTTTGGGATCTCTAAATACTCAAGGTTATATCACTTTATCCAATACATCCTCAAATTTCATAGATGCAGATAAACTATAGTTATATATAGTCTAGCATTAGGTAAATTGTTTGATCTAGCATGGGTCAGTCGTTTGAGCTCTATGCAGTCATTTAAGTGCTCAAATATCAGGGGTACCTATGTTCTTCTCAAAAATGCAAGGTGTTCTCCATTTTTAGACACACACCATCTTAAGTTTAGATGCACAACCCGAATAACTCGACTACCACAAAGTCTTATCACCAATATTCAAAATAATACGTGACAAGCACAAATATGAACTAAATGTTCTTTCGGATAAACACTCACACATCTAAAAAAGGAAAGCATGAAAAAAATGCCTTCACATCCTGTACATACTCACATCTATTTACTATAGACTTGATTTTATTTAAATTAAACACATACGCAAAACCTTCCCTACGAGGGATAAATCTCATAGTTAATTAAGTAGCACATCTTTATTTTTTAAACAAGTTTCCAACAAGAATTAGATCAAAGGATGTACATAACTCTATCAAAAAGAAATAACTTTTCCATAAGCATCATAATAACATCCCCAATATGTTACATTCTTTTGGAATTTACAAAAATATGAAACACATAAACATTGGTTACAAGCTTCCATGAATTCGCATATCTTCAGCACAATTTATTTCAATAAAATTGACCAGATTCTAAGAGAGCTAACTGGTGTTAACATTACATGGGAATTCAAGCTCCCTTCATTCACCAATGGAGAATTCTATCTCACTTCTCATAAAAACTTAGCTCTTGGATTTGGTATACTGATCGCTACTACTATCCTCGAACTCAATTTTACTTTGTAATCTCATTTATATATAAAATGTGCATGAAACAAATTCAACTGTAACATACCATACTTCATCCAATCAAACCATTCAAACATCAAGCACACGAGAAATCATATTATCCCATTCATACCATAAAAAAAGAGTAGACAAATTATATAAACAAATATTATTTTTCCCAGTGCATCAATGTTGTTTCAAGTAAAATGAAATACATAGAATCATTTACTCCTTTTCTATTTACCTCTCATAACTTCTACAATAATCCAACAAGCATTTCAAAGAATTAATCTACGTAAATAAAATAATATGAGAAGTATCAAGCCAAATATTTGTTTCTTTTCAAAGACCAGATATCATACCCAAATAAAATAATATTCTTCAAGATCAACCAAACATCCAACTATACTACCAATCCTTTCCTAACTAGACACGGTCCTTTATTTCCTATCATTAACTCAGGGGTTTCTTTATGATCTCAGGATTGCCAAACTTAAAAGCCATAATGTTAATAGAACTTTGCATTGAAGTTTACAATCTAAATTACAAGCTAAAGCAACATGTTCGCATCAAAAAAATTTCCAGCTTGCAACCAACTCACTTATCTTAAAGAAAACATTCCCTCAAGTATAATTCCTTAAAACCAGAATTTAGGCTTTAGAAAAATAATGCACAAAAGCAATAGTCTTTCAATCACTATATTTTTCTATTTATGTGATCCAAGCACAAGTCTTTCAAAATAGTTTTACACAACTTAAAATACCATTTGGATTCTCTTCAAGAAAACCTACCTACTTCTCATTTCCTATCATCAAGCTTTCTTTACTTAACTTCTCTTTCCTTCACCGTTGGAATGTCTCCATTTTTCAACATTTTTTTTCCAAAAAAAAATAAAATAATACCCCAAAATAAAAACCAAAAGATAATCAAACTCTTGCCTCCCCTTTGCTAAAAAACACCATCATTTTCTCCTTCCACTCTCCACTCCAAAGGCATTATTTTCCTTACTTGATGTGTTCCCCCTCTTTCGTTCGATGTGAGATTTGTTAACCAAACTTAATTAAAACCAAGGTGGACATCAAAAACAACTCATACTTATCATTATTGCACATACAACAACCATCCTAAATTTCACTTCAATGAAAATAAGTTTGCACCAAAAATTTGATGACAAATCAGTCATGAAGTAAACAACCAAAATGATAATATTCTGAGGAGTAAAACACCTTTTTCTAACAAGGAAACAAGAAAAAAATTAATTAATATATTTTTTTTTACTTCTTAAAAAAAATCTTCCCTATCCCAGCTCTACTTTAGAAATATATTTTTTTCTAAATACATATGCTTCCTTTCCCTAGAGATCAATCAACAAATAATTAATCCAAATCCACTTATCAATTACAACCAAAATAATAATTTAGAGATAAGCATTTCTTTAGTTAAATATCAACATAAAGGGTTTATTTTATACAATTCATGTTATGCAACTCCATGAAAGAAGCACTTATTCGTGTTGCTTCCAATTACTTTGTCAAATAATCCATCATATCATTTCCATTGGGCATTCATTTTCTTGATGACCAATTCTTTCTACCACCAATAGGAACTTTTTCCTATAAAAGTGATGTTCCATTAGCAACATCTTATTCTTACATGAGAACTAGGCTTGCAAGAACTTACTCATGAAAATATGATCAATCAATTCACCACATCATTCAACCAAAATATATATTTACATGCTAAACAAATATATATTCCATCATCTCATCAGAAGCATTAGCAAAACATGAAATATTCTAAGAAAAAAAAATTATCCACAGGAGGGTCATGACACCACCAAACAACCTTGTACATACCACATAAGCACCATGATGTCAAAACTAACAACACCACATTGATGATTGTTTTTTAGTTCCAAGAATACAAATAAATGTTAACTAAAATGGAGGGCACAAGGTTCAAACACACAATCTCTTTCCAATAAACCAATATGTAATTACTTTGAATAATGTGGTATCCATTACTATAGTGATGAGACTAGAGAAAATACTAGCTATTTATTGGCTCATCTTTAGTTGTATTACCTACATAGGAGAACTTCTATTTTTTGGCATAAAATAATTACTACATAGAAGAAAGAATGTGGTTTACCTAAATATCCTCCTTCTACATTTGAAATTCATGTTCAAAATGTTCAAGAATGACATCAATTGTTTTAAATTTTGATAATACATCATGAAGCTACTTTTTCATAGATGAAGCTCAATTATCAAAACCTTTTGGAGTTTGTTATTTCAATCCTCAATATGGTGTCGACATGTCATCCCATATCAAAATAATTTTTTTTTCTAATTTCCACTTTCACTTTTGCTTGTGAAAACATGTTCTTTCTAAAAGTAGTTACAAAATATTGTAAGGGAAAACCTAACATATCAAATCAAAGAAATTATTGAAAGGCTAAGTAGTTTTTTTTTATGTTTTACATATTCATCAAATTTCTTGTTTTATTAGGGGATGAAATATGATCACTTTTTATACATATTATTGATTTTTTAATCTTCATATACCATTTTTAATTACCACAAAATTATATTTCATATCTATATTGGAATGTTTTTATCATTGGGGGCAAGTCACAACATAAAGACCTAGTAATAAGAAAAAAATTCCAAATTAGACCTTTTTGTATCATCATTAATGGCTTCCCAAAGATGGGTCTAACTTATTCCACATTTATTGCAACAAATCCCATTGGAAATGTCTCAATTTTTACAACAAAAATTTGGACCACATAAAAAATACTAGAATGGTTTATGAATAGATAGGACCATTTCCAATAATTATTATAATAAAATTCAATAAATTAAGAGAGCCTTAGATAAATCATATACATTCATAAAATAAAAATAAAAATAAACATAAAATAACGGATATGATATCCCTAGAAATCCATTAATTGAAGCATACATAATACCTATGATACAATACAATAAGTCCTTGTAAACATCATTTGATATGTTATTAGATCAAAATAAAATAAATGATTTAAGGTACACATTAAAAAAAAAAGTCACAATGTTAACCATAATTGACACAAATACAATGTTGACCATAAAATAAATGATTTACCTCACATAGTTAAAAAAAATAATATATGAAATAATATTATAATTGACACAAATAAAATGTTAATAATCTTAAAAAGTAAACCTTTACATTTTCAACTTCTCTATCATCAAGAAACTTACTAAGAATCCCACCTGTTTGAAGATTAAAAAAATTTGACTTAATAATTAAGAAAAGCTAATGCAACAATAAATAAATAAATATATAAATAACCGCATCTACCCTTGTATGAATCATGTAACCCTTGTATGAATTATGTTAAATGAGTAGCAAATTTTATCTTGTAATAAGAATATTGTATAGAATTGAATGACAATAAAATTGTCAAAACAAGTGGCATCCTTGCCGGTGGACCACATCTGTGTGATGTGATCTACAGGCAAGGACACCGCTTGCATTATCGATGATGTGACCCGAATTCAATCTCCATGAATTTAAATTATTAATTCATTAAAATATATGATAAATGTATTTAAACTTAAATTTATCATTTCAATTTTAAACAATTTTTTTTACATATATAAACAATAAAATAATTTATAGTAAATACTATGAATTATATATATATCATTTCAATTTTAAAAAATTCTTTTTGCACTATAATTTAAATTAAAATATATATAAACAATAAAATAATTTATAGGTAATAAAAGGTGCACTATGAATTATAATAATATATATAATAAAGACGTGCTTTTTCTTATAAGTTGCTATGGTATTCCAAAAAAATTTATACATATAATTGCTAGTGCGTTGAGATAAACCTTAGCGAATGCCTTTTTGTGGTCGGGAATTACAAAAGTCAAGGCCTATACGTAAAGTGTGGTGTGATTAGATAGTAGAGATGATGTCTCCACCACGCGTACAATGTTCTCACTATTAGCAGCCTTAATTATTATTTTCCGCCACACCAATGCATGGAAAAAATAATTTACTACTGCAAAACATGCATTTCATATCAAATTGTACTTACAGCAGAATATATAATTGGGCAACAAATTTTAAATACTGTAAAGCGTGCATTTAATATCAAATATCAAATTGCACTTAGTGTGAGGCGACAAATATATCGATAACTTTTCGTCGCACCAATGCATTTTAAATGTGTACATATTAAAGATTGATGTGGCTTTTATTTTTTAAGAAAGTTTTTAAACTGGTTTGTTGATATCTGGTTTGTTGATATCCACACTTGTTATCTTAGTTTTCAGTTGTAATAATTGATAGCTATTTAAAAACCGTAATAGGTTAAAAGCACCTTGAAAAATTATAAGTGATATAGACATATTTAACTCTAAAAAAAATTCTAATAAATATTATATAATTGCTAAACATTGATTAATATTGCCGTGTTTAAACTAAAATATTTTTTAATCTAAATTAATTATTAGAAAAATATAATATACTATATAAACATAAACATGATTTGATTGTTGTTAATAATAATTTTTGTATGGGTTAAAGATATTAAAATTTATATATCAGGTGAATTTTGACAGGATCCTAAAACCTGTATACAAAAGGTCATCCTCGGTCAGAAAGACAGAGAAGAACAAAAGGAGTTAACCAAAACAAAACAAATAGTAAGGTTGTCCTTAGCCAGCACCAGGAACAACAGAATAATCATGCAAAATTGGTACCAAGAATAAAATTTATCAAACTTTGGGTAGCATCCCCTCAAACTAGAGTGGGTGCACTTAACCTTCAAGATCAGTATTGACATCAACATCTTGGATTTCAACATTAAGGGTGTCCATTTCAGCAGTGTTGTCCTTGGCAGGGATGTCCTCAGATTTAACAGCCACCTTCAGCTTCTCAGTAGGGACTTCTTCCATATTTTTAGTGAAGGATTTCTTGAAAAACCACAAATGTAGGGCATTACATAAATCATTCAGCTGAGTAATGCAATTTGTAATAGATTGGATGATGAACGCCTACATGCAATGATTTGGGTTGTCCTTGTCTTCATCTTCAGAATCAATGACCAGACTCTTTTTGCTTGGCTTTGTTCATAGTGGGTAGGAAGTTCAGACCCATCTTGCTCCCTACAATGTTCTATGGTGTAATTAACAGAGTTAAAAATAAATTGAGGTATATTGACAACACTTATATCCCGATAATGGTTGTAAAAGGAGAAGTGAAAACTATGCAGAGGGTTGTCAGGATCATCCACATTCACATACTCCATGATGGGCTTGAGGACGCTCCCCCACGAAAAAGGTAGCTCATAATGCCGCATTCCAAGATAATCTCTTCTGCAAAGGTCTTTATCCTTGAGGTCCCTTAATTCAGCATCCCAATTATGTTTTTCCCTCTTAATTGATCTTCATTTTGGTTGTTATCCAGTCAATTCAACCAGTATTTTGATATCAAGGACATAAGTCTTGTTGCGAATGGTGACATTACCATCGTCCCATGTCTCCATAAACGCCAGCGTAACTTTAGGGTCTTCACCTTCGAATTTTTGGAAAAAAGGGAGAAAACCTTTACCAGCAAGGATACCCTTGGCAATGGCATCCAGACAAAGCTTAGAAGGTTCAACAAAATCCATGGTGGCCATGCAAAAATAGGAACTGTTTTGACTGAACAACAGAATAGCAGAGCAATGAAGGAAATTTGAAACTTGGGCAGTATTAAAGGAAACACCCGCGACAGAAAAAGCAGCAACAGACCTATGACAATCTCGGTGCAAATGTCGCCTAGGGTGATGACAAGAAAAAATACACACTTCAAAGCCCTCTTGGTAAACGCTCGTTCACAACATAATATCGTGTGATAATCATAAACAAAACCCCCCAAATAGGTAAAACCAAATATGTACTTCAAACCACGAGGTGAGACACGTGGATGGATGATGACATGGATGGACAAGATGGGTGGATGGGTGGAGGTAATGCCTATGGATTGGTGGCATTTGAAACAAGAGAAAACACCAAAGGCAAAGCCTTGGAAGATGGATAACTGGTATTCCTTTTTGAGACGATGAAGGACAACCCAAGTTGACAAGACAGTAAGTCACGTGAAGCCCACAGTCCAAAAAGGCAAAGAAGCAATTGGTGGGAAAATTAGGACATGCTAGCATGAGGATCATCAGGAGGATAGCTGATTTGCTCCATGTCAGCTTGAATGATGCTTGAAGTCGAATACTCTTGACGAAAGACTTGGGCCAATAACTGAGGAATGTTAGCGGTCCAACTCATCAAATCATTGATTTGAGACCCAAAATTTGTAAGAGTGTCAACAGCTTTGTTATTTTCCCTAAAAGTGTGTTGGAATATAATGACCTGGAAGTTTCTACTGAGATTTCTGGCTTCTTCTATGCAGTTCCTTATTTTCTACGAAGGGATTTTGGAAATTTTTAGGTAATTAATAATGGTGAGGGAATCACCTTCAACAAGAATCCTATCAAAAAAATCTTTGGCCAACACTAAGCCACGCCAAAGAGCCCGAGCTTCAACGGTTTGGTTTGACTGGATTCCTCAAACCTCAACAAAGGCAAGTATAACTTTACCTTTATTGTCTCTGAGGATACCACCCGCTCCTGACCAACCAAGATTTCCCTTTGCAGCACCACCAAAATTTAGTTTAATCCATCCTAGTGGAGGGGGGATCCAAGGTGATTGAGCTCTATTGGAATTAGGATGAGGATTAGAAATGTTCACAATAGGGAACTTCAAAGCTTGCCTTAGAGACACTTCAAAATTGGAAGTAGGCGGTGAAGGTAATGGGCATAGGGCAACATTTTCAAGGGCAAATGAGAGAATCTTACTAAAGATAGAGTCAAATTTTTTATAAATATTTGAAAATTCTCTACGATTTCTCTCCAACCAAATTTGCCACAAGAAATTATGGAGACAAAACTTCCATAACGTTTTGAGACGAGGATTCCTAAAAGGTATTGGACCATTGAGTAAAAAGATCAGATATCGAGCAAGGTTCAATCCAATAAATGTGGAAATAGTCAAAAAGTCTATAAAGGATGGAGGTAGCAAAGGGACAACCAATAAAGAGGTGATGAGGTGATTCCCAATCAGAGCAACACAAAAAACATCTATTAGGAATAGGTAACCCTCTTTTCAATAGGTTATCAATAGTAAAAAAAAATTGTTGAATAACCGCCCAAGAAAATGAGGCAATTTCAGGAATTAGCAGCTTGGTCCATACAAGATTAAAGGGAATTAAGGATTCCATAGGTTGTAAGAGGATCTGGTAAGCAGATTTAACTGAAAATTCCCCAGAATCAATAAACTCCCACAACAAATGATCATTGGGATTCCCAAATGGGATGATAGAGTTTTTTAGGAGAAACTACAATTCTTTGACTTCCTCAGGATGAGAAGGTATGAAAAAGCCTTCCAAATTTTTTTGTCATCCTAGGAGTAGATGAAATCAGAGACTCTTGATCCACATATAGCATCAATATAATTTTTGAGAATAGACAATCTAGGAATGTTAATGAGCGGTTCATTGAGAAGTCATTTATCCTACCAAAAATTGATTTGATGCCCATCACCCAATCTCCAACGAATGCCCTGTTTAACAAGGGTTCTAGCTTTCAAAATGGATTTACAAAAGCAAGACCCTCTTGGAGAAAAACCAACGCTGAAAAATTCAGAACCTTGTAAGTATTTCCTATGGATAATTATGGTCCATTCAAGGTAGTCCTTTGAAATTAACCTCCAAGTATGTTTGGCAAGAAGGGCTAGATTAAAAAGGTGAATTCTTCTTAGGCTAACTCCGCATGACTGCTTCGACCTACAGACCATAAGAAGTTTTGTTGAATCTGTTCAATTTTATGAAAAACCCATGCTCGAACTTTAAATATAGACATGAATTAGATGGGAATATTTTGAAGCAAAGCCTGAGTCAAGGTAATTTTACCAGCTTGAGATAAGAGATTGCCTTATCAACCTACTAGTTTCTTTTGTAATCGTTCAATTACACAGCTCCACATTGAAGCATCAGGTTGTTCCAAGAACAAAGGAAGTCCTAGGTACGTAGCAGGTAAAGGAACACTTTGACATTCAAGGATGGCATAATTTTTGTGTTGTCTCTAGATGGGCGTATTTAGGAAATAGATTTTGCTCTTGCAAAAATTGATTTTTTACCCAGTTGCTTCTTCATATAACAATAAGATATTCTTGATAACTTTAGCTTCAAGGATAGATGCTTTAGATGAGATGATGGTGTCATCCACAAACTGTTGATGAGAAACAAGCTATTTTGAGAAGTAGCTTTTATGCCTGAGATGAGTTTGCGATTACAAGTTGCTTTTAATTTTCTTCCCAAATCTTCGAAAACAATTATAAACAGTAGGGGAGATATGGGATCTCCTTGACAGATACCTCTATTTCTTGGAAATAACCAGTGGTGGAACCATTAATAAGAACTAAGAACCACAGGTTAGAAAAATACCCTTTGATTAATTCTATCCAATCAAAATGAAAGCAAATTTCAAGAGAATTGATACAAAGAAATCCCAATTTAATCTATCATAGGCTTTATTCATATCCAATTTAAGTGGTTATTAAACGGATAAAATTTAGGTAAACCTTAAAACCTCAACCCTGTTCTTAATATGAAATATGAAGAATGAATCTACTATGAGCTAGAATCTATTCATGTTAGAGAAATTTTTTATTAAAAGTAGAATAATTTGATTAAAAACATTAACTACTAAATTTTATTTTTAATATTGTTTACTATAAGTCAATAAGACCTTGGTTCAATGATTGAGACATATTGATGATGCAACCTATACTAAAGTTCAAGTTTCAGGAACACCAAAAAAATTGTATTATTTGATGTAACTAATGACATCTAATATAGCAATATTGTAACCCATTGTGTTGTGGTCTACCGGCAAGGACACAACTTGCATTATCGATAATGTGACTCGGGTTCAACTGGAAAGCCTAGCAACAGCTAAATTCATGGATTTTTTGGAAAGGGGTTTGTGCCCGCTCTAGCCTTTCCATTAACTGGCTTAATATTTGGTGGTCCCCTACTTTCAAGCTCCAAGGTAAGTCGTTAGCACAAATTCCCTGGGTTCATGCTCAGAAATTTTATAAGTTGGGCATTGCGTCCATTTCTGACTTCTATTCCAGAGAGAGTAGGGACTGGATTCCTTGGCATGAGTTGAAAATGTTGTATGGTTTAAACTACACTGATAAGGCTAATTATGACATTGTTCTTGACCATACTCCCTTTTCCTTATGGCAAAAACTTGGATTCAGGTCTCAGAAGCCCTGGTGGAAAGACTGGGCCTTGTATCAAAGCACTCCGCTGCGCAATTACTCTGCCAAGCAAGGCTATCAGTGGCTTTCACCAACTGCTCCCACAATGCCTAAGCTCAATGTTAAAAGGAATCTGATCTCCACGCCATCTCCATGGAAAACTCGGTTTCAGGTTGCTTGAGCATTGTATCTGAAGCCAAAGAGAACCTTTTTTACCTGGAGCTTGCGGTATCAAGGCTTACCCCTTGGCAACAGGCTCTCTTATATGGGTGTTCCTGATCCTCGTTGCACCTTTTGTCATGAGCCTGAATCTTGTTTGCATTTGTTTTCAGCCTGTAGGCGGGCTACTCTGGCTTAGAGCTGGTTTGGCTCCTTCTTTGCTCCCTTCATGTTTATGCCCCTTACGTGGCATCATGTTTTGTTGGGGGATTCTATCCAGTTCTCTCTCCCATTGAGGGAGGTGTGGCAAATTTTCAGAGTTAACCTTTTGTTTCACATTTGGAAAGCCAAAAATAAGATTGTCTTCGAGAATGTGGATCTGTCTCAGCTTTTTTCTTTTTCTGACAAACTTGAAGTGTTTCATGATGTTTGGTTTCAGATTTGTGATCAAGCAAAAAAAGTAGCGATGGACTTGGACCATTTGCAGGCATTGCTGAAGTATTGGGGTGAAGCCCCTTGTGTTGTTAGTAGGGAGGCCTCTGAGTGCTCACCTCCTCACCTTGCCCACTTTCGCTCGCATTAGCGCCCGAAACATGCACTGCGATAGGCTCCACGAAGCAGGTCTCGAGATCATGGTGGCACATTGTAGCAGCAAGTTATGGGCACTTCTTAGCTTGGCCCATCGGTGTTCACTCAGTAGCCCATGCACGGGCCTTCCGATGGCTGGGGGGCCTCGGGTAGTCATGATCACCATTCCGGCTGGTCTCAACCCTCTTCCCCCACCACTCATGTTTCTGGGAGGGGTGTGGATCAACTTGATGGATGGGGAAGACCCTCCACTGCTAAGGATAATATTTGGCCTGCCAAAGACCTCTGTCCTTAAGGTCTTGCCAGTTGTAAAGGGTTTCTAAGCTTTGCGGGGTGTTAGGTGTTTTTGTTTTTGTGCTCTTGGTTTTCCTTATCCGCTATTAAGATAAGTTTATAGCTTTTGGGGTGTGATTCCTTTCTCCACCCACTCCTTTTTTGGTTGTAAAAGATTGTTTCTTCTTTTTAATATAAACGACCTTTCAGTCAAAAAAATATTTACTTGTAACTATTTAAAAGACCCACTCAAAATCTTATTTAATATACCCACTCAAAATCTAATTTAATATATATAAAGTTATATTTACAACAATAAATATGTTACAAGATAATAAGACTAAATAATATCCCATATTACTTGAATGTTACCATGCATTACTTCAATGTTATCCTGCATACGTGGAATTGAATGTAGCAACACATGTAACCATAGGGCATGGCCTATGCCCACTAACAATAATTACTCTCTTCAATAATAAATGGCCTTAAATATTATTCTAAGGCAACTTAAAAGTATAGGAACAAATGTCAACAAAGGAATTTTATAATACTATTCAGCATCCGTTCCTTCTTTTTGTTTTAAATAACCACTTTGGTTGTGGTCACCCACTAACAATGACTTCCACTATATCCGGGAATCATTTGTGCGTATAAAAACACAAGAATGACACCATTTGCATTTGCATTGAAAGAAACACGAACCTAAATATTTTAACTCATGGAAATTTGCATTGCTTGGACATAAAAGGGTAAAATTCCATTGTTTCTGTTCTCAGGCGTATGAAAACATCATGATGCTCTCTATTATCTTCCTATCCAAAATATAAATATTTTGATAAACAGGTAAAGTACGTGAAACTCAAAATGGTATTCTAAAGGATGCAAAGCTTTCAAATGAACGCTTAGACAACAGTGTAGTTTCACATGCACCAAAAATTTCAGTGGGTTCAAATGTCCTCTCTAGGAGAATACATTTAAATAAAAATATTAATAATTAGTTTAGATTTATATATTATTTTATTATATAATAAATGAATTATCAAGTAAAATTTCAATTAATATGATATTATAATTTTAAATAAGTTAAAAGGTTAATTATATTTGTATGATATTTTTTTTGTTTTATACATAGAGGAATCCACAATTACTTTTTTTTTTTGAACAACTGGTCATAGAGTTAAGTCACATTGCCTCCAACCATAGTGTCAAATCATGGTGCTACACCTATAACCCATATCTTGCCTCGGTAAACACGACCCAGAGTGAGGCTAAGGGTTGGTATTGTCATCATAAAGCTGATGCACATTGAGCAGACTCAAGTCAAACTACTACCTTTGTATAATTGCCCAACTTCTTACCAATACAAGTATAATACTTGTATAAAAAGTGTACTTATATATTATACTTAAAAGAAATTATAATATTTTAATACTAGAATTATAAAGGTATTGTTATTTAATATAATAAAATAAATCGATATACTATCAATTTTAAGGGATGATTTAAATGGAGTGGATGGGAATTCATATGCATATGAATTGTAACTAGTGATCTCTAAGTAGAACAATATAATTGACTACACTTGAATAAATATAAAGCAACAACCATGCAACATAAACAAAATACAGTGAAAGTAGAGTAGAATAAAATGCAAGTAAAGTAAGCAAATCATAAGATATGAAATAATGAATGCACCAATCGTTTGATGACACTTTTAATTAATGTTTGATATTCCAAAAGATGACAAAGATGAGGATAGGGATCCCACAAAAGATTATGATGAACTATACTAATCTAATAAAATTTATTTTGAACAAATTATTAATGATGAAGAGAAAGACCCCACAAAAGCCATAGAAAGCCCCTATTTATTTGTTATATTAGAATGTATTTTGCCGTTAATGAATATTATGCAAAAGCTGCAAATTCCTATACAACGACAATGTGGGACTGTGATTCAACTTCAACTTGCTTTGGATGCTTATGATTGGGATTTAGTTACTCAAACCGTTATTCCTTTATCTCATCCTTAGTACTTTGATGATCTTTTGCCCCATTTGATACAAATTGCCATGAATGTTGTAAATAGGGTTCCTACTGCTTAAATTCTAGTTTCTTTGTCACATCCTTAGGATTTTGATGAGTGTCCACCCCTACTTCCTCTTTTACATAATTCTAAAAGGTAGTTCCTAGAGTCATGATTAAAAAATTCTTAATTTAGAGACTCATAAATGAAGGCTATTGACCTAATTAACATTGTGAAATTTTCTTTTTTTCCATAGTTAAAATCAAATTTATAAGAACAAACAATTCTATAATTGTGAAGTGATTAAAAAACTATATAGTTTAAAAATGGGATCCAATGTGAGAGTATGATTCAGCTCCAACTTTCTTTGGGTGGTTATGATTGGGAGCCAATTACTCAAACCCTTGTTTCTCCATCTCATCCTTAGGACTTTGATGATTTTCCACCCCATATGATACAAATTGCCATGAATGCTTAAAATAGGGTTCCTACTACTCAAATCCTAGTTTCTCCATCACATCCTTAGAATTTTGATGAGCATCCACCCCACCTCCTCTTTTACCCAATCCTAGAAGGTAGTTCCTAGAGTCACAATAAATGATGTTGTGAAGAATCCTTTTTTCCATAGTTAAAATTAGATTTATAAGGAAAATAAATTTATAATTATAAAGTGACTATAAACTATATAGTTTAAAAATAAGACCCAATCTCATTTGTGTGTGAAAGTTATATCTCTTGAAGGTTTACCCCAAAAAATACCCTAGAGGGAAATTTTTCAAAAACAAAAATTTTTCCAAACATTTATCCTATTTTTATCAAGGAAATAATCATAACAATAAAGACATTTATCACTCTAGTTATTTATCTAAGCCTTAGTTTAATCATGTTTAAAATAATGAGAGAAAAATATGGTGCGAGGATGTGGTATGCAGGAGAGAGCACTACCGAGGAGCTGAAATTATTGTTGGATCCCATGCTTGTTGCTATAGTCCCTGTGAATACGAAGGCTTCTCCCCTTAGGAGGTGTGGAGGAGCATTGTGGTATGTTGACGAGAGTGATACTGAGGAGCTAGATTTGCTTCTAGATTTTAAGCATGTTGTTGTATTCCTGGTTCATGTGAATGGGATTAGTTTATTTTTGACCGCCTGTCCCCTTTTCTCAGGGGGTTCCTAGTGTGATAGTTGGCAATGCTTATGCCTTGTGCGTTGTGGATGACGGTGCTCCTATAAGTGCTTTCCCTATGTTGGGTTCAAGAGAGTTTCTTGTTCCAATTTTGGTGGTGAACTAGTGGTTGGATGGTGGTCTACATGGTGGTTTGTTAGCCCTTGTTTCTTTGGAGGGCAATGTCTGGTTTGTTGGTAGTTGTTGGGTTCCCCTCTGGTGGGCATTCTTTTCTTTTTCTTATCTATGGGGTTAGTTTCCATAGGAGTTGGGGTTTTTTATTTTTTGCTAGCCTATGGGATTTTAACCCATAGGTTTTAAGGTTTTGTGTCCTTAAAACCTTGCTTCTTGGCATTCAAGTGTTTTTTAGAGGTGAAGTCTCAATTCTTCAGTGGTGCTAGTCCTCCCCCTTGTTCATGCTTGGTGGGAATTTCTTTGATTACATTTGTTTATTCTAGTGTTAGGCAGGTTTCTGGATCCATGTGAAACAATTCTTTGGGTTTCTCCATGGGTTTCTTGGTCCCTTATTTCTGGTCTCTTTCATGGTAGAGTGATTGCTTAGTTTCTAAGTGTTTGCGGTAGGACCCTTCTTTGGATTTGGGTAAAAATACCTTTTATCCATGTGGTTTAGTGATTTTGGGTTTCCTTAGGAGCAGTTTTAGCTTGGATTTTTTTGTTGCTCCTTTCGCATATTCTTCCCTTTTTTGCAGGATGGTTGTTACTAGATCCTTGATGGATGGGGTGTTTGATGTTGTTTTATGGGAAGGTTGTTGTATTTGGAACCCATCCTGGTGTCTCTCAATTTGGACTCATCTCTTGCAGTAATTGTTGTGCTTCCTGGTGCGGTAGGTGTTCCTATTTTCTTAGCTTATGATTTTTCAGATGGTTTTTGGATCCCAGACCCATTTTCTATTTTGAATATCCTTTGGATGGGATTCAAATTTATTTTTGGATTTTGTGGTATTGTATGTTTTTCAAGGGCCTTTCGTATGGGGTGCTTCTTTTATGGGGGTATTTTGGCCTCTCTTCCCACTACTAATTTTAAATTCAAATTGGTTCAGATCTCCTTTTCCATTGGTTTTGGCATTTCTCGATGGAGTGAGGCCCACACGTCTATGAGGTTGTTTTTCTTTGTTTAGTTTATTTGAACCCTTTGTGTGGGTTGTTTTCTGGTGGGTTTCCATTTTTGGGGTGCTTTATTTTGATTTACCAATATTCAACAGTTGTATTTGAAGGTTATTTGTCTTTCTCCCTAGGGGGGTTGCTTTAAAAGGTTGAGGAATTCATTTCAAAAGTCTCTCTTCTTAATTTTACCAAAAATAAATAGCTAGCATTTTTTCACTACAAGTCGATGGAATTAAGTATCATTTAATTTTCACAACATATGACCCAATTTAAGATATGGTCCACCCAAATTATTCTATGCATTAGTATTTTTAACTTTTATACAAAACATAATTCTAATTTGGATGATGTCCATGCAATTGCCGATTGTTTTCTTTCAAAAGTTACTATTTAAAAAAATAGGACTACATTTGGAAGTGCTAAAATTACCATTAAAATAGGCAAGTGCAACTAAATTAGATTCTTCTAATTTTCTAAACCCATTCAGTATGTGTTTGTTGATAATTATTTATTCTCAAAATTATTTTTCAAATAAGATACATCAGATGATTTTTTAAAAATAGCATAAATATATGGTTTAGTTTGTGTCTGATTTAGATAAACTTGAGGCTCTTGATCATAATTTTTCATTAAAAAATTTTATAAATCTAATTAGTTAGAAATTCTACCAAAATAGGTGATTGTGCAACCATAAATCAATAGAATTCAAGGTCTAATAAAAATCTCTTTGGTGAGTCATATTCCCTATTCTATTCTAAAATATTTTTTTGTTTAGATATTCATTCTGACAAGTGGTATAAGATATTGATAAATCCTACTTCTTATCCATCTAGACATCTTATTGAGATAATATGTTCACCAAAATTTAAATCTAGGATAGTTTTGAATTCTTTTTTGAAAGTTTATAAGCAAATAAAGTTATTTCCTAGACGACATGTCCTTGTCTTTTATACTTTTCAAAAGTATTCTAAATCCTTATCTTGATGGACATGTAAAGAGAATGAAAATATGCTCTTTATCACTTCTCTATATAATTATGAAGATATTAATAGTCACTTGCTAGGCTTGTTTAGATTTAAAAGATCATTTAGGCCCTAAAGAAACCAAAAAATAAAAATGAAAACAAAAAAAAAATCACACAAAATAATAATAAGAATGTTTGACACTTAAAGTTGGATCTTGTATTATGGTTATGTCATAACAATATTTGAATTTTTATAGGGGTAACATTTTTCTATTGTAATGGGGGAGCATTAGCAAATGAATATGGTTAGAGGCAACATAGTTACCACTTATTTGTAGTCGCCTCCCATATTTATAAATGGAACCCTTTCTTGTATTAGAAGAGAGAATGACATATACGGGAAAGAGAAGAGGAATAGGAAGAGAAAGAAAGAGAGAAGAGATAATTATGTATAGAAAGAAATATTGAATAATAAGAGGAAAGGGGTGACATGCCGGGAAGAAGAATATGAAATAAGGGAGAGAAACATAGAAAGGGCCTAAATGAATGTGTCTGAGAGCAAGGATGATTGTGTGAATCCAAAATGATCATAAATAATAAAAATCATATTCCACTCTAACCTATTATTTTCATCATATTGAATGGTAAATGCATTGTATTTCTGGATTTGCATATTGTGGAATACAATTGTATGTGTAGGATTGCAAGACTATTATAGGAGATACAGTGTGGTTGCAACCCAAGAAGAGGTTGTTCAAGTGGAATTCAGGCACCATTCAAGAAAAATAAACATTGCCATGCTAGTGGAAGTGTTATTCAGTAAAGACAAGAAGTCAACATGTAGGAGATTGTTTAAGTGAGGAACGTATGATTACCATTCATAGAAAAATTAAGAGTGTCATTCAAATACAAAACCATTTAGGTGAAGAAATAGTCACCATTTGAGTGAAGGTTCAAAGCACCATTCAATGGGGAAATATTATCATTCAAAATAATTTACATTTAACTCAGCCAACATTCAAGTAAGAACTATTGTTCAAGCAATGGAACATTTTCCGTTCAAGTGGTTGCACCAAAATTTTTGTTCAATCGAATAATGTGACATTGTTCAAGTGAAGAAGTTCAAGGGGAATGTGTGAACAGTTCAAGTAAAATTTTTATTATCGTTCAGGTGCTATGAAATTACCTTTCCATATAAGTGAATGATATTGTAATATTCAAGTGATTGAGGTTACTTAAGAAATTATGTTGCTTGAGAAGATAGTCATTCAATTGGCCCCCTTATCTTGGTGTTGCATCATATTGTTTATGGTAATAATATTATTTTTACCTCTTGATATTGCAATTTCTTCTTTGTGTACTTTAAAAAATTATAATAACAATAAAATCTAATCAAACATTTGTTTTTCCTTCATTTTTATGTTTTCATATGTGGCCTATTGAATTTTATCCATTATTGACATTTTATGATGTTTGCATTATTTATTTTTCTTTATATTCTCTTTTAAGTCATGTCCCCTTTTCTAGAAAAGAGCATCATGATTTCTTATGTTTACATATATGAATTTTTTTGCAAGGGAAACCATACTTTCTTTGTCGTAACTTTGCTTTCATATTTCTTTTATTATGTTTATCTTCTATGTTAGCACTAATTTTCTTTAACTGCCATATCACAAACCACCTTAGTCCAATCCATGTCATCTTTTGTATGGTATGTGATCAAAACACAAAGGCAACATTTTTTAATTTTCAAGTGATACTAAAAATATTAAAAATGTTCAATCAACAATCTATCACTTCAATTTTTCCTTCCTCTATAGTGGTAATCATACTTTTTGACACATTTTACTTTGATTGATACTACAATGTAATCCTAATCATTATGGTAGGGTCATGGTGGTTATATCTTTATAGGATCTCTTTGCTTTGGGAACACTACAATGCATATCTAGCCAATTTGTTTGGTTCTTTGTTTGTTCTCCACCTATTATGGTGGGCATGACCTGATACAATTCACTCATTGTTCATAGTAGAGCATGAGTTGGCCTTGGAGAAAAATATTTGCATATATGCATGGTGTAAGATGTCTTTCCTAGTTTTTCCTATTATAGTGGGTGGACATGCTTTTTGGCACATCATATTCAATTGTGCCTATCTCACAGTTTCTTTTAGGGCTGAGGGACATATATTTGCATATGTACATGGCACAAGTGGGATCTACCCTATAATATTGTAACAAACCTAAAACTTACCCAGCCTAAGTAAGAATTATTTTAAGAAGGAATATTTAAGGTTTCCAGGATGTCACCATGCTATTATTTAAACATTTACATACTACTTTAACCACATTTCAAGTTTTACAATGTTGTAGATATTGCTCAAGTGAATATGAGAGGCCAAGCTCTCATAGAATAGTTTAGGGTTTACCTTGTATACCTTTGTGATACTTAGAATACCTTCATATGGTTTTCCCATTCCCATGCACTCTCGAGAGTAGAAGCTTTTAAAAGGTATTAGAATAAATCTTAAATAATGAAAGTGGAGTCCTAATGAATTTTATGTTCATTGCAATTAGAAACCAAAAGAAACTTAAAATACCCATTTAATTTTCTTCCTTATTTCCAAACATCATATTTTCTACTTAACATAAGCAAGAAAATATTATTCTTAAAATAAACCCCATAATTTCTTTTAAAACATACAAGGTTCCACATCTCAGAGTAATAAATGTAAAACTATACATTTCTTCTCATAAAAGTAAAGAGATCCCATAATCTCCTTATATAGGTTGGATTCCACATCCATCCCTTTCATTCTTAAAACTCATATCAACTAAACTAATCATAACATAGGTGTCATAGAAGAATCAAGTGAGAACTATACCATGATATATCTCATAATTCTTCAAAATAGCAAGATATAATTCAAATGCTATCCTTTAGCAATAGGCCCTTTCCATTCATATTCTAATTGTAATACTAAAAGTAAGACCAAAGGTCAACCCAGCATCTATTTAAAAAAAAAAAATAGCTAAAAAGCAATATACCCCTTTACTAATTAAAAACCAAACTCAAAATAAAAATCCTAGCTTAAACCCATATAAGAATTAATTTCTTTTTTAGTCATATTGAATCAAACAATTCTAAGGTGCACTACATGGCCAAAAAAAACAACACTAGCTTCAAAGCTGAGCCAAAATAATACAAAACTATAACAAGGCATGCTCTACAAAAAGTAAGTAGATATATCAATAAAAAATTCAATACGCTTATAGAAATACCAAATAAAAAGTGGCACTTAGAACTATAGCTTAAAACAATTACTTTAAACCTTATAGAACAAAGGCTTACACAGTCTATACTCTGAATGAGGTTATTCTTAGAATGTAGGTTTAAATCTAGGCTACAACCAAAACAAAAACTAACCAAAATCTAAACAATAAGAAGAGGGTATACCTCAAATTAGCTTATGTTCCACAAGTCATAGACATCACAAAGACAACCCAACACGGAGGGGTGAATTCCAAGAAATAAAACTATAAGCTCATTTAGCATTCAACATTGAGCGAAACAAGCTTCTTCATAATAGGACAATATAAACCCTACTAGGTGTTTTTCTAGGCAAAGGAGAACCAACCACAAACAAGCAAAGAAAAAGCACTGCATTTTTTTTGTTGTATGTTGCATATTTTTTTTTTGCACTATAACATTAAAAATTAAAATCAAATTCACTCCCTAAGTCCCTGGAATAATTAAAACCCATCCGTGCAATTTATTGCACTGCAGCGTTCAGTATTTGTGATACCTCTAGCCAGCACTTACAAGTAAAGCTGTCGTGATTGTGCTACTGTATCCGTCGCCTAATATAGCTGCTACAATGACGTCTGAGCTTGTTCTCTATAAATCGTCGGGGAGAGATAAGTTTGCCAATTTTGCATTTTTTTTACTCCATCCACTACCCTTAATCGCTCTTGTGTTTAGGCATAAATCCTGACGAAGTATTCTTCATAGTGTTTAGGGGAAGTTACGCCCCACGCATGAGAAGAATATTCTATGGTAGGTGCCATCAACAAGGCGATTCCCTTTCAGTACTGCTTATGTTCCATGTATCGTATGATCTCTAAAACTCACCTATAGTTTCCCTCACGTAAGGGCGGGTGATTTTTGTTGATATTTCTAAATACCTATAGTTTCCCTCACGTAAGGGCGGGTATTTTGTATGGTATAACAGCCTAGCAAAAGGTATATCGAAAGGGGGACCAATTGGTGTTATAAGGAACCTTCATCATGTCTGCAAAACTAATGACTGATTCTCATCAGTTGTTGAAAGGTCCTAATTACACACCATGGAAAAATAAGATGAAGGCCATCCTAGCAATGGATGATTTATGGGATGTTGTATCTGGAGCAACAACCAGAACTTCACTCATTTTTGGTGCTACAGCTCCATCTAATGCTCAAAGAGACTTTGATAAGCTAGACAGTAAAGCAAAAGTTCTCATCTTGCTTGTTGTGTCTGATGAAGTCCAACCCCATATTGCTGACTGTGCAACTAGTAAAGCGACATGGGATGCCCTTAATACTATATATGAGGGAAAGAATGATTCCACAATTCTATTTCTTCAATCTCAATTACACAGTCTGAGCATGAAGTAGGGTGAGATAGTTGAATTCTTTCTTTGCAGAGTTTCTGAATTGAAAGCAAAGTTGAATTCTTTGGGAGAACCGATTGAAGACAAGCTCCTTACTTCGAGTTGTATTGAGATCTTTACCTGATTCTTATCGGGTGTTGATTACTTCCCTTCATGTATCACAACAAAAAGTTACTTTTGTAGAATTGGTTAATATGCTTCAAGAGGAGGAAGCACGCCAACTACAGAGAGATGATTCTTCTAACATTGCTCTCTACATCAATAGGAAAGGGCAAAACCAGAAGAAGGGTAATTTTCAGAAGGGAGGGAATTCACAAAAGGATTCAAAAGGGAAACAAACTCAACAACCTCAACAAAAAAAGAGATATTGCAAGATCTGTGACAAAGAAGGTCATGATACAAACAGATGTTGGCACAAGAATAAGCAATCAAAACAGAAAGGCCGAAACAAACAACAAAAGAACAAACAGCAAGTGAATGTTGTTGTTGAAGAATCTGACACAGATTCTGAGAGAGCTCACAAAGTTCTTATGACTACCACAGTGTCCAAGCAGACGGATCCTATATGGTATGTTGATTCTGGAGCCAGCAAGCACATGACTGGTGACAAATCGTGGTTTGAGTCTTTTGAGGCCAAAGAGGGCAAACATGTCACTATTGTTGATGATAAAACCTACAAGTTTTAGGGAGAAGGCACTGTTTCAGTCACTCTTCCTGATGGCAAGTGTCAGATTGTTAAAGTTCTCTATGTTCCAGGATTGGCAAACAATTTTTTGTCAGTCACACAAATTCGGACAAAGATATGGTTGTGAAGTTTAGTGTTGAGGGAGGCAAGAAGTGTTGTTCTATTACTAGGAGGGGTAAGAACATTGCAACCGCTTCATATAAGCATGGCTTATTTTCCTTAGATACTATCTCTACTCCACATGTTGCCATGACAATCTCTACAAAGGAGGCAAATTCCCTATGGCACAAGAGATATGGACATTTGAGTTATGGTTACATACTTGAGCTAAGTAAGTATGAGATGGTTAAGGGTCTTCCTTCCCTTTCTACCACTTTACCAGTTTGCTCTGACTGCTTGGCAAGAAAGCAGCATAGAGTGCCTTTTGAAAAGAGCTCTACTAGAGCAAAGAAACCTCTAGAGTTGGTTCATACTGATCTGTGCGGTCCCTTCACTCCCAACAGTTGTGGGGGTAAGAGGTTTTTTCAATTATTTGTGGATGATTACTCACGAAATATGTGGGTATTCTTTCTTCAACTTAAATCTGAAGCATTTGGCTTCTTTCAGCAATTCAAGAAATCTGTTGAGAAGGAGTCAGGGACTTCTATAAAGACCCTCCGCTCAGATCGAGGGGGGGAGTTCACCTCTAAAGAATTTTCTGCATTCTTGAAATAAAATGGGATCACAAGACAGTTAACTACTGCTTATACTCCTCAGAAAAATGGAGTTGCTGAAAGGAGGAATCATTCCATCATGGAAATAGTTCGTTGCATGCTCACAGGAGCTAGACTTGAGCAACTATATTGGGCAGAAGCTATCACCACAGCAGTATATATGTTGAATAGTGCACCCACAAAGGCCCTACAAGGAATGACTCCACAGGAAGCATAGAGTGGTAGGAAACCCTCCATTTCTCATCTACACATTTTTGGGTGTAAAGCTTTCATGCACATACCAAAAGAGAAAAGGAAGAAGCTAGATGAGAATTCATTGAAGTGTATTCTTCTTGGGTATGATGAGCACTCTAAGGGTTATCGTTTGATTGATCCATTAACCAAGAAGATTCACATAAGTAGAGATGTTGTTTTTGATGAGGTTTTCACATCAGCAAACACATCAAATGTATACCTAGACCTTGTGGAAACTTAGGTTGTTAAATCTCCTTCATCAAAGGTTGGAGGTTCTTCTGGATCTTCTTCAACACCTAAGAAGAAGAATCCAAAATGGTATACAAATATAATCAAAGACTCTAAGCTATCTACTCCACCAGATTTGACTTTGGATAGGCCTCGTACTCGTAGCATGGCTTGACAGGAGAAAGCTGCAACGAGAGAATACTGGGGTTGATGATCTATGTCGATCTTTTGAAGAACTTTCCGTAGATCCAGCCAAGAGATACGGAAGATATGGATATTAATAGTGATAAGGTGTTTATGTCTTCCATAGATGATCTTGAACCTGCATCGGTACAAGTTGCTCTCGGTGAGCCTCGGTGGAAGGTCATTATGGATGTAGAGTATAAGTCTTTGATGAAAAACAAAACTTGGAAGCTTGTCGATCTGCCGCATGGAAAGAAACCCATTGGCTGCAAATGGGTGTATAAATTCAAGTACAAAGTAGATGGGACAATTGATAAGCATAAGGCCCGTCTTGTTGCAAAGGGCTATGCTCAAAAGGAAGGCATTGACTACGAGGAAACTTTTGCACCTACTGCTCGGATGACAACAATTCGAGTTATTTGTGCTATGGCAGCACAGTTTGGGTGGAAAGTTCATCAAATGGATGTCAAAAGTGCTTTTCTAAATGGTGATCTCCAATAAGAAGTCTATATGACTCAACCAGAAGGATTTGCAGTGGAAGGCCAATAGCAAAAAGTTTGCAAATTGGTCAAATCCTTATATGGCCTGAAACAAGCTCCTCGAGCTTGGTATATAAAAATGGACAATCACCTCCTGCATCATGGTTTTAAGAGATGTCCGTCAGATGCAAACCTCTATTTCAAGAAACAAGGTTCTGAGATAGTGTTGCTTGTACTCTATGTTGATGATCTGCTCATTACAGGGAGTTCGAAACTATGATCTCTACTTTCAAAAGAGACTTGTGTCAATATTTTGAGATGTTAGATCTCGGACTTCTCCATTATTGTCTTGGTTTGGAATTCAGCCAGAAGGAGCACTCCATCAAAGTGTCTCAGAAAAAATATGCCAAGACATTGCTAGAAAAATATCGCATGACTGTTGCAATCCAATGGCAACTCCGATGGAGACTAGACTTCAGTTATCATGATATGATGATTCACCTCAGGTAGATGGTACTCTCTATCGATAGTTGATTGGGAGTCTCGTATATCTGACCAATACAAGGCCATATCTCGTATTTGCTGTCAACTATCTTTCGAGGTTCATGCAGGAGCCTAAGACCACTCATTGGAAAGCAACAAAACATGTTCTTCACTATGTCCGTGGCACAATGGAATATGGCCTAGAATACAAGAGGAACAACAAATTCTTCTTGCAAGGATACATGAACTTCGACTATGCCGGATCATTTGATGATCGCAAGTCAACTTCAGGATATATTTTTCATCTTGGATCCGGTCCTGTCTCTTGGCACAGCAAGAAGCAACAGGTGGTTGCTATTTCATCAACGAGAGGTAGAGTATCACGCCGCACGTGAAGCCGTGTGCGAAGTGATATGGTTGCGTCGCATTCTGACAAGTATGGGTCATCCATCCAAATCTCCAATACACTTGTTTTGCAACAATCAGGGTGTTTTGAACCTAGTCAAGAATCCAGTCCATCATGAAAGAACAAAACACATTGACACACAATGTCATTTCATTCGAGATGAAGTTTCGAGGCACCGAATTCAGCTTCAGCACATTCCTACCGATGCTCAAGTTGCAGACATTTTCACTAAGGCACTTGCACGTGTCAAATTTGAATTGTTTCGTAGCTCTCTTTGTATTGCAAAATGATGTAATCAAGGGGGATGTTAGTATAGCTAGTAGTTATATTATTACCCAAATAATGTAATAAGGGGGGATGTTAGCGTATATTATATTTGCACTATTATTACATTATTGCAGACGGATCCTATATGGTATGTTGATTCTGGAGCCAGTAAGCACATGACTGGTGACAAATCGTGGTTTGAGTATTTTGAGGCCAAAGAGGGCAAACCTGTCACTATTGCCGATGATAAAACCTACAAGGTTCAGGGAGAAGGCACTGTTTCATTCACTCTTCCTGATGGAAAGTGTCAGATTGATAAAGTTCTCTATGTTCCAGGATTGGCAAATAATTTGTTGTCAGTCACACAAATTCTGGACAAAGATATGGTTGTGAACTTTAGTGTTGAGGGAGGCAAGAAGTGTTGTTCTATTACCGGGAGGGGTAAGAACATTGCAACCGCTTCATATAAGCATGGCTTATTTGCCTTAGATACTATCTCTACTCCACATGTTGCCATGACAATCTCTACAAAGGAGGCAACTTCCCTATGGCACAAGAGATATGGACATTTGAGTTCTGGTTACATACTTGAGCTAAGTAAGTATGAGATGGTTAAGGGTCTTCCTTCCCTTTCTACCACTTTACCAGTTTGCTCTGACTGCTTGGCAGGAAAGCAGCATAGAGTGCCTTTTGAAAAGAGCTCTACTAGAGCAAAGAAACCTCTAGAGTTGGTTCATACTGATCTGTGCGGTCCCTTCACTCCCAACAGTTGTGGGGGTAAGAGGTTTTTTCAATTATTTGTGGATGATTACTCACGAAATATGTGGGTATTCTTTCTTCAACTTAAATTTGAAGCATTTGGCTTCTTTCAGCAATTCAAGAAATCTGTTGAGAAGGAGTCAGGGACTTCTATAAAGACCCTCCGCTCAGATCGAGGGGGGGAGTTCACCTCTAAAGAATTTTCTGCATTCTTGAAATAAAATGGGATCACAAGACAGTTAACTACTGCTTATACTCCTCAGAAAAATGGAGTTGTTGAAAGGAGGAATCATTCCATCATGGAAATAGTTCGTTGCATGCTCACAGGAGCTAGACTTGAGCAACTATATTGGGCAGAAGCTATCACCACAACAGTATATATGTTGAATAGTGCACCCACAAAGGCCCTACAAGGAATGACTCCACAGGAATCATAGAGTGGTAGGAAACCCTCCATTTCTCATCTACACATTTTTGGGTGTAAAGCTTTCATGCACATACCAAAAGAGAAAAGGAAGAAGCTAGATGAGAAGTCATTGAAGTGTATTCTTCTTGGGTATGATGAGCACTCTAAGGGTTATCGTTTGATTGATCCCTTAACCAAGAAGATTCACATAAGTAGAGATGTTGTTTTTGATGAGGCTTTCACATCAACAAACACATCAGATGTATACCTAGACCTTGTGGAAACTCAGGTTGTTAAATCTCCTTCATCAAAGGTTGGAGGTTCTTCTGGATCTTCTTCAACACCTAAGAAGAAGAATCCAAAATGGTATACAAACATAATCAAAGACTCTAAGCTATCTACTCCACCAGATTTGACTTTGGATAGGCCTCGTACTCGTAGCATGGCTTGACAGGAGAAAGCTGCAACAGAGAATACTGGGGTTGATGATCTATGTCAGTCTTTTGAAGAACTTTCTGTAGATCCAGCAAGAGATACAGAAGATATGGATATTAATAGTGATAAGGTGTTTATGTCTTCCATAGATGATCTTGAACCTGCGTCAGTACAAGTTGCTCTCGGTGAGCCTCAGTGGAAGGCTGTTATGGATGTAGAGTATAAGTCTTTGATGAAAAACAAAACTTGGAAGCTTGTCGATCTGCCGCATGGAAAGAAACCCATTGGCTGCAAATGGATGTATAAATTCAAGTACAAAGTAGATGGGACAATTGATAAGCATAAGGCCCGTCTTGTTGCAAAGGGCTATGCTCAAAAGGAAGGCATTACTACGAGGAAACTTTTGCACCTACTGCTCGGATGACAACAATTCGAGTTATTTGTGCTATGGCAGCACAGTTTGGGTGGAAAGTTCATCAAATGGATGTCAAAAGTGCTTTTCTAAATGGTGATCTCCAAGAAGAAGTCTATATGACTCAGCCAGAAGGATTTGCAGTGGAAGGCCAATAGCAAAAAGTTTGCAAATTGGTCAAATCCTTATATGGCCTGAAACAAGCTCCTCGAGCTTGGTATATAAAAATGGACAATCACCTCCTGCATCATGGTTTTAAGAGATGTCCGTCAGATGCAAACCTCTATTTCAAGAAACAAGGTTCTGAGATAGTGTTGCTTGTACTCTATGTTGATGATCTGCTCATTACAGGGAGTTCAGAAACTATGATCTCTACTTTCAAAAGAGACTTGTGTCAATATTTTGAGATGTCAGATCTCGGACTTCTCCATTACTGTCTTGGTTTGGAATTCAGCCAGAAGGAGCACTCCATCAAAGTGTCTCAGAAAAAATATGCCAAGACATTGCTAGAAAAATATCGCATGACTGTTGCAAGCCAATGGCAACTCCGATGGAGACTGGACTTCAGTTATCATGATATGATGATTCACCTCAGGTAGATGGTACTCTCTATCGATAGTTGATTGGGATTCTCGTATATCTGACCAATACAAGGCCATATCTCGTATTTGTTGTCAACTATCTTTCGAGGTTCATGCAGGAGCCTAAGACCACTCATTGGAAAGCAACAAAACGTGTTCTTCACTATGTCCGTGGCACAATGGAATATAGCCTAGAATACAAGAGGAACAACAAATTCTTCTTGCAAGGATACATGGACTCTGACTATGCCGGATCATTTGATGATCGCAAGTCAACTTCAGGATATATTTTTCATCTTGGATCCGGTCCTGTCTCTTGGCACAGCAAGAAGCAACAGGTGGTTGCTATTTCATCAATAGAGGTAGAGTATCACGCCGCACGTGAAGCTGTGTGCGAAGTGATATGGTTGCGTCGCATTCTGACAAGTATGGGTCATCCATCCAAATCTCCAATACACTTGTTTTGCAACAATCAGGGTGTTTTGAACCTAGTCAAGAATCCAGTCCATCATGAAAGAACAAAACACATTGACACACAATGTCATTTCATTCGAGATGAAGTTTCGAGGCACCGAATTCAGCTTGACACATTCCTACCGATGCTCAAGTTGCAGACATTTTCACTAAGGCACTTGCACGTGTCAAATTTGAATTGTTTCGCGACTCTCTATGTATTGCAAAATTATGTAATCAGGGGGGATGTTAGTATAGCTAGTAGTTATATTATTACCCAAATAATGTAATAAGGGGGGATGTTAGCGTATATTATATTTGCACTATTATTACATTATTGCAGACGGATCCTATATGGTATGTTGATTCTGGAGCCAGTAAGCACATGTCTGGTGACAAATCGTGGTTTGAGTATTTTGAGGCCAAAGAGGGCAAACCTGTTACTATTGTCCATGATAAAAACTACAAGGTTCAGGGAGAAGGCACTTGTTTCATTCACTCTTCCCGATGGAAAGTGTCGGATTGATAAAGTTCTCTATGTTCCAAGATTAGCAAATAATTTGTTGTCGATCACACAAATTCTGGACAAAGATATGGTTGTGAACTTTAGTGTTGAGGGAGGCAAGAAGTGTTGTTCTATTACCAGGAGGGGTAAGAACATTGCAACCGCTTCATATAAGCATGGATTATTTGCCTTAGATACTATCTCTACTCCACATGTTGCCATGACAATCTCTACAAAGGAGGCAACTTCCCTATGGCACAAGAGATATGGAAATTTGAGTTCTGGTTACTTACTTGAGCTAAGTAAGTATGAGATGGTTAAGGGTCTTCCTTCCCTTTCTACCACTTTACCAGTTTGCTCTGACTGCTTGGCAGGAAAGCAGCATAGAGTGCCTTTTGAAAAGAGCTCTACTAGAGCAAAGAAACCTCTAGAGTTGGTTCATACTGATCTATGCGGTCCCTTCACTCCCAACATTTGTGGGGGTAAGAGGTATTTTCAATTATTTGTGGATGATTACTCATAAAATATGTGGGTATTCTTTCTTCAACTTAAATCTGAAGAATTTGGCTTCTTTCAAGCAATTCAAGAAATCTGTTGAGAAGGAGTCAGGGACTTCTATAAAGACCCTCCGCTCAGATCGAGGGGGGGAGTTCACCTCTAAAGAATTTTCTGCATTCTTGAAAGAAAATGGGATCACAAGACAATTAACTACTGCTTATACTCCTTAGAAAAATGGAGTTGCTGAAAGGAGGAATCATTCCATCGTGGAAATGATTCGTTGCATGCTCACAGGAGCTAGACTTGAGCAACTATATTGGGCAGAAGCTATCACCACAACAGTATATATGTTGAATAGGGCACCCACGAAGGCCCTACAAGGAATGACTCCACAGGAAGCATAGAGTGGTAGGAAACCCTCCATTTCTCATCTACACATTTTTGGGTGTAAAGATTTCATGCACATACTAAAAGAGAAAAGGAAGAAGCTAGATAAGAAGTCATTGAAGTGTATTCTTCTTGGGTATGATGAGCACTCTAAGGGTTATCGTTTGATTGATCCCTTAACCAAGAAGATTCACATAAGTAGAGATGTTGTTTTTGATGAGGCTTTCACATCAGCAAACACATCAGATGTATACCTAGACCTTGTGGAAACTCAGGTTGTTAAATCTCCTTCATCAAAGGTTGGAGGTTCTTCTAGATCTTCTTCAACACCTAAGAAGAAGAATCCAAAGTGGTATACAAATACAATCAAAGACTCTAAGCTATCTACTCCACCAGATTTGACTTTGGATAGGCCTCGTACTCGCAGCATGGCTCGACAGGAGAAAGCCGCAACGAGAGAATACTGGGGTTGATGATCCGTGTCGATCTTTTGAAGAACTTTCTATAGATCCAAAGAAGAGATACAGAAGATATGGATATTAATAGTGATAAGGTGTTTATGTCTTCCATAGACGATCTTGAACCTACGTCAGTACAAGTTGCTCTCGGTGAGCCTCAGTGGAAGGCTGCTATGGATGTAGAGTATAAGTCTTTGATGAAAAACAAAACTTGGAAGCTTGTCGATCTGCCGCATGGAAATAAACCCATTGGCTGCAAATGGGTGTATAAATTCAAGTACAAAGCATATGGGACAATTGATAAGCATAAGGCCCGTCTTGTTGCAAAGGGCTATGCTCAAAAGGAAGGCATTGACTATGAGGAAACTTTTGCACCTACTGCTCGGATGACAACAATTCGAGTTATTTGTGCTATGGCAGCACAGTTTGGGTGGAAAGTTCATCAAGTGGATGTCAAAAGTGCTTTTCTAAATGGTGATCTCCAAGAAGAAGTCTATATGACTCAGCCAGAAGGATTTGCAGTGGAAGGCCAACAACAAAAAGTTTGCAAATTGGTCAAATCCTTATATGGCCTGAAACAAGCTCCTCAAGCTTGGTATATAAAAATGGAAAATCACCTCCTACAGCATGGTTTTAAGAGATGTCCGTCAGATGCAAACCTCTATTTCAAGAAACAAGGTTTTGAGATAGTGTTGCTTGTACTCTATGTTGATGATCTGCTCATTACAGGGAGTTCGAAAACTATGATCTCTACTTTCAAAAGAGACTTGTGTCAATCTTTTGAGATGTCAGATCTTGGACTTCTCCATTACTGTCTTGGTCTGGAATTCATCCAGAAGGAGCACTCCATCAAAGTGTCTCAGAAAAAATATGCCAAGACATTGCTAGAAAAAGATCGCATGATCGATTGCAAGCCAATGGCAACTCCGATGGATACTGGACTTCAGTTATCGTGATATGATGATTCACCTTAGGTAGATGGTACTCTCTATCGACAGTTGATTGGGAGTCTCATATATCTGACCAATACAAGGCCATATCTCGTATTTGTTGTCAACTATCTTTCGAGGTTCATGTAGGAGCCTAAGACCACTCATTGGAAAGCAACAAAACGTGTTCTTCACTATGTCCGTGGCACAATGGAATATGGCCTAGAATACAATAGGAACAACAAATTATTCTTGCAAGGATACACGGACTCTGACTATGCCGGATCATTTGATGATCGCAAGTCAACTTCAGGATATATTTTTCATCTTGGATCCGGTCCTGTCTCTTGGCACAGCAAGAAGCAATAGGTGGTTGCTATTTCATCAACAGAGGTAGAGTATCACGCCGCACGTGAAGCTGTGTGCGAAGTGATATGGTTGCGTCGCATTCTCACAAGTATGGGTCATCCATCCAAATCTCCAATACACTTGTTTTGCGACAATCGGGGTGTTCTGAACCTAGTCAAGAATCCAGTCCATCATGAAAGAACAAAACACATTGACACACAATGTCATTTCATTCGAGATGAAGTTCCGAGGCACTGAATTCAAGCTTCAACACATTCCCACCGATGCTCAAGTTGCAGACATTTTCACTAAGGCACTTGCACGTGTCAAATTTGAATTGTTTCGCAGCTCTCTTTGTATTGCAAAATGATGTAATCAGGGGGGATGTTAGTATAGCTAGTAGTTATATTATTACCCAAATAATGTAATAAGGGGGGATGTTAGCGTATATTATATTTGCACTATTATTACATTATTTTGTTAATTAGGCAGAACAGAACTTGTTATTTGTTATAACAAGTTCTATTTCAGCCTCGGATGGTTTCGTAACCTCCGGGCTATTATAGTCCTGAAATTGTATTATTTAAACAATCCCGAACATGAATAAAGTTGTTGTTTTATCTAACACTATTTGAGATGAGCTATACAAAACATTGCACATAGATTAACATTTGCAAATCAAAATTTCACCAAGAATGAAGTAGAAACACCTACCTTAAAATTCTCTAGCTCCCTTGCCAAGCTTTGGAGGTTCATTTTAGTTGGTGCACAAATATCTCGTAAACTCTCTTCCCCACATCCAAAAAAAACTCTCTTTTTTCCTTTTTTCTCCTCCTCTCCTCTTTTTCCAGAATCTACTCACAAGAAATAGCCCTCCAAAAAACTGATATCACTCTCTACATAAATTCCCCCATGGATCACCTCCTAATATCTGTCTCTTTAGGTGTTTACAGTATTTGATTTAACCAACCTCTAAGCCTTATTAGAATCCAAGGGGTGATCCAAAAGCAACAAGCAATAACTTGATATAAACTAGTTTTATCTTAGGCACCAAATTAAAATATCAAAACTAATACTATTAGCCACTATGGATTAATGGCCAAGATATTAAATAGAATATCATTAAGTCCTAATTAATGGGCTCTTCCCAAAATAAATTTCTTCTTTTCCAAAACATTTATAAAAATAACAACTATTAATCAAAAGAATATAACAATTATTCATAATTATAATTGAAATTAAACAATGACTTTAATCCATCATTATTAATGTAAAAACCATAATGTCAATCATCATATAATTCTTTTTTAAGAATTCTTGATATTAAAAGTAATAATATATACCAAAAAGAATAATAGGTCAATGCTTCCCAAAACCATCACAAAAGCACCCCAAACAAAATGCAAAATAAATAAGCATTGAACTCGCATTTGCATATTAGTTGGTCACATTTGCATAAGATTTTATGGTAAGTTTATCAACTTCCACCCAATCGACTTCATTGTTATTAACAACTTCCCTATCGATGGTATGTTTCCCATATGCAAATCATGAATGCAACTACATGAAGGGGGTATTTTGTTAGAATAAATATTAAGTCCTACTAAGAGATTATGATTGGAGTTATTACTCTACATGAGGTAGGTAAACTCCCAGTTAATATTAGCTCAGATCTATTGGGTTGTTGTAATCCAACAACTCATAGTGATCAACTTTGCTATTTATACAAAGTTGATCCTATGAAATAAATCAATCAGTTCTTGATCTTTTAAGTAATGCTTTGCATATCTATTTTTCTATCCTCAATATTGTTTTATAATATTTCAACATGGTACTAGAGTGAGAGTAGATTTTGCATGCATTCTAGTATTTTAATTAATCTAGTTCATCTAATCCTCTTTTGGATGGTTCTTTTGCTGACTCAATTTATTTAGAAGTTACAGAAAAATCATTTTTTTTTCGATTTATTGTCTTTGTGCTCATGCACTATATTCACTTGTTTTCATTAGAATAGATCTATTTAAAAAAAAAAAAAATCCTCTGGGTAATGCTTATGCTTGTGGAGAACTTGAAGACTAGCAGCGTGTCAAATATGTTGTCATTTTTCTGTCCATAATCTACTGGCAGAGGGAACTTATGATTATCAAGATAAAGGAGTGTTTCTTTTGCTCTGCTGGTCCATTTTTTATATGTAACACTGTCATTTGCTGCCTTTGACCAACGACCTGGAGGTTCATGTGTAGCTCCCCAACGATGCTCTCGATTTGCAAGTCACCTGGAAGCTTTTTTGAGAGGCGTGGTTTTTTATTAACAGAGTTCGTAGTCTATCAAGGCGAGAAGAATTTTTTTCTAAACAGTGTTCATCATCTATCTAAGACACGAAGTTGATCGATAATCTTGATATGCACCCTGCGAAGGCACTCTTTTTTTAAAATTATTCGTAACCTATCAAGGCACGAAAGGAAGCACTATCCTTTTTTACCTGTGTTCGTCATATGCCAATACATGAGGCTATGACCATTCTGACCATTCCTCGATAGTGAAAGTACATCGATAAGGGTGCAATTTATGTAGCTACAGAATGTGTGAGCGTGTCTCCTATCCAGATCGCCTGGAGGAACACTGTGTTAGGTGTGTCGCTACGACCATTGACGTCAGAGTTAGTCAGAGCACGTGGTAAGACTGTCTATCAATTTCACTAGCCTCAGAGAAGAAACAACTACTCTTTTTACCCTAATGATGTCGTCTCTCCTTGGTGCGGAATATATATTGATAAAAATCCTTGTGATACATCTTCTCCATCCTCCAATCGATGCCTGATCTGATCACAATTTATGCCCTTCAATAGCTTCCTTCATTGGTTCTTGATATCATTTCGATTTCTTTTCAAAATTTTCGTGCTCCCTCTTCTATTTATTCCTCCCCTTCTTCATTTCAAGGCACCTCATACTATGCAATCTTTGACTTCGTGATAAATACAGTGTTGGCTTCTAATCACTTTGAATAGTGTCACGAGTCTTTTTTTACACCGAACATCCAAGGTATATGTTTATTTATAATTTTTTCTTTATATTTGTTACATTAATGCCAGCTTTGCTTGAAACACGCTAATACAAAGATGCATACGAAGCTTCCCATCTCATCTTGGTTTATTGAGTGAAGGTGATTCAAGGGAGAAGCCCGCGAATGTGACTCAAGAAGAAGCTCGCATGTTCTGTTTAGCGGTGGACGTGCAGAATGGAAACTTTGTTGTTATATTGTCGTCAAGCCTATGTGTTTTTTTTGAAGCCTTAGAAGATCCATTACTCGCCAAATCTATTATGCGTCAGATGATGCAGTCATGATGGATGACAGAAGGTTGATCAAGGCAGAAGCTTCATATGAGGCTTAGTTTTTCTTTGTAAGACTGGATATATTGTTTACTGATATACTCCAGCACAAACAATATATTGTTTTTTCCAATATTCGGTTCTATAAAGCCTCTCTCACTTTTAAATATTGTATGCCTATCAAAGACTTTCTACAGTGAGAAGCTTCCTTGTAAACATCAATATAAAAAAAAAAATCGGAGGGGTTTTGTTGGTGCCATTTTTGCTGCACCTCTTTGCATCTTGTTTCTGATCTTACTACTGCTTCAATTGCTTTGCATTATTAATCCTCTAAAATCAATTGACCCACTCACTCCCCACAACTGCCATACCTAGAAACCAAGAGTGTTAAATCTCATTACTCAAAAAGGTCTCACACATCTATTAGAAGAAAAGTAGCCTAAAATTGAAAAAGAATATGAAATCTTTGTTCATAAAGAGAAAATTTATGAGGCAATGGGTATTATAAGTATGCATGTAAGTGAAATTTTATGGTTTCACATCTATGAGTGTAAAAATCCATTTGAGAGTTGGGAAAAACTAAAGAAATTATTTGGTAAAGTGGATCAAATAATATCAATGGAGCTTGAAGCAAAATTAACAATAGTATCACTTGAAGACTTCAACACAATTGTGGATTTTCTCACAAAATTTAAGGAAATTCTCACTCAACTAAAAGGTAGTGGCAAAAATAAAATAGAAGAAGAGTGCATCTATCTTATTCTAGCCAAATTAAATGGAGCATTTCAGATATTTGCAACAACCTTTTTTTCTACAATGGATGCCCTTGGTATAAGTTTTAAAATACCTACACTAGAAGATTTTTGTGATAGACTCACTAGAGAAGAAATGAAGCTCTCTAAAATAGAGTCCTCACCCTCATCCTCAAAGGCTTTTATGGCCTCAAATTCCAACAAAGAAAATTCAAGAAAAAATATAAATCCACTTTAACTTGTACTCATTGCAAAAAGGATGGTCATACAGTAAACAGATGTTGGAAGAGGTTACAACAATTAGAAGTAGCAATGAAGGATCATAAAAATGACATTAAAAATAAAATTGGAAAGGCATTAAATGTTCAAGGGAAATATATAAAGACTTCATCAAATTATTGGGTTCTAGATTCAAGTTCTACTCATCAT
The DNA here is from genome assembly GCA_028583015.1 of Wollemia nobilis. Classification (NCBI taxonomy): domain Eukaryota; kingdom Viridiplantae; phylum Streptophyta; class Pinopsida; order Araucariales; family Araucariaceae; genus Wollemia; species Wollemia nobilis. The sequence continues at coordinate 3,224,426 of JAQPPZ010016901.1, read as the reverse complement.
ATGACTTCCTCGCATAAGTCATTTACATCTATTGCCTCAAGCTCCACTTGCGGCATTGAAATTGGTGATTCTTCCTTCATTCCAATAAAGGGCAAAGGTGACATTCTCTTAGATGGTGGTCATATAAATGATGTTCTTTATGTTCCAGATATTTCTACAAACCTCCTTTCTATCTATCAAATATGTACATCTGGTAAAGGGAAAACAGTCCAGTTTTCACCTAAAGGAGTTGAAATAAAAGAATTACAAGAACCATATTCCCTTATAGCTAAAGGAGACATTGACCATAGAGCACAACTATTTCACTTTAAGGGGTTTAAGGATTCTAATATAACTTCATGATTTTTTGCTCATGGGATCTTGAAAGCAAACTTTGGCACGAAAGGTTTGGTCATCTCAGTTATTACTATTTGAAAAAGTTAAGTAATCATGATATGGTACTTGGGTTGCTAAAGATCTCCTCTATTGATGGTGTATGCCTTGGTTGTGCTCTAGGAAAACAACACCAAGATCCTTTTTCCCAAGTAGTTCCAAAACATCCTCTCTTTTGGAACTAATCCATAGTGATTTAATGGTTTTTCCTCATCCCTCTTTTAAAGGAGCCAAGTATACCTTAACTTTCATTGATGATTTCTCTCATCGTACTTGGGTATACTTTCTCAAATACAAAAGTGATGTCCTCTCTCACTTCAAAAAATTTAAAACCTTAGTTGAAAATCAAGCATCTTGTAAAATAAAAAATCTAAGGACAGATAATTGGGGGGAGTACTTCGGTAATGAGTTTTCTCAGTTCCTTTCAGCTCATGGGATTATTCATCAATATTCAGTATCTCATAATCCTCAGAAAAATGGTGTAGCAGAAAGAAAAAATAGATCATTAAAATAAATGTCTAACTGTATGATTCACTCAAGGGATATTTTACCAATTTTTTGGATGGAAGTAGTCAATTGTGCCAGCTTCATACAAAACTGCACACCTCACAAGGCTCGTAGTCATTTGAATCCAGAAGAAGCCTAGTATGGCTCAAAAATTGATGTCTCCTTCTTTCGAATATTTGAAAGTACTTCTTGGGCCCACATTCCAAAGAAAAAGTGAAAATATTTAGACAAGAAAAGCAAACAACTTATTTTTGTTGGCTATTGTGAGGATATCAAAGCCTACAGGTTACTTGATCCTGCTACTCATGAAGTATTTTTCACAAAAATGTTCAATTTGATGAAAGCCTCCCAAGTAATGATCCTCATTCATCTTCTACAATACAGGTGAACTCCACTGAATCTTCCTCATTTCCTGAAGCATTATCTGATGAAGAACAACTTAATGAAGATTCTTCACAAAATGAGCTCATAAATAAAAATTCTTCACATCATGAGCTCGTCTCCAATGATCCAGAATCACCTATATTTTTTACTCCAAAAATGCTAAATTAGGCTTGCACAACTGTCAGTGAAGCAACACCTTACATTCAAGATCTTCCATATTCTAGGCATGCCCACTCTTTGGGTACAAGCCTTGTTTGTCATTCAATTTCAAATAATCCTCAATCCTTATTGCATTCTAATGGGATAAAAGAATGGGATAATTCCATGGAAGAAGAATATTATTCCTTGATAAAAAAATCAAACCTGGTATCTAGTTTGTCTTCCTAAAGGAAGAAAATTGGTTCATTGTAAATGGGTTTACTGAACCAAATATACAACATATGGAACCATTGACAAATACAAAGCTTGCCTGGTAGCTAAAGGTTTTTCAAAAATTGAAGGTATTGATTATTTAGAAACCTTTACCCCTATTGCAAAAATGGATTTTGTTAGGCTTGTACTAGCACTTGTAGCCTCACAAAATCGACCCATATTTTAGATGGATGTAAAAAGTAATTTCTTGCATGGTGACTTAAAAGAGGATATATTTATGGAGCAACCCACTGGATTTATTCAAGACTCTTCTCTAGTTTGCAAACTAAGAAAGTATCTCTATGGTATCAAACAAGCTCCTCGAGCTTGGTATGAGAAGATGGATTCTTTCCTTCTCACCATCGAATTTTCTCGTTGTGAGTCTGATGCTACAGTCTATATTTGGAGGGAACAAAATGCCATCACCATTCTTGTCCTCTATGTTGATGATCTACTTCTCACTGGTAGTTCCACTTCCCACATTCAGACTATAAAACACTCCCTTTTTGAGAAATTCGAGATGACTGATCTCGATTTGGCTCATTACTTCCTTGGATTTCAAATCACTCAAACAGATTTAGGGATTTCATTTGTTAGAAGAAGTATAAACTAGATCTTCTTTAGTGGTTTTGTATGGATGACTGTAAGCCTTCTCCCATGACTTTTCAGTTAGGATTCACTTTAACTTCTTCTTGCACTTCACCTCTATGTGATGCTACACTGTATAGACAACTCGTAGGGAGTCTATTATACCTGACTCATACTCGCCTTGATATTTCCTATGTTGTTGGATTAATATATTGGTTTTCTCAAACCCCTCATTTCATACATTGGTAGGTAGTAAAGTGAATTCTTTGCTATCTATAAGGTACTACACATTTTGGGTTGTTCTATGGTAGAGGATAGAAGAGATTGTAGGATACACTAATTCAAATTGGGCAGGTTCAGTTGAATATAGATGTTCCACCTCTGGCTATATTTTTTGTCTAGGTTCTTCACCTATATATTGGTCATGCAAAAAACAATAGTTTGTTGCATTATCATCTATAGAGGCAGAGTACAAAGCTATAGTATTTGCCAGTCAAGAGGCTCTTTGGCTTCATCAAATATTGAGAGAGTTTTATTTTTTCCATGATTTGCCTATCATACTTTGGTGTGACAACAAAAGTACAATTCATATCTCTCATAATCTCATAGAGCATCATCACACCAAACACATTGATATTCACATGCACTTCATTCGATAACACATTCAGGATGGGGATATTTACCTGAAATATATTCCAACAGAGCGTCAGATTGTAGACATCTTCACCAAACCCTTTGTTTCTCCACGCTACCTTCATTTGCGTGAGAAAATTGGGGTAAGGAAGCTATTCTAATGGGGGTTTTGATGAGGACATATTTCTCTCCCTCCTTCTTCTTCTTCTTCTTCTATATCTTTAGGTATATGGCTTTTCCCATGAGGTTTTTTTTATCATCTATCCAAAATAAGTTATGCTATATATTGTACATGAGTACCTCATCAGGCCTTGTTGTCGGGACTCATTTCAGTGGTTTTACCACTTCTTTAATGCTATTTTAGTATATTGTACATGAGTACCTAATCATGAATTGTTTTTGGGACTCATTTCATGTTTTTCCACTTACCCCTAGTATCACTTAAGGGGGTTTTTAGAATACATCTTAAGTCCTACTAGGAGATTCTAATTGGATTTATCACTCCTACATGAGGTAGGTAAACTCCCAGTTAATATTAGCTTAGATCTATTGGGTTGTTGTAATCCAATGGATCACAATGATCAACTTTGCTATTTATACAAATTTGATCCCATGGAATAAATCAATCAGTTCTTGATATTTTCAAGTAATGCTTTGCATATCTATTTTCCTATCCTCAATATCGTTTTACAATATTTCAACATATTCATCAATGTTATCTTGAGTTGTTTGATGAATAAGTCATCATTATCATTTTTCTTTATTATGACATCTCATTCTCAGTGTTTGATCCTTTCTTCCACCCATGAGAATACATGTTCCTACAAACATGCAAATATATTAGCAACATCATATTCTTACATAAAACAAATATTTACAACAACTAATAATCATATAGCCATACAATCCATCATTAAAATAGCATATCATTCATAAGTCCATCATATGAAATAAATTTACCAAGGGAGTGTCATGGCATACTACCTCCTTAGGCTAAACACGATCCTCTACATTTCATAAATATACTGAAATTAAAACAAAATTACATTTCATTTTAAAATAAAAATGAAAAGTATCTCTACATATCAACCACTTTATCCCAAGTGGCATTTCTCTTAGAATAGTGGTCCCACTGGACCTTGCACCGTTCTAGAGTTTGATTCCTCATAATTTTGGAATGAAACTCTAGAATCTTCACAGGTTTCACCTCAATCACCGAGGGGTTGGCTACCTACAAGTTAGAAACATTCCATACATAATCAGAATCAACAATATATATCCTAAGCAAGGATACATGGAAATTGTTATGGATATTTGATAGGTTGGGCGGTAAGGCAAGATGATAGGCTACATGACTTATCTTCTCAATAATTTCAAAGGGACCAACATATCTAGGATCCAACTTAGTAGATTTTATGGTTCTCTTCTTGGGTTTTACTCTCAAGAACACTATGTCTCCCATAGATTACTCTTGAGATTATCTCTTAAGATCAGCATAGCTTTTATGATGATCAACAACTTCCCTAAGTCTCTACCTAATCCTCCTATGATATTCCTCCTTTTTTGAACTACACTTGAACCAACAACTACCCAATCCTTCAAATTATCTAAAGAGAGTGGTGTCTTGCATTTCTTATCATGCAAAACTTTAAATGGGGCCATACCTAAGGAATCATGATGTCCATTGTTGTATGCAAATTCTACTAGATGCATAAAGTCTTCTCATCGAGACTCTGGTCCATGTAGTACATACAAATCATATCTTCCAAGGCCTGCTTTACCCTCTCTATTTGACCATCTATTTTTGGATGGTATGTAGAACTTATATTCAACTTCATACTAACTGCTACAAGACTTATTTATTATTAATTTCAAAGGGTCCAATATATTTGGGATCCAACTTAGTAGATTTTGTGGTGCTATTCTTGGATTTTACTCTCAGGAACACTCTATCTCCCATAGAGAAATATAAAGGTGATCTCTTAATATTGGCATAGTTTTTCTGATGATCAATGGATTCCTTAAGCCTCTGCCTGATCCTAAGTTGTTCCTCCATTTCTAGAACCACATCTAAACCAACGACTACCCGATCCTCCAGATTATCCCAAGAGAGAGGCATCTTGCATTTCCTACCGTACAAAGCTTCAAGCGGGGCCATATCCAAGGAAGCATGATATCCATTGTTGTATGTAAATTCCACTAGATACAAAAAGTCTTCCCATCGAGACTTTTAGTCCATGTAGTACATACGAAATATATCTTTCAAGACATATTTTACCTGTTAGAATAAGTGAATATTCTCTTAAGTTTCACTAGGATACACACTTGATTTTCCACTCCTCCATGTTTTAGGAGAAATCTCAGTGGTGTCTTCATTAGGTTTTATGAGTTTCACTCCTCTATGTGTCAGGAGAACTCTCAGTGGTGTCTTCATTAGGTTTTATGAGTTTTTGTAATCCAACGGCTCTCAATGATCAACTCTGCTATTTATACAAATTTGATCCTAGAGATAAATCAATCAGTTCCACTCTTCTCTTCATATTTTGTGTAATACTTTGCATATCTATTATTGTGAAATTCTATTATTGTGAAATTCTAACATGCATATCTATTTGTATTCTTCCATTCTTCCTTTAGTTTAGATTCTTCGAATTGTCGAAATTCGTTACCTTGTCTACGTTCATTTTGCAAGCCGCCATTTTTTTATTATTATGGCTCTCCAAAAATGATGACAGACAAATGTTGTATATCTTATAATAAAATAGTCTTTTTGGGGGGGGATCTTATAGTGCACTTTATTGCGCTATTGTGTGTCGAAAGGGGGGTTTCTTACTTGCATATTCTCCTCAATTATTTTAAAATGCAACTTCATTTTTTTTCATAAGGGATATATATTTAGATCAATATTAGCATAACAAAAGATACTTCATTTAAATTTAAAAAAAAAAAATTGGTTTTACTCTTTAAGTTTACCAAGAATCCATTTTTTATTAAGTAAATTGCATATATAATTTTTTCAAAAACATGTATATTTTAATAATTACCTTTTACCCCAAAAATATTTTGTCTACGTTCCACGTATCAAACTCCATAAACCTTATAGTCTCCCTCATGTAAGGGCAGGTTTTTTGAACAATTGGTATAAAGGCCTGACAGATATTTTCTTATCAATAATTTTTCTTTGGAAATCTCAAAACTTATAGTCTCCCTCACGTAAGGGTGGTTTTGGAGAAGACCAATTAAAATAGTTGCCCCTTGCATTTCAAAACCAAAACCCTTCTTATGATCACATTACTTATAGTTTCCCTCAAATTAGGGCAGGTATTGTGATCCTAAAGGATTTGGAAATCTAAAGCAAAACAATTATAGGCCTCATTATACTTATAGTTTCCCTCTCGTAAGGGCAAGTATATTTGATTCACCTATTATTGAACAAAGCTTCATTTTCCTTAAATCAATTAAATTCCTTTTTTGGAGTTTTAAAGGGGGGAGTATTAATAACTATTTTTAAGAAATAGCTTTTCTCACCTTTTCTTATTCTCTAAAGGTGTTATTTTTAAATCTACAAATGTATTTTACTCTCTAAGGGTGTTAATGTTAAACCTATTTTAAATTAAAGCTTTACACATTTTTTAAAAGTTATAAAAAATATATAAAATTTTATAATACTTTTTAATAAAAGTTTTCATAAACCTAATATTTTCCATAATTGAAGTTTTAAGGAGGGAGTATTGGTAATTTAAAACTTCAATCCCTTTCTTGTGTTAAGATGAATTCAATTGAGCCCCTCACCCCTCACAACTTTCACTCATGGTAACCCAAAATTTTAAATCTCTTTCTCTTTCAAAGGGTTAAGAGAAAAGCGTCATTTGTAACCTAATAAATAAATTCCTTTTTTTTGTTTTGTCTTTTAGGGAGGGTGTATTCTTCTAGATTTATTTATAGTAGCCTTCAATTTTTAGAGATATATATTGTTTATAAAGTCTCTAAAACGTATAAGAAGATATTCACAAAACTTCATGCCCACCCTCATTTATTTCAAATCAAATATATTTTTATTTTTGTTTTATAAGATCTTACTAGCAATTCCATTACATTGGTATACAAAAATATATACCTATCTCAAAAAATATATTTTTGGTTAACCAAATCTCTCATTTTTCACTTCAATTTCTCATTTGAAGTTAATGGAGGGGTATTTATAGTCAGAAAAGTTTTTTCTGAAACGGACACAATGGTGGTGTCCATTTTTTAGTTTCAAGACTATTTTCAATGATGTTTTAAATTTGAAAATTATTGTATCATGGAGTGCACTCTCGGTTGAACCCAACACTCCTAGCATTGATGCCCTTGTTTTACTAATTGTCCATTCTTTGGACCTTGTTATTCAACCCATTGTGTCATATAGGTGGATACCACTAAGTATGCTTGTGGAGTCAATTTGGACATCCCTTATAGTTTTTTGTGGTTCTTTATCCATCCTATATTCACATTATTTTTGTGAGACAGTTTGATTTCATGGTTCACGAGCACTAGTCTGGGAGTATGAATTCTTTTCTACAAGTCTCTAATTTTTTGAGACATATAATGGATCCATTACAGGCTTCTTAATGGAATTTGTCCTAAAGAGGGGGTTGAAGAGGACATAGTCCTTCCTCTCAATCCTCCATGCACATCTTCCTTATTCTTCTATTTTGGCAAGTAGTTTCCCCTTGAAATTTTCTACCATTAACCTAATTTTGTTGTTTGTCCACAAGGTTTGGACCTATTTATCAACCTATTGTACTCATATATGTGGAAACCACATACTCATGCTTGTGGGGTCATTTTTGGACTACCCATGCAATTTTTTGTGGTTCTATCTCCATCCTATCTTCACTTTGGATTTAGGGGGTTTTTCTTTAAAGATATTTATTCTTTTGATCACATGTTGTAAATGAGTATCTTATCAGGCCTTGATGTCGGGACTCATATTTGTGGCTATGCCATCTCTATTGTACATGAGTACCTTATCAGGCCTTGGTTTTGGGACTCATATTATGTAGGTATGCCACATATTGTTTATTCCTTTTTCACTTACCCCTACTATCACTTAATGGGGGGTGTTAAAGTATCTTGGTGCATAGATTTTTTCACCTCTCTCTCATTCTTCTTCTTATTATTAGAAGCACTTCATTCGATAGCATATTTAGAGCAAGGACATACACTTGGAATATATTCCAACTGAGGCATAAATTTCAGACATCTTCACAAAGTCAATTTCTTCTTTGTGTTGCCTTTAGTTCCGATAAAAACTTGGAGTATTACATCTGCACTAATAAAGAGGTCTTCCACCTCTCACAAATTATAAATGAGTGCCTCATCAGGCCTTCTTATCGAGACTCATCATTTCTTTGTATAGGAGGACAATCTTCGCCATCCGAATACAAGCCTCTTTCATACTTCTTTGCTTTTGATTGATGGATTTTCCCATTGGGTTTTTACCATCACTTCAAAACAAAGGGGTGATAGTTGGTTTTTCCCCATAGGGGTTTTTTCCACCAACTATCTATATTGTACATGAGTACCTAATCAGGCCTTGTTTTTGGGACTCATATTTTATTTTTTAAAGAGGACAGTATTCGCCATTCGAATAAAAGCCTCTTTCATACTTCTTTGTTTTTTTATTAGGTGGCTTTTCCCACTGGGTTTTTACCATCATTTCAAAACAAAGGGGTGATAGTTGGTTTTTCCCCACAGGGGTTTTTTCCACCAACTATCCATGTTGTACATGAGTACCTAATCAGGCCTCGTTGTCGAGACTCATTTTTAGAATCTCCCCTAGTATCACTTAAGGGTGGTGTTAGAATAAGTGAATATTCTCTTAAGTTTCACTAGGATACACACTTGAGTTTCCACTCCTCCATGTGTCAGGAGAACTCTTAGTGGTGTCTTCATTAGGTTTGATGAGTTCCACTCCTCCATGTGTCAGGATAACTCTCAGTGGTGTCTTCATCAGGTTTTATGAGTTATTATAATACAACGACTCTCAATGATCAACTCTGCTATTTATACAAGGTTGATCCTAGAGATAAATCAATCAGGTCCACTCTTCTCTTCATATTTTGTGTAATACTTTGCATATCTATTATTGTGATATTCTAACATTACCCTCTCTATTTGAACATCTATTTTTGGATGGTATGCAAAATTTATATTCAACTTCATGCCAATCGCACGGTGAAGAGCTTGCCAAAATGTAGATGTAAATTTTAAATATCTATCCAATATTATCACTTTAGGAAACCCATGTAACCTGAATATCTTTGTGGCAAAAATTTTAGCCACTACTAGAGCATCATCTTTCATGCTCCCTCGTATAAGGTGTGCAACCTTGGTCATGTTTTCCAAAAATACAATAATTACATCATATTTGTACCTATTCTTAGGTAATCCCACAATAAATTCCATTGATATGGCCTACCATTTTTGCACAGGTATATCTTGTGGTTATAAATATCTGATCGAATGCCTATGATCAACTTTTACTTTTTGGCATTCCATGCATCTAGCAATGAATTTGGTGATATCCTTCTTCATACCAGTTTAGAAGAAGATCTTTTTCATATTCTCTATAATCTTAGCCTCCAAGATGAGCAGGGAGATTTATGCACCTCCTACATAATCAATCCCCTTACATCACCATTATTAGGTATGAAAACTTTGTCTTTGAAGCACAAAAGCCCATATTTCATGTTGTAATCCTTATTTTCTTCTAGATTTTTTTTCATATTTACCTGTATGTCATTAAAAAATAGATTTTGTGCATGCACCTTCCTAACTTGGTCCATCAAATTTGTATGACTATGGGTCAATGCAGTTATATACCTTTGTCTACTCAAGGCATTAATGACCTTATTCTATTTTCATTTAATATATTCTATACCAAAGTCATACTAAAATAAGAACTCAATCCACCTTCTCTATCTAGCATTCAGCATGGGTTGAGTGAAGATATACTTCAAACTCTAATGATTGGTTTGAAGCTCAAAATATTTTCCTAGAAAATAGTGTTGCCACGTTTTGAGTGCATGCATGACTACTGCTAGCTCCAAATATGTGTGGCATAATTCACCTCATGCTTCCTAAGTTTCCTTGATTTATATGCCACTACTAATTCATCTTGGAATAGCACTCCACCTAATCCTTCTAATGATGCATCAGTACAAACTAAATAATTCCCCTAAGGATCCAGAATTTTTAGTATAGGTGCATAGTTAGTTTTTAAGTAACTTGAAAGAAAATTTGCACTTATCTATCCATTTAAATTCCTTTCCTTTCCTTCTAATATTATTTATTGTATAGGTGATATTAGAGTAATCCTTCACAAATCATCTATAATAACCTGTAATGTTAATGAATTTGCGTACTTCGAACACATTTGTAGGTTATGGCCAACTCATGATGGGCTTAATATTCTTGGGGTCTACTGTAATCCCTTCTATAGATATGATATGCCCTAGATATTGTACCTCTAGAACATAAAATTCATATTTTGACAAATTACCATAGAGTTATTTATTCCTTAATATATCAATCACTATCCTCAAGTGCTTGGCATGGTCTTCCTTAGTCTTAGAATATATCAATATATCATCCAAACAGAAGTATAAATCTATCCAACTACTTCCTAAATACATAGTTCATTAGATTCATGAAGGCTATTGATGAAATGGCCAGTCCAAAAGGAAACATTATGAACTTATAATGCCCATATAGAGTCTTGAAAGCAGTTTTGTGGATGCCCTTCTCATGAATTCTTAATTAGTGATAGTTTGATTTTAGTTCAACCTTATAAAATACTATTTTTAGGCTAACCCCTTTACTAGAAACCATTTAAGTTGTACTTTTAATTCTTGCATTTTGATAATATTCATCTTATACAGAGTTCTATGAATAGGTTCCGTTCTTGGCATCAATTCGATGGTGAAATAGAATTCTCACTTTGGAGGAAGTCCAGGGAGATCTTTAGGAAACACATCCCTAAATTCTTACAAGATTGGGTGTTTCCAAACACCTCATATTTTTTATTCTTATCAAACTTATTTAGTTTTACAACGAATATCATTCCCCATTTTTTCATGGTCTTTTTAAGTTGCATTGCTAACAACATATTGGATCAAAATAACCCTTGTTCACTAACGATTATCAATATTATATTATCCTTATTAGTGTAATCAATCTATCTGTTGAGTGGTGTTTTAACCCGATTGTGAAAACACACTCTCCTGTAGGATCCGAGTCCTAAATCCTCTGCTTGCAAAGAAAAAATTTCTCCAAGGTTCTTATTTTGCTGATTATTAATTATCAAGGATTTTGTTTAAAATGAAATGCTAAGAACACCTTAGGGTTTGCAAGTGGATGTTAACAAGGGGCACTTGTGGTTTATTAATTTTGAACTTTCAATGGACTCAAAATGAATAAAATCTGCTTTAACCTCTAATTCGATGGATTTTCGGTGATTTATTCAAACACAGTAATTAAGCTGCTGAAAATAAAATATGGGTTTGAAAAGCAAAGACAAAAATAAAATAAAAGTAACAATAAAAATAGATTACAGTCAGAAAGTTGTCACTAATCTGATGAAACCGAAGATACTGAGGCTTTCTACATGCAACCTAACCTAATGAACTTGCACATCCACACAATCCAAATAGGCCAGGTGCGAGTCTCGAGGGTTTCTGTGGTAATTCCGGAAAAGAGGCATTCGCATGAAGCAACCAAGAGATCTTGCATTAACTTCACCTAAAAACCTAAGAAATCTGGAAGGGAAATATAAACATTAAATCATGCATGCAAAAGTTACTCCTTCTTTCTCATCCAATAAGATGCCAACTCTCTGTATTTGTATTTAAATGATATCTCGATTACATTCAAAAATGTTCCAGGTGTGAAAGAAAATCCCAGAATAAAAAGAAGGAAATTGCCCAAGTACGGGCCCAGAATAGCACAAAGCCTTCGTCTCTGCAACTCCGTATTCGGCAATTTCCAACCCCTTCTTCGATTTGCAATTCTGGCTTTATAGCATTGTTATGGCTCTTCGATTTCCTCCGTCGCTTCATTTCCTCTTCCTGTGGGTGACCCTTCAAATTCCTGCTTTTTCTCGCTTTGATTCACGCTCAAATTTGGAAACGTCCCGAAATTCACTCTGCATGTAACGCCCCTGCAAGTTTGACACCTGCACGCCACGTGTCACGCACTTTCTGCACCTGTCATACCGCTTTTCTGTGACAGAACCCGACAAAACTGCAAGTCTACCCGTTCATCTTCCCGGCCACGAAATCGTGACATGTCGCGAAATCGTGACATGTCGCGAAATCGCGACGTCTTTCTCTGCCGTACGCGTCCAACGGCTTTCGTAGCGATATCGCTACCGTTTCCCAGTCGGGCCTCCTTGGCAACTTTATGTCGCGATTTTGCGACCATTATCATCCTCTTGCCTTCCTTCGACAAACCGTCGCGATATCGCTACCGTTTTTATCTTCCGTACGCCTTGGCAAAACTCGTCGCGATATCGCGACCATTTTTCCTTTCGGACCTTCATGCAGCTTTACGTCGCGAAATCGCGACCATTTTCTCCGTCCGTATAGTTTGCTAAAACACATCGCGATTTCGCGACACTTCCTCGCTTTGAGCTCGATTTTCATTTCCGTCGCGATTTCGCGACATCTTCCTTGACCGTACGACTTTGCCAAAATGCGTCGCGAAATCGCGACACCTTTCATCATCCGTGCGCTTCCGCAAAACTCGTCGCGAAATCGCGGCGCTTTTCCCTTTCGGACCTTCATGCGGCTTCTGTCGCGATATCGCGACCATTTTTCTTTAACTGTCCTTACCGTGAAATCGCGACCATTTTTCCGTACACCTTTGCTGCAATCGGTCGCGAAATCGTGATGTCTTTCCTATCACGATATCGCGACGTTTTTTTTGCTTCCGTACACCTTTCCAAAACACGTCGCGAAATCGCGACACTTTTCATCATCCGTACGCTTCGGCAAAACACGTCGCGATTTCGCGACACCTTTTCTTTCTCGTCACGACACGTCGCGATTTGGACACCTTTTCTTCCTCTTCGACACCTTTTTCTTCCTGGTCACCGACACGTCGCGATTTGACCACCTTTTCTTCCTGGTCACGACACGTCGCGATTTCGCGACACCTTTTCTTCCTGTCACGACACGTCGCGATTTTTCTTCCCTTGTCGCGTGATTTTCCGCACATGTCACGATTTCGACAAATTTCGTGACCCCTTTCTACACTTGTGCATTTTCTCTTTTTTTTTTCAATTCTGGCATCTGGGTCACTGAGATCCTTCCCTGTGAGCCTGCAAAAAGGTGGGTCCCCAATTTTGGGGTGTGTTGTGGATCAACCACAACAAATGGCGACTCTGCTGTCAAATGCTCTTGAGCATTTTAGTAAGAACCCAACCTGAAACATATCACAAACTCGTAAATACATGTTAGCACATGAGCAAAATAACAAATGCCCAAAGATCAAAAGTACATGAATCATCAGAATCATCAAGTATTAGCTGAGTGTGTGCAATGTGTTTTCATTCCCTATCGTTTGAAATTGATCAACATTCCATTATCAGTTTTGCATGAATGCATATATGAGATGGTGAATGATTTGTGGTCCTAAATGAATGAGCTAGAAGATTTTGCTTTTCCTAATAAGCATGATCATTCTCCTACTATTATGTACAAGCATTCAAGATTGCCAAACCCTCTTAGGACCCACAAGTTCATTTCCTTATTGTATCCCAAAGTTGGTTATGAGTCCCTACTATCTAAAACCCATGTGCAAGTGAATGTGAAATCAGAACTTTGGGGAATCAGACTCCCAACCAACCGAGATGAGAGTTTAACCCTATCCTTACTATTCTGATTTGGAGTTTATTACCTCACTTTAAGCAAAATAATTAAACCAATTATGGAAGAAATGGTCATGCTAGTCTAACCCTCTAGACAATCAGTGGTCTTGTTTTTAGGCAAGACATGATGCCATGCATGGGCATATCTAACCCCACAATCCAGAACATATCTTCATTTCCTTGGACCTTGGGGATGACTACCCATCCCTTGCAGAGGACAAGTAGTACGATCCTTACAATCCAAAATAAAGATGAGATGGGAAAAATTTATTTATTTATTTATTTCTTGGACCTTGGGGATGACTACCCATCCTGGTTAGGGACAAGTAGTACGATCCTTACAATCCAAACCTTAGATATAAATCATTAATTCTATTGCTTAAACCTTGGGGATGACTACCCATCCTTTGCGAGAGGACAAATAGTACGATCCTTACAATCCAAGACTTACTATGAAATGAGACATAAGAGCTTTGGGGAATCGGATTCTCAACCAACCAAGATGAGAATTTATGCCCTATCCTTACTACTCCATGTGGGTCAAATCAAAGCTTTGGGGAATTGGATCCTCAACCTAAGTTTGATGAGGATTTAACCCTATCCTTACTACTACGATTTTAAGCTTTAAGCTTTATGGAAGTGGTTAAAACCACTGTTTTAAGGATCATGTTGCATAATAGGATAGACATGAAAACCACTTTCGCTCAACCTTTTCTTCCAAGCTAGGTTTTGATCATTTTACTCAAGATCTTTTTTAATTTATGATACGTGCTTGGTTCTAGATATCTCAAGACTCAGTTTCCAACCTTAGGAGCTACTTACATATATGTTATAACACAACCCTAAGAGGATTTGACATACTTTCATGGCTTGTACATAAGATGCATATGCAACTAAAATGAAATGTATGTGAGGTGAGATGGAATATGAATGCATTACTTCTTGAATTGTGAATGAAATGATTTATCATGCAAAACTGATTCTTTCATATATCACAAAGTCAAACAATATAACTTAAAAAGTTTTGTGCAACTTGTGGAGCTTTTACAAGACAATTCCAATATTTCATATTCTCCTAATCCTTAAGCATAAGTTGACATCTCAATTTTCTATTATTATTATTATTATTATTATTTATTTTTTTTTTTAAATTAACACACATGTCAATTGAAATCAAATCCATAATCAAAATCCTAACTAAACTAACAATCCTAAACAATAAAAACAAAATCTGAAAATCCTTCACCAACACCAACGAGAATAATATCAAAGTCTCACAACCTAAGGGCTAAAATAATGCTTTAGAATCTGCCCATTAACTGGGAGCATGAAATCTTTCCCTTCTAAGGTTTTTAGTCTGAAGGTGTTCTTCCCAAGAATTTCTGAAATCTGATATGGGCCTAACCGAGAGACAATCAAACTTTTGATGGTTTCCTTTTTCCTCATGTCTTTTGTCCCATAGTAACACCAAATCTGAAATTCTGAATGATTTAACTTTGGCCCTTCTATCAAACCATCTCTTGATGACTTCCTGGTGTTTGTTCATGTGATTCATGGCTTCTTCTCTCTTTTCATCCAGGTGCAATAACCGGCTCAATCTAGCTTCAACTTGATCATCTGTCCCCATGTACTCTTGTATGAAATGTAAGGTCTGCAACTCCAAATTTCCTTGGAAATATCGGGTCTTGCCCATAGACCAAATGATAGGGAGTATTCCCTATAGCTTCTTTCACTCTGGTCCTATCTGCCCACGAGGGCAAACTTTAATTGACTATGCCGGTCCCGAGGATTCTTTTCCGGCAACTTCTTAATAGTATTCAACAAATTCTTATTTGAAGATTCGGCCAACCCATTTCCTTGAGGATAGTAATTGGATGCAAACTTTAAGCTCACTTTATTATCATATGCCCATTCTGCAAATTGTGTGGAAATGAAAGCTTTACCATTGTCATTGACAATAGAATCGGGCATTCCATATCTTGTGATAATTTGATCCTCAAGGAATTTAATCACAACGTACGTGGTGGCGTGTTTAGTGGGAATCGCTTCGTCCACCTTGTACGGTGAGTACTGTAGTTGTCAAAATAAATTTGTGAGAGTCGGAAGAATTTGGGTTAATAACCCCGATAAAATCCGAGTCCCCACTTGTGCAAACGGTCTCATTTCAACTACAAGTTGCAACGGCATGGCTGCATTTCTTTCTCTATTTGCGGCCACTTGACGGATGTGACAAGATCGCACATGAGCATGCGCATCTTTGAATATATGAGGCCGGTAATATCCTGCTCGCGAGGATTTGGTGTCTTGTAGGATTGGCTGCACCATGACCGGTTCCGTGCTTGCCATGAAATTCTTGCAACACCCTGGCGGCTTCGTCTTTGCTCAAGCATCTCAGGTAGATACCTTCGTGATTTTTCTGTAAAGTACACCGAGACTTTATCGGATAGTTAATAGATTTAAGCCTTAGAGCTCTCCTTTGTGTTGAATTCAAATTAGACGGGCACTTACCGAGTCAATAAAAATTGCACAATATCAACATACCGAGTCCTCCTTAGCCATGTATTACGTATTTGAGCATTGACCTGTTATTTGCGGATCATTTTCTGCGATCGCCTTTGCCAGTCCTTGTCCTCGAACTAGTTTCATTGGTTGGATTTCGAGATCAAATTCTTGGATGGTTGCAATCCACTTTCCTCTCTTTTCACCTAGTTCATTATGTAAAAACATGGTCTTGGCGACGGGAATCGGGTACAATGGCAATAATTCTGCTGTGTACGATGTAATGCCTAAATTTTTTCACGGTTTTGAAAAGTGCGTACATTTGCTTATCAAGGATTGAATACCTTAATTGGGCATCTTTTAAGGGGGCACTTAAAAACGCAATGGGCTTTTCGGCATTATCTTCGCCTTTTTGGGTTAATACACTCGCCAAGGAGTGCTCCGATGCAAAAGCATAAATGTAAAAAGGCTTGGAATAGTCTGGGCTTATCAAGACCGGGGCTTTGGAAATGGCGTCTTTGATATTATGGAAAGCCACTCTACTTTCCTCGTTCCATCTTACGTCCACATCTTTCTTGAGCATCTGGTTTAGAGGTTTAGCTATCTCAGCAAAGCTAGAAATGAACTTCCTCACAAAATTGACTTGCCCAAAGAAAGACCTCAATTCTTTTTCTTGCTCGGGAGAGGTAGGTCTTGGATAGCTTGTATCCTTTACGGGTCGATGGATATTCCCTCCTTTGAAATAATGTGACCTAGCGGTTTCCCTTCTGTCACTCCAAAAATGCATTTCTTGGGATTTAATGAAATTCCATGTTCCACTGCACCTTTGAAGCACCTTCTTTAAGTCTTTAACATGATCCTCTCTCTTCTTCGAAAAAACTGGGATATCATCCACATACACGATGATGCATTTGCCTATTAGTCCTTTGAATGCGTAATCCATGGCGCGTTGAAAAGTTGCACCAGCATTTAATAGTCCGAATGGCATTCTCTTATATGCAAATGTCCCCCACTTGGTAGTGAAGGTTGTTTTCATCCTGTCATATGGATGTATAAGAACTTGGTTGTACCCAGAATATCCATCGAGAAAGGACATCATTTCTGATCCATTTACCATTTGCAAGATTTCATCGATTGATGGCAATGGATAATTATCTTTACGGGAGGCCTTATTAAGATTTCGAAAATCTATGCACAGCCTAATCTCTCCACTCTTTTTTCTCATTTGGAGCGAGGTTAGCCACCCGGGTTGAGTGCCTAACGGGAAAAATGATTTTCGCCTCCAACGGTCTTTTAACCTCCTTTTCGATCAAAGGCTCCAATAGCGGGTTAACAACTCGCTGTCTTTGCCTAAAAGGCTTGGAGTCTGGCTTCAAAGGTATGGTATGCGTGATAATGTTATGATTGTAAGTCTTTAGCTCATTGTAGTTCCAAGCAATACAATCTATGTAATGCTTCAAAGTCTGTATTATATTGCTCCTTTCTTCCTCTGTACATGCCTTTGCTATGTACACCTCCTTTGGATTATCTGCACTCCCCAGTTAATTGAATCGCATGCATCTTTGGGGAGCGGGACTCTTTTTCTTTTCTTGTTCTTGCATTCCATGTCGAACATTTTTTCTAATGAAACCACGTCTTTAGGGATTTTGTTGGATTGATACGCAGTTTCACTTTCTTCTGTTTCATCCTGCCACCTTTGTTCCTCATCGATCACTTGATTTTCAAAAATACCTGAGTTTGTGACAAACTTGAAGATGTGCTGTCACACTCAAAAACATGGAAATTCTTCACATTATCAGGTATTGATGGACAAGGAACCAGCTCAATGGAAAACTTTTTACATCTTTTTATATCCACCGGGTTTAACATGCCCGCGGCGACTGCAAGAGAGTCTGCTATTCGATTCCCTCTCCTAGAAATAAGGGCTATGTTGAATGCATCAAACTCCTCCATGAGATCCATAACCCTAGTCCTATAAAGGCTCAGTCTTTTGTCGCGGCATGTATCTTGTCCTTTGATTTGCTTGACAACCAACTCGAGAATCACCCAAAACCTTCAAGCATTTAACATGTTTGCTCAATGCTAGACGTAAACCGTAAATCAATGCTTCGTATTCTGCCACATTGTTTGTGCAAGGAAATTGCAATCTGTAGGCGGCCAATAATGGTTTACCTCCTGGACCAGTGAGCTCGACTCCAGCTCCTGCTCCCTGTCTAGATTTTGATCCATCAAACTTGAGCAACCACGTGTGATCTTTTTCCTCAGAAGAACCACCATGACACACTTCTTCTTTAAGTTCATTGGCAGCTTTCTCAACATCAAGAGCATAGACCCCTAGGTGCGGCTCGGAAAAGCTGAACCTCATTCGGCTTGTTAAAATCTGTTATAATCTCCTTAAGCCTCGGTTCGTTTTCCACTCTGATTTGGTTAGCAATGCCCTTCCATGGCAGCCACATATGCGAGCAATCTGTTGCAAAATAGCCATTCAGCGTTTTCATCCAATCTCTCGCAAGTAACATTCCATACCTACTCGGGATGTTAACCACCAAAATATCTACAACTTTCTTGGACCACGGGTTCGAAAATTTAATTGAATCTTGACATCATATAAGGTCCCTACTACATTTACCTCGAACGGTCCAATTGCAAGACCGTGCACTTGGATGAAACCGGTTGTAGACCCAGCATTTGACATATCTCCGTAGGCATGAGGTTGCTAGTGGCTCCTGTGTCTACCAAACAGTTATGCAAGTTCTTACCCGCAATTCTCAGAGTTAATAAGAATGGCGGGACATCCCTTCTTTCCTTTCGCAAAATCAGGTGGGATTCGGCTCTTTTTTCCTTCCACATCGGATCGGGTGAGTTCAAAGCTCTTATCAACGCCTCCTTTTGACCGGGCAATTTAGCTGCGTCCGGGGAATGAAAGACTAGATTTGGACTTCTTCATATCCTCCACTACGTCATAATTTGGTTTTCGAATTTGGTTGTCTTACGGACGTCATTAGACATTTCTCTTACGAGTGGAGGGGGAGGGTTGTTACTTGCCTTTGTATCTGGAGGAAGAATAGAGCTGTTTGGAGGTGTTGATGAGGTTTTAGGGGTTTTAGACTTACTCCTCAAATGGTACCCATGAGTCCCCTTTCTGAAATCTCGAAAAGCTTGCACCTCCTGCTCCAATACTTCATCTTCTTCCTCCTCGCTCTCACCCTCTTGGTGATATACTATTTCCATCACCATAATATTTTCATCTTGCTGATACGATGGATCCTCATTTGATACCAGTTCCAAATCGTCAACTTGTGCCTGAAGACAATGAGTGTATCTAGCTATCTCAGGACAATTCCTTTCATTGTGTTCTTTTGTGTTATGTAACCTGCACCCTCTTTCCCATGCCAAATCTGAAAGATTCAAAAGAGAATTGGATTGGCTGGGGCCTGCAGAAGCATCTAATTGATTAGCAATGGGACCAGGAACTCCCCCATTGTTTGGCTTAGTGTTCCAGTGCCTCCCTCTATTGTTAAAATTCTGACTTGGGTGAGGGGCACGGGACTCATGCTTATGTTGTTGAACTCTGTCATTACTTAGTTTATGCACTAGTTTCTTGAGCTCTTCGACTTCCGAAAAGACATCCTTCGGTGGAACCACATTGTTATTAACCCCCATTGGATTTGCATAATTGATGGGGTCTTGATTCCACATTTGGGTGGGGTTACGAGGAATTGGATTCCCAAATGGATTGATACCTTGAATTGGGATTGGATTCGGAGGCAGGGAACTATGGCTTGAGGATTGACTTGACTAGTTTCCTGCGTAGTTGATTGGCTGTTCTGCAAAAATGCAGGAGCAGGTGGAATGGCTGCGATTGGTTGGATTGGAATGGGTGCATATGCGGGTGCTGATGGATACGGCTGCGGATATGGGAATGCGTTCATATTTGGCATTTGTGGTGCCATGAGCTGATTTGCACAGGGAATTTGACCATATGGAGCACCTTGTCCCAACATGGGCATCTGGGTAAACCCGTAGCCTTGCGGTGTCAACTGCTGCTCAATAGTCATGGCTTCATTATAGGCCAAAGCAAGCGTGGTGACCTGAGGATTACGCCTTGCAAACATGGCTTGTCATGGGGTCCAATGCCCCAAAATATATCTGCAAAGCTACTTGCAGGATCGATGGCAAAATGTCTAATTGCTCTGTTATAGTTCTTTTGGAATCTACGATTAAACATTCGGATTGGTTCCCCTTGGCCCCGTTTGCATGTAATAAGCTGATTGTAAATAGTTGCGGGATCTAAGGGAGACCTAAATTGATTGACAAATGCATTTTCCATTTGTGTCCAAGAGGTGATTGAACCAGTTGGCAAGCATATATACCATTCATATGCTATTGGATCCAAGCTCATGGGGAAAAGTCTGCGAGGCTACATCTTCATGCTTGAACTTGCAGTCTAATTAAAACATCTCTATAGGCTTGGATATGTTCTTCTGCTGTTCTTAGGCCATCTGGCTTGTACTTAGGCAGAAATCTTTCAATGTTCTTGGGGATTTCATGGATATCCCCAGCAATATTCAAAGGAGTATTGTTAGCTCCATACCAAGGAGGCTGCTTGGAGCTTGAGCCATTTGACTCGAGAATTGATGTAGACAGGACCTACAATAGCGAGAAGAAATGTTACAAACTATAGGCGCACTAGGGGCAACGAGATACTGCTGGCGTAGGTCCACTCGACGTTCCTGGAGAAAACGAGGCCTTTTGCTACTTTGGAGTGCTTACGACTTGCTTGACTTTGCCCTTGGGAGTACCAGTAAGGTCATGAAAAATAGTTTCTCTGGTTTTTTGAGACCTGGTCGCAATACGACGTGGTGGGTCCAGCCTGCCTGAGGAAACCCTCGGCTAGTTCGAAGAAAACATGCAACAAACAAAAAAAAATAGTGTTGCAGTTTAGCCGTAAATTATTTCAGAATTAAATTAAAACAAAATATTCAGATATAAAAAATTAAAATAAATAAACCGATCGCCCTCCTTCTAGCGCCAATCTGTTGAGTGGTGTTTTAACCCGATTGTGAAAACACACTCTCCTGTAGGATCCGAGTCCTAAATCCTCTGCTTGCAAAGAAAAACGATTTCTCCAAGGTTCTTATTATGCTGATTATTAATTATCAAGGATCTTGTTTAAAATGAAATGCTAAGAACACCTTAGGGTTTGCAAGTGGATGTTAACAAGGGGCACTGTGGTTTATTAATTTTGAACTTTCAATGGACTCAAAATGAATAAAATCTGCTTTAACCTCTAATTCTGATGGATTTTCAGTGATTTATTCAAACACGGTAATTAAAGCTGCTGAAAATAAAATATGGGTTTGAAAAGCAAAGACAAAAATAAAATAAAAGTAACAATAAAAATAGATTACAGTCAGAAAGTTGTCACTAATCTGATGAAACCGAAGATACTGAGGCTTTCTACATGCAACCTAACCTAATGAACCTGCACATCCACACAATCCAAATAGGCCCGGTGCGAGTCTCGAGGGTTTACGTGGTAATTCCAGAAAACGAGGCATTCGCATGAAGCAACCAAGAGATCTTGCATTAACTTCACCTAAAAACCTAAGAAATATGGAAGGGAAATATAAACATTAAATCATGCATGCAAAAGTTACTCCTTCTTTCTCATCCAATAAGATGCCAACTCTCTGTATTTGTATTTAAATGATATCTCGATTACATTCAAAAATGTTCCAGGTGTGAAAGAAAATCCCAGAATAAAAAGAAGGAAATTGCCCAAGTACGGGCCCCGAGAATAGCACAAAGCCTTCGTCTCTGCAACTCCGTATTCGGCAATTTCCAACCCCTTCTTCGATTTGCAATTACGGCTTTATAGCATTGTTATGGCTCTTCGATTTCCTCCGTCGCTTCATTTCCTCTTCCTGTGGGTGACCCTTCAAATTCTTGCTTTTTCTCGCTTTGATTCACGCTCAAATTTGGAAACGTCCCGAAATTCACTCTGCATGTAACGCCCCTGCAAGTTTGACACCTGCACGCCACGTGTCACGCACTTTCTGCGCCTACCGTACCGCTTTTCTGCGATAGAACCCGACAAAACTGCAAGTCTACCCGTTCATCTTCCCGGCCGCGAAATCGCGACATGTCGCGAAATCGCGACGTCTTTCTCTGCCGTACGCGTCCAACGGCTTTTCGTAGCGATATCGCTACCGTTTCCCAGTCGGGCCTCCTTGGCAACTTTATGTCGCGATTTCGCGACCATTATCATCCTCTTGCCTTCCTTCGACAAACCGTCGCGATATCGCTACCGTTTTTATCTTCCGTACGCCTTGGCAAAACTTGTCGCGATATCGCGACCATTTTTCCTTTCGGACCTTCATGCAGCTTTACGTCGCGAAATCGCGACCATTTTCTCCGTCCGTATTGTTTGCCAAAACACGTCGCGAAATCGCGACACTTCCTCGCTTTGAGCCTGATTTTCATTTTCGTCGCGATTTCGCGACATCTTCCTTGACCGTACAACTTTGCCAAAATGCGTCGCGAAATCGCGACACCTTTCATCATCCGTACGCTTCCGCAAAACTCGTCGCGAAATCGCGACGCTTTTCCCTTTCGGACCTTCATGCAGCTTCCTGTCGCGAAATCGCGACCATTTTTCTTTTCGTACGCTTCGGCAAAACACGTCGCGAAATCGCGACCATTTTTGTAGTTGTGTCAAAACCGTCGCGAAATCGCGACCATTTTTTTCGTCCGTACACCTTTCTTGCAATCGGTCGCGAAATCGCGACGTCTTTCCTCATCGAGTCCTTTCTGTCGCGATATCGCGACGTTTTTCGCTTCGTACACCTTTCCAAAACACGTCGCGAAATCGCGACACTTTTCATCATCCGTACGCTTCGGCAAAACACGTCGCGATTTCGCGACACCTTTTCTTTTCTCCTCACCGACACGTCGCGATTTCGCGACACCTTTTCTTTTCCTCTTGACACGTCGCGATTTCGCGACACCTTTTTCTTCCTTGGTCACCGACACGTCGCGTTGGACCTTTTTCTTCCTTGTCACGACACGTCGTGATTTCGCGACACCTTTTTCTTCTTGGTCACCGACACGTCGCGATTTCGCGACGACTTTTCTTCCTTGTCAATATGATTTGTTGCCGCTGACCGTGATTTTCCGACATGTCGCGATTTCGCGACAATTTTCCGATTTCGGTCGCGATTTCGCGACATGTCGCGATTTCGCTACCTGTCGCGATTTCGCGACCCCTTTCTACACTTGTGCATTTTCTCTTTTTTTTTTGCAATTCTGGCATCTGGGTCACTGAGATCCTTCCCTGTGAGCCTACAAAAAGGTGGGTCCCCAATTTTGGGGTGTGTTGTGGATCAACCACAACACTATCTATCTTGGAATTTAATTAGCACCTTATGATATTTTAACCAATCCATTCCCAAGGTGATGTCCAAGTCATGTAGCGGAGCTACATATAAGTACCATAAAGTAGAACCATTAGGTAGGGTGATCTCGATTGTAGGAGTAGGGTGATCTCAGTTGTAGGACATGCCTATTAAACTTAGACTAGTAGCATAAGACTACATAATAAAGTTATTACTAAACTTAAAAGTGATCAAGCCTAGGCAGTTGAAATCCATTGTAACAATAAAGACAAATAAATATGTCCTTTTCTTTCACATCCTCTCTCAAATATAGAGAGATAAAATTGAACTACTTCTTAAATAAGAGGAATACATTAACATTAGCCTTTCTAGATAAATTACATTTTCACTCCTTTATCGCAATGATAAATTAGTTGTAGTGATGTTATATAGTTTAGCCTTTTTTTTCTTCAAACCTAGTATTTAGTTTTTTTTATATATATACTTATATGATTGGACTTGTTTATATACATGATTATTAAATAATATTATGATAAAGGTTTATTTTAGGATTATATAACAATATTATGGGTGCACCCCAAGGTGAAACACTAGTTTTGATTAACCCCTTTTCTAGCAACCCTTGAAGTTGTACTTTTAATTCCTTCATTTTGATAGGATTCATCCTATATGTATTTCTACGAATAAGTTCTATTCTTGACATCAATTCAATTGTGAAATCAAATTATCACTTTGGATGAAATCCAGGGAGATCTTCAAGAAACACATCCCTAAATTTTTTCAAGATTGGGTGTTTTCCAAACACCTTCTCTTTTTTATTCTTCTCAACCTTATCTAGTTTTATAGCAAATATCATTCCCCTTTCTTCATGGTATTTTTAAGTTGCATTGTTGATAATATATGAGATAAAAAATACCCTTGTTCATTTTATTCTCAATATTTTGTTGTCATTGTTAGTGTAATCAATCCATCTATCTTGGAACTTAATCAGGGCTTTATAAGCTTTTAACCAGTCCATTCTCATGATGATGTCAAAGGCATGTAAATTAGCTACATATAAGTGTCATAAATTATAACCATTAGGTAGGGTGATCTTGACTATAGGAAAACATTGATCCACTGAGTAGGTTTATCCAAAACCATACTTGATTTTCCACCCTTGTGCCAAAAATATCGATCTTTCTAGCATATCCTTGACTATACTAGAATAAATGAAGCTATATGTTGTTCCACTATCTATCAAAATCTAGACACTTCTATAAAATAACTTACCATTCAGAATAAAAGGTGTAGCTTACCCATAAAGGTTTTAGTTTCTTGTGGTTGCATAGATTTTGTGGTTGGGTTCTTCTAGTTTCTTGATTGATCTTATCCTGTATGCGCATATGTTTGTATAATGAGGTCCTCCATAGTCAAAACAATCATTATTAGGTAAACTTTGTTCCTTTACCTTGTCTACCAGTTGTAAAGTTCATTATATTCAAGGTTGAGAGGTATTACTATCATTATTTTTCTTTTGGAATTTCTTCTTGAAACTCCCCTATTTTCCATTGTTCTTTCTTTCAAACTTTGGGTTGGTTTTACTTCTCTTATTTTGTTCCTATTTCCATTTTATGTAACTAGCACTCTACGTTTTCTATAGTTCTTGTCTATCTTCTTTGACCATGTCAACATAGTTAATGTGAGGTTTTCTAGGCCAAAAATTAGTTTTTGCTTGATTCACCAAATCATGCAACTTTTGCAATGTTTTTGGTTCAAGCATGTTGACCTCAAATCTAGTCTTAAATTTCAATATTATGATAAATTTGTGCACCTTTATTTTATTTTCTATCTCATAAGTTGACCCATACTTAACCAGCTTCACAAACTTTTGATGTTACACCTCCATAGTATTTATCCCTTGGTAGAGCATGGTAAATTCTTCAAATATCTATGAATAGTATTGTTTGGTGATGAATATTTTTTTTAAGCTAAGACAAAGCTTTACCATTGTAAATTTATGGCCTTAATCTTTTGGCCATATTTAAACGTTGCCACTACTCTAACCCAACTTCTTGTAAATGCAATATAGCCCACATTGTTCAAGTCACTGATGAAAGGTTTCTAATTGAGAAGTAAGTTTCCAACTCACCCAGCAAAGCTTCGACTAATTCCCCTCCTTTTCCATAAAAATGAAGGTCTTTACCTTCTTCATATTTTTGGTCAATTTTACCTCAATTAGAGCTATGGTCATTTGCTCCTGTATAGTAGGGTCATGTTCTTTTCCAACCTTGGAGTCCTTATTCTATGATTTCTTATTCACTATTGACTCCATTAATTTTCTTTGTTGGTTCATTTGAGCTCATTTCTATTCCAACTACTCTTGCAATAGTGAAACTATAGTTGTGAGGTTTTCCACCTCCCTGATCAAGTTTAATGAACTCTCCCTTGAGGGCCTTGTCTAAATACTATTCTTTCTAGTTTCCCTTGGTGGTATGGAATATCTTATTATTCCACTTCTTAGTCTTGGTGCCATCTTCCTAGTCACACAAAAGACTTTAGTTATGTTGCATTTCAGTCCTTTGAATAGTACTTCTAACTAAAATATAAGTACATCCCATGTAGTACTATCACCATAATAGTATTATCCTCTAATCAATTCATTAGAATCGATAAGATGATTAGCTCACTCCACTGATGCTTCTGGTCCTATGAACCTAGCACTTTGATACCAAGTGTAACAACCCTAAGACTTACCCACCTCGAGTAAGAATTTTTTTTTTAGAAGAAATATTTAAGGTTTCCAATATATCACCATGTTAGGATTTAAACATTTACATAAGTATTTTACCACATTTGTAAGTTATACAATGTTGCAGATGTTGCTCTATTGGATAGGAGAGGCTAAACTCCCATAGAATAGTACAAGGTTTACCTTGTATACCTCTATAATACTTAGGATGCCTTCATATGGTTTTCCCATTCCCATGCACTCTCTATGAATGTAGGTCAACTTAACCATAGCATTGTATTAACCCTATATTAGTCCTTTGATACCAAGGGACACTTATTCCCAAGAGCCATTATAAGTCCTTCTATGATGTCTTCTCTAGTGTAATGCCCTTATATCTGGTTTTTTACACCTCCATGGTGAAATGCTAAATTTCCAGTGCTTAGTACTTTCATCTCCCTGATGAAAATATCTAAGGTGATCTCTACTCCACATAGATAGCCTCACATGGAACCATTGGATCTACATGTCTTGGTTACCATCAATAAATCATTCATGACAATAAAATTTAATCCTCCATGGATATATTGGAGATTTAGGTTTCACCACCAAATACTCTCATTTCAAAGACTTGCCATCCTTGAAATATTCTCAAAGTTTCATTATCAAAGAGTATTCATTGCATGTTCCTTAGGAGTTATATTTTTTAATATACTTTAGGTTTATATATAAGTAAAAACTAAGTTCACCCTTCCAAACTTATTCCCATAACCAGAATGAAACATATATCAACTCATACATTTTTTAAAAGAAACCATACTTCCCTTCATAATCATTAATGCTTCATACTCAATTCAAACCATCTTATTTCCTTAGATGAATTTAATATTAATCCAAGCATAAGACTTGCAATAAAATATCTATCCTTTAATATTGCACAAAACAAGATAAATATTAAACAATATTTCATTTTTCTCCAAAGTAATTCATTCATAATTGAATGTAATAATTCATTCATCATAACTTAAAAGCAATGTATCACATTATATTTACATTCATGAACAACTCTAATTCATGATAAAATCAATACATTATACAAGCCCTTCATTTGGCCTTTGTTCTTAGTATCTTTCATAGGATTAAAATCAATTCATTTTACAAGCCCTACATTTGGCCTTTGTCCTTAGCTTATTTCATAGGACTATTAATACAAATTTAATTAGAATAGTTTACACCAAACCATAGGAGATCATTTTTTATAACTACTCTATTATTTTTCTTGATATTCCCAAGAGTATAAGCTTTTAAAACGGATCAAAACAACTCTTAGATCATGAAAGTACAGTCCTAATGCATTTTATATTCATTGTAATTAAAAACCAAAAGAAACTTAAAACACCAATTCAATTTTGTTCCTTCTTTTCAAAAAATATATTTTCTAGTTAACATAAGCAGGAAAATATTATCCTTAAAAGATAGTGCATTAGGTAGAGAAATAACATTACAAAAAAGAGTGCAAGCACTTGGAAGGTAAAGGAGGTGAAGAGTCATTGTCGCCAAGTGTCATAGTGCTAAAGAAAACTCCAAGGGAAGAGGAAATGTTTGCCTTGCATGAGTGACAAGTCTCACACTTATTCATGCAATAAGAAGGTATTCTAAGAGTACATAGAGGATGACAATGAAGTAAAGACTAAGAGCATAGTGAAGTGAAACCTAAGCACAGTGAAGGAGAATGTAACCAATAACACATTGAAACTTTGAAGGCACCAAAAGCAAGTGCAATTAATGTTGTAAGAAAGTGTCATAAGCATTGAAGAGGGAGAAGTGAATAGCACCACAATACAAGTACAAGTTGTAGAGAAGTCAAAGAGAGGAAGACTTCAAACTCAGTACATGCTGAAGTTAAAGAAGATATCAAATTTATTTAAATCAAAGTGCATTTTTATAAAGTAAAGGAGGAATAAGGAACATTATTACTAAGGTTAAAACTAGTTAATCTTTAATGCTTGAGATTAATTAGATAATTGGAGGTATAAGGAATTGATTTGATATAGTACGACCTTAGATGCTTTATTAAAATATTTTAAAGCATTTGAATTATTTTATTCAAGCATAAAAAATATTTACAAATATTTTATTTTTGAGAAAAAGGAATTGCTACATAGAAATTAAAAACATCAAATTTGCAAATATCCATAGTTTTTAAATTTCAAATTAGGGAGATATAAGGAGTTCTACACCAACTTAGATTATTGAAATTTAAAATTTATTGAATTGAAAATTGAAAAAAGCAAAATAGAAAGTTGGAAATTAAATTTTGAATTAGTCTCTTGCTCTAATTCATGAGACATAAGAAATTTAACTTGTCTCTTGCTCTAATTCATGAGACATAAGAAATTTAACTTAAAGGTCTTGAAAATAAATAACCTTATCAAAACTTGAACGTGAATCATTAAATTTATCAACTTTCTATTTATTCATTAATAGGGAGAAATAAGGTGAATAATAAAAGTTGAACATTAGGGAGATAAAAGGGATTCAACTCAAGAACAACTAAGAAAGCTAAGCATACTATCAAGATCATAGTATACTCAAAACGCTTGCAAGATATAAAGTATTCTACAATACTTGAAGAAATTAAAAGATCTTATCAAATTGATCTTATACTCGAAATACTTAGGAGTTAAAAGAAATTCTACCTAGAGAGTTGACTATTGGAAAGAAATGTATACTACAATATCTAAAGAATTGAAAATTAGAATTTAATCATATGCTCAAATTCAACTTAGAATTTAGAATTTAAAGAATAGGTAGATATAAGGTTTACAAGTGACATTAGTCTATCAAAACTAAGAAGGAAGAAGGATGTCTACTTCAAAGAATACAATGAATAATGATATGGAGAACATCATTAGAAAGGAAAGGGTAAATGTCATAAAAATTGGAATCAAGAATTTACTTACAAAGACTGAAGGAAACATAGATCTTACTTAAAAATTGATCTACATTGAATCCCTAGAAGAAAACTTTAAAACTTTGGAATATTATCTACATGCTAGAATCATTGAAGAAATTTATGATGGAAAAGATGATATTACGATTCCTTTATATATTGGGAGCATATTATATATGGCATTACTTACACTCAAATACTACAAAGAAGAAAATATTGGGCAAAAGGAATTGATTGAATCGCTTAAATAGAAAATAAAATTGGAGGAATGTTTCACAGAGAAAATATTTTAGTCTTCATGTAGTATTGATACTTCAATTTCTTCTAACTCAACATCTTATCATGATGCTTTAAGTGATTGCTCAAAATATTGTATACTAAATAAGACTTGTGATAAAAAGGACAAAGGAAAAGAGAAAATATTTTTGCAGGAATTTGATGATAGCATGATAGCTCATAAAAGTACTAAGACCAAATATAATGATGAAGGTAAGCAAGAAGAGAAGGAACCTAACCAAGGAGGCATTCAATACAAAATAAATTGAAGACAAGATGAATACCATATTTAAGACTAAAGTCTTCAAAAACCAAATAATGTAATACAGGAGGGTGTTGGAATATATTACATTATTTGATACATGCTAATGTATCATATTGCTTATATCATTATATTAACAGAGTGTCTTAGATTAAGGTTGAGTATTTACTTTATATCATGTAATAAATGCACAAGTATTATTAGAATATGCAATGATGTCAATGTACATGGTGTCCACATGTACATGAGTCCTTATAATAGGAATATGAAGATTCATAGGAATATGGAAGACCAAGAGTCATGTCTCATTATATATAGGCCTTTGGTAGATGAGTTGAGGGATTAGTGAGAGAAGTTAGATTAGTAAGTTAGTGAGTTGATAGATAGAGAGATACAATGTAGAACTTGTATGAAGTATGGAGCATTGAGATCTCCACATATTGTAACAAGTTCAAATTTTTGTGAGCTTTCATTAATGGCTATTTCATGATTTATTTTAAAATTTTCTCATGCTATTTACTTGCTTATTATATTACCATTATCATAGATATAACATTGCATGCTTATTTTACTACTTGTGGTTGCATTTCCTTTAAATTTATAGCATCAAAATCTAACAAATCAATCATGTGTATGGGGATTATTATATAGATGACTGTCTAAGTCTTCAAATTTTCCATTTAATTCCACCTTCATTTCCCTCTATTCCTTTATAACATAGTTCAACAATTCATATAAATATTTTATTTATAATCTTAATTGGTTTAATCTATCGGATAATTGTTCCCCCACATACTTCCTCCAAGACTCTATATGAATAGTAATTTTTGCATCTAATCCTTATGTATTTTGTTGTTCCCTAGGACCTACAACCATATTCTATGATTTGTGATCTCTTGATGATACTTACTAAAAATAGGTGTGATTTCAAGATTTACTATTTTAGTAATGAGTCAAAAAAAGTGTATGGGTGCTATATACCAAAA
This sequence comes from Wollemia nobilis, assembly GCA_028583015.1. Lineage (NCBI taxonomy): Eukaryota > Viridiplantae > Streptophyta > Pinopsida > Araucariales > Araucariaceae > Wollemia > Wollemia nobilis. Next base: position 3,193,536 of record JAQPPZ010016901.1, on the reverse strand, counting down.
TGATCAACACAAAAAGATGATCATAATGGATTAGATATCACAATGATATTTTTTGGCATCCCTAAAAAATTACATAGAGGCTATATACAAAAAAGATCAACTCAACATGGTAGCCACAATGAGTTATATCCCACAACATTGTTTTTGGTAACCTATATTTTTTTAAATATGGGAGTGCTATCTTCAAGTGTTAGTTTTTCTCTTGGAATCTTGGTTCACTCAAAAATTTAAATTTTGTTAGACAACCCCTTACTAGACTTTGCATTGTCTGTTACTAACACTATTATGTCTAACACTTTTCTACCACTAACATTGTAGCTCACTATCTCTATTTCATGTAGTAATTCTAGCATAGTGCAATTTCCTCAGTTTACTCAATTTTTATGGTAGGATTTTTGGATTTAGGTTTAACGTTAAAAAAAATAGGGTACTATAAGCCAATGTGTGTGTACTACCCATAGGCTCTCTGTTATATTGTAATGACAAATGATAGTGCTTAGACTAATATTTTAGGTCATGAATCAAGAAGGATTCCATGCATACCCTTGAGCACACTATCCACCTCTCTAGTAGTATGGGAGGGTAATATTTGTGGATGTTGAGTCTAGTGTATTATGGAGAATACACCACCAAAAACCTTCCTAGGGATAAATATTACTCCTTATCCTAGGGGGTATCTCAATATCCTTGAAGATACATGGAGCTCAATTTTGGATATGGGTATTTTTTGAGGCCTAGATAGTGGATCATAATTTCTCCTCACTTCACTAGATGCTTTATAGGTAATCTAGCTTAGCCAATAATTTAAGAATACAAACTTATACTGAGAGGGGGGTGAACAGTATAAGACCAACTTTTATTTTTCTTTCCCAAACAATATTATCCAATGTTATCAATTGCAATATATTTCCAAAAATATTATCAACCAATATCATCAATAGCAGTAGTAAAGCAATGCACAAATCATCACACACAGAGAGACACAAATTTAATGTGCTTCACCCTATGTAGGCTATGTCCATAGAGAAAATATTTCTTCTAAATTTTCTCAACAAATATCTTGGGAACCAATTCCCTATTACAATGTTTATGGACCTCTATCTAAAGGAGATCACAATCCCTTATGCTCAAGTTCATGGATCTCTATCCACGGGAGAACTCTATCCCCTTAATTTTGGTTCATGGAAATATATCCATGAGAGAACTCTATCCCCTTAACTTTGGTTTGTGGAACTATATCCATAGGATAACTCTATCCCCTTAACTTTGGTTTGTGGAACTATATCCACAAAAGATACCTATCACCACTTCTTTTGCTAGTGGATCTTCATCCATAGGAGACATCTGTCCCCACTACTCTGGCTAGTGGACCTCTATCCATAGGAGACCTTTATCTCAACTACTCTAGTTAGTGGACCTCTATCCATAGGAGACCTTTGTATCCACTACTCTGGTTAGTGGACCTCTATCCATAGGAGACCTTTGTATCCACTACTCTGGTTAGTGGACCTTTATCCGTAGGAGACCTCTCTCCTCTCTGATTTGGTTAGCTCCAAATCTTGCTCATTGCTCTGCTCAAATCTGCACATATTACATGCACAAATCTACCTCAATACTTCACACAAGGATTCCTCAAATTAGCAACAAAAACTACTCTCATATCTACTCAAATCTGCACACGTTATATGCAAAAATTTGTCTCAACTTTATCCCAAATCTACATACATTACATGCACAATTCTGTCTCAAATATACTCATAAAATCTACACAAATTTACACCAAGACTCATCACAATACTAGCACAAATATGTCTCAAACCCGTTCATCAAATATGCTCTCAAATTTGTTTCAAGTCTTTTCACAAGACTTGCTCAAATCTGCCTCAAACCTATTTCAATTCTTCTCACAAGACTTGCTCAAAACTACCTCAAACCTGTTTCAAGTCTTCTCACAATACTTGCTCAAATATACCTCAAACATATTTCAAGTCTTCTCACAAGACTTGCTCAAATCTGCCTACAAGCCTTCTCAAAAGACTTTCTCATAACACATGCTCAAAAATTGCTCAAAATACATACTCAAATTTGCTCATCAAAATATCTTCTCAACTCTCCAAATATTGCATATAAAACAATGTTCATATATTTCTAGATCTTGCATAATAAAGATCTTGCATAATAATGTCACCATGTGCTTTATATAATCTTCAATGTGATTTATTTAACTTGAAGCAGTTTAGACATATTCTACCAAGAACTCATTTTACCTCTTGAACATATAGAGAATGATATGCACTTGACAAATACTCAATATGTTCTACACATTCATTAAGTTTGTTGCTTTCACATGTATCACATTTATTGCATTCTAAAGGTAGCTCTATTCTAGCACATGATAACTAACCTTCTTATTGATTTCCTACAATCAAAATTGATGCACACACTTGCTTCACAAATATGATTTCTAACACTTGCACATTCACTTTCAAGAACACTCAACTCAATGCACAACTTGTTCTCAAAGATCAAATACAATAATGCACAAGTTTGCTTTCAACCATAGCACAAGTGTTTCCATTTTCTTTCAAGGATAAAGCACAACTTGTTCACAAACTCTAACACAAATATTTTCAAATTCTTTCGACAAGGATGCACATTTTGTTTCACAAACCCTAGTTCAAATATTTCCAACAATCCACACTAATCAAACCTTTTATATCCACATTATGATTCAGAAATATTTGCTCAATCAAAAATCTTTAATAAGGAATAATGTCACCATACCTCTTAAATTACTTTGATGAAGAAGTACCCTCAAAACCTGTCTCAAAATATTTAGTATTTCTTATGTCACTTTCAAGGGTTAGTTAGCATAGCACTTTTCAATCATCCACATGATAAACCTCTCTTCAAAAATGTGCATAAAAATATTACTTTACAATTCCCTTTAATTTATCAAAATAATGCTTTTTAATCAAAGAACAAAATCCTTCAAACTTTATTTAACCATGTAGAAATACACACAATAATTAAACCACGAAACACCTTATAACTCTTACTTTTAAAACACACACAATCAACTCATACAATGAAAGAATCATTATCACACCTTATTTCTCCTTCTAAACATATTTTAATTTTCAATACCAAAATACCCTTTGCACACCTTATTTCTCCTAATATCAAATGAGCAAAAATGACAACTCAACCTTATAACTCCCACAAAAATAAAATCGCAATTGAGAAAATAAATACCTCTTTTATTCTACCCTCAATGTGACTTGAACCTCTCACCTCATGAGGGCAAGGCACCCAACCAAAGGGCCACGACCAGCTGTGCTAACATATACTGTGAGAACACAAAGGTGCCAATTACCTTTTACTTCCTCCTATTGCGAACTCTGCCCAGCCAAACAAAAATGGTCTGCGATGAGTTTCAAACCCGAAATCTCCTTCTTACAACACCTTCATGCAGGTTCAGCCACCAGCTGGTCTAGCTGGATGGATGGTATTTAATGTGCACCAATACGAACATAAATCTTCATTGTTCGTTGTAGAAGACTGTGCTCTCCTTTCCTTTCCTTCTCTTCCATGTGCAACGAATCGGATATCAAGATTATTGCGTGCACCATATATAACAACTCAAAAATGACTTTAGACATGGGGTATTAATATGATTTAATTTCCTCTTTGTCCAAATTCGGCCCACCTTATCTTTTTTTACACAGTATGATATCGGCCACCTCAATTCAAAATTAATTCGAATTACCTTCAATTACTTGGCACTCAAATGATATTATAACTTGAAATATTTATATTATAATAAATATATTATAATATTAATCCTTTTGAACCTTGCCTTCACAATTAATATTATTGCCTTCAATAATATTAATATCTTACCTTCATTTTTAAACCATTGTTCCAAAGAACTCTTAAGCTTTTTGTCCTTCATTATAATATTCAAAAATAAATATTATAATGCTTTTCTCAACAAATTTCCTTTCTCTTGAGATAAACATGTGCCTTCATTATTGACCTTACTTAGAATAATAATTGTGCCTTGCGAATTTTCTTTGACATCAATGACATCTCTCTTTTGACATCAATGACAACAATTTGCACAAATATTTCCAACAATAATTATAGCTCCTCCATGATATTTTAAAAACCCAAACACATGGTTTATAACCTAGTGGTTTATAGCTCCTCAATGATATTTTAAAAACACAAAAAATTTATACCCAATAGTTGAAATGGCAAGGCAAGAACTATCATAGTCATAATGGAACACAACCCTGGAAACTGCTTTCATACCACTTATTAGGAACCTTCTAATAAAAATAAGCTCATTCACATAAATATTGTAATAAAAGCATAATTTCATGAAAGAACAAAATATTGCAATACAAAATGTAAATGCAAAAATATATTAATCTCACAAATCACAACACAAAATTGTAGGCCTCTTTGAGGGGGAAACCTCCTTCAATACTTTCATTCAATATGCCAAAAATATGCATTCATTCCTTCCCTTGCATTTTTAAATATTTCATCATACTACCTAACACTCAAGCCTAGCTTACATGCAAAATTCCACTTGAGCAAGAATTTTCTACCAAACAAAACAATTACATTCTTGATAACAGTTACATAAAAAAAAAATCACTTATCTAGGTGCTTCTAGTGGCACAAACTATTACATAATATCATTACAAAATATTATAGTGAAGATCCCACATTAATAAATGAGTTATTACATAATAGTTTTGGGATGAGGTCCTAACACTAAATCCTTTTCCTATATGCTTTCAAAAGAACCAATAATTATTTTTAATGCCTTAAATCTAATTTTCTATCTTGTTAATATATATAAAATATTCTTATCCCAAAATTTAATGGGTGTTATAGATATTGAATAAAATCACATAATAATATGCCCCTCCACCTATAATAAGTCCTTGAATAAATACCACTAATTTGAAGAGCTCAAAAAAACATGTAATTTGAAAAAAAAAGACTTAAAATGCCTTTGTATAAAAAAATTATGGCCACTAGAAGGATGGCCTCAATAATTCTTAAGACAATAAAACTTAGCTCCTCATGCCTTATAATATATGTAGCCAGTCACAATTTGTTATTTGGTACAAATTGACTCATTGATGACTATCATTGATATTTTACCACCTATTTTCATTGGATACTATGAGAAAATATGGGAAGGAGACTTTTCTTGATTTGATTTACCAACGAAGGGTATGCATATAAAAATGGTATAAAAAGGTTCCATATATATTACCATATCGACCCAAATTTTATAATATTATTCTAAAAAATCAAAGAGAAGAGTTACCATGATTGAAACTTTGGTCTTCTATGTGCAATGTACCTTGGGCTAAGTAGGCTAGCTAATGAACCAATGCAATTTTTGAGGACACAAAGCCACCTCCTTTCATATGAACACAAATTTCACATTGAGAACTCAAATGAATGCACTCCCAAATATTTCCATGATGGATTTCCTACCACAACAAATTTCATATTGAGAACTCAAATGAATCCACTCCAAAATACCTCCTACCACCAAACAACCTTGTACATGACAAATAAAACCATGATGTCAAAACTAACAGCACCACATTGATGATTATTTTTTAGTTTCATGAATACAAATATAGTTAACTAAAATGGAGATCATAAGGTTCAAACACATGACCTCTTTCCAGGAAACCAACATATAATTACTTTGAATAATGTGACATCCATTACTATAGTGATGAGACTAGAGAATATACTAGCTATTTATTACCTACATAGGATAACTTCTATTTTTTGGCATAAAATAATTACTACATAGAAGGAAGAATAGGGTTTACCTAAATATCCTCCTTCTACATTTAAATTTCATATTCAAAATGTTCAAGAATAACATCAATTTTTTTAAATTTTGATAATCCATCATGAAGCTCCTTTTTCATAGATAGAGCTCAATTATCAAAACCTTTTGCAGATTGTTATTTCAATCCTCGATATGGTTCTTGACATGTCATCCCATATCAAAATCAATTCATTTTCTAATTTCCACTTTCACTTTTGCTTATGAAAACATGTTCCTTCTAAAAGTGGTTACAAAATATTGTAAGGGAAAACCAAATCATAGAACTTGTTGAAAGGCTAAGTAGTTGTTTTTTGTGCTTTACATATTCATCAAATTCCTTGTTTTATTAGGGAATGAAATAGGATCACTTTTTATACATATTATTGATTTTTTTATCTTCATATACCATTTTTACTTACCACAAAATTATATTTCATATCTATATTGAATTGCTTTTATCTTTGGAGGCAAGTCACAATATAAATACCGAGTAATAAGAACACAATTCCAAAATAGGCCCTTCCGTATCATCATTAATAGCTTCCCAAAAATGGGTCTAACTTATTCCACATTTATTGCAACAAATCCCATAGGAAATGTCTCAATTTTTACAACAAAATTTTGGATCACATAAAAAACTAGAATGGTTTATGAATAGATAGGACCATTTCCAATAATTATTATAATAAAATTAAATAAATTAAGATAGACTTAGATAAATCATTTACATTCATAAAATAAAAATAAAAAATCTCTGGATATCCAACCATTATCCAAAATGGTGTATTAATTGAAACATACATAATACCTATGATACAATACAATAAGTCCTCATAAACATCTAATTGATATGTTATTAGATCAAAATAAAATAAATGTCAAATGGCATTTGGTGTAATGGCAGTTGTCTAGTTATTATCATCTATGTGGTTGTGAGGTCGATTTCTCTTGTGTTTGCTCGAAGGATCACTCATATTTGTAAATATTTGTAAATGATGTTCAATATAAAAAATAAAAATAAAATAAATGATTTACCTTACACATTAAAAAAAATCACGATGTGGTTGTGAGGTCGATTTCTCTTGTGTTTGCTCGAACGATCACTCATATTTGTAAATATTTGTAAAGGATGTTCAATATAAAAAATAAAAATAAAATAAATGATTTACCTTACACATTAAAAAAAATCACGTGAAGTAGTACTATAATTGACACAAATACAATGTTGTAACCAAAAATAAATGGTTTACCTCACATAGTTAAAAAAATATATAAATATATATATGAATGAAATAATATTATAATTAATACTAATAAAATGTTAATAATTTAAAAATGTAAACCTTTACATTTTTCAACTTTTTGAATGGGACCATCAAGAAAATTACTAAGAATTCGTATGTTAATATGCACTAGAAGATAAAAATAAAAAATTAAAAAAATTGACTTAATGCAACAAAATATATATAGATATATATAACCAATGGTTTCGTAAAATGTGCATTAACCAATGGTTTCATGCATCTATCCTTGTATGAATCTATAACCAATGGTTCAAATAAATTCTATAGTCTGTAGAGTAACAAATTTTATTATGTAATAAGAATATTGTATAAAATTGTACAACAATAAAATTTATCCTAATAACTATTAATTCATTGAAATATATGATAAATGTATTTAAACTTAAACTTAACATTTCAATTTTATACCATTCTTTTTACATTATTATTTAAAATAAAATATATATAAAATATATATACTTATAATTACCACTGCATTGAGATAAATCTTAGCTAAGGCCTTTTTGGGGTCGGGAATTCCAAAGTCAAGGCCTATACGTAGAGTGTGGTGTGATTAGATATTTGAGATGATGTCTTTACCACGTGTAAAATGTTCACTCTTTTAGCAACCTTAATTATTATTTTCCGTCACAACAATGCAAAAAAAATAAAAATTTGCAAAACAATCATTTCATATCAAATTGTAGTTACGGGAGAATATTGCAAAACAATCATTTCATATCAAAGTGTGGTGTGATTAGATAGTAGAGATGATGTCTCCACCACGTGTACAATGTTCTCACTATTAGCAGCCTTAATTATTATTTTTTGTCACACCAATGCATGCAAAAAACAATTTAATACTTCAAAACATGCATTTCATATCAAATTGTACTTTGGGCAGAATATATCTTTGTCATGGCAACAAATTTTAAATAATGTAAAACGTGCATTTAATATCAAATCGTACTTAGTGTGTGGGGACAAATATATCAATAACTGTGGGCTGCACCAATGCATTTTAAATGTTTACACATTAAAGATTGATGTGGCTTTTAATTTTTATTTTTTAAGAAAGTTTTTAAACTGGTCTGTTGATATCGACACTTGTTACCTTAGTTTTCATAGACATATTTAAAGCTAAAAAAAATTCTAATAAATATTATATAATTGTTAAAAACTAATTAATATTACGTTTTTTAAATTAAAATATATTTTTGAGTCCAAATCAATTATTAGGAAAATTTAATATACCATATAAGCATAAACAGATTGTTGTTAATAACATTAAATGATGGTTATTACACCAACAAAGTTTAGGTGAACCTTAGAATCTCAACCTTGCTCTTAATATGAAATATGAAGAATGAATCTACTATGAACTAACAGATATTCATGTTAGAGAAAAAACTTTATTAAAAGTAGAATAATTAGATGAAAAAAATTAATTATTATTATTTATTGTTAATATTGTTTACAATAAGTTAATAAGGCCTTGGTTCAAATATTGAGACATATGGATGATGCAGCCTACACTAATGTTTAAGTTTCAAGGACACCAAAAAAGTTGTATTATTTGATGTAACTAATGACATCTAATGTAGAAAATATTGTAACTATTTAGAGGACCCATTCGAAACCTTATTTAATATATATAAAGTTTATAATAACAACAATAAGTATGTTACAATCAGTCTTTGTAATACGATTTACAAAATCCTTTCCAAAACAAATGGTGAGTAGATTGCAAACCCATTTTTCATTCCTCATGGACAAAGCTCTGAGTGGTTTTGTGGCAGAAAGACAGATTCTGGACGGGGCTATAGTTATGCATGAATTGATCCATTTGGTGCAAAACAGCAACAGGGTTGGCCTCTTTTTTAAGTTGGACATGAATAAGGCTTATGATAGGGTTTCCTGGTCATTCCTCTTTAAAGTCCTGGTAAAATTCGGATTTGGGCAATAATGGTTAGATCTTATTAAAGCCTGTGTCACCTCAACCAGATTTTCGATGATTATTAATGGTGCTCCTACTGGTTTCTTCCACAGCTAGGCTCAAGCAGGGAGATCCTCTATCCTCGTATCTATTAATTCTTATGGCGAAAGCGTTCGAGACATCTATTATGAACAACCAAGTCATTGAAGGCCTGAAACCAACTATAGTAAGCAATCTTGTCACCCATCATTAGTTTGTCAATGATACTTTGTTGTCTAGCCCAGCTTCCATTGTCCAAGCTAAGGGATAAAAAGAGTTTTGGTGTGCTATGAAAAAGCAGCAGGTTAGGTCATAAATTTTAGAAAAAACATCCTGCTCTTTGTGAATACTCCTACGGAGTGTCAAAGAAAAATTGCAAAAATTATGGAATGCAATATTGCTTTCTTCCTGACGTCTTATATGGGCCTCCCTCTGTTCTATGGGTGAATGAAAAATTCTCTCTAGGATCCGATCATCAAAAGAATGCAAAAAAAACTGGCAACATGGAAATGGGTCTTATTGAGCCAAGCTGGGAAAGTGGTGATGGCCAAAAACTCTCTACAAAGCATCCTTGTATACTTCATGTCATTATTCAGAATGCTCGGAGAGTGGTTCAAAAAATGGAAAGCATTCTCAAGGCCTTCATATGGGTTGGTCTAGAACTAAAAGGTAAATTTCACCTGGCATAGTGGGAGCAAGTATGCAACACTAAGAAAAGAGGAGGATTAGTACTAAAATATGTGAGTAGGATGAATAGAGCATTGGTTGTAAAGCAAGCCTAGAAATTGGTTGTAAATGAGGATGTGGAGTGGGTAAAGATTATTAAAGTGAAGTACCATTTTGAAATCTTCTTAGCTGATCCACTCCCAAGTTCTGGTTCTCCTTTCTAGAAGAGCATTTCAAAGTCCCGAGATTTGTTGTGTCAGGGTAGAATATGGGTTCTAGGTGATGGCAGTTTGATCAAACTCTGGAAGAATACGTGGATTGTTGATCACCCCCTAATCAATGTTCCTAATGTTAATATTCTATGACCATTATTTTAGGGCCCTTAGGTGGTTTAAGGTGACAAATTTTATAGCTCAGATAAATGGAAGAAAAAATTAGGATCTGCCCCTTTGATGTCTATTAACAAGGATGAGGTTCTTGCTCTTGAGAATCTTGCTACAACCATCAATCATCAAATCATTCCTATCTCGGGGAGGAAAAATAGATGTATATGGGCTGGTGATACTGATGGGCATTTCACAGTCTGATCGGCATACTTGATGTCTGAACTAGAGTTTGACTGGTGGACGTCGAATAGCCAGATTTGGATACAAAATCTTCTATCGAAGGTGAACATATTCCTGTGGTTGGTAGCAAAAGATAAAATTTTATCTATTAAAAATATAAGAAAGCATGGCATTTCTATCACCAACAGGTGCTATCTATGTGAAGCATATGGAGAATCTACAAACCACATCTTCAGTAGTTGATCCTTCTTCAAGCTTTCCTATGAGGATATTTTGAATCTATTATCAGTTAATTGGGTTTTATCAGAGTTGATGTTGGATATTCTTACCCAAAGGACCTCTCCTTTCCACTCCCCCATGTTAAATTTTTTGTGGAATTTATGTCTTCCCCATCTCTTGTGGATCCTTTAAAAGGAGCACAATTCCTGGGCATTCAAAAATCTCAAAAAATTAGCCTATCAGGTGGTAGTTAGAGCCTTGTGAAATGTGAAGAAAAAATTTTGTATCCTAGAAACAAGTAAAGGGGACAGGGCTCAAAGGCCCCCTCCATAAGAGATCACTCTTGAATAGGAGCTTGGATTTGCCTGCATCAGACATGTGGACCCAACCCCCAACCAGAGATTATTTTGTAAGTGAAGACCACCTTTCAGGGATTGGGTGAATCTCAACTTTGATGAAGCATCAAGAGGGAACCCTGGGTTAGTCAGGGCAAGTAGAGTCATCATATACCAGGGTGTTAGAGAATCATAGCCTTTGCAGAACACCTATCGATCTAGTCATCCTTTTATGCAAAAACTAAGGTAACCTTCCTTGGAGTTTCCTTGGCTCACATTTTAGGGTTCAATAAAGTTATTGTAGAAGGAGACTCTTTGAGCCTCATAAACCTGCTAAATTAGAACAAGGACCCTAACTGGTGGGTTTTCAATGAAGTGATGGAGATTAAAAGGATTGCAAGCCTGATGATAGGAGTTCAATTTATCCACACCTAGCACAAAGGGAATAAGGTGGTTGACTTCCTAACAAATTGGGGGTAGAATATTTGGGGAGAGAAGAATGAAAATAAAATTTCTTGAATGATATGAGAATACTAGTGAACGATGATCACTTGTGATCTAGAAAAGGAGGGCCTTGGTATGGTTGATTGGATTCTTATGGATAAATGCCTAAGCTACTTCATCCAGATGGCAGACTGTCTTATAGTCTGGTTGGTTCAGTGCTCGGTAGACAAAGGATTTTTTTGTCTAGGCCATGGCCCCTATTGCTCACTCCAAGATGGTGATCCTCTCTAGATTATGTAATTCCCAAGGGGACTTTAGGACTGCCTCAAATAATGTTTTCAGACCTATTTTTATGTTGAAAATCAAGGTATTTTGCCTCCAATTCTAGTGCCTAGATATTTTGGTCAACCCTGGCTTCTATGTAAGTGCCCATTGGAACTATTCCTCTGGTTTTTTATACATATGGTGCATAGCGATCGGGCATAGTAGTGATTTTTCTTATCTCCTTGCTTGTTGTGTTACCTAGTTTAAAACCATAAGGAAAGCTAAATCGTTGAAATAGAAGTTTATTTTCCTGAAGTTAAGATTGAAACTTGTAAACCTAGTTGTAAATGAGGAAGTTCTTGGTATCCTGAGGAGCGGAGGGCTTATAGATTGCATTAAAAAAATTTACAATCATAATCTTTTGTTATCCAAATGGGTGATGTAATATTGGAAGGATAGTTCGGTTCAGGTGGTAAATTTAAATTTTAAGATAAATGAAGAGTTGATGGTGAAGGTGACTAGTTTACCAGTGGATGGGAATTCCCATAATCGATATGGATACTCTTTGCTTATGGAGCTTGGCTTCTTCCTTGATGATGGTGAATTCCTCCTAAAATAAAAAGGAGGATTCAAAGTTAAGGATCTCCTCCCACATTGGGATCGGGTGATCCAGGTGATCATGGACTACTTCTCTCTGGATCCATCCCATAAAATTGTCTAAAGCTACCATGTAATATTCCTCAACTAGCTTAGGAGAGGCAAATGAATGAATGTTCCTGTGTCACTCTCTGAATAAATTGCTCTCAAATTTCAAATATGCCCACCCCCAAAATCAATCTCTCTCTCTCTCTCTCTCTCTCTCTCTCTCTCTCTCTCTCTCTCTCTCTCTCTCTCTCTCTCTCTCTCTCTCTCTCTCTCTCTCTCTCTCTCTCTCTCTCTCTCTCTCTCTCTCTCTCTCTCTCTCTCTCTCTCTCTCTCTCTCTCTCTCTCTCTCTCTCTCTCTCTCTCTCTCTCTCTCTCTCTCTCTCTCTCTCTCTCTCTCTCTCTCTCTCTCTCTCTCTCTCTCTCTCTCTCTCTCTCTCTCTCTCTCTCTCTCTCTCTCTCTCTCTCTCTCTCTCTCTCTCTTGCATGATATATCGAGTGTTTCAATGATCTATCTCAATTGTGGACCTCAACGGTGTCTTATTTGGGAGTGCACGGAGAGGACTTTAAATGGGCCCTGGAGCCTGAGACTACCGACTCTCTGGATGGGATCTATCACTTTTCAGTCTATCTATCACTTCAATAGGGGTAAGGGGCAGCAAGAAACATATATTTAATAAAATTTTGAAGAAATTTGTGAAGGATATTTTGAGTGGTAAGACCCCCATGTTCTCGATGACAGTTTTCCAAGGAGAGCATTAGTCGAGGTGGTCCATTGGAAAGAATGCTTTGAACAGCATGAAGGTGGAACCCAACTTGACCCAGAAGATAAAGACAATAGTAGACAAGCAGGTTACAGTGTTGGGCACTCTCAAGATGACTATCCAATTTCTAGAGGATGTAAATATTCAAATGATTGGGTTATTGGATGGGGTTGCCTTGTGCATGAACATTCTTGATAAATCCAATCTTTAGTTTATGCTTTGGCATCCTTCTTCGATAGGGTAGCTGTAGGGATTGTTACCGATGTGGTTTCACACCTCCCTAATATTTTTTTGATTTTGTTGTAGCCCAAGTAGGCCTTTATCCTTTTGGTCTCCTACGGAAGTTTTGTTTCAGGTTGTGGGAGCCTCTCTAAACCCTCTCCTTTAATTACCAAAATAAAATAGTATGCTACAAGATAGTATCACTAAATAATATCCCATATACTTGAATTTTACCATGCATTAATTCAATGTTATGCATATGTGGAATTGAATGTAGCAACACATGTAACCATAGGGCATGGCCTATGCCCACTAACAATAATTACTCTCTTTAATAATAAATGCCCTTAAACATTATTCTAAGGCAACTTAAAATTATAGGAACAAATGTCTATAGAGGAATTTCATAATACTACTCAACATTTGTTCCTTATTTTTATTTTAAATAACCATTTGGGTTGTGCTCACACACTAGCAATGACTTCCACTATATCCGAGAATCGTTTATCCATATAAAAATGCAACAAGAATGAAACCATTTGCATCAAATAAACACAAACCTATGCATCTTAACCAAGAATGAGGATATTATCTATTCATATTGAAAGGATTGGTGAAATTGAAGTTGAAAATTCTATTTAAAGAGTTCCATTTAGTGGTCTTTTCAATTGGATTGCTTGTAGATCTTGGCATTTCTCTTCCAAATGGCTGCTCTTGGTATACCCCTCCACAATTTTGAGTTGCATTCGATCATATTCTCACTTGTCATGTATATTCTCTTCGTATGTTTTGATATTGTTCATTCATTATTGTTAAATTTTATCAATTAGAGCTTAGTCTAGTGTTGTCATCCAACACTTTGTATTGTACTTGAATTTATATTGATTGATTTACTCACATTGGCTTGTAGCATAGGGGATGAATCAGTAATGTACTTAAATCTATATTAATTGATTTACTCATGTAGGCATGTAGTAGAGGGGATGAATTAGCAATGCGCATGTGGAATGATAAGTTGCCTGGATTGACCATACCCACCCAAATTTTGCAGCTTGTCTTTCCCTTTGATATCGATCAAGGCGACCATGCCTTAGTGGAAGACAATAGTTTGTGTAAGTCAGGAAGATTCCTATGTGAGAAATTACAGATATCAAAGATGGATCCTTGTGTGAAAATAATGATATGCAAGAGAATAAAGTTAATGGACCTTGTACACCATGTATTTGTGGGTGGTTGTGCACAGTAAACATTTGCATATGATCTCGATGAGTCTGCATGGCAAGTACACAACAATTTCTTTCGGTTGGAAGAGATTACAACCATTGGATAAAATATGCTCTTTCCTAACTTTCATGATAATGATGTTTCTCATAACATGTCATTTCTTGTACATAAAATTGCCCAAAAAATCTATTTTAATAGACACCATCTAGCTTTCATAGTCTAGCATTTTAGCATTCCATCCACTATATCAGATCTTCTAATACACCAAACGGTCGCTACGCTGGAGATATGTGAAAGAAAAGACCTCATTCTAGTACAGAGACCAAAACATGTGCAATTTCTCTAGAGTCCATCGCAGAGTTTTTATCCACTATCATTGACCCCTCCAAATTTGGAGTTGTAGACAGCATGGCCTCCAGCACTAAGGGTCTCTCCAATCATGTAGTTACAATCATGGGTGGGTGCCAACTTCATGGCTCCATCCACCATAAAAAATTCACTTGTCATTGCATGGTGTTTGCTTCCAAAGTTTATTATTTTCATGGCGTGAAGGGCACCAATATGTATGTGGTAAATATTAAGGATGAAAAAAGTGGAATTACAAAGAAGGTGGTGGCAATATGCCATATGAATACCAAGCCTTATCCACATTAGATAGTTGTACAACCAGTATGTATTTGGTTGGGTTGGTATCAGAGCTCTAGGTTGTGAGACCCTAGGTTGTTATATTTTAAGACATTCTCTTGTAATCATAGCAAGCCTAAAACATAAAAATTAACATAGCTCTTATGATGGTTAAATGGAATACCTTGTATCTACAATAAAATTGTGTCAAGGCTAGTTGGAAAAAATCACATCCATGATTAAACTATTAGCTAAAAGGATGGAGTTACAACAAAATATGATAGAACTTTTTGTTAAGCAATAACTACGAAGCAAAAGAAACAAGGAATGAGACCAAGGAACGAGAAGGGATTTAAAAGGACCAAAATAAAATAGGGAATACAACCAAAAAAACTTGGATAAGAATAACTGTAA
This sequence comes from Wollemia nobilis, assembly GCA_028583015.1. Classification (NCBI taxonomy): domain Eukaryota; kingdom Viridiplantae; phylum Streptophyta; class Pinopsida; order Araucariales; family Araucariaceae; genus Wollemia; species Wollemia nobilis. Next base: position 3,178,016 of record JAQPPZ010016901.1, on the reverse strand, counting down.
GAGTTATATGGAGCTTGCAAGCACTAATAAATACAAGAAAGAAAAGTTAGGAGCACCAAATATGGGTTTCTATATATGTGGATGGCCACACTTTGCTAACAAATGCCCTCAAATATTTGATCGAAGGGAAGTACCTAGAGAATAACTCCATGAGACATGTGCAACACCTAGAAATTCGAACTAGGAATAACAAACTAATTATCCACTTTAAGAGGTAAATTTTAAAAGATAGTAGTGCAACAAATAGTTTTATTTTTACTAGTATAATAGGGATACATCGAAAAGGCCTAGATTTTTTTGGAAAATCGGTGGAAAGAATAATATAGGCTAGAATAAACCTAATTTTTGTTAATAAAGTGTTTATCTAAACCCCACTTTACCTTACCTCGACGTAAGACCAATAAGCACCTGTATATAGTTACCTTGCAAGTTGGAAAAAACCACAAAACTCTTCTCTAATTTTGAATAATATGGTTAGAATTTATCGATGAATTTAACCAATGGATTAGGACCCATTGAATTCATAACTCTTTTAGACGATAGATGTTGTCTGCCATGTAGGTTAGCAATTAATTAAATATAATAGAGTAGTATATGTTGTCAATGAATAAATGGAAGGTAATAGATAAACCAATGTGAGGAAAATTTCAATATCTTGAAGAAGAAACTGATGACTACAACAAATCCTTAAAGATTTTTTTTTTATTATATTGATGCTTCTATTGGGGTTTGGAAGGGATCCTAACTCAAGTCGAGACACTTGTCACGTATGAATCGCAATAAATTTAAAAAGCATGAGGAAAGTTATGATACACATGACTTAGAATTAGTAGTTATTGTGCATGCACTTGGAGATATTATTTGCTAGGAAATATTGATCATAAAAACTCTAATATTCATCTTACTAAATACAAGATAACACCAATGGATGGAATTCATGGTAGAATATGATTTTGGTTTTGAATATATCTAGGGCAAGAAAAATAAGATAATAGATATCTTGAGTAGAATAAAGCATATAAAATACTACTATGACTTATTTGAGAAAGTCAAAATACATCAATCGAAAGATGACTACTATATAAAGTGTCAAGCACAAGTTGAGCAAGAACCTGACAATTTCAAGGACTTTGTAATCAAATATGATTTGATTTTGAGGAATAAGGTTCGTTATTCCGGATAAGGGTGGAATGATGGATACTATTCTAAAATAACATTATATACTCCACACACCCAGGTGGGGCAAATATGTGAGAGATTTTAAGGAAAACCTTTTCTTGGTTGGGGATGAAGAAGACTATCAATAATTATGTGGCTAGATATTGGGAAACAAAAAAAGGTAAAGGGTTGAACTTTTACTGCCAACCGAAAGATTGTACCCACATGTTATCTCCACCTAAAAGTAAAAATTTATTTTCTATGGTTTTGATGGATTTATCAAAAGCCAATAGTGGTAAATAAATTGACTAAATCCACACCTGGGAATATCTAGGATGATACACCTACTATTATTGGTAAATTCCTAGAGAAATAATTTGGTTGCGTGAGTTTCATGAGTTTACCTTTTTTAATAGAGATTTTAGATTTACATCAGATTTCGAAAGCTTTTTATCAAACCTAAGTACTAAATTAGATAGTAGTACTATCTATCAACTGGAGATAAATGGCCAATTGAGGAGGGTTGACCAAAATCTTGAAGATATAAATCATCATGTGAAATATGAAAGAATCATGTAAGAATCAAACCAAATATTGTCAAGAATATAGAAGAATGACTTATAACAATTGAACAAGATCTCTAAAAGAACAATACACTAAGATAATTCTCTGAAGAGAGGCAAAGTTTTCATAAGGGATAAATTTAAAAACAAAGATCTAGAATATATACTTTTGAATGGGAGGACTATACCCTTTTCTTATAATAATAGCTATCATGTTTCTCTGGGAATGGCTCTATTCAAAACCCTAAATGGAAAATAGTATAGAAGTCCTCTATCTTGGGATAGTTCGAAGGATCGAGTAGTGATCAGACCGAATACTGTAAAGGAGATGGAGGAATAGCTAAGAAGAATATGTCAAAAAATTAAAAAGAAGCCTTGGATCATCAAGAGGGTTATGTAGACCTTAAAAGGATACTGAGGGAATTCTCTATGGGAGACAAAGTCTTCTAAAAGGTGAAACCTAATAAAAGTTCCATTAAGACTTTTAAACTTGAAACTAGGTTTGTAGGGCCTTCTGATGTTATAGGCAAGATTAGTCCTATAGCCTTTAGATTTGTTCTACCACCTATTTTGTCAAAGATTCATGACACCTTACATGTGTCCCTCCTTAGGAAGTATATTGTTGATCCATATCACATTTGGAACATCTCTAATTTGCAGATATTATATCCTCTTCACATTCAGGGTTGAGTTTCAAGACCAAGAGTTCAAAAAGAAACTCAAAGCATTACTCTAACAAAAGTGTCAAAAAGTTGATAATATGAAAAACAATTTTTTTATTAAATATTGAATATTGTATGGATTTATGAATGAAAATATATTTTGATTACTATTTGAATTTGCAATAAAACACAGGGATTGTGTTTATTTATAGTGGGGGAGAGTGTAATGACCACCCTAAAATGAGTCTTTTAATTGCAATTATAATTTAATTGTTATTATATGCTTCTAGGATAAGGTACTACTAATGGCCTTTGTCTTGCAGGGGCATGTATTCAAGGAGTAAAATGAGAAATGATGGGCGTGTGAAATATCACTACGATGGGATATTCGCATTGGTAGGGATGAAAAAACACTACCAATGATACACTCACCAACAACCCATGAGTACATGTAAGCTCATTTAATATCATTCGTATAGGTGCATTATGAATGTATGACTTGCATTATGTGTGTGTATGCTTTATTGTTTGGAATGAATGCTTCATATTTCATGCCTTTGAATAATGAATATTTTAACCTCCGATGGCAAGGAAAGTGTCAAAGCATGGGAGCTATTCTCTTTTGGAAAATGGAAACATCAGATTGCTAGTATGGGAAGAAGAATTGGAGGTATAAATCAATTTGGTAATTTAAATAATTGTTTAATGCTTAGCTTTATAATTTATTATTTATAAACTAATTAAAATAAAATTTTAATTAGTAATAATTTTATTAAAATGTATACTGTTTAATTAGAAGTTGCGTATGGACCTTCGTATTTCTAATTTTAAGAATATAAAAATATTTAAAAATATGAAAGAAGACCACATGGCAGGTATAGGTGGCAATTAGCATGTCATATATTTTGAGACCCTTAGTCCTATAAATAAGTGAGAATGTAAAAGGAAAGGGCATTATGGTTGGTATTTGGTAAGAGAAACCAATGAGCAGAGAACATAAGCAAAGCAGAGATAAGCTTTGAATGAAAGTCTATGTTGGCTCTACCATATTCAAAAAATTATTTTGTAATAAAATGGACACTGTTTGTTAAATTAATCTAATTTGTTTTGGTGAGGTTCTAATTAAACTTGCAAGGTTTATGCTTGTTATATCTATATGATTTAATTTATACTTGGTTAAAAAATGGTGTCTATCCATCGGTATAATTTTATCTAAATGATTTAATTTATACGTAGTTAAAAATGGTGTCTATCCTAGAGTATCCTAACGGATGAGCTTCGACATTATTTTTTTAGGCAGGTGGATGTCGAAGATCGTTTGGTTTGGGCTGGGGAAAATGAGTTTTCTTACTTAGTGAAATCTATGTATGAGTTTTTAAGCCTCAAGATTGATGTCCAATTCCTAGTTGGGAATATTTGGATGAAAAACTTAACTCCCAAAGTCAATATTATTTTTGGTTGGAAAAGCAAAATAAAATTCTAGCTATAAAAAAATTACTGAAGAGAGGATTTAATCTTGTTAATAGATGTTTTCTCTGTGAAGAGGATTGGGAATTGATGTTTCACTTGCTCCTTAGTTGTTAGGTTTTCTAGGAGGTGTGTTCGTTCATTTTCAATTTTCTTGGTGTTTACTGGGTGATGCCTAATTCACTGATGGGGTGTGTTATCCAATGGTCCTCTCCCCTCTCTTCACCTTGGCTCAAGTGCTTCTAGAAATTCTTACTTCCACATGTCCTCTGGAGAATTTGGAAGGAAAGAAACGTGAGAGTTTTCAAAAATCAAAAAAAGGATTTCAAAAGAGTAAGCACTAGGATCTTGTGGAAGGTGGTGGAGAATGTTTCAACATTCAAGGTTACTGGTAATTCTAGGGCTCTATGTCCATATGAGGTACATATTGAAGATAGGTTAGGGTTTTCTTCGATTATTTGAGTCCCACTCATTCTAAATCGAGAAGATTGATGAAGTGGGCACCCCCATATTGTGGTTGGCTCAAATTAAATTTTGATGGTACATCTAAGGGTAATCCAGGTATGGCTGGTATCGATGGCATGATAAGAGATAGTAATGAGAAGTTAATTGTAGGGTCTCTAATAATCTTGGTTCCCAAATTTCTTAGTTTGTAAAATCTAGGGAGGCTTTCCAAGGAGTGTCACTTTTAAAAGATCTGGGGATCCACAATGCCATCATTGAGGGTGATTCCTTATATGTAATTAGCATGTTCATAAGCTTCATTTAGGCTAGTTGGAAGGTGTCAAATCTGATAGAAGAGATGAAGTGAAACATTCGTTCCTTGAAACAAATATCAATTTCTCATGTGGTAAGAGAGGGTAACATTATTGCAGACATTATGGTGAATCTTGGTTCATCTCACCCGATATTTACGATCTGGTAGAGGGACTTCCCAATTGAGGTGATTATTTGATTCAATGATGAGAAACCATAACGAATGTTAGGAGGTATTTCAGAATTTGAATTTATGGAGTAAGATCTTGTGTGTGTGGGGCTTAGTAGTTGTGATCGAGGTGTTTGTAGGTGGCTCGAAGGCATTTATGAGTTGTCTGAAACATATGGGGGAGATTCAAATTCTAAATTTCTTGTGTCATATCCTAGTTTGGTGTTATCTAAGAGCCTTATTTAATTGGTGTCTTGGGATTGTTTTGGTTAGGGTTCCTATGGCCTTTTATGGGTTGGTGATGTCTTATTCTTGTACAGTTTTTAATTTAATTTTATTTTATTATTATCATGATGCCTTGTTGGATGGGTGGAATATTCTCATCTATTTATTTATCCTAGTTATCATACCTATGGTGGTTGGTTGATGGATCAATTTTTGTCTTCGATGATCATAGGTATTTGGGTTGGTCAAGGTTGATTTCTCCATGGGTTGTTTCCCAAATTTTGAATTCCTTTTATCAAATCATAATAATTTGCTTTACGAGAATCTCTTTGAAGCTCGTGTTGGGGAAGTTGGTGTTTAGATTTCTGATGGTCTATGCCTAGTTGGCATCTTCTGTGCCTTATGGTGGTTCCTTGTTTCTATGGTTTTGGGTCTTTTCGAAGCTTTAGTGGAAGGCTATCAGGATTTCGATTACGTCCTTCCCATGGCTTGCAGACCTGAGTAGTGTGTGTTAGGTGTGGTAGGCCCAATAATTATTTTTGGTTCGTGTTTCATCCTTATTGTAATTTTCATTCCTTATTTTTTGCTTGGCAAATTTGCATCTCTTGAAAGGTGGTCTCTTAGATAAGTGGAGGGTGACATGGTGGATGAAGGAGTTCATGCTCAATGGCCTTATTTTCTTTGAGTGGAGGGAGCTTGGCGTGAGGAAGTTGGCATGCTTTTTTGACTCCTTCAATCACGAGTTATTTAAAATTGGGTTTTTTAGAGGGGCGGGGTCATTTTTCTACTCTTGAGTGTTTTTATCAATTTTAAAAATTGCAAGATGTGTGAAGTCTTCTCAATGGTATTTTCCAAGGTGCATGGGGTTATTTGATTGTAGTATTTTGAGAGTGGATGTTGTGGTCCAGGATTGACTATGAGGGGTTTGGACGCCTATAATTCCTTTGTGTCGCACTAGAATATTTTGTTGGATTTTGAGTGGTACTATCTAAAGATTGTTTCTTGTGGCATGGGAAAGTTTGTTATATAGAAAAAATGGGAGTTTGTTAGAATTTTGACAATGGGAAAGGAAAAACTATATAGCCCAAGTTGTGTATGTCAAAATCCCATGTTGAACCAACTTCTTTGTCGATCGATGATGAAGTGAAAGCAATTTTGATGAATGGCAGTCTTCTGGAGTGTATTTAGAAGTTTCATGGCCATAATCTATTCCTTTAAAAGTGGATGGTGGTGACATGGAATGATGGTTATGTGAGAGTGGACACCTAGTATTTTGATGTGTCGACTGAATTGAGAAGTAGAACCACAGGCCTTATGTTATATGGAGCTTATCATAATAGAAATAAGCACTTACAGTCGTTGCTTAAGGAGATTAGTTTCTTTTTATGTTGATAAGTTTCTCCCCAAAATGTAGAATGGTTTTAGTGCCAAGGCATTGTCTCCTCCGTGGAATAGGGTGGCCAAAGTAATCATGGACTACTTTACCTTGGATTCCACGTATGAAGTGATTCATTGTTTCCATGCAATGTTTCTTAATCACCTTTGGATGCAACTTTGGATGAATATTCTCATGTTTTGTTCCAATATATGAAGTCTATACTAGATGTACAAGGAGGTCAAGGTCAGGTTTCGTTGCACCAGGGTTTTGCATTATTAGTATTTGAAAAGGCTACTTTCAAGAATGATTTGGTTATTGAGGAGCTCTTGAAGCCTATCGTTGATCTATTGATCCCTAAGCTATGTTTACCCTAGGAAGATTCTAGGGGTTTGAGTGATGGTAGTGAGGACCTGTACTCATTTTTTATGGGTTCTGGTATTGACATAATCTCTCAAAAGATTCAAGTTTCAGAAAAGGAGTGAAAGGTAAATCATCCCATACCAATGCTTTAAATAATGATTTTCTAAAGAGTACGTCCAATGACCTCAATCTCAGGCTTAATATGGGAGGGGTTTCATCAGCAAGCCAGGCAGAAGGGAGTGGTATGAGAAAATCCAAGCACCTGCTTGGTAAGAAGAAATAGGAGGAGGTCTTATCTCCCATGTCTCCTCCCTCTAACTCAGAGCTACTGCCCAAATATTTCCATAAGGATAAGTTGTTGAAGGACGTTTACGTCCCAGAAGTGGTTTCTGAGCAGAATAATTCAGTAATTTAGTAATTCATAATATAAAGTTTATGGAGATTAAAAAACATGCAATTTGGTGTGTTAGTAAACTACCAGAGTGTTTCATCGATTTGTATGTTTTATAGAGTTAATATTTGAATTCTGGTAGTGGTTGACTGTGTATTATGTTTTAATTTGGTTTATGTGTGCATGTTGGGATTATTTATTTTAACTCTTCAAATTGTGTATTCACTGCAATAGGAAGTTATCCACATCCCAATTCTGAGGGATAATTTTATAGAAATCCTTTCTTTAATCAATAACTTATTTATTAATTGGAGGGCTTTATTAAAATAATTTTTATAGTCCAATGCTTGACCATTGTGGAGTGAGAAACTCTGGTTGAGAAGTTAGATGCCAGTGTGAGGGTCTAACCAATGCCAAGCATTGAAATAATATCTCACCCTCATTTTATTGTTCACTTTAGTCATACATTAGCTTCTGTTAAAATTATAAATGTTGTGCATAGGACTGGTTGAGTAAACAAATTTTGGGTGGTAATAATCAATGATGATATCGATGTGTGCCTTTAGGGTGATATTTTTGTGTTGAATTTTTGTTTGTTGTTCTTTTTAGTTGATCACCATTCAATTTTACCAAAATTTAGCTACATTCTAGATATTATACTATGCATTTCAATGTTCCTTTGGAGTCATTTGATCCCATCCCATGAGAACCACACTATTGGTGAATTAATGAATGCAGGAGCACATGTCAAGAGCTATTGGCAAGTGATTATGTTGAGACTGAGCTATAAATCTTGTTTCCAATCTCATTAAAGTTGTAATTTCTCAAATGAAATTAAAGAGAATATATGGAGTTATGTAAATTAGCCTGAGTGGATAGTCTTTCATTTATTGAATTCTGAATATATATGTATATTAAATAAATTTTATTGTTTTCTTCCAAACTACCAAGTCTAGGTTTTTACCACCGTCACCTCTTTAAAAATTGGGATAAAGTTTTGTGTGTTGAATTGTGATAGGACCATCAAATGTGTATTTATAAAGTATATAAGTTTCTCTCATTTTATTTTTAGTATTAATTTATTGATGCAAATAGGGTTATGCATAGTGCTAAATGTTCACAAATTGGGCAAATATTAGGATTTCCAAAATTGGAAATTGGTGAATAGGAGGACCCTCGATGTCGGCCCAATAGCCTAAAATTTTTAGGACCAATTTTTTCTTAGGGTCAATTTTTCATAATATATATCCAAACATAGGAATAATTGTACTCATTGGAAAACTCTTTTTGATACTATTCTAATGGTGGTGTATTTATGAAGTTGTAAGGTGATTTAATAGGACAAAAGTTTCCCCAAAGATTACCTTACGTTTTAGGGCTTCAAATGCCCCAATTTTTGGTGTGAAGATGATTGATTTGATTTTCTTAGGATTCGCCTTGATTTTGATTAGGATTCACCATTTTTTTATAAGTACATTTTGATTCCAACCCTTGATGCAAAGTTCCTTCGTTTGTGATTGCTCAACCTTGAAATAAAGCTTATAAACTTTAAATTGTGAAAGCTCAGTCATGTATGTTAATGAAATAAAATGAAGAAATAATAAAGTGTAGGACTTTTAGCTCAAATATACCAAATTCTTTCTCAATGCCTTAAAAATAATAAGTAACTTTTTCCATTTAGTAGTGTTAGTGTGCTTTGTTAAATGAGATTATTTTCCTTTTTATTTGGATTCAGTAAAGATGTATGTTTAAAGACTACATCATTAAGTGAAATAATTAGCTTTTCTTGATTATTGAGCCATATTGGTATTTTGGTTTTATTAAATTAGAGGATGTAACTTTATTTTGCTGAAAAGTTAAACTCTGGAGATATTTAATTTGTACCTTAAAATATTATGAATAAGTTTTAATAGTTTTACTTTTATATGGTTTATGTTATTTGTAAGTCCAAGAGTAATCAAATTCAAAGTATATCCAAGGATTCAATACTAAAGGATTTCATATATTAATCAGATTTTAGATTATAAGACCACTACTTTAATATATTATGCAAATATATTTTGTTTTATCTACATAGACTTGTTTCTTTATTTATTTATTGAAATAAATTCTTCTAAGATTGATTGTTACTTTATTTAATTATTGAAATGAGCTTTTCTAAAATTGTTATCATCAATTAGTTGAGGAATATGGTTTATTCATTGAATATTGTTATGACTATGTTTAGTTGAATAAAATTATGAATTTCTAAAAAGAATTAGAAAAACCTGAGTACAATCGAGAAGGATGAATAACTATTGGAATCATTGAGAAGTATGTACAACTATCGAAGCCATAGAGAAGGATAAATGATTATTTGAACAAATAACCCAATACCAGTTGTTACATAAAGTAACAACCGTGATTCGATAAAAACCACTTTTTGATAAAATAGGTTGAAACAAGTGATATTTTTTAGAACAAGTGATGAGGGGTGGTATGGGATGTCACCTCTAGGTTTTTGCACGAGTAGTACGATGATGGCTACTTGTACATTTTGTGAATAGGAGTAATATAGCATGATAAAAGGAGCTAAACCAATCCACGATAGTTGGTATGGGATAAATTATCATTATTCATAACATGGCAAGTGAGACCAAGTCTAGAGCTAGAGAAATGATATAGCCCTAGTTAAATCCAGTGAAGTGGATAATCAACTAGGCACTAGGCATATACGCTACACCCTTGCATGATAAAATAGGAATATGAGGGTCTATTTAAGCCTAGGTTCCACATGCTAAGGGATGGAGAGAGTATATGTTCACCCTTTAGGTGTTATGGGCCCTAAAGGATAACCCCAATCGTGGGTCTAATCTCTCATACTAGAATAAGAGCTTGGGAAGATAGATTCATAAAATGACACCATCTATAGGATCTGACCAATATCATCTTGGGAGGTCATCTGTAGTGGTCCTAATTCTCAAAAGTAGCATACTATACCTCGTATTGATAAACATTTTGTGATCATTATAACTTAATTGACTCAAAAATTTTACCTTAGGTCTTGACCAGTCTTTGTAACCAGTAAAATTTTTTACCTTGTTGAACCAGTGAGCTAGACTGGGTTGTACAACCAATATGTATCTAGTTGGGTTGTTGCATATATTAATTATACTTTGTTTGTTCATAAGATATTGTAATACTCTCATCTTACAATAAATTTTAAAATCAATTTCTCTCAACGTTCAATTTCATTATAAATTTTCAATTTATAATGCAACTTTAAAATAGGTAACCATTAGTTCATTTATGCATTTAATAAGACACATAAATATGGTATCTTTAAGTTAACTATATTAATATAGTCATAATAAGATTAGAACCATTCTTTATATTATTTTTTGATAAAATTGAACTAAAGTTTTATATAATAAATTTTTTTTCTCATATTAAACTACCATATTGTGTTAGAGGGCACATAAAATATACATCCAATAGAATTGGTCTTACAACACACAATAAAATTAAATTTATTTTCAACTAATATATGGTATCCTAGATTTTATAGCTCATATTTTAAACAATAGATAATCAAACATATTTAGTCATAGCTTGGGATAATATTCATAATTTATGATAGTAGATTGCATAGCTTCTCCAACAGCTACAATTGTTTTAGAAAATCATAACTAAAGACTCCCTATACAAAAATATGACTACTATAATACTTTTGTTTACCATATCACAACTGCAATAAATGTATACATATGAAGGTCACATGAAATTGCATTTAAGCTTATAATATTATCATAGACCAAGTTGACATCTATGGATCAACTCTTTCCCAAATTACATCCTTTTTAACTTTGGATAAACCCATATTATTTTGACAAAATTCAATAGTGTACTAGGTCCAAATCAAATCAAAACTTCCACAAGTTTAACAATAGGTTCCTCTTATCTCCTCTTATATGATGTTTGATATGGAAAAGAAACCATCTCACTCAATGCTAGATATTTTGGGAGCCTAGATGCCCTTCAAACTTACCCATGTTTGAAATTTAAATGCATAAAAATCAAATATTATTCATACCCATGATATCATAGACTAGCCTACACAAGTTGACCAATGTATCTACTATAACATGTGTGTCATTATGGTAGTCATTTACCCAATACATAGTTCTAGTGATGACACATAGGCTAATGGACGCAATTTATAGATATTCATATAATCACATTTTATTGAGGGGCCATGGACAAGGATATGCATGTTAATAATTTATTATTTTTATTGTTTGCTAACAGAGATTAGTTTATGATAGTAATGAATTACCTTTATTTTTATCCTTGAAGTTGTAGGTTATTGATTTTAGCTATATGTCACAATTTACCAAGAGAATTTCTTTATATTGTGGTTGACCATTCATGGTTTTTGGTCACTCCTTAATCTAGGATTTTTTTACTTCTCTTGTTACTTTTTATCTTTCCTTAGTCCAAGATTGTTCCACTTCTCTCATTATCATTATTCTATTTTTTCTATTCTACACTCTTCCCTCTCTAATTATCTCATTTTAATCAAGTGTAACTCCCTAATTTTTACTGACTACCAACAAGATTTTGTGGTAGTTAAGGCAATGTTGTCATGTGCCCACTAAATCCCTCCCTATGTGAGTGGCTCTAGTATCTCGATAAAAAAAATTTAGGTTACAAATATTATATTAAATATTTTTACCTTTAATAGTTCAATTAGAAGGTAGTAAATAAATGTGTTGGTTGCCAACATTCCAAGGCATTTAATTTATTTTATGACTTAGAATTTTTATCAAGATTTCATTATTAATAGGGAAAACAAACTTATTTAGGCATAGCATTTAAAAATGAGTGTCAGTTAATAATTTTACTTTTCTTACATATGTTATGTCCTCTCCTTGACATGATAAGGTACACATAGATACACATAATAAATATTTACACAAGATAAGATGTTTAATAACTTTGCTTATACACAACAAGCAATGGTATGACAACATAATGGTAATATAAAATTCTCACACATTTTGAATTGCTTTATCTCATCCTCAATTATGGTTATCATCTATAAACAAATGAAAGCTTCACTTTTAACATGATTAATATAATTCCACAAAATCATCATCAACATATAATCCAATTTGTCAATATCATACACCAAATTTATTACATGAATTCATATTAATTAAAGCAATATATTTCAATCTAACATGATATCACAAACTACATGGTTAACCACATTAACATATTCTAGGAGTTCACCTATCAATATTCCATATCATAATTTCCCACTATATATGCCACACCAAATTTCATTCATATATTTTTGTTTATAAAGGATTAAAAAGGCAGTCATTACATTAAATCCATGTTCATAATACATGTTAAGTACTTTCTCAATCTTAGTACATAGTCATATTTCATGTTCATGAGTTTTTTTCCAAACTCCACAATTCAACTTTTTAATTGTTATACAATTGTTGAAATTGTCATCAATTTCAAGAAATGAAGAAAAGAAATCCATTTACTTAAATATTATATAAAAAGAAAAAAAAAAGTAAAATAAAAGGAGTGATAAATACAAATCATTGGGTGCCCTTGAGCACCAATAATTTCTAAACTATCCGTATTGAAGGACCACAATTCTCTTATGCAATGGATTGGGTGGTATTATAGTAATACCTAAACCCCAATTATAATAATTATATAATTGTATTAACCTAATCTGACATAACATAAAGGATCAGTAGTTTGGAATGGAGTTTCAAAAAATAGGAAATTGTTGAGAAGTGAACTAATATGGATGGTAGGAGAAGGCAAGAAAATATTATTTTGGGAAGATACTTGGATTGCATATAGTCTTTTATAGTAGATTTAGGAGTTTAGAAAAGTAAAATACCCCCTAGTTTAAAAATATGGACTGCTAGTCAAAGATTACATAGAATGTGGGGAAGGTTAGAGGTTTTAGAAAGAGATAACTTTAAATTATGTTGATCCAAAAATACAAAATTCTCTGCTAAATATTAATGGACTACTATAGTAGTACCACTTAGCTCAAAAATAGGATAAGGACTCTTTGACTTGGTTCTCTACTTCCTCAAGGAAATGCTCTATGAAATCATCTTATACCTATAGTTTGGAGGTGTGGAGGAGTATTTTCTTGTAAGTAAGGTTTGAAAGAATGAGTTAATTTTTAAACTCACTTTATTTATTTGGTTATACATATAAAATAAGATTCTAAATATAGATAACCAAGGTAATATAGGTTTGAAAATACCAAATATATGCTCTATTTACATGAAGGATGTTGAATTATTCAACCACTTGTTTAACCATTGTGAGTTTGCAATTAAGATACTTAATAATCTAATGGAAGTTATATTTTGCTCTTGGGTGGTTCCTAGTACTTTTAGGTAGCATTTTAGCCAATAGAAATTCTCTTTTAGAAGTAATAGATTATCAAATCTATGGAATTTACATCTATCTCATTTTTATGGGGTGTATGGCAAGAAATAAATTAGAGAGTATTCACGGGAAAAGTAAGGATGAAATTTCAATGACTAACAAAATTAAAATTTTAGTGAGGGATAATTTGCTTGCCTTTGATAGTAGTGTGGGCCCTGAGCACAATTTTAAAAATATTATCACTAGAAAATGCAACTTGGGAGAACCTAGAGTATCATCTTTGCCAATAAATTTGAAAAGAGTAAACACTAGATGTCTAAAATCAAAGAAAGGGTGGGTAATGTTAAAATTTGATAGAGCTACGAAAGGTAATATAGGAGGAGGTGTAATTTAGAATGAAAAAGGTGAACTGATTTGGGCTTATGTGCAACGTTATGGGATACAAACCAATCACTATGTGGAAGCTAAATCCTTATGCTTTGGTGTTATGTTGTTGAGACAAAAGAGTGTAAGGAATACCATCATAGCCTTAAATCCCTATATACTTAAAGGGGGCAACCTCCTTCAATACTTTAATTCAATATGCCAAAAAGATACATTCATTCATGTTCCTCATATTTTTAAAGACTTCATTACACTACCTAACGCTCAAGGCTCGCTTACATGAAAAATACCACCTAAGCTAGAATATTCTACCAAAAAAATAGTTACATTCTTTATAATAGTTATAAAATTATGCCACTTCTCTAGTCACTTCTAGTGCCAAAAACTATTATAAAATATTATATAGTATCATTACAAAATATTATAACGGGGGTCCCCACAATAGGAAAGGGGTTATTACACAACAGTGTTAGGATGGGGTCCTAACATACCCTTCCCATTCAAAAAGTTGAATACGAATAAATTGATGTTAAAGCTATTGAAGGGAATCCCATGTGGTATATTTAGATTATAATCAATGTTATTGAATAAGAACATCACTAATGACATGGTGGTGAAGGGTACATAACATCTTATTCAGAATGCATTCAGATTCAATAATTATGGAGTCTTCTTCATCCAACTCTCATAGTGTGGATTGCACCTAGATCTTATTGCCATCAACCTTATTGAGAGAGGATACATAAAATATTGGGTGAATTTTGGAAGTGGTTAGAAGGACCAGATTGTATGCTATTGAACTGATCCATTGTAATACCTAATAAGGATCGTAGGATTTGACAATACGTTTCTAGCAACCATGAAGCTAGAGAGATGATTGTTTGTAGGGTTAAAGGTAAAGAAAAACCATATCCTCAACTTCAAAGCTATGCTCATAGTTGTGGTGATAAACTTACTAATGCATTCTATCCTAAGCCAAGTCAAGATTGACCTTAAGTTATTAAATAAGGTAATCACACTATATAAGAGTGGAATCCATAGCTTGAACCCTAAAGCTTCCTAGAATGTAGGATGAGGGTTCTAGTGGAGGATGATCATATATTGCTTCAAATTGGCTAACCTTAGTAGCAGTATGACATGACGTATTATACCACCATTATTTCAAAGGAAGCCACTTGGCCCATTGTGTAAGATGTTCTAAAATAAAGCATCAAACACATGTTTCCAAGAACTTACAGATAATTCTAGTTTAGCCATCAGTTTGAGGGTGATATGTCAAACTCATTTTGAGTTGGGTTCCCTACAACTTGAATAGTTCTTGCTAAAAATGACTAGTGAAAATAGGGTCTCTATCGGAGACAATGGATTTAGTCATTTGATGGAGATGAAATATGGAGTCCAAAAGTACTTGGGAAATATGGAGGTAGTATAGGGGTGTACCATGAAATATAAATGAGCATACCTTGTGAGGTGATCCACTACCACCAGAATAATAGATTTTTTTCCTAATTTATGTAGCCCTTAAAGGAAATCCATAGAGATATATATCCATACTTGTTCTAGAATTGGTAACGGTTGAAGGATTCTAGTGGAACACACATTTTCTCCTTTCATACGATGGCACCCATCACATTTTTCTACAAAAGTGTGAATGTTCCTTTTCATTTCCTTCAAAAATTATAGCTAGGGCATCAGTTAGGCTTAGCTTGGATTTTGTTGACCAAATTTTACAAATTGAAATCCTTTGTAAGTTCTTCCTTGATATAATGGATACATTGCATAAGTGGTGTAGATATAGTATGTAGTATTTCTTACTCTTCATATTGTCAATACAGTGCATCAACCACCATATTCTCCTTACCTTTCTTATAAGTTATTTCATAGTCATAACCGAACAATTTAGAAACACATATTTGTTGTTGTGGTGTGGCTACCCTTTGTTCCAAGAAATATTTGAGACTTTCATGATCAGTCCTAATGGAAAAATGTTGCTCAATTAGATACAAACACCAATTATTAATAGCATGTAAAATTCCAAGCATCTATTCTTCATACGTATACTTACCCAAATTTTGGCGTGAGAGTGCTCTATTGGTGAAGGTCAATGGTTTTTTTTCTTGCATCAAAATTACCCCAATGCCATTGTCAAATGCATCACTCTCAATTACAAAATATTTAAATAAATTAGGTATTGCTAACATGGGAGTAGTGGTCATAGCTTGCTTCAACTCTATGAAATCCTTCTTTGTGGTTTTTGACCACATAAAAGAATTATTCCTTAACATTGCTATCAAGGGGGTTTTTCTCTTCTTATAATTCTTCACAATTTTTTGATAATATCCAACGAGTTCTAGAAATCTGTGAAATTCTTTTATGGTTCAAGGTTTAGGCTAATCTTGAACAACCTGAATCTTTTCTAGATCCACTTGAAATCCACCTTTGGTTACAATGTGACCCAAATATTCAACTTCTTGTAACCCAAAAGAACAGTTAGACCTTTTGGCATAAAGATGATTATCATAAAAATGCTATAGTGTTTAATCCATATTTTTTTGATGTTCTTCCCAATAATAATTATAATTCAATATATCATCAAAGAATACTAAAATAATTTTTGAAGGAAAGGTCATAAAATGGAATTCATCAAACTATGAAAAGTGGAAGGTGCAATGGTCAATCCAAATGGCATAACCAAGAATTTATAATATCGTTCATGAGTTCAAAAATTCACTTTAGGAATGTCCTCATCCATGACTCGGATCTCATGATACAAATCCAATTTTAGAAAATACTAGGCCCAATGCAACTCATCTAGCAATTCATCAATCACTAGAATGGAAAATTTATCTTTAATAGTGATTTTATTTAGGTACCTATAATCCACACACAACTGCCAAGACCCATCCTTTTTCTATACCAACAACACAAGGGAATAATAGGGACTAAAATTGGGATGAATAACCCCTACAACATGAAGTTCTTATAGCATTTTCTCAATTTCTAATTTTTGAGCATATGGATACTAATAGAGGTAAAATTTTTGGGGAATACTACTAGGAAGAAGTTGAATCACATGGTCATGATGGAGATGATGAAGTAGTCCTTTGATTTCAAAAAAATATTTGCAATAAAACTTGCAATACCTCTAGATAGTCCTTATCCTTTTCTTGAGAAGCTTCTATAGCAAATAATAGAGCCACAACCTCATTGGAGGATTTTTTTAACACTTTTTCCATATTATGGGTTGAGATAAATTGAGCATATATAGCCTTCATGCCTCATAAGGTGCATTATATTCCTTGTCTAAATTTCATCCACAACTTAGAAAAATTCCACAAGACTAGGACAAACATTTGCAACCATTATACCCCAAATTAATATCACACCTACCTAGTGGTAAGGCAAAAATATCTGCCTTAAGATTATATTCTCCTATTTAGATTTTGATATTATGAAATTTTCTTTTACATGGTAGGGTACCTCCATTAGCAATCATGACTTCAAAAGAATTGCAAGTAATAATAAAATAGTTTCTCTATTTGCCCACACGTGAATCAATAAAGTTAAATGTGCTTCTTGAGTTAGTAAGAATTATGACTTGTTGTTCTTTTAAGTGTTCAATAACTATTATCATTTGATAATTTGATAGATGTACATTGATATTTCTGAGTGAAAATCTTCTAGAACTTCTCATTGTTTCATGTGTTCCTCCTAATGATCCTCTTCTACCTTCAAAGATTTTATGGTTGGTGCCTCATACATATAAAGAACATACAAATATTGGTGTACATAATTTTGCCTTGGGTAATACTTTTCATCAAGGTTATAACATAGTCCTTGGGCCCTTTGAGTTTTCATCTCTTCTCATTTTAACATTTTGATGGTAGGAGTTATTCTAGGATTGTATTAAAAAGGTGGTCGAGATTGAGAAAATTTGGGGGTACATACTTAAGCCATAAATTTTTATTTTTCTAGTCTTAGCCAAAGTTAGTTTCTTTTGTAATGATTTTGGCCTCAACATTTTAAATTTAGCTTTACTATCTTCCTCCAAACCACTCACAAAATAACTTTGGAAGAATATGAAACTCAAACTAGTGGTGTGGTTGGCCAATTTTTCAAATTAAGTTTGATAATGTAAACACTAAAATCTTGTCAATCCAATTATTCTACCGAAAGCAACGGCTAAAATGACACACCAAGGCCCCTAGAGTAGCCCTCAGGAGGTATACAGTGGTTCTAACCACTTTGTGCAAGGTTTGGAAGGTTTTAGACCATTTTTTGGGATCTATTGGACACCCTGTTTCTATTCATCCCACCCTGTTATGAATACAAAATATATTCATCCCACCCTGTTACGAATACAAAATATATTCATCCCACCCTAGAGCAAATAGTAGTATTCCTCCTAGGGTGAAGCGAATAGCAGATTTGATCGATAAAAATTCAAATATGGACAAATGGCGCCTGGCAACGGTTACATTTTTTATATGACCATACCTACAAGTTAGAGCACATAGCATCTTTATTCCTTGATCCATAAGGTAGGGGAAATTCTCTTCCCCCTCCAATGCATGTCGCCCTGGCAGCAAAGTGGCGTCTCTTGCCTCGCATGCCCTCGCATGCCTTTTGACCCATGAGCCTCCTTGGGCTATAAAATGGATGTATTTTCCATACAATAGGGGATAGGAGTTTTATTTTTATACAACAAAGTACTTATAAGATTTCCTTCCACCCTTTTGTACCCATTTTTCCCTCGAAGTCTCTACCTTGCGAAGGAGGTTTGCGAGTGAACTAGTGAGTGCAATTTGTCACATAACCAAACCATCTGAGTGAATTATCTCATAAAATTTGATTAACATACATCCCATAGTGTTTTGGACCATTCCCTAGTGGAATTTATGGCAAATTTAGAAATAATCGATGGGCGTCACACCCCCAGGTGCCCTCCAATTTGTGATAGTCCTATTCGTCCCACCTTGTGATGAATAGAAATAGGTGAAAAAAAATTTATTGTTTTTTATTATTTATTTTCAACATGTTCATATTATGTTGCAGTTAAAATTTCATGTCATTATGACCTATATTGGCCGATATATTGTAATTTTAGTGTTTTGTAGGGTCTCATACAGGCCTACGGAGGTCATCTGGGGAAACACCTAAACTGTTACTTACTTTGCAAATATTAGTATATGGTTTTTCTTAAAATGTTGTTTTATGCATTATTTCAAAGTTTCATGTGTTTTGGATATGTGTAGGGGCATAAATTATTTGCTTTGGGTTTTGTAGGTTGTGAATGGTCATTTGTATTACGAAGCCCTATAAGATGTAATTTCAAGGTTATTTCTAGTGATATCTTCCCAAAAACACTTATTTTACATACCTCTATAATTTCAAGTTATTTAGAGTTGATTTGATGCATATTCTCATTACTAGCCTCTTGGCACCTGTGGGGACTACATGTTTCTCATCATACGCATTGGATATTTGACATTTTTGGCTTTCTTGTGTGTAGGTGTAGGTTCTTACAGTGCATTAGTAAGGATAATAGGACATCAAGATCAAATATACAAGCAGTGGTATACTTGGCCCACCCACCTCGATTGTGGGTATGAGGAAAGACATTGGATGTGCACCCGAGTTACTTGAAGGATTTTGATCCTTGGGCACCTGATTTGTAAACAATTCTATCAATAATTTGAGACCTCAAAGTTTAAATTTTTTAACCTGTATTTGATCTACTCGATTAATAAAAAGTTGATTTCCTTTATTTTATTTCTTGTTACTTGTTATCTTTTCCATCTTGCTTGCACGCTTCTGTTTGATGCTCATAAGCAATAAGACATAGATACATGAATTTTTTATCATCATCTGGTGCACCATTTTTTCCTACTTCAGTGGTGATCATGGTGGGACCTAGTCCCTTTTGATTTAGGTGAAGTTTGGATCTCATTTTTCATCTTTTCATGTTGCAGATGCTATTTGTTCTGGACTGAAATGAACTCTGACCTATTATTTATGCCACCCTGGGATGAATTCAAATTCATCCCATCATGGAATATTCATCCCACCTTGGAGTGAATATAAACCAAAGAGCTTTCTGAGCATAATTCCATAAATAACAAGTTTTGGTAGTGATGAGGTAGGCATCTGAATCTTCCTTCTCTGTTTTCAACTTTCAGAAACTATTTTTATCTGGTTTTTCCTGCATATTTTGCTTGTTTATAAAGGTTAAAACTTAGTTTTCCTTATTTTAATGCAAAAACACAAAAACATATAAAAGGATAAAAATCAAAGAATTTTAAATTAGAAATGCATCTCTTTGGATCGCTTGCTTGTAGCCTACCCTATGGGTAGGCTAACATTTAGGGTTTTGAATTTCTAGATATATTTGCAAGTTCTTTTTATACTAAATTTCTGAAATTAAAATGCACATTTTGCATGCATTTAGTGAATGATCATCGAATGCTTATTTTTCTAATTTATTTTTATTAAAAGGAACCACACACACCATGATTCACTTAAATGCTAGTGAGGTGGATTTCATTACCATCCACTAGTAGAGTTCAGCAAGGTGGCTTTCATCTTGATCCACCATCTCAAATCCCATGAACCTTGTTCTTTTCCAAGGTCAGTTCCAAGATCCGTCATAGCCCATGGGTTATAGCATGTATTTCTCTTTAGAGATGTATATCGCAGACTATGGATGCACTGGATGAGGAAATGGTAGGACCTATGCTCCCTGACCATGTGTGGACTTCATTACCACACATTATAGGTGGGATAACATGACCTCGAGTTCATAGCCAGGTTGTTAAGCTACAAGTATACAGGTGAAATCCAATTAAACCCAGGATTATCATTCGATAATATTACAAACACGTAACACAAGGTCATTTTTTACAAACAATACATCTGAAACACACAAAACAGTTTAGGTATTCACATTTAAAACTTAAAAGAGATAATCATCTATCTTATTGAGTATTTCTTTTCTTGTTTGTGGTTTTATTAAGAATTTGTAAATAAGATAATCATTGCAGGTTTGGTAGAGAGTTATAATGGTGTGCACCCACAACCAATCCCAATCATGGGTGGAAGCT
This sequence comes from Wollemia nobilis, assembly GCA_028583015.1. Lineage (NCBI taxonomy): Eukaryota > Viridiplantae > Streptophyta > Pinopsida > Araucariales > Araucariaceae > Wollemia > Wollemia nobilis. The sequence goes on along the minus strand of JAQPPZ010016901.1, from coordinate 3,156,986 downwards.
ATGAAGAATGGACTAGGAGACATGATTCATCTCCACTTTAGCCCTAGGGACCTGGGCATACCTCCCTAGCAAGCCTCTACTCAAACCAGCCCCAAGATAGTTGGCATGAGCCACACTTATGAGGGATCCCTATGCGACATACCCTGAGAGGTGATGGACATTACCTGGGAGAGTGTTCCTAGTATCTAGACACATCACATAGCTTATTTGATGAAAGGCAATAGCGCATTGAGGTGCTAATAGACAGAGTAGTGCCACGCATTCACGTACTTGTTAGGGTTGATATACCTATTCATAGGCCAGAGCATGACTTCACACACTGGATAGAGAAGGTTGATATGACCTTGCCTATACATTGCCTTAATAGGGTACAACAACTTAGGCAACCTAACGGGTATGATACTCGATGCTTGGGGTAAGCCAATTTTTCCCTACCCTTACTCATCCATGAAGGAAGGCATGAGGAGATCCCAAATTTTCCTCAAGAGCAGTATTCCATGCATGTATGATGTGCATCTGTGCTTGCTAAATACAATGAACATATGCTCTGGCCCAAACCTCAAGCCAATGCGGTAGACCTCGATCAAGGGAAGCGTACAATGGATATCATAGATTATCTTGAGTGAGGTCGGCCCTAGGGTGAGACTCCTAGGCCTCCTAGGCCCTGCATAGTGGATCAAATTAATCAAGTAGTTGCAAAATATGCATAATTCCAAGCTCAGTTCAAGCATCTTCTATGAGAAAAATAACAACTAGACTACTTGCATCAGCTTGAGAAAGAGAGAATCGAACGACAGACCAATGAATTATTCCAGAAGACATTGTAAGAGAGGGTTCCTACCCCTAAGACACATAGACAAGAAGTCCACCTGAGGTAACCCATGATCATTTTATAGAGGTCTTTGAGACCTTATCCAATTTTGCCTCTGGGCCTCCTAGACCAGATCGAGACCTACCTCCCAGGCCAGACATGGGGCACCCACAGCAGACGGATACCCATCCTTACAAATCAACTTGAGAGATGCCTTATGGGACATACACTGAGCATGAGCCAGAGATAGAGTATTTGGAAATTCCTTACCAAGGTAGGGGGCGACATGCCACCACCCTACAATAGGTTGTAAGATCCTAAACCTCTTTCATAGGATGTGAGCAAGGATAAGGAGATTAAATCCTCAAGACCATACAAAGCATTTCTAGAGCGCCTAAATTCAATAGAGAACAAGACCTCCAGGTCTGGGTCTCAAAATCCCACTTTGCACCAGTTACGTAGTCAACCCCTACATCCTTCGGTTCATGCCCCTCCTTATCCAGATAAATTTAAGTTGCCTCACTTGGCCACATTTAAAGGAGTGGACGATCCACAGGAACATGTCACTAGATTTCTAGGTCAATGCTTTGACATCTAGGATAATGATTCTTTGCTTTTGAGGACATTCATGACTACCCTCTCTAGCCCTGCCTCGAAGTGGTTCTACCAAATCCCTAAGCATAGCATCCATAACTTGGAACAACTTGTATATGCATTTATAGAATGCTTCGCCTTCAATACCAAGAGGAAGGCGACACTAGATGATCTCGTTGGGTTGAAATAGTATGACGATGAGTCGATAACAAACTTTGGTAATAGGTGGCAAGCCTTGCTCACTAAGCTTCCTTATCTACTCCCTGTGTTGGAGTTGACTCAGATTTTTACCAAGAGCTACATAAATCCAATCTCTTTGTTGTTGTAGCTACAATAGTACCCCACTCTTGAAGATGCCCTAGTGCAAGCTCGGACCATTAAAGACATCAAGATTCAAGAGGGGAAAATTATGAAGCCTCACAAGAAGAAGTGGAATAAGAATGCTAAAAGTACCCCAGTGCAGCCTAAGATAGTAGTAGTGAATCATTTTGACATTAGTGTCCCAAGGGCGGTGCTAGTAATTCCACCTCAAAAGCCTAATTATTATGCCATGCCTGGGAACTATGCCAAGGACAAATAAAATAGTCAAGGGCAAAATCAACAATGTCACCCCAAGCGACAATTCACACCCATCGCAGAGTCTATGGACTCATTTTTTGAGTGCCTCTTGGTGGCTAATTCTATCAATCTGCCTAAGATTCGACTTATCTATCCAAATGCACCTAGGCCCAAAGGATACAGAGAAGACCTATATTTCAAATTCCATAGGTAAAATAGGCATGATGTGCAAATGTGTTACAATTTTAAACACTTCTATCTGTATCCTTAGGTCATAGTGCACCTGGCTTCCACTGGATTGAGAGAATACATGGTTAGGAATGTTACAAATACCCCTGCTATAGATTCGGTGCAAGATATGGATCAATCCCATATTCCCATAGGCACTATCATACCTCTAGGCATCCCCCCTAATCAAACAAATTTTGTCTATGGGGGCCTTGACTATGGCATTGAACTCAATAGTAGGAGGATGAAGAGTCCTTCTCAGAAGACATAAACTATTTATCTAACCCTAAATTTGCCCTGAAGTACCTCAACCTTTGTAATTGGTATGGTTATGAGTTAGGCTTGTATGAGCAAGGCACATGTGTTCCATTTCAACCCCAATATCAGATGTCATATGGTAAATTTGGATTGGGACATAACCACCCTTTTCCTCTAGATGTTCTTAAAGATGGTCTAGAGCACCTATGCCTCAATTATAGGGACGATTTGGCACGATATCCCTTTGCCAACCCCAATCGTGTCTACTCACTGGGAGGCTAATTCCCTATGCTCTTAGGAGATGATGAACTCCTTCGAGATGATGTTCAATATTATAAGAGATGTGAAGGTTTATGTACCCTTTTCCACGGTAGTGGGGAAGAGGATCCAGGGTCCCATTATGAGTGGATTTTAGATGATGATTTGGAATATGAAGTCACACCGATTGACTCTGATCATTTTAATGGAGAATACATGCAAGTCATCCCTTGGGATGACGAGGATGAGTACTATTTGCACATGTTCCCATTGCAAGATCCCATTTGGTGATAACGTCTGCCTCATGAAGAGCAAGCTCGCCCTCAACTTCATAAACCATCGCTAGTCATTCCACCACCTCCTCAAGTATTGTGACATTCAAAGGTCTGTGATCACCATCAACCACCTAGGGGAAATCATTCTTCCATAAATATTTTTTCTATAGATATGTTCGAGCCCCAACAAAATATGAATAACCCATTGAAGTCATTGCACCTTGACTTGGGGGAAATTGATTTTGATTGGGGAAATTCACCCCCATCACCCTCTGAGTACTGGCCTTGAGATGAGCTGCTACAACCATTTATTTTCTCTCCAAGGCCAACTCATGATGTCTTCCATGCTGAGGAGGAACTCAAGGTTTTCATTGATGACCTAAATCTAGTTGATGACATCCACTTGGTCCCTACTCCTCACCAATTGGAGGAAGGATTTCATATGTCAATTGAGCCTATGATTGACATAAATATTAGCTCAGATCCTGATAACCTACAACATATCAAGCTAGGGGACATCCTATCCCCTGAAGAGTAGGTTGATTACATAGCCCTTTTCATAGATAAGAAGGAAGCTTTTGCATGGTCCTACAAAGACATGTCGAGACTAGATCCAAATCTGGTCACCCACAATATGATGCTTGACCCCACGGCCAAGCCTATCAAGCAAAAGCTGAGAAAGATACATCCAACAGTAGCCCTAATGGTCAAAAATGAGCTATAAAAGTTGTTGGATGCCATGTTTTTCATTTTTGTAGACTATCCACCATGGTTTTCCAACATGGTTCCTATCAATAAACCATATGGGAGGATTCGTAATTGCATCGATATTTTAGACTTAAAAAAAGCAAGTCCTAAGGATGATTTCCCTTTGTCGAGCATCGATGCCCTAGTAGATTCCACAGTGGGTCATGAAATGTTATCCCTCACGGATGGTTTCTCTAGATATAATTAGATTCATATCAATCTAATTATATCCACCAGCTCAAAATGGTGTTCACAACACCGTGGGGAACATTTTGCTATAAGTTCATGCCTTTTGGCCTTAAAAATACCGATGCTACCTATCAGTGTGCCATGACATACATCTTCTATGACTACATGCATAAGATTTTGGAAGATTACATGGATGAATTACTAGCTAAATCTATATTACACCATGAGCATATTGATGTCCTACACAAAGTTCTTGATCGCCTTATTGAGCATGACGGAGGCTGAACCCCAAGGAGTGTGTCTTTGGCATCACATACACAAAAACTCTTGGTATTTATCATCTCTAAATGAGGCATCGAAGTGGATCCCAACAAGGTCAAGGCAATCCTCAAGATGCCTCCCACAATCACAATCAAGCAACTTTGAATTCTATAGGGAAAGATCACGTCCATCAAATGCTTCATAGCACAATTGTTGAACAAGTATCGACACATGAACAAGTTGTTGCACAAGGGGGTTTCATTCCATTGGGATGAAGAGTTTCAGGATGCCTTTGACACAATCAAACAATACCTGGCTTTGCTTCCAGTGTTGGCTCCACCTAGACCAGGATTACTGTTCCGCTTATACATCTCAGCCAATGAGATTGCATTGGGTGCTATGTTGGTCCAAAATAATGAACTGCATAAGTAACTGGCTACTTACTATCTCAACCGCACCCTGGTTAGTTATGATATCAAGTATGCATACATTGATAAGTTATACCTAGTGGTGTTTTTTGCCACCAAGAAGCTACGACATTACATGCTCAGTCATACCACGTATGTTGTATCTAAGAAGAATCCATTATGATACATGATGGAACACACTTATCACAATAGTCGCACGACAAAATGGAACATGTTATTGACAAAGTTTGACCTTGATTTTGTTGGACAAAAATCAATTAAGGGTCAGGTCATCGCCGATAAACTCGTAGAGGCTCCTCTCTAGTATGATCAGCCTCTTAACATAGAGCTTCTTGATGATGGGGTCTTCCAAATATCAGCATCGCTAGATTTTGATGATCCTGAGTCAAAGGTAGATATGACCCTATTTTTTAATAGCTCCAAATGTAAGCAAGGGGGTGGCACAGGGATCATTTTTTTCACACCGCATGTGTCTCCCATACCCCTATCATTTAAACTCAATTTTCCATGCACCAACAATAACATCGAGTACAAAGCCTTGCTCATAGGTGTTCAAATGGCCATCACCATGAAAATAACCAAGCTTAGAATTTTTAGTGATTCCTTGCTCATTTTTAACCAAGTCAAAGGGATATACCAATGCAAGTGCCCAGTTCTACAAGCCTACAAAGCCCTTGTGGATAAATTCCTAGAAAAGTTTAAATAGTATGACATTGAAGCATTCCCTTGATCATCTATCCATTTTGCGGATACAATGGCCTCCCTAGGGTCCTTGATCCCATAGAATCGGGTTGATGATGTGACAAACATTCAGGTCAAAATGTTCTTGTAATCCACAATTGAGCGTGAGAACACTCAAATCATTCCAGAAGTCCACTTGATTCAAATTGAGCCTCATCAAGAGAGATTCTCACACATTCACGAGTGCTTGAATCATGCCAACTAGGGGACTCTATTACCTTAGGCACATTTTGATAATAGTATAATTCTATTCTTACGATTTCTTTCCTAATTAGCATTTGCTCGAGATGAACTCCAAGAGGGATAGGTAGTTCATACAATCGAGGCTTCCTTGCAACAGGACTGGTCCACATAAATTATGGAGTATTTAAAGCTTAGTAACCTCCCCCTTGTATTTTTGCATGCCGCTAAAAGAACATTCAAATAGAAGGTGACAAAATATGTCTTGCTAGGAGACATTCTGTATCATCGGAGCTATGAAGGGATCCTCCTTCACTTCTTAGAGCATCAAGAATCAGCTTGGGCAATCACCCAAGCACACGATGGTACATGTGGTGGCCACTTTAACAACATGGCCATTGCAAAGCACATTCTTTGCATGGGATACTATTGGACAACTTTAGAGCGATATTGTTGCACATATGTGAGGAAGTGCATGAAGTGTCATCACCATGCTAACTTGACACACGTACCTTCTCAGGCCTTACAACCAATTCAATTGGTCTAGTCATTCTCACAATGGGGATTGGATTTAATTGGAAAAATCTCCCTTGCATCCTCGGGCCATCACACATTTATCATCATGGTTACCGAGTATATCACAAATTGGGTGGAAGCAATTCCCCTTACCACTACGATAGGACCCCGCATAGCGGAGTTCCTATTGCACAATATCATTTGTCATTTTGATATTCCATCCAGTATCATTTTGGATAATGGTACATCATTTAAAAATAAATATATGCATGCTTTAATAGAAAAGTATAATATCTAGCACCATTTTTCAATGCCCTAATATCCATAAGAAAATGGGCAAGTAGAGGCTTCCAACAAAATATTGATTGCCATTCTCAAGAAAACTGTCAAAGAGAATCACACAGATTGGCATACTCAAATGCCCCTGTCTCTATGGAACTATCACACTAGCATTAGGATTCCCACTGGGGCTACTCTATTTTCATTTGTGTATGGTTCTAAGGAAGTGATGCCTCTAGAGCTGGAGATCCCATTGTTGCACATATCCATGTAGGAGTTCATCGATGATGACACCACATGGCAAGATCACCTAGATCAGCTTACGTTTCTTGATGAACATCGCGTTAATGCTCTTGAGAACCTACGTATTTATCAAGAGCAACTTAAGATAGCCTATAATATGAAAGTCAACCTTAGATACTTTCAAATGGTGACCTCATTCTCAAAAAGAACCAGCAGATTTCTAATTTGCCACCCCACTTGAGGGACAAGTTTGTGGCAAACTGGTTAGGTCCTTTGTCATCACTAGTTAAGTAGGATTTGGGATGTATTTCTTAGCCTCTCTTGAAGGAGTCAAGGATCTTAAACCCTTGAATATCCTTCACTTGCGACCTTTCCATGCTTAGAGTGCCATAGTCCTCTAAAAATGCTCCAAGGGTATTTATATACCGTTTGGTTAACCAGTACCACCCCTAGGTGGTCTACGACCATCTAGGTCATCCCTAGAAGGCTCTAAGGGTTCCCAAAACCACTTGGTTAGTTCCCAAAATGGTCCAAGGGTACCTACAACCCACTTGGTCAACCTAAAATGATCCTATCTGGTCTATGACCATCTAGGTCACCCTAAAATGCTCCAAGGGTGCCTAGAACCTGCTTGGTCAACCTAAAATTATCCTAGGCGGTTTATGATCGTCTAGGTCACCCCAATATGCTCCAAGGGTGCCTAAAAACCACTTGGTCAACCTAAAATGATCTTAGAAGGTCTATGACCATCTAGGTCACCCCAAAATGCTCCAAGAGTGCCTACAACCTGCTTGGTCAACTTGAAATGATCTTAGGTGGTCTATGATCATCTAGGTCACCCCAAAATGCTCCAAGGGTGCTTACAACCCGTTTGGTCAACCTAAAATGATCCTAGGTGGTCTATGACCATATAGGTCACCCCCAAATGCTCCAAGGGTGCCTACAACCTGCTTGGTCAACCTAAAATGATCCTAGATGGTCTATGACTATCTAGGTCACCCCAAAATGCTCCAAGGGGCCTGCTTGTTCAACTTGAAATGATCCTAGGCGGTCTATGACCATCTATATCACCCCAAAATGCTCCAAGGGTGCCTACAACCTGCGTGGTCAACCTAAAATTATCCTAGGTGGTCTATGACCATCTAGGTCACCCAAAAATCCCCAAAGGCATCAATAATATCTTTGGTCACCCCAAATGCCACAATGGCCCCCAATAAGCCCGTTGGTCACATGTACATACAGATATATCAATCAAAAATTCAAAAACATCATCAAAATATCAAAAATACAAAAATATTGCATCGCATTGTATTTCAAAAGCATCTTCCAAATATTAAGAATACAAAAATATCGCATCACACTGCATCCCATTGAATTTTGATAATCATTTGCATTTAGGCATACTCGTCTTTACACTTTGCATCTTAGAGTTGCTCACACGTCTAGCACTGAGACTGTACACTAGACATCATTCAAAATCAATGTTATTCAAGTCATCATCTATATAATTCAATTTTTCATGTATCATTTCCACCTACATTCCCACTTTACATATTTGTGTCCACCCCCTTCACCTAGCCATTTGCTCTAGGATGTTATTAGGGTTTTCGATCACTCAGTTGTCTCTAGTTTTCTTATCAAATTTTGTAGAAAGCTATCCTGATTTTTAGTATGCAGAGTATTTCTTAGATTGTACCTTGTATACATCAGATCCCAACACATTCACACATTAATAAATCCAATTTTGGCACAAGGAAATATGAAATTATGAAGTGGTATAGGTTACTTTAAGCAAAAAGGTTATCCTGCTCATCCCCCTATGTGAATGGTTCAAGAATGCTAAGAATTGGAAAAAGGACAAGCTCTTCCCTACCCAATTTCCCAAAATAAACAACGGTTTTCACCACTATCAAAAATCACAATTTCCAAAATCCCAACTCCCAAAATCCCAAAAAAAATCAAAATATTCAAAAAGCAAAAATTCAAATCAAAATCCCAAAAAGCAAAAATAAACTTTGGTTATCACCACTTCCCAAATCCCTTGCTCAAAGAAAACAAAATACAAAATAAACAGTGATTTTCATCACTACATATGAGCAAGTATCCCAATAAAATTGAAGAAAAGAAGGGAGTTTTGAACTTGAATCCTTGGAATTCTCAGCATTCAAAAAACCATAAGGTGATCCTCATTATGGGTTTGGTGGATAGCCTATCCGACAATGACGGTATCCTTATGCATGACGATATGTCTGTCACATTAGCTTTTGTGTGTGTGCAAATTAATGTTTGCATGTAGACGAGCTAGCTTTTGTTAGCCTATACTACCTAGTGGTCTAATCCAACTAAGTACAAACCTAGGATTGTGACATTCATAGGGTGATCCTCATTACAGGTTTGGTGGATAGCCTATCTAGCAATGGCGGTATCTTTATGCGTCTCACAGGAATGAACTCACTTGCACACACAGGGATATGAAGTATCTTGGTCATCCTAGAAGATTCATACCTTGTCAAAAAGTCTTGCATAGTTAGTATACAACTTTTGATTAGTTAGCTAGAGTGTTTGAGTCTCATGAAAACCTCATATACATTCTATAACATGTCATTTCATCCATTCCACTTTTTATAGCACATTTTCATATATCCATTACAAAACACCATACAAAAACAACAAAAATAAACAAAGAAATAATTAATGACTTCTATACAGTCTATGGTGCTAACATAGTGTGTCAAATCATTAGTCATAGTCCATCATATCAAAGAAATCAATCCACCCATCTCACTATGCATCCATGCATATAGATAGCATCAAATCAAATTACAATAACATCTGCATATATCATAAACATCCATCAACATTACATCATCTCACAAAAGCATCCATATGCATACACAATAAGCATCTAACATATCATTAGAAAGCAAATACATACATTGCATCCATCTCATAAAGCAAATAACGGAGACACATGATGACCATAATAAAATATCATATATATATGGAGCAAAAATATACATCATAGTTTCCAAAAATTCCCATGGGCTACAATAAAGTGGGTCCTCAGACCTCATCAATACCAAAAAGCCAAAATGCAAAGAGTCTCCATAACCATGGTCATGCAGGACTAGTGCTACGACTCAAACTGCCACCTATAGTCCAAGTCTGCTATGACCTCCCATGACTACTACGACCAGCCCTATCAATCCTCTACCTAAAAAAAGACTACACCATCTCGCTTTATAGAGTCTGGTGTGATCTGCTAGTCTCCCCATCATTATGAATACACCCTCCAAGGTGCACCACCTCCATATCTAGCCGATCCACATAAACTTACCTCCATTGCCCTTGTGACTGGTATATCTCCATCACTAACTACAGTCGCAGCACCTCCATCTGTAGCCTCTCTACCTCCCCACTAATGGATCCCTCCTACCCAAGACCCTTTGCTCTCAACTATGCCCATAGGGAGGATATCTCGGAGTCATCCTCCTACACCTGTGCCTGAAGGATATCTCTCTCCTGCATTATCCTGCCCAACTTAGCCTGTAGCTCTAGGTATTGGTCACCCCATATACCCTATTGTACCTGTACCCCATGATCCTCTACATCCACATCATCATCCTAATCTCCCTAGTCTACGAGATCTACCTGCTCATCCACATCTACCAGGTCCTCCTCCGATAAATCTAGTATCACCTCATTTGTGGCCCCAACTGCCTTGCCCCCTAGGTCCCCTACACCTCACCACTAATGCATCACCCACCATGAGTCATACTCCTCTGTAGTCTTGGTTTCATCCACGTCAAGAACAACTACTATCGGATCCGACTCCTCACCCATCTCCTCCACTATCGTCCACCTTAGTGTTCTCTCATTCTTGTTGTGTCGATATACCACTAGTTCTCCAGGTAGCCCTTGCCACAACCCAAACTATCGCATGACCCAAGAAAAATATAAGCACTCCCACTTGGTCCCATGCCTCATGATCAGCCACTTGCCTTACCTCACCCTATGAAGTTGCTCTCCAGCATCAGTCCAACCTAGATAGTATGTGTAATGTCATCATGTCACATGCCCTGGTGCCAATCATGAGAAGGCATCGGTGTAGTGATCCACATCGCCTATATGCCACTGACTCTGCTCTCTCTCTTGATCCCTTTGCCATAGGATACCATATCCTATCTCCCTATCTTTTAGCTATGCTTGGATCATCCATGGTAGTCCATGTGGTCATCCCACAACTATGTGCTATCTCAGTCAGGGTGCACAGGCTATGTGCCCCATCCTGAGGCGCGCTCCATCCTTCAAGGCATGCAAGTATCCAAGTTGGGTGCACAAGTTTGTGCACCCACCTTCAGGTTGTGAGGTCCACCATGGTGGTGCATGCAAGGTCTATAACGGTGCACAACCTGTGCACCCTATTGAGTCGAGTGTGCTCCACTCCCTTGGAGTGCATGAAGGTCAAGCAGGTGCATAACCCTATGTGCCCACCTTGAAAGTCATGTTCCCCATTCCCTAATGGAGTGCACATGCTAAAATTAATACTGACACCTCAAGTGAGTGCATACCTACCTGCACTCCACCATCGCTAATCCTAAGTCACCCCATGTCTTAATCATTGTCCACAACCACAATTCACCCATCACTATGAAAAGGTGGCAGTTGACGTGGCGTGCCTAACCAATACCAAAGCTCCTAGAAAGAAAAAAAGCACATGCACCAACTACCATATTTAATATGCATGTTTTAAAATGGAATGTGGTGGCCCTATTTTCACACCATCCGTACATGTAGAATTACCCGATGATGAGGTCAAACACAATGTGAAGTGCAGAGAGTGTAGAGGAAAATACAGTCCTAGGTAGAGGAGAGACTATGGCTAGAAGATGAATTTTATACCTGTTGTTGGTAAAATATGGCGTCTACCAGATCTTCAACCCCTGAGACAAATTTTTCGATGGAGGATTGGCAAAAATACTAGGGCATGGCCCGTCGACAAGAGGTAAGGGAGGATGCAAAACCCCAAGACATTCAAATATTTACCTGATACCAACAGAGATATCATCAAAGAGTAGCAAAAAGAGGTGGAGGGGATCACCATTTATGCATTTTATCCCACAGAAGAATATAACCAATGTCACCTGATGCTTCTAAGAGACCTCTACACATGGGCCTACCGAGACAACACCAACCCAGCTCCGGTGTGCAACAAGTGGAGTACGAACCTGGGCCGGTTAACTTTTTTGAAGGTATACCATTCCTCTGATATTATGGCATGGATCATAGTTTCTTATGACTCCAAAGCGTGCACCAGATCTTCAACCCCTGAGACATCAATTTTTCGATGGAGGATTGGCAAAAATACTAGGGCATGGCCCGTCGACAAGAGGTAAGGGAGGATGCAAAACCCCAAGACATTCAAATATTTACCTGATACCAACAGAGATATCATCAAAGAGTAGCAAAAAGAGGTGGAGGGGATCACCATTTATGCATTTTATCCCACAGAAGAATATAACCAATGTCACCTGATGCTTCTAAGAGACCTCTACACATGGGCCTACCGAGACAACACCAACCCAGCTCCGGTGTGCAACAAGTGGAGTACGAACCTGGGCCGGTTAACTTTTTTGAAGGTATACCATTCCTCTGATATTATGGCATGGATCATAGTTTCTTATGACTCCAAAGCGTGCACCATTCATGATTTCAAAGGCCAAGCTATAGCCTGGGTGTCGATCGATAGAATTTGACAATTTTTTGGCTTAGCCACCGCTTCCAGGGTGGTATATTTTAAGATGTTGGCCCTCCAGGCCAATTATATGATGAATATTATGTTCCCCGAGAACTTGTTGAAGAAGGGAAGGTGAGGCTAGTTAATTTCTCCATCGAGAAGTTTTTGCTCCATACCTAGGCGCAAGATTATGTCGACATGATCAATCTAGCCCTAGGAGTAAAGGAACTGGAGCCAATCACTAAGGAGGTGATGTTTTTAATCCTTCAATACAACAGAACAGACAAAACTCCTCTTTACTTATGGGATGATATTATCAGCGATAAGATGGAAGAATAACTATGACTACTATAAGAGGTTATATTTGCCGATAAGAGGGATATGCCTCCCTTATCATACTACTCATTTTTTATCCACTTATTTGTTGCACAATTGGATAAAGCCTTAGTGGCCCAGATGGGGGGGTGAATGCACCCATTGTATAGGATCGGTTGCTATGCATCTAGGAGGGGTGTTCAAGCTATACAACCTTCTTCGATAAGGTCCTCCCCATAGTACACTTTCGGTTGTGTGGAAATTTCCTAGATATAATTGGGGAAGGGGTTAGATATTTCCTACACAAGGAGAAAGTAGGAGATTACTTCTACGTAGAATAATTTTCCTATATCAATATTTATGGATTGAAGCTACCCCTGAAGGCCCTACCATTCCACCGCCTAGATTCCATTGCTATCCTGGAGATCACTCGATAGATGGCCAAGGAAGTAAAAATCAGACAGCTGAGGAAGAAGGGACTCGTGAAGTGGTTTCCCATTCCCTGTAAAATGGGCCATTACACCTATCTTGGCCACTTTGCCATGTTGTGGGCTATCTGGAATATGGATACCTACTATTTCCCAAAGGTCACTTGGAGAGCCTATGACCCAGATGGTCACCACAGGATAGAAGTTACTGGCAAGCTGGCCCTTCTAGTAGTCACACACAATGGTGATTATTTTGAATATGCGATGTAGCAGTCTTTCAGAAATAACCAGACTTTGGACTTGGTATGGAGTATGTCCAATAATAAGCGGCCTTATAGTGAATTGGAGGTTATCAACAATAATGGCACTCAAATAAAATTACATCGAAGCTTGCTAGTGGATAAGATGACCTCGTTGGTCCCAACGGTCCCTCCTAAAGAATTCATAGACCCCACTCTTCAAATTTCTTAGCAAGACTCTAACCTCTTTGAGTTCATGATGAAGATAGTTGACGAACGGGCCAATATACCTTCCTCTTCCAGTTCCCCTCTTGCCACTTCCAAATAGAAGGAGTTGGCCATTGGCCCCTCTCAGCAGGTTACCACATCATTAACGTTGACCTTGATAAGCCCACATGAGCAAGGCCAATTTGTGAAATGCCAACTTTTTTTGTATTATGCCACCCTGATAGTAAATCAAGAGGAACTTCAAGTATGACCCGGGGTGATAAAAAAGATAGTGCAAGTTGGGGGCTATCGAATATTTTAAGAAGCTACGAGGTGTGAGGCCCCACGTGGTCTCCTACTCACAAAAAGGCTAGGACCGAATCCTCAGATCAAGGAGTGGAGAATTTTATGATGGCAAGGGTCACCGACGCTTGCCAATTCACCCTTGACGAAGAAGACCAGATCAATAACATGGAATAACAAGGATCTCCTAGCAAGGGTATAGTCAGGAATACGGAGATAGCTGGGCAAACAGCCACTGACACATCTACTACTACCTTAGATCCCTTTACCACCTAGCATGAAAGAGGCCACTATCGATGTAAGTAATGGTGTCATAATAGCATCCACTACTCTCATTGAAATGATGAAATCCTAGATGGCCTCTCAAGCATAGGTGGCAAAAACAATAGAGAAAGAACTCAAAGAATTAAAAGCCAAGGCTGCAGAGGTAGGGCTATTACAGTTCAAGGTCAAGTAGCTTCAAGTAGAACTTGATAAACTAAGGATACCTGCTCCATGCACTACGCATGCTAGTGTCCAACTTGCATCAGCAGATGAACTTAAACAAGAGATGAAGGAGAATATCCAAGCAAAGATGGGGGATTTGGAGTCGATTTTGATAGATATATATGTTGTGAGATGTGTAGTGGACCTAATTCAAAATAACTTACAACAATGGAGGCAGAGAATAGATGCAATTATGCTAATATATAAAAGGTTCTAGGAGGACTATGTGCCTATTTTTGGACTATCGGCTACTCTATCAGGTTATTCTTTATATTTCTTTTCTGAAGAATACATCAAGGTCTCCATGTTCCTACAGAATGAACAAAATTGGATCGAATGGAACCAAGAGGTGGCAGAATCTGAATATGATGCCAAAGATGAATTGGTTGACTGCAATCTCTCATTAGATGACTTTGGATGGGCCCTAATCATTAAAGATTTTTTTTTTCAAAGGATTTAGGATTTTGATTTAGAATTTGGCGACAAGTTGTCTAAATGCTTTACAGTTTTGGTGGAGATGGTAGACTTCCTGTATGAATTTAATAATAATGTGCAATGGGCCAAGGACCATATAATCAAAGCCATGCAAGACTTAAACCTGCTACTCTTCTCCTTGACCTTTCATGATGAGGCTTGGGAATTCATTGACCAAGCTATTCAAAATTACAAAGTAGGAGTGGAGCCCACCATTGCTGAGACACACATACCAGGAGGACCACAGCTGCCAGCCCAAGGTAGTACCGATGGGGATGCACATCCGCCACCTGCTTGAAGGAGAACGTGGGCTACGTGCCCATTTTTGAATACATCTCGATGTCAGGTACAAAAATATTTTTATAGGTAAGCAGTCAGCCACCTCGCACTATATATAGAGGAGATAAATACAACGACAAGGTTTCTTTATCAAACCTCTAAGAGAGAAAAACCAAGTATAGCTTTATTTGTTTGAGTCATATTTTTATTTGTATTTTTTGTGTCTATTTCTTATCGCCCTTCCTTCTGCCATGTCTAGGAATTTCTAGGGAGAGTTGTTCACTGTGATAATTTCCTGTTGAACATGTTTATTTGGAGACTCTTACGTCGCTGCAATCAAGATGGAGAGGAGTAGCCCCTTTGTTACGTTATTCGAATGGGGGTTTTATTGTAAATCATTGTCATACAGGACTCAAGCACTCTTTTGGGCCTTCTTTATGTAAATATATTTATATTAATACAAAATCCAACTCGATTCTTGGCTCATCTTCTATGTTTATGGTTTGTGTGATGCTCATTCATGTGTTCTTGCAATAAAAACTTGTGAATGACGCTTTCTGTTTTGTCAGTTTAATCATTTTGTTTACTTTACATTATTTGACTAGGATAAAACAAACTGGTTCTTCTTGCTTTAATCTGTCTAAAGCCATTTATAAACCTGCTACGAATCTATAATGGATAAGGCACCGATCTGGGTTTTTATGAGTTTTGATATTGATAGGTTCGGACACTAAAAATATCAAAAAACAACTAAATAAAAATTTTTCTGGCATAGTGGGCATGTGAATTATAAAGCATTTATTAAATAACCCACTGCTTGGGGTTTCCTTACCCAACTTGGTCGGTTTAGAGCTATCTAAGGTAGTCTATTCCCAAGTTAATGAGGTGGATCATCCAGAACCCATAGTGCTCATTGTGATCTTCAAAGTTTTTCGTGATGTGACAAATATGCTAAGGGTAAGAGGAAAAACTTCACAACACAACTCTTCACCACCTAGTAATGATAAACACAAAATAATAAGCAGGAATTTACCATGCTTCAAAATGGCCTCCAAAATTTCCCAAAAAAAACAATGCAAATATAATCTACAAAAGCAATCTAATTGCACAAAAATATACAAAAAATACAAAATATGATGTAGTACATTTATGTAGGTTTAATTACCTAGTATGTAATGTGATATACCCAAACATAATATATATACAAAAATAATACAAAAAAAATAAAAGCAACACATATTGCATATTCTAATAGCGAGGTCGTAGGGTTAGTACATACCTGCTTTGCCTCGGCTCCTTATCTGGATGCCTCTGCTTGTTGACTCATGATGATAGCAAGATGATTTCAGTAGTACTTCACTATGAAAAATTACTCTTCTCCTCCTCACCTCTCAAATCGCAAAAGAAAACATGCAATAATGAGTCCAAAACTCACATTTGAAGTTTATATAGGGGTAAAACGGTCCTATTCGCCCTAGGGTGGGACGAGCGTACCTCTGGACATTCATCCTACCTTGGGATGAATACCAAATTTGCATTGGGACGAATACAACATTTTTAGGCCAAAACAACTTCAAATGCCCCAAAAAGGGTCCAAAAACCCATAAAAACAACCCAATTTTGGTCTAAATTTTCACATAATACAATAGCACAATAAAATGCTGCCATGGGCCTAGAAAGGACATCACTTCATTCCACAATAAGGCTAGTTTATCTAGACCACTCCACGGGAATGATATTTTTCTTCCTTTCCTCTCCAATCGGCGCTAAACACAAAAGGGTTCCAAAAACAAGTCAAATCTGATGGAATTCATTCAAGGTCAATATGGAACACCAACTTATCATGTATGCATGGAAAAGTTACTACTTCACTCCCTAAGAAGGCCATTATGGCCGGAACACCCCACGGGAATGAAATTTTCAACTCTTTGCTTCTAGGAAACCTCCATAGCATCATCAAAATCATTCTAAAATTATGCCATTTTTTCAATGAGTACAACTGGAGGTAACCTTAACAAAATTCATCTGGGTCAAGCGACTCATTGATTTTCTCATGAGTTATTCCCTCATCGACTCGTCACTTAAGGGGGTAGTCATACTCAATTCACAATCAACAAGCACACACTCAATCATGCAAATTGTGTTCGTTCAACGAATCATTGACAAAGACAATCACGCTCTTGCGAAAGACAGCAAACAAGCACAAAATATCATATTAAAATGCTTGGCATATAGTAAGCATTTGCAATGATAAGAACCCCCATTCCATGACTAAACGACATCCAAGATAAAACAAGTTCCTTAGCTCGTTAGAAGCAAGGATTCAAGAATGCATGCTCTTTCTATGATTGGGGCATCTAAAATTGGTTAGGTTATGGAGTAATCCTAATCATTGAATATTTTTAGCTATCTATTTTTGCTCAGTACTGTACTGCACATAACGTATCTCAAAAAGAGGCATCTTTAGATGCTAAAATCTGGTCAATTTGATTATGCTACCAAAAGTATTGGCTAAAATGACACACCAAGGCCCCTAGGGCAGCCCTCATGAGGTATATAGTGGTTCTAACCACTTTGTGCAGGGTTTGGAAAGTTCTAGGCAATTTTGGGGATATTTTGGACACCTTGATTCTATTCGTCCTACCCTAGGATGAATACAGAACCTATCCATCCCACCCTAGAGTGAATAGCCTCTTTCATCCCAAGGTGGAGCGAATAGCATGTTTGATCGATAAAAAGTCAAATCTAGACAAATGGTGCCTGGAAATAGTTACATTTTTTGCCTGCCCACACCTACAATTCATAGCACGCAATATATTTATGCCTTGCTCCATAAGGGAGGCCAATTTTAGAGATTCTCTTCCCCCTCCAATGCATGCCGCCCTGGCGGCCAAGTGGTGCTTCTTGCCTCCCATGCCCTCACATGCCTTTTGACCCATGAGCCTCCTTGGGCTATAAAGTGGATGTATTTTCCACACAATAGGGGAGAGGAGTTTTATTTTTATGCAATTAAGTGCTGCTAAGATTTCCTTCCACCCTTTTGTGCTCATTTTTCCCTCAGAATATCTACCTAGCAAAGGAGGTTTGCGAGTGAACTAGTGGGTGCAATTTGTCACATAACCAAACCATATGAGTTAATTCCTTCACAAAATTTGATGAAAATAAATTCCATAGTTTTTTTTACCATTTCTCAATGGAATTGGTAGAAAATTTAGGAAGAATCGATTGGCATCCACCCCAGGCACCCCTCAATTTGTGATAGTCCTATTCGTCCCACCCTATGATGAATAGAAATCTGTCAACAATTTTTTGACTATTTTTAATTATTTATTTTCTACATGCTTATATTATGTTTCAGTTCAAATTTCATGTCATTATGAGCTATATTGGCTGAGATATTACGATTTTAGTGTTTTACGGGGTCTCATGTAGGCCTACGACGATCATCTAGAGAAACATCTAAACTGTTACTGATTTTGCAAATCAGATCATATTGGTTTTCTTAAAATGTTTTTTTATTCATTCTTTCCAAGTTTAATGTGTTTTTGATATGTTTAGGGGCAGAAATTGTTTGCTTTGGGTTTTGTAGGTTGTGAACGGTCAATTGGATTACGAAGCCCCATAGGATACAATTTTGATGTAAATTCTAGTGATATATTCCCAAAACAACTTATTTTATATACATCTATAATTTCAAGTCATTTGGAGTTGATTTGATGCATATTCTCATTACTAGCCTCTTGGTGCCTATGGGGATTGCATGTTTTTCATCATATGCACTGGCTATTTGATATTTTTGGTTTCCTTGTGTGCAGGTGCAGGTTCTTACAGTGCATTACGAAGGATCATAAGACATCAAGATCAAATATACAAGTGGCGAAAGCCTTGGCCTGCCCACCTCGATTGTGGGTATGAGGAAAGACATTGGATGTGCACTCGAGTTACTTGAAGGATTTTGATCCTTGGGAACCCGATTTGTAAATAGTTGTATTAATAATTTGATCCCTCAAAGGGGACATTTTATAACCTGGATTTGATTTGTTTTATTAATAAGAATTCGATTTCCTTTGTTTCATTTCTTGTTGCTTGCTATCTTTTCCATCTTGTTTGCACGCTTTCGTTTGATGCTCATAAGCGATAGGACATATATACACACATTTTTTATCATAATTTGGTGCATCATTTTTCCCTTCTTTAGATAATATCAAAAGGTTGAGTTTTGTTTGAGTTTAGAGAGGGCTCCTATAAAATCATCAAACTCATTAGGACCTAATCAAGTGAATATTTGTTGCTCAAATTCAAGCCAAGTAATACTGAGATGTGCTTTCTTGGGCCACTAAAACCAATGTAGTGCATCTGATTCATAATTTAAAGAGGTAATTTTTAGGCACATATAATGAGGAACATTATTAAGACTAAAATATTATTTTTCTCTACAAATCCATCCCTCGAGATCCTTCCCATTAAATATTAGAAAGTCTAATTTGGGCAACTTAAATCCATTGTTATTGGGGTATCCCATTGATTATGGCTAGGTCCTTCATCCTTATGGTTATAAGAACCAAATAAATCATGTGTATGGAGATTATTAGGTAGATGACTATCCAAGTCTTTAATTTTTCCATTTAATTCCACCTTCATTTCCTTCTATTCTCTGATAACATAGTTTAAGGATTCATATAAAGATTTGATTTCTAATATTAACTGGTTTAAGCTATCGGTTAATTGTTACTCCACATGCTTCCCTCAATACTCTATATAAATAGCTTTTCTTACATCTAATCCTTATGCATTTTGTTGTTCTCTAGCACTTGTATCCATGTTATATTATTTGTGACCTTTTGATGATACTTACTAAAAATAGGTGTGATTTCAAGATTTACTATTTTTAGTGATGAGCCAAAAAAGTGTTTGGGTACTATATACCAAAATAATCAACATGAAAATATGATCATAATGGACTAGGTCACACAATGATTTTTTTTAGAATCCTTAAAAGTGCATGGAGGTTATATACCAAAATGATTACCTCGATAAGGTGGTCACAATTAGCTATATTCCACAACACTATTTTTGGCAATCCAAACTTCTTTTTTAGTAGGGAAGTGCTATCTTCAAGTGTTAGTTTTTATCTTAGAGTCTTGGTTCACTCAAAAATTTGACATTTGTTAGACAACCCCTTATTAGACTTTACACTATTTGTTACTAATATTGTTCTATAACTAATATTGTAGGTCACTATCTCTATATCATATAGTAATTCTAGGATAGTGCAGTCTCCTCAGTATGCTCAAATTTAATGGTAGGATGATTTAGGTTTAACGTTCAACAAAAATAGGGTACTCTAAGATAGGATATGTGTACTACATATAAGCCCTCTATTATACTATAGTGATAAATGATAGAGCTCAGACCAATATTTTAGGCCACGACTCAAGGAGGATTCTATGCATAACCTTGAGCACACTACCCACCTCTCTAGCAGTGCGAATAGGTGATATTTTTAGATGTTTTTGGATTACTATGTACAATACACCACTAAAAATATTCCTAGGGATAAAATTTTCTCCTAATCCTAGGGGGTCTCTCATTATGCTTGAAGATACATGGAAGCTCAATTCTAGAGACAAGTGTTTTATGATACCTGGGTAGTGGAGCCTAATCAAGCCTCACTTCACTAGATGCTTTATAGGTAATATAGCTTAGCCAATAATGATAGCTTCTCCATGATATGTTAAAACCCTTGACACTGGATTTATAACCTAATAAACTAGTACAAAAAAATGCTAGAATTGTGTTTAGTAAGAAAATTGGCAAAAAATAAAAATACAAAATAATTTTACCTGATAGTTGAAATGGCAGGGCAAGAAATATCGTAGTCATAGTGGAACACAACCCTATAACGTGCTCTAATACCACTTTCTAGGAATCTTCTAATAAAAATAAGCACATTCACATAAATATTGCAATAAAAACATAATTTCATGAAAGAACTGAATATTGCAATACAAAATGTAAATGCAAGAATATATTAATCTTACAAATCACAACACAAAATCACAGGCCTCTTTAATGGGGAAACCTCCTTCAATACTTTCATTAAATACGCCAAAAATATACATTCATTCATACCCCTCACATTTTTAAATATTTTATCACAATACCTAACTCTCAAGGCTAGTTGACATGCAAAATTCCACTCAAGCTAGAATCTTCTACCAAACAAAATAGTTACATTCTTGATAACAGTTACATAAAATGACACCATTTGTCTAGGTGCTTCTAGTGGCACAAATTATTACATAGTATCATTACAAAATATTATAATGGGGATCCCCACGGTAAGAAAGGGGTTATTACATAATACTATTAGGATGGGATCCTAACACTAAATCTTTTTCCTATGTGCTTTCAAAAGAACCAATAATTACTATGAATACCTTAAATATAATTTTCTCTCTCATGGATATAGATAAAAGATTCGTATTCTATAATATGTTGTAAATTTATCCCTTTTAAGTGTGTTATAGGTATTGAATAAAATCACACAATAATATTCCCCTCCACCTATAATAAGTCCTTGAATAAATACCACCAATGTGAAAAGCTCAAAAAGTCATGTGATTTGAAAAAAGGGCTTAAGATGCCTTTGTATGAAAAATGTATGGCCACTAGAAGGTTGGCCCTAATAATTCTTAAGATAATAAAACTTATCTCCGCATACCTTATAATATATGTAGCCAACCGCAATTTTCTATTTGGCACACATTAACTCGTTGATGATTGTCATTGATATTTTACCACCTATTTTCCGTTGGATGCTATGAGAAAATGTGGAAAGGACACTTATCTTGATTTGATTTACCAATGAAGGGTATCCATAGAAAAAAATGGTATAAAAATATATCATTCTAGTTACCATATTGGTTCTAATTTTATTCCAAAAATATAAATAGAAGAGCTACCATGATTGAATCTTAGGTCTTCTATGTGCAAGGTACCTTGAGCTAAGTAGGCTAGCTAAGGGAACAATGCAATTGCTGAGAATACAAAGCCACCTCCTTCCATAAGAACACAAATTTCACATTGAGAACTCTAATGAATGCACTCCAAAATATTTCCATGATGAATTTCAAATCCAATACCTCCTACCACCAAAAAACCTTGCACATTTCACAGAAGCATCATGATGTCAAAACTAACAACACATTGATGATTATTTTTGGGTTCCAAGAATGCAAATAAATGTTAACTAAAAGGGAGGGCACAAGGTTCAAACACATGACCTCTCCCTAGGAAACCAATATGCAATTGATTTGAATAATGCGGCATCCATTAATGTAGTGATGAGACTTGAGAACATACCAGCTATTTATTGGCTCATGTTGAGTCGTATTACCTACGTATGAAAACTTCTAATTTTTTGGTACAAATTAATTACTACATAGGAGGAAGAATGGGGTTTACCTAAAGAACCTCCTTCCACATTTAAAATTCATGTCCAAAATATTTAATAATCACATCAATTTTTTAAAATTTTGATAATACATCATGAAGCTGGTTTTTCATAGAAGCTCAATTATGAAAACCTTTTGGATTTTATTATTTCAATCCTTAATATGGTTCTCAATGTGTCATCCAATATTAAAATCAATTCCTTTTCTAATTTCCACTTTTACTTTTCCTTATGAAAACATGTTCCTTCTAAAAGTGATTACAAAATATTGTAAGTGAATACTAGACATATCAAATCAAAGAACTTGTTGAAAGGTGAAGTAGTTGTTTTTTGTAGGATCTTTTTTTTAAATATTATTGATTTTTTTATCCTCTACCATTTTTACTTGCCATAAAATTATTTTGCATATCTAAATTGGAATGCTTTTATCTTTGGAGGTAAGTCACAGCATAAAGACCAAGTAATAAGAACAAAGTTTCAAAATAGGCCCTTATGTATCATCATTAATGGCTTCCCAAAGATTGGTCTAACTTATTCCACGTTCATTGCAATAAATCCCATAGGAAACAACACAATTTTTACGACGAAAATTTGGATCACATAAGGAAAAAATACTAAAATGGTTTATGAATATATAGAACAATAATTATTATAATAAAATTCAATAAATTAAGAGAGAATCAAATAAATCATTTACTTTCATAAAATAAAAATAAAAATGAACATAATTTTATATATGATGCCTTTAGATATCCAACCATTATCCAAAATGGTGTGTTAATTTAAACATACATAATACCTATAATACAATACTTTAATTCTTCTTAAACATCCAATTGTTATGTTATTAGATAAAAATACAATAAATGATTTACCTTACATGTTAAAAAAAGTCACATGAAGTAGTACTATAATTGATACAGATACAATATTAACCATAAAATAAATTGTTTACCTCTGGCATAGTTAAAAAAATAATATATGAAATAATATTATAATCAACACAAATAAACTGTTAATAATGTGAAAAATAAACCTTTACATTTTTCAACTTATCTATTTAATTTGAATGGGACCATCAAGAAAATTACTAAGAATCCTTATATACACTATTTTGAAGATAAAAAATATTAACTTAATAATTAAGAAAAGCTAATGCAACTATAAATATATATAACCAATGGTTTCATGCATCTATATTCTATGAATCATGTAACCTGTGCATTATTTATGGTTCAATTATAGTTTGTATATTACCAAATTTTATCATGTATATAAAAGGTTCCTCATCCAAAAAAAAAAAAAAATTAATGTAATAAGAATATTATATAAAATTAGATGACAATAAATCTGTCACAACAACTATTAATTCATTGAAATATATGACAAATATATTTATACTTAAATTTATTATTTTAATTTTATATAATTATTTTTACACTATAATTTAAATAAAATATATATATATAACAACAAAATATTTTATAACTTTTGATTTGATAGTAAATAAAGGATGCACTCTCTTTTTAAAATATATATTTTTTAATAAAGACGTTTTTTTTAATTGACATCGTAATGTTTTTTTAACAAAGGTTAAAAACACCTCCAAAAATTATAAGTGATAAATATATTTAAAAAGCTAAAAATAAAGGTTCGAGGTGTAGATTAATTGGTTCATCCAAATCTTATAAGGGGTGGAGGTCCAAGGTTCAAATCTCGGGTCTCGCCGGACTGAACGTTTGTCTTTTTCCTGGTGCTTTCAATGGCGTAAAAGGTTTAAAATGATTGTGGCATGGTGGTTATAGGGGCGGACTGTACGAAGATCTGTGTGGCGGCTTCTGGGGTAGACAGCGCAGAATAGGCCATAAAAATTTGGACAGCCTGCCCGAATTCGTGGCTGCGACCGACCATGTAAATTAAAAAAAGAAAAAAAAAGCTAAAAACAATTCTAATAAATATTATTTAATTGCTGAACATTGATTAATATTGCGTTCTTCAAACTAAAATATATTTTTTTTAATTTTAAATTAATTATTAAAAAAATTTAATATACTATATAAGCATGACTTGATTTTTGTTAATAATATTAGATGGTTATTAGACGTACAAAGTTTAAATAAACTTTAAAATCTCAACCTTGTTCTTAACATGAAATACGAAGAATTAATCTACTATGAGCGAGTAGCTATTCATATTAGAGAGAAAATTTTATTAAAAGTAAATTAATTAGATTAAAACCATTAACTACTATTATAATTTATGGTTAATATTTTTTACAATAATTCAATGAGGTTTTGGTTCAATGATTGAGATATATAGATGATAGTTCAACTCTCTGTGACACTAAAAAATTAAGTTGTATTATTTGATGTAACTAGTAACATCTAATGTAAGAGATATTGTAACTATTTAGAGGACCCAATAAAAACCTTATTTAAGACATATAGAGTTTATAATAACAATAATAAGTATGTTACAACATAGTATTACTAAATAGTATCCCATAGTACTTGAATGTTACCATGTATTACTTCAATGATATCATACATAAGTGGAATTGAATGTAACAACATATATAAACATAGGGTATGGCCTATGCCCAATAACAATAATTAATCTCTTTAATAATAAATACCCTTAAATATTATTCTCAGGCAACTTCAAAATTATAGGACCAAATATCTACAAAGGAATTTTATAATACTATTTATCATATGTTCCTTCTTTTTTTTACAATGATAATTTGGGAGTGTGATTCAACTTCAACTTACTTTGGATGCTTATGACTAGTATCTAGTTACTCAAACCCTTATTCCTCTATCTCATCCTTAGTATTTTTATGATCTTATGCCCCATATAATACAAATTACAATGAATACTTTCAATAGGTTTCCTAATGCTCAAATTCTAGTTTCTCTATCACATCCTTAGGATTTTGATGAGCATCCACCCATACCTCCTATTTTACCTAATCCTAGAAGGTAGTTTCTAGAGTCATCATAAAAAAATTATCAATTTTAAGACTCATAGGGGAAGGTTATTAACCTAAATAACATTGTGAAGAATTCATTTTTTCCATGGTTAAAATCAATTTTATAAGGAAAATTAATTTTATAATTGTCAAGTGATTTAAAAACTATATATTTTAAAAATGAGATCCAATGTGAGACTATGATTTAACTTCAACTTACTTTGGATGCTTATGATTGGGACCTAATTACTCAAACCCTTGTTTCTCCATCTCATCCTTAGGACTTTGATGATCTTCCACCCCATATGATACAAATTTCCATGAATGCTTTCAATAGGGTTCCTATTGCTCAACTCCTAGTTTATCTATCACATCCTTAGGAATTTGATGAGAATCCACCCCCACAAACTCTTTCACCCATTCCTAGAAGGTATTTCCTAGAGTCACAATAAATATTTTCAATTTTAAGACTCAGATGAAGGCTAATGACCTAAATTATGTTATGAAGAATCATTTTCTCCATAGGTAAAATTAAATTTATAAGGTAAATCAAATTTATAATTATCAATTGATTAAAAAACTATATAGTTTTAAAATAACCTTCAAAATCATTTGTATGTGAAAGCTATATCTCTGGAAGGTTTACCCCAAAAAAAAATCCCTGGAGGGATATCTTTCAAAAACAAAAATATCCTCAAACATTTCTCCTATTTTTATCAAGGAAATAATCATAAAAATCAAGACCTTTCTCACTTTAGTTATTTATATAAGCCTTAGTTTAATCATGTTTAAAATCATGAGAGTAATAATTATTCTTTTTTCACTACAAGTTGATGGGATTAAGTATCATTCAATTATCATAACATATGATCCAATTTAAGAGATGGTCCTCCCAAATTATTCTATAGATAGTGTTTCTAAATTTTATACAAAACATAATTCTAATTTACATAATTTTCATGTCATTGATAATTATTTTATTTCAGAAGTTACTATTTTAAAATAAAATAAAAAAATTAGGGGTACATTTGGAAGTGCCAAAATTACCACTAAAAGAGGCAAGTGCAACTAAATTAGATTATTCTAATTTTCTAAAACCATTCAGTATATTTTTGTTAATTTTTTATTCTCATAATTACTTATCAAATAAGATACATCATATGAGTTTTTAAAAATAGCATAAATCTATGGTTATTTTATACCTGATTTAGATAAACTTGAGACTCTTGATCAAAAAAAATTCATTAAACAATTTTATTAAATCTAATTAATCAAAAATTCCACCAAAAGAGGTGATTATGAAAATTATTCTAAATCCTTATCTTTTATAATATTTAAAAGCATCCTAAATTCTTATCTTGATGGATGGGTAAGGGGAATTAAAATATGCTCTTTATCATTTCTCTATATAATGATGAAGATATTAACAATCACTTGCTATGCTGGTTTAGATTTAAAAGATTGTTTAGGTTGTAAAGAAACCAAAAAATAAAAATGAAAACTAAAAAAATCACACAAAAAAATTATAATAAATTTTGGTACTTCAAGTTGTATCTTGTATCATGGCTTTTTCATAGCAATATTTGGATGTCCATAGGGGTAACATTTTTCTATTGTGATGCAAGAGCATCAACATATGATGATGGTTAAAGGTAAGGTAGTTGCCACATATTTGTAACCGCCCCCATATTTATAAATGAAACCCTTTATTGCATTAGAAGAGAGAATGACATATAGAGAAAGAGAAGAGGAAGAGGAAGAGAAAGGAGAGAATATGTAATGACATATAGAAAAAAAATTGAACAATAAGAGGAAAGAGATGACAAGCCTAGAAGAAGAATAGGAAATAATGGAGAGAAGCATAGAAAGGACCTACATGAATGTATCTAAGAACAAGGATGAATGTATGAATTCAAAATTAAAATAATGTGTAGCCAATGGTCATAAATAATAAAAATCATATTCCACTCTAACCAATTTTTGGCATGATATTGAATGGTGAATGCATTATGTTTTTGGATTTGCATGTTGTGGAATACAATTGTGTGTGTAGGATTACAAGACTACTGGAGGAGATAGAGTGTGATTACAACCTAATAAAAGGTCATTCAAGTGGAAG
This sequence comes from Wollemia nobilis, assembly GCA_028583015.1. Lineage (NCBI taxonomy): Eukaryota > Viridiplantae > Streptophyta > Pinopsida > Araucariales > Araucariaceae > Wollemia > Wollemia nobilis. Next base: position 3,129,406 of record JAQPPZ010016901.1, on the reverse strand, counting down.
TTAGACACCATTCAAAAGAAAATTAACATTGCCATGTAGGAGTGTTATTCAATAAAGATAATAATCCAACATGCAAGAGATTGTTTAAGTGAGGAACATGTGATTACCGTTCAAATACAAAACCATTTAGGTGAACATATAATCATCATTTGAGTGAATGTTCAAAGCATTTTTCAATGGGTAAATATTATCGTTCAAAACAATTGATGTTCAAGTTAGCCAACAATCGTTTATTTTAATTTCCTTATCTGAATATTCTTACCTAATGAATGGGAAGATTTTTTTCTATAGAAGAAGTTTTCATTTCATATCTACATTATTTATGTCATTAGGTGGTTTAATTGGTTCAACTAACCACCATTAACCACCAAGTGATGGTATTAGAATGAGGAATGATCATGAATTAGACAAGGAATAGATATTTTAGTGTAAAGCACAACCTTCCATATCGTAAGAGCATAGAGATAATTTGATAATATTTCTATAGATGTGAGGTAGGAGAGACGTATATTCATTATATTTTGTTTGTTCATAAGATATTGTAATACTCTCATCTTACAATAAATTTTAAAATCAATTTATCTAAACCTTCAATTTCATTATAGATTTTAAATTTATAATGCAATTTTAAAATAGGTAACCATTAGTTCATTTATGCATTGAATAAGACACATAAATATGATATCTTTAATTTAACTATATTAATATAGTCATAATAAGATTAGAACCATTCTTTATATTATTTTTTGATAAATTTTAACTTAAGTTTTATATAACAAAATTTTTTTCTCATATTAAACTACCATATAGTGTTAGAGGGCACATTAAATATACATCCAATAATTTTTTTTCTTATGACACATAATAAAATTAAATTTATTTTCAACTATATGTGTTATACCTAAATTTTATAGCTCATGTTTTATACAATAGACAATCAAACATATTTAGTCATAGCTTGGGGGAATATTCACAATTTATGATAGAAGATCACATAGCTTCTCCAATAGCTACATCTATTTTGAAAAATAACAACTAAAGTCTCTCTCTACAAAAACAAGACTACTATAAGAATTGTGTTTACCATCTCACAACTACAATAAGTAAAGACATATGAAGGTCATATGAACTTGCATTAATCGTTTAATATTATCATAGACCAAGTTGGCATCTATGGATCAAATCTTTCCCAACTTATGTCCTTTTCAACTTTGGATAAATCTATCTTGCCTTGACAAAATTCAATAGTGGATTAAATTCAAATCAAATCAAAACTTCCATCAATATAACAAGAGGCTCATCTTATTTCCTCTTTTATAATATTTGGTATAGAGAAGAAACCACTTTACTCAATTCTAGACATTTTGGGAGCCTACATGCCCTTCAACCTTACCAATATTTGAAACTTAAATACATCAAAATCACATATTATTCATACCCATGACATTGTAGATGAGCAAACACTAGATATCTAAAATCAAAGGATAGATGGGTAATGTTAAACTCTAATAGCTATGAAAGGCAATATAGGAGGAGGTGTCATTCAAAATGAGAAAGGTGAAGTATTATGGGATTATGTAGAAAGTTATGGGATACAAACCAATCACTATGTAGAAGCTACATTCATTACAATCACTATTGAAAACCCCCTTCAATACCTTTATTCAATATACCAAAAATATATATTCATTCTTTCCCCTAATTTTTTAAAGACTTCATCACACTACCTAATGCTCAAGGTTGGCTTACATGCAAAATTTCACCCGAGCTAGAATTTTCTACCAAACAAAATAGTTTTATTCTTGATAACAGTTACATAAAATGATGTCACTTCTCGAGGTACTTCTAGTGCCACAAACTATTATAAAATATTATATAATATCATTACAAAATATTATAATTGGGGTCCCCACATTAGAAAAAGAGTTATTACATAATAGTGTTAGCATGGGGTTCTAACATGCCCTTCTCCTTCAAAAAGTTGAATATGAGGAAATTGTTGTTGAAGTTATTGAAGGGGCTCCCAAGTGGCATATTTAGGTTATAATCCATGCTTTTGAACAAGAATATAACTAATGACATGGTGGTGAAAATTACATGAACTCTTGTCCAAGATACATTTAGGTTCAAGAATAATGGATCCTTATTCATCTAACTCTCATAGTGTGGATTGCACCTAGAACTTATTGCCAATAACTTTATTGAGAGAGGGGACATAAAAGATCAAGTGAATTTTGGAAGTGGTTAAAAGAGCCAGTTTGTATGGTATTGAATTGATCCATTCTAACACCTGGTAAGGACCATAGGATTTGGCAATAAGTTTGTAGCATTCATGAAGTTGGAGAGATGATTGTTTTTAGGGTTAAAGGAAAATAAAAAACATGTCCTCAACTTCAAAGCTATAATCGTAGTGGTGTTGATCAACTTAATAATGCATAATAATGCTAAGCCAATTCAATATTGACCTTAAGTTGTCAAATAAGGTAATCATACTATCTAAGAGTGAAATCCATATCTTAAACCCTAGAGCTTCCTTAAATGTAAGATAAGGGTGTTGGTGGAGGATGATCATATATTACTTCAAATGGGCTAATCTTAGTAGCAGTATGACATGATGTGTTATACCATAATTATTTCAAATAAATCCACTTGGCTCATTGTGTAAGATGTTCTAATATGAAGCAACAGAGATATGTTTCCAAGCACTTACTGATAATTTTAGTTTAGCCATTAGTTTAGGGGTGATAATCCAAACTCATTTTGAACTAGGTTCCCTGCAACTTGAATAGTTCTTTCTAAAAATAAATGGTGAAATTAGGATCCCTATCAAAGAAAATGAATTTAGTCATTCCATGGAGATGAAATATGGAGTCCAAAAATACTTGGTCAATAATGGATGTGGTATAGGGATGGGGTAAGGAATAGAAATGAGCATACTTTGTGAGACAATACACTACCCCTGTAATAATAGATTTTTTACCTAATTTATGTAACCCTTCAAGGAAATCCATAGAGATATATCCATAATTATTCTAGAATTGGTAATGGTTGAAGGGTTCTAAGTGAACACATATTTTCTCCTTTCATACGTTAGAACCTGTCACATATTTCTACAAAACTATGAATGTTTCTTTTTAATCCCTTCCAAAAGTATAGCTAGGGCATCAAGTAGGCTCTGCTTGGATTTTATTGATAAAATTTTACAAACATAAATCCTTTGTAAGTTCTTCCTTGAGATGATGGATCCATTGCAGAAGTGGTGTAGATATAGCATGTAGTATTTTTTCTTTTCATATTGACAAGACAAGGCATCAACCACCACATTCTCCTTACCTTTCTTATAGGTGATTTCTTAGTCATAACCTAAAAATTTAGAAAAACATCTTCATTGTTATGGTGTGTCTACCCTTTGTTCCAAGAATTGTTTGAGACTTTCATGATCAGTCCTAATAGAAAAGTGTCACACAATAAGATACAAATATCAATATTTAATAGCATGTAAAATACAATTTCATAAGTATTATTTACCAAATTTTGATCTGAGAGTGCTCTACTGGTGAAAGCCAATGGTCTGCCTTCTTGCATCAAAACTACCCCAATGCCATTGTGAAATGCATCACTCTCAATTACAAAAGATTTAGAGAAATTGGAAATTGCTAACATGGAATTAGTGGTTATATCTTGCTTCAACTCTATGAAATCCTTATCTATGGGTTTTGATCACATAAAAAAATTCTTCCTCAACATGGCTATCAAGGGGGTTGTTAACTTCCTATAATTCTTCATAATTTTTTTGATAATATCCAATGAGTTCTAGAAATCCGTGAAGTTATTTTAAGGTTTGAGGCTTGGGCTAGTCTTGAACAACCTGAATCATTTTGGGATCCACTTAAACTCCACCTTTGGTTACAATGTGATCCAAATATTAAACTTCTTGTAACCCAAAAGAACACTGGACCTCTTGGTATAAAGATGATTCTCAAATAAAATTTGAAGTGTTTGATCCATATGTTGTAGATGCTCTTCCCAAGAATAATTATAAATCAATATATCACCAAAGAAGACTAAAATGAATTTGTGAAGGAAAGGTTAGAAAATGAAATTCATCAAACTATGAAAATTGGAAGGTGTATTTGTCAATCCAAATGGAATAACCAAGAGTTTATAATACCCTTCACGATTTCTAAAATTTATTTTAGGAATTTCCTCATCATTACTCGATTCTAATGATATTTTGAGCATAAATACAATTTTAAAAATACTAGGCCCCATGCAACTCATCTAGCAATTCATCAATCACTAGAATGGTAAATTTATCTTTAATAGTGATTTTATTAAGCTCCTATAATCCACACACAAGAACCAAGACCCATCCTTTTTCTATACCAAAAATACAAGGGAAGAATAGGGACTGACGTTAGGATGAATAACCCTTACAACATAAAGTTTTTTTTAGCATTTTCTCAATTTCTAATTTTTTATCATATGGATATCGATAGGGGTAAATTTTTGGGGGAAGATTACCAAGAAGAAGTTGAATCACATGGTCATTATGGCAATGATGAGGTAGTCCTTTGAGTTCCTAAAACATATTTGCAATAAAACCTACAATACCTTTGGATGGTCTTTATCCTTTTCCTAAGAAGCTTCTATAGAAAATAATAGAGCCACAACCTCATTGGAGGATTTTTTAACAATTTTTCAATATTATAGGTTGAGATAAATTGAGCATATCTAAATTTCAGGCCTTGTAACATGTATTCTATTCCCTGTTGTCTAAATTTTATCCACAACTTAGAAAAATACCACAAGATTTGGCCAAATATTTGTAATAATTATACCCCAAATGATATCACACCCACCTAGTGGTAAGGCAAACACATTTACCTTAAGATTATATTCTCCTATTTTGATTTTTATATTATGACACTTTATTTTACATAGTAGGGTGCCTCCATTAGCAATCATGACTTCAAAGGAATTGCATGTAATAATGTAATAGTTTCTCTATTTTCCCACAAGTGGATCAATAAAGTTAAATATGGTTTTTGAGTCAATAAGAATTATGACCTGTTATCATTTGAAATGTTTGATCACTACTATTATTTGATGATTTGATACTCCTGCTAAGATGTCTATCGGTATTTTTGAGTGAGATTCTCTTGGAACTTCTTAATATTCCATGTTTTCCTCCTAATGATCCTCTTCTACCTTCAAAGCTTTTATGGTTGGTACCTCATCCATATCAAGCAAATACAAATTTTAGTATACACGCTTATACCTAGGAAAATACTTTTCATCATGGCTATATCATAGTCCTTGGGCCCTTCAGGTTTAAATCTCATATTGTGTCAACGTTTTGATGGTAGCAGTCTTATTAGTAGGATTTTTTGTAAGCTTGGATGAAAAAGGTTGTTGAGATTGAGAAAATTTGGGGTGCATACTTGAGCCTTAAATTTTTCTTTTGCAAGTATAGCAAAAGCTATTTTCTATTGTAATGATTATGGCCTCAACATTTTAACTTTAGATTTAATGTCTTCCTTCAAATCACTCATAAAATAACTTTGGAAGAATGTGAGACTCAAACCAGTGGTATGGTTGGCCAAATTTTCAAATTAAGTTTGATAATATCAAAAGGTTGAAGTTTCTTTGAGTTTAGAGAGGGCTATTATAAGATCATCAAACTCATTAATATCAAATCAAGTGAAGATTTATTGTTCAAATTCAGACCAAGTAAGATCGATATGTGCTTTCCTGAGCCACTAAAAGTAATTTAGTGCATCTAATTCAAAATTGAAAGAGGCAATTATCAAGCACATATAAAGGGGAACATTATGAAGACTGAAATATTATTTTGCTCTACAAATTCATCCCTCGAGATCCTTCCCATAAAATATTAGAAATTCTAATTTGGATAGCTAAAATCCATTGTTATTGGGATCATCTCATTGATGATGACTAGGTACTTCATCCTTATAATTATGAGAACCAAATCGAACATGTGTATAGGTATTATTAGATAGACGAATGTCCAAGTCTTCAATTTTTCCATTTAATTCCACCTTCATTTCCCTCTATTCCTTGATAATATATTTCAACAATTCATGTAAAGATTTGATTTTTAATATTAACTAGTTTAAACTATCAGATAATTATTCCCCCACATGATTCCACCAAGATTCTACATGAGTAGCTTTTCTTGTATCTAATCATTATACCTTTTGTTATTCCCTAGCACCTGCAACCATATTATATGATTTATGACTTTTTGATGATACTTACTAAAAATAGGTGTAATTTCAAGATTTACTATTTTTACTAATGAGCCAAAAAAATGGTTGGGTGCTATGTACCAAAATTATAAACATGAAAATATGATCATAATAGATCAAGTCACACAATGACATTTTTTAGAATCCTTAAAAAGTGCATGAAGGTTATATACCAAAATGATTAGCTCAACAATGTGTTCACAATGAGCTATATTTCACAACACTATTTTTTGGTAATCCAAACTTTTTTTTAGTATGGAAGTGTTATCTTCAAGTGTTAATTTTTCTCTTAGAGTCTTGGTTCACTCAAAAATTTGACTTTTGTTAGACAACCCATTACTAGAATTTGTATTATCTGTTACTAACATTGTTATGTCATTGACACTGTAGGTCACTATCTCTATTTCATATAGTAATTTTAGGATAGTGTAGTATCCTTAGTATGCTCAAATTTAATGGTAGTATTTTTATATTTAGGTTTAATGTTCAACAAAAATAGGGTACTCTAAGCTAGGCTATGTGTACTACCCATAAGCCCTCTATTATACTATAGTGATAAATGATAGTGCTCAGACCAATATTTTAGACCACTACTCAAGGAAGATTATATGCATACCCTTGAGCACACTACCCACCTCTCTAGTAGTACGAAAGGGTGATATTTTTAATGTTGTGTCTGTAGTACTATGGACAATACACCACTAAAAATATTCCTAGGGATAAAGGTTTCTCCTAATCCTAGGGGGTCTCTCGTTATGTTTGAAGATAGATGGAAGCTCAATTTTGGAGACAAGTATTTTTTGAGGCCTAGGTAGTGGAGCCTAATCACCTCTCACTTCACTAGATGTTTTATAGGTAATATAGCTTAGCCAATAATGATAGCTCCTTCACACTATTTTTTAAACCCTCGATATAGGGTTTATAACCTAATAAACTAATACAAACAAAAATGCTAGAATATTTTTAATAAGTAAACTAGCAAAAAAATAAAACAAAAAAAAAATTATACCTAATAGTTGAAATGGTAGGGCAAGAACTATCATAGTCATAGTGGGACACAACCTTGAAAAGTGCTTTGATACCACTTTTTAGGAACCTTCTAATCAAAATAAGCACATTCACATAAATATTGTAATAAAAACATAATTTCATGAAAAAAATGAATATTACAATACAAAATATAAATGCAAGAATATATCAATATTGTAAATTACAACACAAAATCATAGGCCTCTTTGAGGTGTTAAGCTCCTTCAATACGTTCATTCAATATGCCAAAAAGATACATTACCCCTCGCATTTTTTAATATTTCATCACGCTACCTAACATCAAGGCTAGATTACATGAAAAATTTCACTCGAGCAAGAATCTTCTACCAAATAAAATAGTTACATTCTTGATAACAATTACATAAAATATCACCACTTGTGTAAGTGCTTCTAGTGGCACAAACTGTTACATAATATCATTACACAATATTGTAATTGTGGTCCTCATATTAAGAGAGGGGTTATTACATAATAGTGTTAGGATGAGATCCTAACACTAAATCCTTTTTCTATGTGCTTTCAAAAAAATAATAATTACTTTGAATATCTTAAATCTAATTTTCTCTCTCATGAAATATGTTGTAAATGTATCCCTTTAATGGATGTTATAGGCATTGAATAAAATCACACAATAATATTCCCCTCCACCTATAATAAGTCCTTGAATAAATGCCACCAATGTGAAGAGTCCAAAAAATCATGTGATTTGAAAAAAAAAATACCTTAAAATACCTTTGTATAAAAAATTTATGACCACTAAAAGGTTGGCCCTAATAATTCTTAAAACAATAAAACTTAGTTCTGCATACCTTATAATATATGTAGCAAACCACAATTTGCTATTTGGCACACATTGACTCATTGATGACTGCCATTGATATTTTACAACTTATTTTCCATTGGATGCTATGAGAAAATGTGGAAGGATACTTAGTTAGTTATCATATTGGTTTAAAATTTGTAATGTTATTCCAAAAAAATCAATTAAAAAAGCTATCATGATTAAAACTTAGGTCTTCTATGTCCAAGGTACCTCGGACTAAAATTTGTAATATTATTCCAAAAAAATCAAATAACAGAGCTATCATGATTGAAACTTAAGTCTTCTATGTACAAGGTACCTTGGGCTAAGTAGGCTAGCTAAGGGACCAATGTAAATGTTGAGGACACAAAGCCACCTCCTTCCATAAGAACATAAAGTTTGCATTAAGAACTCAAATGAATGCACTCCAAAATATTTCATTTAATTATAATTCATTTATTATATAATAAAATAATATATAAACTTAATTTAATTATTAATATTTTTATTTAAATGTTCAAATAATGATTCTCCTTGAGAAGACATTTGAGCCCACTGATTTTATTCGTGCATGTGAAACTACACTGTTGTATAAGCGTTCATTTGAAAGCTTTGCATTCTTTTGAATACCATTTTGAGTTTCACGTACTTTACCTGGATAGGAAGTTAATAAAGAGCATCATGATGTTTTGATACGCCTGAGAACATAAACAGTGGGATTTTACCCTTTTGCGTCCAAGCAATGCAAATTTCCATGAGCTAAAATATTTAGGTTCATGACAAAACATTTACAATAGCCTGTCGAGTCCCTTCATCTGCCAAAATGTCACTTGGCTTGATGAATTCATGACTCTTGATTATAAAGCCACACATAATATAAATATTTACAACACGCTCTTTGAGTCTAAGATTTTACAAAGTAGAATTGGAGCCAGAATGTCCCTGGGATCTCATCACTTCATGACTCTTTATTATCAAACCACACACATACTATAAATTAGTACTACAAACTCATCAGATCCCCACTAAGGCCTGGTCGCCTTGATCGAGATCGAAGGGAAAGACAAGCTGAGCAAGTTGGGCGGGCATGGTCAGTCCAGGCAGCTTATCATTCCACGTGCGCATTGCTGATTCATCCCCTCTGCTACATGCCTACATCAGTAAATCAATCAACGTAAATATACAAATACAATACAACATGCCGGTTGACAGCACCAGACTAAACTCTAATTGAGCAATGTCGACAATAATGCATGAACAATATCAAAACATACCAAGAGAAGATGCGTGACGAGCGAGAAGATGATGGGATGGAACTCAAACTTGCGGAGGGGTATACCAAGAGCAGCCATTTGGAAGAGAAATGATCGGATTGAAAAGATCACTAAATGGAACTCTTTAAATAGAAATTCTCACTGCAATTACACCCATCTTTCATTTGTGTTATTAAAAATAGTGGTTGTAACCAATTCTTCTATGTTAGCATACTTTCAGATGTATGTTAGCATACTTTCAGATGTATGTTAGCATACTTCCAGATGTTATTGAGAAACTTTATCAATTTTTTTAAAAGATCCAACAAGAAACTAAAAAAAAAGAAGGCAGTCAAAGAATGAAAAGCATGGTCACATTTTAATTACTTCTTCTTTTTTCTCTAAAGACTTCAAAAGATATCATCCAAGATATGCGTAGAATTTCTGCATATAATCACACATGAACAACAAGATATAACTATTGGCTTCTATTTTTATACATACCATACTTTACTCCTAATTTATTTCATTTTCTTTTTTTAAAATTAACAATACTAACACCAAATATTATAATACTTCTATTAATAAAATAATATAATCTAACTTTTCTATATAAAAAAACATAGATTAGCATTCATTTTGTCTTCGATGCAAATGTTGTTTTTCTTGTCGTGTTTTTTAATGCACGGATGATTCCCGGATACAGTGGAAGTCATTGTTAGGGTGTGAGCACAACCCAAATGGTTAAAATAAAAAGAAGGAACAGATTAGTATTATAAAATTTAAATAATAAAAAAATCTTAATTAAATAAAAAAGAAATTATGCCTATAAAATCGATATTATGAAAGAGAAGTTTTTGCTGATTTAAAATTTTGTTTAAATTTTAGTGGTGTCTATAAATAAAGGTAGTAGTCTGTTCTTAATCTTCTGTTTAAATTTTAGTGGTGTCTATAAATAAAGGTAGTAGTCTGTTCTTAATCTTCTGTGAGTGTATGATAGTACGAACCCCAAGCCACGGTGGTCCCCATCTCACTCCAATTAACTTTAACGACATGGATAGGTTTGTTAAGTGCAGCCCCTGTAATTTGAACTGAGTTGACCAATTACTAAAAATAGTGATTGACCAGTTATTAAAAATAATGACTAATCAATTAGTGAACAATTATTAAAAATAGTGATCGGGTAAATTATACTTTAGTGGCTAGATAGGATCGCATACTTGATGGGATCATCTCGGTCGACGAGGCATAGTGGAAATCCAACATCAATGATTAATAAACACATAATGGATTGGTCACTCGTAGTTTTTTTTAAGAAGTAAACACTGGATAAGGACACGTCATATAATTATCTTTAACTCTACGTTAAGGATAAAGATAAAATAATTCATATAAATTAATATTTTTGGATTTTCTTTCAGTTCATGTTAATATTTATCTATCTTGTTAGTGTAGTTTGTGTGTGTTTGTAAATAATTCCACATTAACTATGTTGTGGGACTTGAATGGTTTATAAACCCCAACACTTGCCATACTCTTTGCCAATGGGGTAATAGGCTTAAAGGTGCAAGTCCTTGGTTCCACTTTGTGGGATTCTTCACCCCTATTAACATCGAGTTTGGGCATGTGTGGGCGGCTGACCCTCTTGCTTTCTAACCGGTTAATGTGATGATGTAAGTCTAGTGGCATATTCCATGATTGGAATTCCGTTCACGTTAATACCTATCTATCTATCTCTTCTTTCTAAGATACCTTTCTTGTCATGGTATACAAACCCTCTCCATCACGAAAAGAATAAAATTACAGCAATGGAGTTATAATGGAAACAATATACATTTAAGGTGAGAGTATAGTGGTAGCAATAGCAAGCCTCTAATAGAAGTCTCTAAACATTTTTTGAAAGTGCGTATCGAAATTTAAGCGATGTTTGGTGTTTGTTTCATAGGTTTTAGTATGTCTTCACTTCCTCTTCTAGCTTCGTTTGAATCTAGCGACAAGAGAAATGGTTTCGAAAGCGACCAAACGGCCTAGGAAGTTCGCCCTTAAGGTATACCACGAGGTAAATTTGAACCTGATTTTGTGATTTCGTTACATGAGTTTAATCAGGATTGTGCATGATTTGAAAGTAATACTCTTATCAAGTATTTTCTGGGTCGAATTCCCCTTGAGCATGTTCTTAAGAACTGGATTGAGCATTATTGGTGTCAGTATCATATCCAAGTTGACCATGTACAAAATCTCCCAAGGGATTCTACCATTTTCACTTTGGTAGCCATGAACAAGCCTAGAAATTTATGGACAATGGCCCTAGCTACATTAACAGCTCTGCTCATTTTCCAGTCCTAGAGGTAAGATTTCACGATTTCTAATGTTGTTTCCCTGGTCGTGCTCATCTGGGTTGAATTCCCAGACCTTCCCACTGTATGTTGGTCCTTCCTGAAGAACTTGGTGTCCACCCTTAGTGATTTTGTGTGCGATGAGCCCACCCAGTTCATGTCGGTCCGCCCAACTAAGAGAATGTGCATCAAGGTTGACCTGGTCAAAACACTAAAGGAGCACATCAATATTCATATAGGTACCACCCATATTCACCAGTGGGTGGTGTACATCAATATCCCTAATACATGCTACAGATGTCAGTCGACCTCCCACCGCATTAAGAATTTCTCCTTGATGGTAGAAAAATTCAAGGTCAAGGCGCCAGTTACAGAAGTTAGTGTTGTGTCAACCCCCACCACCTCGAACCTCCCTAAAGGTGGTGAATGGACTGAAGCTTCCCGAAAAAAGGGGAAAGGTGGTAAAACCATTAACACGGGGGCATACGATGGTGACCTATGCTCAACCCTTGCTCCCAAGCCTCCCATGCAGACCCCGATTATGGATTCAACTCCTACCCCTTCTCCTTCACTAGTTGTTGATTTCGAGGTGCAAAAAGAGGGGTTTCATTCCTCTGTGCCCTTGGTCTCCTAGAAAGTGGTGATGGCTAAAGGAAGTTTCTCCCAGAGTTCAGGCCAACGGTCTCGCAGCCCACCGTGAGGTGAGCATCATGCCCATTTAGACAAATGCTTACCAACTTTGCCCCATGAACTTGGAGGCCTTAATGAATAATTCCTTTTACATTTTTTGGACAATGCGAGCGAGGCCAGTGGTGGTATGCAACTCGACTCGTTCTAATGTTATTTCTTTCATGGAATGTACGTGGTTTGATGGACCCAATCCGACGTTACATGGTCAAGGATGAGCTCAATACATGTTCCAACCTCTATGGTCGCTCAAATTTTGTTTGTCTCTAAGAAGTCAAAGCGAAAAAATTCACCTTACAATCTGCTTGGTCTATGTTATGGCCTAGAAGTTAGATGTATGCTACCAACCACCCTCAAGGCAGCGGGGATGTTGTCATTTTGTTAAATGATAGGTGGAGAAGTAATTTTATCACTTGGGGTCCTGATCCTTCCCATCACGTGATTTGTATTTTGCTTGAAGTGGGAGGGTTGTCCTTCAGGATTATTAACATTTACGCCTCTAACGAGGTCTAGGATAGATGTGCCTTATGGAGATGGTGTGCGTTGTCCCTACCAGGTGGTTGGTTGCTGTGATGTGTGGTGAGTTAAATATTATAGAAAAAACATCTCAGATAAAAGTGGGCCACTTTTCTAATAAATGGGCCAGGGGGGGGCGGGGCGCGGGGGGGGCGGGGGGGGGGGGGCCGGGGGGGGGGGCGGCGGCCCCCCCCCCCCCCCCCGCCGCCGGGGGCGCGGGCGCGCCGCCGGCCGGGCGGGGGCCGCGGGCGCCGGGCGGGGCGCCGCCCCGGCCGCCCGCGGGCGCCGCGGCCGCGGCGGCGCCCGCGCCGGCGCGCGCGCCCCCCACCCCGCCGGCGCCGGCGGGCGGCGCGCGCCCGGGGCGGGCCCGGCGCCGCGCGCCCCCCCCCCCCCCCCCCCCCCCCCCCCCGCCCCGCGGCCCGCGGGCGGGGGGGGGGGGGGGGGGGCGGGGCGGCCGGCCCCCCCCCCCCCCCCCCGGGCGGGGGCGCGGGGGGGGCCCCGGGGCGCCCCCCCCCCCCCCCGCCCCCCCGCGCGCGCCGCCGCCGCCCCCCCCCCCCCGGGGCGCGGCGGGGGGGGGGGGGGGGGCGGCCCCCCCCCCCCCCCGGCCGCTGGCCGGGCCGGCCCGCCGGCCGGCGCGGGCGGGCCCCCGCGGGCGCCCCCCGGGGGCGGCCCGCGGCCCCGGCCCCCCCGCCCCCCGGCGCGCCGGGGGCGGCGCGCGGCCCCGGCCCCCCCCCCCCCCGGGCGCCGGGCCGCGCGCCGCGGGCGGCGGGCGGGGGGCGGCCCCGCCCCCCCCCCCCCCCCCCCCCCCCCCCCCCCCCCCCGGCCCCGCGCGGGGGGCGGCCGCCGCCGGCCCCCCCCCCCCCCCCCCCCCCCCCCCCCCCCGGCGCCCCCCCCCCCGGGCCGCCGCCGGCCCGGGGGGCGGGGGGGGGGGCCGCGCCGCCGCGCCGCCCGGGGCGGGCGGCGGGGCGGGCGCGGCGCCCCGGCCCCCCCCGGCCCCCCCCCGGCGGGGCGGCGGGGGCGGGGCGGGCGGGGGCGGCGGCCGGGGGGGCGGCGGGGGCGGGCGGGCGGGGGGCGGGGGGGGGGGCGGGCGTGGCGCCGCGGCGGCCGTGGGGGGGGGGGGGGCGGGGGGGGGGGCGGGGGGGGGGGGGCGGCGCTGGGGGGGGGGGGGGCGGGGGGCGGGGGGGGGGGGCGGGGCCGCCGGCGGCGGCGCGGGGCCGGGCGGCCCGCCCGCGGGCGCGGGGGGGGGGGCCGGGGCCCCGGCGCGCGCGGCGCGCGCGGGCGGGGCGCGCCGCCGGCCGGCGCGGGGGGGCGCGGGGGGGGGGGGGGGCGGGGGGGGGGGGGGCGGGGGGGGGGGGGGGGGGGGGGGGGGGGGGGCCGGCGCCCCCGCGGCCCGCCGGGGCGCCCCGGGGGCGGGCGGGGGGGGGGCGCGGGCCGCGGGGCGCGGGGCCGGCGCGCGCGGCGGGGGCGGCGGGGCCCGCGGCCCGCCGCCCGCGGCCCGGCGGCGCGCGGGGGGGGGGGGGGGGGGGCCGGCGGGGCGGCGCGGGGCGGGCGCGCGCGGCCGGCCGGGGGCGGGGGGGGGGGCCGGGGCCGGGGGGGCGCCGGCGGGCCGGGGCGGCGCGGCGGGGCGGGGGGGGGGGGCGGCGGGGGCGGCGGGGGGCGGGGGGGGGCGGGGGGCGGGGGCGCGCGCGGGGGCGGGGCGGGGCGCGGCGGGGGGCGGGCGGGGCGCGCGCCGGCGCGGCCGGCGCCCGCGGCGCGGGCCGCGGCGCCGCCCGCCCCCGCGCCGCGGGCGCGGGCGGGCGCGCGGCGGCCGCGGCCGCGGGCGGGGGGGGGGCCCCCGCGGCGCGCGCCGGCCGCGGGGGGCGGCGGCGGGGGGCCCGGGCGCCCGGCCCGGGGCGGGGGCGGGGGGGGCGCGCGGGGGCGGGGGCCGGGGGGCGCCCCCCGCGCCCCCCCGGTGCTCGCTGGGCGCGCGCCGGGGCGCCCTGGGCGGGGGCCTGGGCCCCCCTCCCCCGCGGCCCGGCCGCGCCCCCGCCGCGGCGGCCCGCGCCCCCCCCCCCCCCCCCGCCGCCGGCCGGCGCCGCCGGGGCGCGGGGGGCCCCCCGGGGCCGGCGCCCCCCCCGGGGACGACATCCGGAGCCCGCCCCGCCCTCCTTGCGGGGGGCGGCGGTGGGCGGCGGCGGGGGGGGGCTCGGTGTTGCGTGGCGGCGGGGGGGCGGGGGGGGGGGGGGGCGGGGGGGGGGGCGGGGCGGCGGGGGGGGGGGGGGGCCGGGGGGCGGGGGCGGGGGGGGCGGGCGGGGGGGCGCCGCGCGGCGCCGCCCCCCCCCCGCCCCGGCGCCCGCGGCGCGGGCGGGCGGGGCGGGCGCGGGGCGGGGCGGGGGGGGGGGGGGGGGGGCGGGGCGGGGGGGCGGGGCCGGCGGCGCGGGGGGCGGCGGGGGGGGGGCGGGGGGGGGGGGGGCGGGGGGGGGGGCGGGGGGGCGGGGGGGGCGGGGCGGCGGGGGGCGCGGGCGCCGCGGGCGCCGCGGGGGGGGCGGGGGCGGGGGGGGGGCGGGGGGGGGGGCGGGGGGGGGGGGGGGGGGGGGGGGGGGGGGGGGGGGCGGCGCCCCCGCGGCCTGGTGGTTGTGGGGGGGGGCGGGCGCGCGCCTCCCTTCCCAGGGTTTCTGTTTTTTATTTTTTTATATAAAAAAAAAAAAAAAAAAAAAAAAAAAAATAAAAAAATAATAGGAGAATTAGGGGGGGTGGGGGGAGGGAATAGAAATTAGATAAAAAATTTGTGATTATTAGTTTTTAAAATAGTTAAAAAAATAATTATATAAATAATATATTTTATTAATAATGTGGGAAGAGAGGGGGAGGGGAGGGAGGTATGTGGATAGAAATATTGATTGTAATAAGGAGGGGGGGGGGAGGGGCGGGGTTATTAATTGAAGAGGGATAATATTATATTTATATTATATTAATTATTTTTTTTTTTTTTTTTTTTTGGGGGGGGGGGGGGGGGGGGGGGGGGGGGTTGGGGGGGGGGGGGGGGGGGGGGGGGGGGGGGGGGGGGGGGGGGGGGGGGGGTTTTAAAAATAGAGGAAGAAATATTTAATAAATAAAAATAATATATTTTTTTTTTTTTTTTATTTTTTTTTTTAATTCTGGGAGATAGGGCAAAGGTACGGGCTTTGGATTTTCTTCAAAATATCTAAGGTTCAAACTCGTGGGAGTGCGTGAGGGGGTGGATGTGCTTTGGCCCCTATTGATAAGTTTAACTTTACTATAAGAGGTCATGGTTGGAATAGGGAGGGTGCTTTGGCTTTTCTTCACAAGATCTAAAGTTCAAACTCATGGGAGTGTGTGAGGGGGTGGGTGTGTGTATGGCCCTTATTGATAAGTTCAATTTTCCCCATATGAAAGGTCACAGTTAGAATGGGGAGGGTGCTTTGGCTTTTTTCACATGATCTGAGGTTTAAACATGGCGTGGGAGTGTATGAAGGGGTGTGTGTATGGTTGTGTTTGGCCCTTGGAGTCTCTGATATGGTTGTGTTTGGGGAGGGTAGTATGGATCTTATACTTTCTTATCAAACTAACAATTATATAATATTCTTCTTTGGGAGGTCCAAGGATGTGAAAGGGTGGATGTGTGTCTTCCTGGTGAAGTTATTGTAACAGGTTGAGGGATTCCTGGTCAAAACCCCCATCTCTTAATATTTAAAAAAAAAAACAATTATATAATATTTATTATATTTTTTTTACTTTCTCATCAAATTAAAAATTGTATAATTTTTATTATATATTTTTTTAGTTTTTGCCACTCTTTTAACCTTAGCACTAAAAAAAAATTAAATCTACGGGGATAGCGATTTGAACTTTAAACATTAAAAATAAAAACCAAAACCTTAATACTATCTATCAAACTAATAATTATATAATATTTATTAATATTTTTTTTTTTAGCTTTTCAAATATTTCTTTGCATTGCCTTTAACCTTAGTACTAAAACAAATTATGATCATTAAAGATAGTGCATGGTTTCTTATTTAAATTTTTTAAATAAGTATAATTGTTACAACTGAAAATTAAGGTAAGAAGTGTTGATAATATCAATGTTTTGTGTTTTTTTTTTCAAAGCTTACTCACGGTTTCATAAAAAAGCTCAAAACCTATAGATGTTCCAAAATAAATAAATAAATAAATAATAATCACATAAATGTCCTAAAATAAATAAATAAATATTAATATAGGGAAAAATTCGGAAGAAACCCAACATCTATATATACAGATTTAAAATGCGTGTGATGAACAGTTACCGATATAATTGTCCGCTCACACTAAGTACGATTTGATATTGAACATGTTTTTCAGTATTTAAATTTGTTGCCATCCATACAAAGATATATTCTAAGTACAACTTGATATTAAATGCATATTTTGCGCTATTTAATTGGTGTGACAGAAAATAATAACAAAAGGCTGCCGATAGTGACAACATTGTACACGTGGTGGAGACATCATTTCTACTATCTAATCACACCAGAGTTGAAGTTTATGCCTTGACTTTTGTAATTCCAACCCCAATAAGGCATTAGCTAACCTTTTTTAAGGTTTATCTCAACGCACTGGCAAATATATGTTTTTTTTAATGAGATGGTAAATTATAAGAAAAAACGACATGTCTTTTAAAAATATATTAAAAAATAAAATAAAATATAGTGCATTTTTTATTTATTGTAAATGTTAGAAAATATTTTATTTTATTTTATATATAATTTAAATTATAATATAAAATTGTATAAACTTGGAATGATAAGTTTGAGTGTAAATATATTTGTCATATATTTTAATATATTTATCATATATTTTAATTTGTTGTCATTTAATTTTACACAATATATTTATTCTATGATAAAATTTGCTAATATATATATATATATATATATATATATAGGTTGAAAAGTTGGGGTATATTGGGACCACCCTTCTCGTGAATTAAACTTGGGTCTCTTTTAGAAAATCTCAATGTCTTTTACTATTGTGGTATACCTGTTGTGATATATATATATATAACTATTAAGAAAAAACTAGGGCATCAACAGGGTAGACAAAGTACTTTCTAGTTGTTGCAGTATCGGAGACGAGATTGTTGTCTTAGGGGGGCTTAATGAGCCTTTATAAATATGGATTAGTTTGTCCTTGTATTCCTAGATGATATCTTAATGAACCCTTATACTCTTAATGATATCTTAATATACTTAATATACCTGAGTGTGTAAGGGGATGTGTGTATGGTTGTGCCCTTATTGCATGTCTATTTTGAGAGTATATTAAGATATCATCTAGGAATACAAGAACAAACTGATCCAGGTATCTTTTGAACACATTGTTCATTAGATTCATGAACGCAATTACGCAGCTGGGGCATTAGTTAGTCTAAAGGTAGAATTGTAAACTCATAATGCTCATACCTAGTCTTAAATGTCATTTTGTGAGTATCCTCCTCACGTATTCTTAATTGATGATACCCTGATATTAGGTCAATCTTGGTGAGTACCGTGGCATCTCTCAGTAGATCGAATAAAACTTCAATCCTAGGTAAGGGATATTGATTCTTGATTGTAGCCTTATTTAGCATTTTATAGTCAGCACACAATCTTAGTGAACCATCCTTCTTTTCCACAAATAAAATCGATGCATCCCAAGGTGACACACTTGGTTTTATCAATCCCTTTTCCAATAGTCCTTGAAGTTGACCCTTTAGTTCCTGCATCTTAATGGGAATCATCCTATATGGATATCTATGAATAGGTTATGCTCTTGGCATAAGATCAATTATAAAATCAAATTCCCACATAAGAGGAATTCTAGGTAAGTCCACTGGAAACACAACCTTAAAATCTTGTAAAATAGGGTTTTTCCCTAACACATCTCTCTTATGACCATCTCCTACATTAAATTTTACAATATACGCTATCGCTTATTTCTTGAGGGATTTCTTTAATTGCATAGCTGACAACATCTAGGGTTTGAATACCCCTTGCTCGCTATGAATTCTTAGTCTTCCCTTGTCTTTCTTTGAATACTTGATCCATCTGTCTTGGAAATTGATCAAGGCTCCGTGGGTCTATATTTTTTTATTTCTTGTCTATATAAGTTTTTTATAAAAAAAAATATTAGAAAAATATTTTATTTGATAACTTTTTTGATACAAGTTGAACAAATTAAAGTAATATATCTATTTTGATAAAATAATATTATATAAACTTATAAAAAAAGTGCAGATATTATTTTGGGTATTTTTCCATGTTGATTCTTTCTAATGGGTGACTCCTTCACAACATAGAGATTGTTGATTTTTGTTAGCATTGAATTTATTAAGTGGTCATATGACTCTGTCAGGCCGTACTCTGTATTGCTGGTAACACTTGGTCAAAATCAATTTATGGTGTTTTACAGCTATTTTCATTTCTTAAATGGGTGTCTATTCACAAAAGACTCTTACCTAGTTTTGGATTTGTTGATCTAGCATTGGAAATCAATATTTTGAATTGCTAAAGGGCATATTACCCATGTTTACTGTGATTATTTACTGGTGTTTAGATTGTCATTACATTGCTAACCCCTTGTCACTATTTGGAAATATTTGGTGACTTTAAGAATAAATATATCTCAGTATTTACTTATAGAAGATACATGACAGAACATGTAGTATTTAGATAAGCATTATATGGAGTCTCTTGTAGTTGCTCAGTCAACAACAACAAGTAAAATTATTCAATTTTAAATTTATATTAATCCCTTGACTATTGTTTGAAATGTATTTTACATTATTGGTCTATGTATTGTCTCTCTATTATGATTATGTTATGTTGGTGTTGACATACCTACAAAAATTGTTATAGCATCTTGAATAAATCCAAATATTAACATTTGAAATTGTAACAGCAAGAAAATATCTTAGTTGTATTGAGTATGTTACCTTGGCATTGTCAAAACAAACAAAAAAATTTGAAGCCCCAAACTAGGGTTATTATAGTGGTATCAGAGCACAAATAATCTTGTCAGCCTACTTAGGTAGTTCAAAGAGTTGATTTCCAGTTGTCTGCATGGCATCAAAATATGGAAAAGAGTTGGCCAAAAAACTCTGGTATGCAAGTGGTAAACTTGATCATCTATTTCATTCGAGTGATGTTGCTCTCAATATTCTGAAAGAGATAGAAGAATGCTTGACCATGGTGGAACAGTCACCTTCTATGGTGTGGCAGGTTACTTTAACTCCTACATGGACTTCCTTGGGTCATGATAGGTGGTTGAAATACATAAATGGAGAGGTACAACTTGATGTTACTTGATACCTTAGTGAAATTATATGAATTACAACTCTAAAAATTCCCTATGATGATGACAAAATGAGGGAGGTTCTACAATTGATTATTGAAAGCTTTCATGGGTTGGGTGATACCAGGAACCCTTCTTTTAGTAAGAGGGTTAAGAATTCAGAGTTGATGGTAAAATTTAGTTCTTGTGTTTTGTTATTTGATTTAGATTATGATGATCTTATTATTCAAATGTTTCATCATTTCATAGCTTCTATCAGTGAGGATCATGAGGAATCTATTTTTGCTTATATGAAAACTATTATGTCCTTGATTATTAATGAAAGTGATGAGTTTTTCCAGCCACACTTGGCTATGCTATTGGACATTTAGAGGTAAAAATTGGTTGCTTCTACTACTTCTCATGAATTGGTAAATAGTGTGGTCAAACGGTGTAAGAAAAAGTTTCAACCTTTCTTGATAAATGATGAACACATTGAGGAAGAGGAGCTCATATCTTAAAATACATATGAAGACAATGATACAACACTTGAGGTAAGTATGGTTGAGTTCCAGACTGATTCTATTGATATGCACGCTCCTATTCATGATGAAAAAGCACCTAATGATGATATTAAATCAGCAACATTGGATGTGACTGTGGAACAAATCAATGAAGACTTCAAGATTAATAGTTGCTTTGATGATACTAACAGAGATGATCCTAGTGATGATCAAATTGTTGAGTTCACTAACACCCTTGGTAAAAAGGAGCATGATGAGTTTATTCTAGTAGCCTACTCCGATGAGTTCACCAATGCATTTTTAGATGTTAAGCATGTTGATTATGATTCAGATTTTCATTCAGTCTATAGTGATGAGAACACAAATGCTTTTTCAGATTTAGTGTATGTTGGCAATAGGGATATTGAAGATTCTAAATCTGCATATAGTGATATTTTCTTATCACACTCTACTAATGATAGCACCAGTGGTTGTGGGTTTAGTTTCCAAACTAAACCTAGGGACGTGTGTGTTCCATATAGCTTCACTAACCTGGGGTTGTAAGGTGATTTTATAGAGACAGTTATGTATGATGAGCTTAATGATCATGATGGGATAGAATTAAGCGATTAGTTGATAGTACCTTAGGATCTAAGTGTGTTGGCACCCAAAGATGATGTAGATTTTGTATGGGATGATTATCCCTCTGATGGCATTGCTACTCCCACTTCATACAGTGAGTTATGCACAAAGAATGACATTAAGAGAGCTAATTTTGAGGGATTTAATATTATAAGCAAAACAAAAAAAATTATTGCATATGGCTGATTATGATTGGGGGCCTAGTGAGCTACATAATTTGAAGAGTCATATGATAGTTACTGAAGATAAATTTGTGGTGGCCCTAACGCATCTAGATAGTACACATAGTCTCATTGATGATATTTTTTGGAAAGCTCAAAAGGAAAAGAGATAGCAGGGATTTTAGGAAGGGGTCACACTTTCTAATCTTCACACCATCAAAGAAGCTTTACAGGTAATGAAATTAGATTTTTTGCAATGACTCTATGATAGGGATTTGGTTATTAAATTTGTAGAAGAGACCATGGATGCATACCATGAGAAAGAGAATGAGGTTGATAAGATTTGCTTGGATATTAGCTTAGCCCATTAATATTTGTATCAAATTGAAGGTCAATCATTAGATGCATATATAGCTGATGATCAAGGGGCTAATACAATATTTATGGAGATCAAGCAACTAGTTGAGAGTATTGAGGAGTTCCATAAAGATTCTCACTTGGAACCAAGTTGTTTTCATCATCATGAGATTGAGAACGGTTGTGTTGGTAGCATTATTATGTTAGGCATGCTCGTTTAGTGTGCCAAAGGGGTAGACCAGGTGCGAGCCTTGGGTATTTTTGGTGAAATAGATACCCCTACCTCTTTGAGACTTATCCAAAACTGGCATCCCATTTGGGGTGTTTTTTACAAAAATAAATCAATATTTATTTTTATATTAATAAAAGACAAAAAATGAATAACTTCAAAAATAAAAATATTAATATGTTTTGAAGAAACAACTTAGATAGCATATTCTTGACTTAACATATGCATCTTTGGTTGTTCATTCTTGTAAAAAAAATCTAAAGCATATAACATCCACTCTCCATGCTAATAAACAAGCGTATAACAACATTGACTTGTATTAAATAATATAGTAATTTAGTTTAAGTAGTAACAATTCTATATTTTTTTATTTTAATAAAACATCAATAGTTTAAGGTACTTGGTTACCAAGAATATTTGTAGGCTAATGGAACACCCTAGATTTTGAGCATTTCAAATTAAATAGAAGCTAATTCACTTTCATTTAGGTTAATATATATACAATGCCAACTAAAAATTATATTACAACCCAACCTATTTATATAGAAAAATACTATAATATCTCTAAGAATATAAAATTTTCCATCAATTATATAACCCATCCTATTAAATACATTAGAGCTAAATGTGAAATTTGAGTTATCATATAATCACAAATTTTGGTCTTCAATAGTAGCCTAAATAACTCAATTTTATTGTTATTTTCTTCTCTCAATTGACACCTATAAAGACAAATGTGAAAGGGATCAAAATATCTATTCAATGCTTATCATATTAGCACTTAACATAATTATAAGAATATAATCTATTAAAAAAATTAGATCAACTAGAATCCAATTCTAAAGCAAATAGTGATATTATTATCTGATAGCATAAGGTAATCATAAAAAGGGATTCACACGAGGGAGGACCATGTAATATTACACTAGCTCAACACAAAAAATCCCATAAGCATAGTCATACCTATTATTGTGTGAGGGGTGAAAAAAAATGAAAAAGGAACCTATACCACATTTAGAATTGCATGATGTGGTGAAGGTATGTATGCTTAATCTATATTTGTTTAAAATTATTTAAGGCTACTAAAGCTCATAAATTAATAAAAGGTAATATAGGCAAAGCTTTAGACAATGTATTATCTTATAATATTTAAGTTCAAACCATGGTTAAATGATAAGAGCCTTCACTTATACCAACTTATCTGCACATGAAATTATGATATTAGTTATTAATCATATAGAACTCAATCTGGAGTATGGTTTATACATGACTTTAGGAAGATTGCAAGTAAGGGTTTATATCAATGGGCTGATAAAACAAAGGGTAACTAATCATATAATCATTCACATATTCAACCATTGTATTGTATGATGCATATTGATATATAGAAATATGAGAAGAAAGTGCTTAGTATTTTAGTATCACAATATTTGATTTGTAGGATGCCGCACATGGGCAAAGCAATAAGTAATTGATTGAGCTGGTAAAATTGATCTTCAGTATGATCTAGTCCTTACAATAAGGATTTGATTCAGATTCTATAAAGGTCATAAATTTCCTAGCCATATGAAATATGCTTAGTATATATTAAATATGAATTAATAAAAATCTAGTTATACTAAGGTTACCACATCATATTTTATAGTATATTAAGCTCCTTGCTCTAGAATAGATCTAGATCTTTCCTATTTCTAAATAGAACTTTCTATATGAAAATTAGAACCCTTCAAGTAGTATCAAAACCAAAGTAGCATAATAAAAGGATAAGGAATATATTAAGAATTTATAAAAGGTATATTTAAAATAGTTCCATGCAATTAATTATTTGCAATGGCCAATGATAATTATAGCCTTACTCGACCTTGAATCCCTTTATTTAAGAATGACTATTAGGATTTTTAGAGTGTTAAGATGAAGAATATTTTATGTTCTCAAAATTTATATGAGTTGGTTGAAAATAGGTACCCAAAATAAGTAGATCAAGCTACTTTGATTCAATGGACACAAGCTCAAAAGAATTAGCTTAAGGGAAATAAGAAAAAGGACTCAAAAGAACTCTTCTATGTATGAGTCCATCTTCTAAATAATTACAGTATCAATAAGATTAAAATACACATGTGATAATCTCCAAAGTGTATTTCAAAGCACAAATAAGGTAAAATTGGTCAGACTTCAAATGTTAAGGAATTTTGATAATTTAATGATAATAGATTCAAAATCCATACATTAATGTTTTACTTGTGTTATGGGGAGTATAAATATATAGTGTCGTAAAAATATTTTTTTCTTTTTGTAATCAAACAATATTGGTATTAAAACATTTATAGTTTTCATATACCTCATTTATATCAACACTATATGTTAATTTTAAAAATCATCCTCTTGCTTATTACTATATCTAGATAAAGTTTATAACTCTTAGCACCTCAAAGTTATGTTTTCAGTAGATTTTGTATTCTCCTATAGTTTTCAGTCTTGAAAAAGGAAAGATAAATTTGTAGGTCAATAGAACAATTATTCTACATGGTTGTGCTCATAGTTAACGACCCATATTATGTTCTTCTTTTAATATGCCAAAACACAAAAGCATATAATATTTCATATAATCAATGGGTTCTATGATTCCAATATTGGTTATATAGCTCAATATTCAATCTTTGTAAAATATTATACCTCAAAAGTTCAACATTAATATATTTTTTGAAATACAGGTAAATTATAGGTAGTGGTTTTTGAGACTATACATTCACCTACTTGAACATTGCAAGTATACAAATATTCTTATGCTCTATAAATGCAATGGTAAATTGTATACAAAGGCTTTCCTAACACTAATGTTTTTAGAAACTAGTCAAAGAATAATCTCTGATAATTAAAAAATGGTTGCTTATTAATAAAAGGATTGAGAAAACAATTATAAAGATTATTAAAAATACTATGAAAACACTTTATAATGTAATTTTGTGCATGAATACAATGAAGAAGGAGTTGTAATTTTAATATGTAATGTCTTATAAGCATTTGAATAGGACATCGAAAAAACATAACATGATAAATATACATGAAAAAACCTATGGCAACAAGAATGTAGTGGACATTATGTTGCAAATTTTATAATTACTTGTTTTGCATATGAATTTTTAGGTTAAAATATATGGTGGTTATATTTTTTTGATGCATTTATGTCTATGAACATGGTTCTCATAAACTATGCAATAAATATGAAAACATATCCTTGTATAGTTTTAATTAAGATTAGAAAACTTGTATTTCCAAAACTAAAACAATTGTTACAAAAAAAATAAGGTAACAAGTGTTGATATCATCAAACTAGTTTAAAAATTTTAAAAATAAAATAAAATTTTAAAATTCACATCAATCTTTAATATGTACACATTTAAAATGCATTGGTGTAATGAACAGTTATAGATATACTTGTCACCTCATACTAAGTATGGTTTGATATTTCAATGAATTAAGAATCATTGATTTTATTGTCATCCAATTATATAAAATATTCTTATTACATGATAAAATTTGTTATTGTATAGACAATACAATTTATTTCAACCATAAGCAATGCATATGTTAGATAATTCATAGAAGGATAGGTGCATGAAACCATTGGTAATATAATAGTTCCGTGTAAAATTAGAACTAAAATAAGAGCTATAAATGAGATGTTTCAAACCGTTTTTCAAGTATTTGGTTTGAGTGGACCAATTGTACAAAATTAAATTCCGATTGATATATTTATCAGTTCGAAGAATAGAGTGATTAAACCATTCTTTCTGACCTTTTCTCCAACTTGATGAATGCTGGTTAATTGTATTTGGCATTACATTATTCAAACCTTCATTTTCTATCCAGTTTTCTTGAATTGAGTCTTATATAGAGCCAGTTATGACCCGATCTGTAAAATCAAGGGTATTCGCCCTACCTTGATTTTTTTTGCATTCATGAGTTTGGAAAATTTTTGAGCCTCTTGATGAGTATTCTTTTTGGTTTATTAGTAATGGATATTTTATTTTTAGTTTTTCTCACTTGATGAAAGAAATAGGATTTTGAAATAAGAAAAGAGGAATCATTATCTAATAATATTATTTGCTTAGCCCTAGATAGTGGGATTTTTATGCATTTCCAATGAAGTTATGGAGCGAGGAAGTTCCCTTGGAAGATATTTAAGTGTTTCTAGGGACACAATAGAATGAAACACAACCATTTATACTATATTATGTGTGGAAATGGATCTCAACTATTTATGCTAGATTATGTATGGAAATGGATCTCAATCGACCTTCGTCGATAGATATGGAAGTCAAAATTGTAGGACTATCTTGGATTCAATAGCAAGGTATTATCCTTATAGTGTAAATTTTGCCATAAATATGCACATTTAGCCTGGTCTTTACCAAAAAAATGAACACAAAAATGGAGGCTGCTATAGGAATATCAAATCTTCCTGAGGGTAAGTCAATATTCAATAGAGAAGCAACCAATATTTCTCATGGCATAGAAGCATAAGGATATGGTTTTGAATAGCCCAAAATAATAAGGTAAAAAAAAATATGGTAAAGAGCAAACTCAACTCAAGCCCTCAAATAGGTACAAGATCTTCAAGATAGTAGTCGAGCAGGAAGATGAACAACTCATGGAAGGAGTGGATGGGAATAATAAAAATAATATCATCCATGTTCAAGATCCTCTCTTGGATCCTATCCTAAAGCAAGTAAAAAAGTGCAATGAGTTATCACAATCATAGATTAGAGGGGTATTGATATTTCATAACCAAGAGCAATCGATAATAAAGGATGCTATCATGGGCATGGTAGAAAAGAATAGACAAAAACCAACTCCAGGGATAATCTAGGGATATTAAAAAGGTTGTATAAATTTTAAATGATAAATCTAGTGTAAATACATCTATCATATATTTTAATGAATTAATAGTAGTTGTGATAGATTTTATTGTCATCCAATTCTATATAATATTCTTATTACTTGACAAAATTTGCTATCATACCGGCCATACAATTTATTTCAACCATAATTAATGCACATGTTAAATGATTCATAGAAGGATAGATGCATGAAATCATTGGTGATATAATAGTTGAGTGTATAATTAGAACTAATATCCGCTCATGTGGGGGAGTTGGAGAGAAGTGGGTAGTTGAAAATCTCGTGTTGGAGAGGCCCCAGGTTCAAATATCTCCCTCTCATATGTTGTGGATATGCTATGTAATAGTTATTAGGGACCCTGATGGAGGTGTGTTTATCCACCCGCTTAATGTAATCATGTGCTTTAATGATGAAATGACCAACATTTAAAAAAAAATAGAACTAATATTAGAGGTATAAATGAGATGTTTCAAAATATTTTTCAAGTAGTTGGTTTGAGTGGACCAATTGTATAAAATGAAATTCTTATTGATATATTTATAAGTTTGAAGAATAGAGTGATTAAACCGTTGTTTCTAACCTTTTCTTATTGATATATTTATAAGTTTGAATAATAGAGTGATTACACCATTGTTTCTAACCTTTTATCCAACTTGATGAATGTTGGTTAATTGTATTTGGAATTACATTACTCAAACCTTCATTTTCTATCCAATTTTCTTGAATTGGGTCTTTTGAATTATGACCAGACCTGAAATACATTTTCAATATGGTATTTCTTGAATACTTTTTAAACAAAAAATATTTTAAAAAATACCTGTAAACTTTCATCTTATATTGAATCAATATTAGTCGTATTGAAGTTTCAGTTCTAGCATTATTATTTCTTTTGATTATTTGATCCACAGTCTCATTCTCTTTATCAATAATATTGAGTAATATAAATACAATTGATCTTTTAATTTATATTGATGTTTGAATATCTAATTCAATAATTTATTCTTGTTCAATTCATAAAATTAATTCATGTTATAATCAACATTAAAAGTAAATTGATTATTATCAACCTAACTAAACTTATCCATTGATTGAGTAAATTAATCTTTTAATTTCTAACAAAATCTATATATATATAGGGATAGATTTGTTACATTAGATTTTTTTTAACTATTAAGGAACTCTTTTTATATTCAAACAAGTGCATATTAGTGTAGGAATAATTCATCTATTAAATGGACAAGTTAGAGTGTATTTAATAACATAATCCATAGCAATCCTATTTTTTCTTAGGTATAAATGAGTTTTAAGATTTTGACTAGTGTTTCATTCCATTATGTATGATTTATTTGTAGTTGTTATAATCTTATTATATTCTTCATTACATAAGTTTAGGGTGTGGCCCTTTGAAGTTATAAAAGAAATAGCAAATGATGTTCTTCTTTTCTAATCAAGAATCCCCATCTTTATAAGGTTAATTATAAAATTATTAAATAACGATCTTGTATGTTTTTCTTGATTTTTAATCCAAAAGTTGCTAGGTTATTTATAATATTTTTCTAATTTTTTTATTTTTTTAAAGTAGGGTTTTTAAAGGGTTTTCCTTTCCCTTTTACATCAAATTTAGTCACATCAAGCTATATAACCTATTTGGTGCAGCCAATATTTAAACCTTGGTGTGGGCTACATCATCTATTTATCCCAACCATTGAACCAAGGACCCGATATTTATAAAAAAAAAAAAAAAAATTTGGTTAGTGTGAGAAACCCTTATGATGATGCTTAAGGATGGGCATTTCCATACCACTATGACCTCTCACAAGGGGAGAGCTGAGCTTTTTAATAAAGAATTTATCATACAACCACACACTGCCATTTAAACTTTGGACCTTCTGTTTTTCTTTTCTTTTTTATATAAATATTTTATAACAAAAAAATATTTTATTTAATAACTTCTTTAATACAAGTTGGAAAAATTAAAGTAATACATTTTGATAAAATAATATTATATAAACTTATAAAAAAATATTAAAATATACTGATTGTATTATATTTTAATTTATAATTTATTTAATATATAATAATATAATATATAAAACTAAACTAACCATTAATATTTTTATTTGAATGTTCAAATAATGATTATCCTAAAGACAACAATTAAGCCCACGGAATCCATAGAGTTTTTTGTGCATGTGAAACTACGCTGTGTATAAGCGTTCATTTGAAAGCTTTGCATTCTTTTTAATATCATTTAAGTTTATTAGTATATTATTAATTTAAGTAATTTATTTGTTTAATTAAATATGTAATTACGTTTTATTGTGCTTTGAATTTAAATGTCCAGATTTTAACTATTAAAATATCTCACAAAAAAATTAATAGAGAGCCATGAAGTTTTCACAGGCCTAAGGACAGAAACAATGGGATTTTGCCCTTTATGTCCAAGCAATGCAAATTTCCCTGAGTTAAAATATTTAGGTTCATGAGAAAAGTTCAAATATTTAGGTTCATGAGAAAACATTTACAATATCCTCTAGAGTCCCTTCATTTTGCCAAATGTCACTCAACCTACTTGGCTTGATGAATTCATGACTCTTGATTCTGAAAACATTATAAAGCCACACATACTATAAATATTTACAATACGCTGTTGAGTCTAAGAATCTAGGAAGTGTCATTGGAGCAGAATGTCCCGGGGATCCAGTAGGCTTCATCACTTCATGACTCTTTATTTTCAAACCACACACATACTATACATTAGTACTGCAAACTCATCAGATCTCCTTAAAAAGAAGAGTATCACTAGGCACCCAGTGACAAAACTCACCCTCCCCAGGCTTTATCTTCAGCTCGATCAATGCCAAACTCTCACGCGGATAAGGCTTGGTATTCATATGGCACACCGCCACCACCTTCTGCGAAACTCCACTTTTTTCATCCTTTAGATTTACCACATACATACTGGTGCCCTTGACGCTGTGACAGTAATAAACTTTGGAAGGAAACACCATGCTATGGCAAGCAACATGTTTTATGGCGGATGAAGCCACGAGGTTAGCACCCATTACTGTAACCACACGATTGGAGAGAATCCTTGTGCTGGAGGCGATGCCGTCTACAACTCCAACTTTGGAGGGGCCAATGACAGTGGACAAAAACTCTGCCATGGACTCTAGAGAGATTGCACATGTTTTGGTCTCTGTAATGGAAGGAGGTCTTTCACATACCTCCAGCGTAGCGGCCATTTGGTGTATTAGAAGGTCTGATCCAGTGGATGGAATGCTAAAAGCTTGGGCTATGAAAGCTAGTTGGTAGCTATTAAAAGGGATTTTTTGGGCAATTTTATGTGGAAGAAACGACACATTCTGAGAAACATCATTCTCATAAAAGTTGGGAAAGAGAATTTTTTTTCCAACGGTTGCAATCTCTTCCAATCGAAAGAAATTGCTGTGTAATTGTCCCGCGGACTCGTCGAGATCATCTGGCAATGTTCGCTGTGCACAACCACCCACAAATCCATCTTGTACAAGGTCCATTAACTTTCTTCTCTTGTATGGCAATCTGTCCACACAAGGATCCAGCTTTGATATCTGTGATTTCTCACATAGGAATCTTCCTGACTTACACAAACTGTTGTCCTCCACAAAGGCCTGAGCGCCTTGATCGAAATCGAAAGGAGAGACAAGCTGAGCAAGTTGGGCGGGCATGGTCAGTCCAGGCAGCTTATCATTCCACGTGCGCATTGCTGATTCATCCCCTCTGCTACATGCCTACATCAGTAAATCAATCAATTTAAATTCAAGTACAATACAAAGTGCTGGTTGACAGCACCAGACTAAACTCTAATTGATCAACGTTGACAATAATGCATCAACAATATCAAAACATACCAAGAGAAGATGCGTGACGAGCGAGAAGATGATCGGATGCAACTCAAACTTGCGGAGGGGTATACCAAGAGCAGCCATTTGGAATAGAAATGCCAAGCTCTACTTGCAATCGGAATGAAAAGAGCACCAAACGGAACTCTTTAAATAGAAATTCTCACTCCAATTTCACCAGTCCTTTCAATATGAATAAATAGTGTTAAGATGAATAGGTTCGTGTTTCCAATTACCATTCATTTGGTCTTCGATGCAAATAGTGTCGTCGTTGTCGTGTTTTTCTACTTCCCGGACATGGTGGAAGTAATTGTTAGTGGGCGACCACACCCCAAATGGTTATTTAAAACAAAAACAAGGAAGAGATGCTGAATAATATTAAAAAATTCCTTTCTAGACATTTGGTCCTATAATTTTTAAGTTGCCTTAGAATAATATTTAAGGGCATTTATTATTAAAGAGAGTAATAATTATTGTTCGTGGGCATAGGCCATGCCCTATGGTTACATGAGTTGCTACATTCAATGCCATTTATGTATGATAACCTTGACATTCAAGTAGTATGGGTAATATTTATTGATATTATGTTATAATATAATTATGGTTATTATTATAAATTATATATATTAAATAAGATTTTGATTGGATTTTTAAAATAGTTACAATATTTTTTATATTAGATATTACTAGTTACACCAATTAATATAATTCTTTTGAGGTTGTTGAGATTTGAACTTTGATGTGGGCTGCATCATCCATATATCCCAACTATTGAAAGAAGACCTTGTTGACTTGTTGCAAACAATATTAACCACAAGTAATATTAGTTAATGTTTTAATCTAATTATTTTAGATTTTAATAAAGTTTTTTCTAGCTGCTAGCTCATAGTATATCCATTCTTCATATTTCATAGTATATTCATTCCTTTACAGGTTGAGATTTTAAGGTTTATTAGATTATTTTAATAATTAATTTACATTGAAAGAGGCAATATTAATCAATATTCAACAATTATATAATATTTATTAAAAAAATAGGTGGTTTTAATCCATTATTTAAAAAACTTATAATTTTTAAATAACTATCAATTGTTGCAACTGATAACTAGGGTAAAGATATCAACAGACCAGTTTAAGAACATTTTACAAAACTAAAAATCAAAAGCCACATCAATCTTTAATATGTACATGACGAACTGTTACTGACATATTTGTGGGCACTAAGTGCGATTTGATATTGAATGCACGTTTTACAGTATTTAAAATTTGTTGCATACAAGGACATATTCTGCTGTAAGTACAATTTGATATGAAATGATTGTTTTGCAATATTAAACTTTTTTTGCCATGCATTGGTGTCACAGAAAATAATAATTAAGGCTGTAAAAGTGAGAACATTGTACATACATCATCTCTACTTTCTAATCACACCACACCTTACGGATAGGCCTTGACTTTTGTGGTTCCCGACCCCAAAATGGCATTAGCTACGCACAGTTAATTATATGTATTTTTTTTTGGAATAGCATGGCAACTCATAAGAAAAAGGACGTGCTATATATATATATATATATATATATATATTAATTATAAATTATAAATTACTGTCAAATCAAAGGTTATAAATTATTTTATGCTTTTATAAATATTTTAATTTTCATTATAATGTAAATTTTTTTTATAAATTTGGAATGATAAATTTAAGTATATATGCATTTGTCATAAATTTCAATGAATTAATAGTAGTTGTAATAGATTTTATTGTCATCCAATTTTATATAATTTTTTGTTACATGATAACATTTGCTAGTGTACATATTATACAATTAATTTGAACCATATAAAATGCACATGTTACATGATTTGTTGAAGGATAGATGCATGAAACCATTGGTAATATATATATTTTGTTGCATTAGCTTTTCTTTAACTATTAAGTTAATCTTTTTTATCTTCAAACAAGTGCATATTAGCACAAGGATTCTTAGTAATTTTTTTGATGGTCCAATTCAAATTGAATAGAAAAGCTGAAAAATGTAAAGGTTTACTTTTTCACATTATTAACATTTTATTTGTGTCAATTATAATAAATTTTTGTTAATGTGTGAGATAAACCATTTATTTTCTGGCTAACCTTGTATTTGTGTTAATTATAGTACTACTTCATGTGACTTTTATAATGTGCAAATAACATTGGATTTGTGTCAATTTTTGGAATAAATAACAAAATAATTTAGTAATATTATGTTGTAATATATTGTTGTTATTATAAACTCTATATATAGCAAATAAGATTTTGACTGTTTTCTCTAAACAGTTACAATAACTCATACATTAGATGTCACTGGTTACATTAAATCATATAATTTTCTTGGTGTGGCTAAATCATACAATTTTTTATTTTACTTTTAATAGAGCTTTAGCTAAATCATACAATTATTTATTTTACTTCTAATAGATCTTTCTCTAACATGAATAACTAAATTCGTCCTAATATGAAATTATTTTACGAACAATTAAATCGTCCTTATATGATATATTA
This sequence comes from Wollemia nobilis, assembly GCA_028583015.1. Lineage (NCBI taxonomy): Eukaryota > Viridiplantae > Streptophyta > Pinopsida > Araucariales > Araucariaceae > Wollemia > Wollemia nobilis. The sequence goes on along the minus strand of JAQPPZ010016901.1, from coordinate 3,095,980 downwards.
TATTATTTTAATAATTGATTTACATTGAAGAAGGCAATATTAATCAATGTTCAGCAATTATATAAAACTTATTGAAAATAAATTAGCTGTTTTTAACCCCATTACTTAAAAACATTATAGTTTTTAAATAGCTATCAATTATTACAACTGAAAAGCCACATATTTAAAATGCATTGGTGTGACGAACTGTTGTGGGCTCACACTAAGTACGACGTGATATTAAATGCACGTTTTACAGTATTTAAAATTTGTTGCCATACATACAAAGACATATTCTGCGGTAAGTACAATTTGATATGAAATTATTGTTTTGCAATATTATACATTTTTGCCATGCATTGGTGTGACGGAAACAATATTATAGTTGTTATAATCTTAATATATTCTTCATTACATAAGTTTAGCGTGTGGCCATTTGAAGTTATAAAAGGAGTTCTAGTAAACAATGTTCTCTATTAGAATCCCCAAATTTATAATTTTAATTATAAAATTATAAAATACTGATCTTGTATGTACTTTTTGATATTTAATTCAAAAGTTGTTAGGTAATTTATAATATTTTTTTATTTTTTATTTTTTTAAGTAAGGTTTTGAAAAGGTTGTTGTTTTTCTTTTACATCAAATTTAGTTACATTGAGCTATATAATTTATTTGGTGCAGCCAATATGACTACATCATCTATATATCCCAACCATTGAACCAAGGATCCAATATTTAAAATTGTTTGGTTAGTGTGAGAAACCTGATGCCTAAGGATGGGCATCCCCATTTCACTATGACCTCTCACAAGGGGAAGAGTTGAGCTTATTAATAAGTAATTTAACATACAACCACACACTGTTGTTTAAATTTTAGACCACCTATTTTTCTTTTCTAGTCTATATGAATCTTTTATAACAAAAAAATTATTTAATAACTTTTTTAATACAAGTTGAACAAATTAAAATAATACATATATTTTGATAAAATAATATTATATGAACTTATAAAACAATATTAAAATATATTAATTATATTATATTTTAATTTATAATTTATTTGGTATATAATAATATAATATATAAAACAAAACTAACCATTAATATTTTTATTTGAATGTTCTCCTAAAGACAACAATTGAGCCGACGGAAACAATAGAGATTTTGCTGCATGTGAAATTACGCTGTGTATAAGCGTTCATTTGAAAGCTTTGCATTCTTTTCAATATCATTTAAGTTTTATTACATTAGTGTATTATTAGTTTAAGTAATTTATTTGTTTAATTAAATATTTAATTTGGTTTTATTGTGTTTTAAATTTAATTTTTTTAAAAATTTAAGATTTTAATTATTAAAATATCTTACCAAATAATTAAAAAAATTAATAGAAAGCCATGAAGTTTTCACAGGCCTGAGCACAGAAACAATGGGATTTTGCCCTTTATGTCCAAGCAATGCAAATTTCCATGATTTAAAATATTTAGGTTCATGACAAAACATTTACAATATCGTCTAGAGTCCCTTCATTTTGCCAAATGTCACTCAACCGACTTGGCTTGATGAATTCATGACTCTTGATTCTGAAAACATTATAAAGCCACACTTACTACTTACTATAATCTAACTTTTTGTATTTTTTAAAAAAACACCATAGATTAGCATTCATTTGGTCTTCTATGCAAATGTGTCATTCTTGTTGTGTTTTTTAATGCACAAATGATTCCCAATATGGTGGAAATCATTGGCAGTGGGTGAGCACAACAAATGGTTATTTAAAACAAAAATAAGGAACAGATGCTGAACACGTCCCCTGTTCACCACCTCTCGATTCGCTTTAATGATTGTATTTTAAAAAGTGAGTAAAAATAATAAAATAATTACTTGTAAGGATAAGTGAATGTGGTTTACTGGTAAGGATGTTACTTGCATGGGTGATATGACTCGGGTTCAATTTCCACCACGGATGTTTATAAGTATTATTAAAAATCAATTACCTTCATTTATTCACGATATAATTTAAATTTTAAATTTTGAATTTTAGAAAATTTAAGGTTAAAATTGTGATGCGTAAAATTGTGTGTTAAATTTTTTTAAAGAAAAAGTTATCTTAATGTCTGGTTTCTAAACTTTCTTGGAAGGAAACAACGTATCTCAACAAAAGTGAGGCAAAAATAATCACCACATCTAAAACTTTTGTGCCGACAAAATCAGTATTATAACAGAGAAGTCTTTGTCTATATAGAACGTGGAAGGGTCAATTATACTTTTCTATCTACATAGGATCGCATGTCACTCGTAGTTTAAAAAAATAAATAAACAGTTAACTAGATAAGGACGCGTCATATAATTATTTCTCTCTTTTCGTAAAGAAGAAATGAAATAATTCATATCTGAGATGTGATTGATTTGAAATATACAGATATTATTCTCTTCTTTTTAAGATGCCTTTCTTGTCATGGTAGAGACACTTTCGTTGATTAAAAAAATATAAAAACAGATAACTAGATAAGGACACGTTAATTATTTTTCTCAAATAATTCATGTGAGATGTGATTGATTTGTCATGTTTTTGGATTCTGAAAGATGCCTTTCTTGTCATGGTATAGAAACCCTCTCATTCATCACAGAAGGAATAAAATTATAGAATGAAGCTGTAAGGTACATAATAAACATTCAACATTTAACATGTTATGTCGTAAGTCTTTTCACATTGTTAACAACTAAACAATTATATGAAAGAGATATTACTTGGGTTAGTGGATACAAGTATTACTAGAATAAAAAAAATTAATTTTAGTTATTAATATTACTTATTGGATAATAATAAATATAAGAGGTTGACGTTGTTTGTAATGTAAATATAGAATTCAAAATAGTAGTGGTATAAAGTGGAATTTGTTTTTTAATATAAAATTGGAGATCTTTAGTCATGTAATCAAGTTTTCTTTTCAATAATGAGTAAAATTGGGAAAAGACGATCTAGTTATTGCTAAACTTAAAGTATGCGGGAATTCAAATAGAAGGGTTTACTGTAGGTGCAGGTGAATGTTTGGAAAACTTTAATAAAATAGCAGGTGCAAAATGCAAGTCGAATAAGGGGTTTATAGCGATACTTGTTAAGGGTTTTTAGGGGCTCTTAGATGAAGGTTTATAGAGATCGATTAATAATAGAATGGTGAAGTCCTAGATGGGGTGTAGATAAGTACCAACTCTTCTTTATAAATTATGAATTAAAAGTATTTACTCTGTAGAGAACTTCAAACAAACAATTTACATTTTACAGTTAAGGTTAAAATAACTCTCTACCTATCCATTGTTGCATGTGAGGGCTCTTCTAGGGCCCTCCATCTTCCTCCTCCCAAATGGCTCTTTGCAGACCTATTGAGAGAAGAATATGAGGATGAATTTTTAATAAGCGCCACCTTAAAATCCTTCTTCCAGAAGTCAATAGATAAAGGTTTTCAGTCCAGAGTTAACGGTTGTTTTTTTAGGCTTCCTAACATTCCAAGCTTGTTATTGAATAAAGTATGGTGGTTAAAATATATTATACAAAAGTAACCCTGATCTAATCTTAGAATTAATGGTTGTCTTCCATAGGCTGCCCAGCATCCCAAGCTTATTATTGAACAAAGTTTAGGGGCTAAATTTTTTTTTGCATAGGAGTAACCATGATCTAATCTATAAATTTATTGGTATGAGACCGTCTCTAGCATTTTTGACCTCCAGATTAAACCTAAGCCCACACCCACGCTTTAGCGATGTGGGATAAAACTTTTAAAGTTTTTAAAATTTAAAACTTTTCCGTGACCGTAATACTTCGCCGGCGGTCGAAAAAAATATAAAAAAAAAAAACTTAAGTTTATAGTTTAATTTTTTTATTAATTTCTGCCGTTAAATTCTAGATTTCACTGGAAATGTCTTTTATTGTCGTGAGCCACCGAAATGCCTTCGGATTGTGACAAACGTATCGTGGCTTGCAAAGGATGACGCGGAGATAGAATCCTTCCTCGTAATTCAAGCACAACGTCACTGTCAATCGATATGTGGACGACTGATGAAATCGATGTGTCCCTGATTTGCTACAAATCGTAGTCGGGATGATTTGGTTTTACTCCAACAGAATTCCTTTATGTAAACGATTGATACTTCAGTGATCTGGGCAAGCAATTTCGTTGAATGATATTTGAAAAAAATGATGCCTGACAAATTTTATATAACACCCTGTGCGTTCTTGGCAGCCGGAGTGCGATGAGATCTGGAGCTTCGACTGCGAGACTCCTTAGAGATTTAGACGCATTTTAAATTTTTTTGGATTTGTTTTTCTTCCAGACGTTCGGGTTTTTTTGAGTTCACTGTCAGAATACGATGTTTTCTGGAGAATGCAATTTTTTTTTTTCAAATTTGTGTGCGTCTTATGTGGGATCTTTTGTCCCAAAAACTTTTTAATTCTCACTTTATCGCTCCCACGCAACGACAGAATAATGAAGCTGTCGTAAATTCGATTTTCCGACGTCGGAAGGTTTCAAAACTTTATAATATAAATTTTACCTTATGAACTTCGCCGGATTTTTTAACGTCGCACCACAGGTCGCGTTTTTTCCGCCGATTCGAATTTCCTTGTGATTATATTTTGATCTGGGCGATGAAAATCAACCTTCCGATCGGAATTTCTGTCGAACGGAATTTCCTTGTGATTATAATTTCTAGCCGGATTTATTTATTTATTTTTTGTAAACGTTGAATTTATTGTATTACTCCACTCGATCACCAGAAAAATATGAAGTTTGTTTGAAATTTAATCCGTCCGTCTGTTTCGTTGTAGTCAATTTGGAAGGACTCCTGGTATGCAGAATTTGATTCGATGTTCTTCCAAAATTTATAGTCGAGCAGAATGGCGTTTTTTAAGATTTATCTGCTGGCGGAGACGAACATAGTGGAAGAGTTAAAAATAAATAAATAAATTATGAAATGAATGGCTATTTGATGAGTGCGGCAATGACAGAAATGATGGCAGGTATATAGTACTGGGCTTCAAACGATATGGTGTAGAAGAGGTACGTCTTTGTTGCTGAATATTGCTTTCACAATGTTCTGGACTATTGGGGATGTGAGAACGGTGAGGTAACTTTAAGTGGTGAATAGGGTGTTTTGAAATGGCAGATAATACTGATTGGATGGCAGCGAATTGCAGTTATGATAGGTATACAGGGCTATGGTCTGTGTTGAAGACTTCGTCGATCTGTTTTGCCGCAGTGGCTTGTTTTGCAAATGGCCATAGTTTAAATTCAGAGAAAAAAAAATTTCTTTCAGGATTTTTGGATCTGATGCCAGATGTTAGGAAACTAACAGTGAATAATTGATTACAATGTAGAATAAATGGAAAAGGAATCACTTTTTATAATGAATCGCTGTTTTTGTAAGGTAAAACCCACAAGTATAAATGAGATATATTCTTGAATGCCTCAATTACACCCGTGCCATGCCTATTTCTAATTAGAAGGTGTGACCAAAGACACGTCCTAAGTTGATGAGTGATTAAATAATTTAATGAGTGATTAATTATTAAGGTAAATAATACAAATGTTAGCAGTAGAATCATAACACATAGGGTTCAATAGTGAATATTAAGATAAAATTACCACTACCATTAGCAAATTAGGTAGAACAGGTATATGTTTAGTCTTTTCAAATATTAGGAACTCAAAAATAAATTTCTTACAATTATAAATGGTAGAGTATAAAATAATTCTCTAGGTTTTCATGCGGTCAATATAAGATGTGCTCGCTCTTTACCATAGGATATATTTAATAGTAAAACTACAAAGTAATTGGCACATGAATAGTGAATTTTGTGTATGAATCCTAGCTACAAAAAGAGACATAATCAATGATATCATTGAAAAACATAAAGAAAGGATTTACATCTCTACAAGGTTTAAAAATAAGATGATAATCCATGTCTAGATAGTATCTAAATATCCCTTTATCCCCTAAAGTGCCATAAGAATGTGATATAATATAGCATAAAAAAAATCAAATGGTATGAGTTTAATAATTAAAATATGTTTATTCTTATGGAGAAACCCATATAAATATGTGGCATGGAAAAATTGGAGATCTTGCTTGCCACACCTAGAATTGAGGACAAGTGACTAAGCCCTTGAGTTTTGAGAGATTACTTTGGAAAAATGGGTTCACCAAGGGTATTTATAGATTTACCCTAAATATATGTTTGGTGTATTGATTTGGAAGATACTTAAGGTTATTGATCTAGTTATTCTATGATTCACATGAATGAAGTTGCCATGCAAATGAAAATAAAGATGTGAGAAAGCAAGATATTTAATTCTAAGAGCTTTTCAATTTAAAATAATAAATATATTTTTTATTTTCAAATTAAAAAAATATTATGCACACAAGGGTAAGAGAGCTAACCAAGGATGCAACCTATGTGCTTTTCTTTGTAGGATGACTAAATACAAATAATAGAAAATTTAATGCGAATAAAATCATACATAATCAAGAATTTAAGCCTAAGGTACCTTTTTCCTTTTTATTTTCAACCAATGCAAGAAATTGAAAATTCTTTTCTTTAAAAAAAGGAAACAATAAAGAACATTTTTAGTTAGGCAAGTGATTCTTAAAATAAACATTTTATAGATATTGAAATGATACTTTTCTTTTCTTTTATAGAAGGAAATGTGTTAGGAAGAGTGCCTCTAATAATGCAAATTACCTTAAAATACAAAACAACTACATGCAAGTTATCTTTCATGTCTAAATACTAAAATGTTAGGTAAGATATTATATCCTTTTTTGTGATGCAAGTTTGAAAGTTTCTATTGTGAAATGATATAACATGCTATCAAATCAAATTAATTATCAATATCTACCTACTAACATGTAAATCTTAACTAAAATGATAACTTCAATGCAATCTTGTGACCTACAAGTGCTAGATTTTAAACTTTTACACAAAACTCTATAGAATCTAACTTGAAGCTATAAAAACCATAAAAAATTATAATTCACACACTCTCGATCTAAAATAGAACAAAATTTGGTACTATTTACTTATTTTAAAGGATTCTAAAAAAGTTCCATTTGATTGTGTTTTTATGCTTCCTCTACAAAAGCACTATACGATTGCATTTTTGCTTCCTCTACAAAAGCATTATATGACTACATTTTTATATTTCCTCTCTAAAAGTGTTGTATGATTGTGTTTTTGTGTGCTTTCTTTGCAAAATTATTGTACAATTATATTTTTTAGGTTTTCCTTGTAAAAGCATTATACAATTACATTTTTGTAGCTAACTTGTAAAACAAAGAGAACCTATGGCCAAACATAATAAATCTAGTGATCAAAACCATATCACCTTTATGGTGATGATAAAAGTGATATGGAGTACCTTAGGAGAAATAAAACATGTAATAAAAATAATGAACTAAACAAGAGAGAGGGAGATATTGCAAATGTTTTTATTCCTTTTTGCCTTGAGATCAATGTCATAGAATTGTGACCAAACATACCCTTGATGCATGAATTAGAATCTTCTCCTTCTTTAAATATCTTTTCATTGATCATATATGATTAAAGGTCATGTGAGATGCCAAATGCTACAATCCTCCAATGAATATTTCACTAGAATATATCTGTCAATTTTTTTAGCTTCCCAAAGGGCTTTTACAACTTTATTCATGCATTTGGAAGGTTTGTTAAACCTTGCATGAGAGAAAACTAATGTGTGCAGTTCAAGAGGGTGTCTGGTTTGGCTAGTTGTATGGCCTGAATGGAGTGTTAAGTTAGTTTGAATGGATTTAACTACCTTGATTTATAGTTGCATGAGGTTTATTGATCCTTGATTGACAATTTTATAGGTAATATTTCCTTTAATATGCACAAAATTGGGTCAATGAGACATAGAACCGATGGAGCTAGAAATGACTTGGAGTTATGTTATCAAAAATAAATCTTTATTGGCATATTTAGAAAATTTCCATGGGAGTATGAAAGAGCTATGACACTATCATGATAACAAAAGCACTATATTAAATTTTTTATGATGCTTTTGTTTAAATATTCTTTTATTATAGGGTAGTTTGAGAGGTCAAATTGTAGTCAAACATTGTTGTGTTTACACTCGTTGAAAAACTATTTTTGAGAGCTTTTCAATGGTATCAATTTTTGAAATTTGGAGGTGATTTAACATGGTCTTGGGATCCTCAAATATTAAGCTACTTTTAACCCCAAATTTGGTCATATAACGTTATTGTAGGTATAATGCTATCATTTTTAGAATTTTTAAGGTATCAAACCTAAATAAAACATAGGCATATTTATACTTATTGAAAATCTCATTTCAAGATATTTCTAACTATATAATTATTATAAAGTTTTATGATGACTTGGAGGATTTTTATAATTTTTAATGATTAGGCTATATTTTATCTAAAATTTGGCTTGATTTTGTTAAGTTGACCAAAATGGCTAGTTGACAATGCAATTGGTAGGTAAAATTGGGTGTCTACATTTATCCCTTTTTTATGTGTTTATTATATAATAAATGCATCAAAAAATATACCTCATTTTTGCGTAAAGGGGTACCTATTTTCCTAAGCCCAATTCTATAATTTTGCGAAGATGAATTATGCTTTCTGAGATGAAGTGATACCCCACATTTTCCTTTCATGTTTCAAAGGGGATCTTAAGCTAAGAAAACTTGAAAGTAGAGTTTTACCATGTACAAGGAAGAAGAGTAGATTAATTAAAGTTTTAGTGAGAGAGAAGAAAAATCATTTGGGATGGAAAGGAGCAACTAAGGAGAGATGAAAATGAATATGAGTGATTAAGGAATAGGAGGAAAGAAACAATAGAAAAATATGACAAAACTACCAGGGAAGCTTAAAGCAAGAGGATAAAGGGAACTTCTTGATCATGGTTAGACTATTTTGTTTAATTGTATTTTAGTTGAGAGGTATAAAGTTGATTTTTTGTAATGAAATACAAGTGGTCCATTTAAGGATCCATGGTTGATCGATCTATCTAAAGACACATAAGTGATTGGTTAGGAACATTTTTAAGTCATCTACTTAATTTTAATTGTATTTACATATATATTGGTCGATGTAAGGACATAATTTGATTTTATCTATGTATAATTTGGTCCATTTAAGGACACATGGGAATGGTCTATGTTTATTGTATCTATAAATCAATCCAATTAAGGATGCATAGTTTTGATTGGTCCATTTAAGGACACATGATTAATTATTTTTTATTTATGTTCAAGCAAACTTGCTATCCCAATTTGAGAGGGTCTTTCTTTAGGTAATATTACTTTTATGTGTGGATAATATTTAAACAAGGTACTTTAAAGGGCATTTGTTTGCTTTATCATCCATTAGGTGAGGTGCCTAAAGTGGATTATTTCATATGTTTAAATTGGAAGTTATTTTTAAAGGCACAAGATGTGATTTGTTTGTGAATTGGTAGGCCTATTTAAAGGCACAAGATTTGGTTGGCCTATGAAAAGGGACATAATTGATTGCCCCATGTAAGGACATAGAATTTTTTAGTCTATTTTAAGGCACATAATTGATTAGCCTATTTAAAGGCACTATTATGTTTTATCTGTTAAAATAAGAGAATATGCTCTTAAGTTCCACTAGGATAGACACACTTGAGTTTCCACTCCTCCATGTGTCATGAGAACTCTTAGTGGTGTCTTCATCAGGTTTGATGAGTTGTTGTAATCCAACAACTCTCAATGATCAACTTTGTTATTTATACAAAGTTTATCCTTGGAATAAATCAATCAGTTCCACTCTTCTCTTCATATTTTGTGTAATGCTTTGCATATCTATTATTGTGAAATTCTAACGTGGTATCATAGTAGGGTAGATTTTGCTAGAATTCTCTCTTGAAGGTTCTAGGATCTGGTTCATTTTCTTTGGATAATGTTTTTGGCTAAATTACTTGAAAGTAATGCAGTAGTCATTTTTTTTATCCATAGTTTTTTTTTTTTTTAGCAAAATCTTTATTGTTGGAAAATATATGTTGAAATTTTTTTAGCTGTGTTGAATTCGTGCTTGAGGGTATTTTTAAAATATTAAAAGCTCTTCCTTTATTTCAACACCAGGTTACCCTGTGTGCATGGCGCTATTCTAGCCCATATTCTAAAAGCAAGAGCCTTTTAAGTTTTTTTTATAGAAAAATATTCCCTCTCTTCGAATTTTTTTTAGCCCCCTCCTTTCATAATAGGCGATGCGTCCTGTTTTGATTTTCATGGCTCCTCAGCTTTGTTTTGGCCCACGACATCTATTTAAAAATTATATTTTTTTTCGCTCATATTTTGCATGAATATCCTATTTAATATATCTAACCAAATCTAGTTGAGTTTAGTTTTGTGTGTGAGATTTGTTTTGATCCTCGAAAAAGGATCTCCTCATTTTCGTTGAATTTTGGCACATAGTTCCACTTTGGACGTAAATCCATGTGAATGGTGGCTTTGGAATTGTTCTTAGCAACATATCTCCATCTATGAGATATCGATGTTCGTAGGATATGTTGTTCTAGTCGTATATCCATGTGGAAGTGGTGCTGTACTTGGCAACGTAACTCCAACTCTAAGAAAATGGTGTTCACTGGATACGGTGTCCTCACCACTTTCCACGTGGAAGTGGTGTTGTTCTTGATAGCATATCTCCATCTCTAAGAACTCTGTGTTCACTGAGTAGTTAACATCCAGTCATTCAAGCGCTCTCTATCTTTGACGGTCCATAAATCTCCTCATCCTAAATGAAATTCACATTTTAATTTTTCTGCTGTTCTCTATTTTATCTAGTTCAGTTGATAGATTGATTCGTGTCAAATATAGTAATTTATTTTAAGCTTATTCTACAGGATATCTGGTTCATCAGAGGTCACGACACTTTACATTTGTGCTCTTCGCTCCAACCTCTCCCAATTCTTGAAGAACACATTTAAAAGGATAGTTGGTTTTTTAGACGTCCGACTCTTTACATTTATTAAAGCGCTATCAAATCTAACCTCTCCTGGCTCACGTATTAAAAAAAATCAAAAGGTATCTCAATACTAAGGCTTTTGAGGAAGAGGAAGAAGAAGATATTTCTATTGATGGATTTTGTCCTGGATGTGCCCTTGGGAAGCAACATCAAGATCATTTCCACCCAAGTAGTTTCTCTAAAATCCTCATCACCTCTAGAATTAATCCATAGTGACTTAATGTCTTTCTAGAACCTTCTTTCAATAGAGCCAAGTATGCTCTAACCTTTATTAATGACTTTTTCTAGAATATCATGGATCTGGTTCCTAAAATATAAAAGTGATGTTCTATCCCACATTAAATTTTTTAAAGCCTTAGTTGAAAATCAGGCCTCTAGCAAGATCAATAAAATTCACATAGATAATGGGGGGAATACTGTAGTAATGAGTTCTCCATATTTCTATCAAGTCATTACATCATTCATCAACATTCTGTCACCCATAATCCTCAACAAAATGGCATTGCAGGAGGGAAAAACTGGAGATTGAAAGAAATGGTAAATTGTATGCTCCATTCAAGAGATCTTCCAAAAAAAATTGGGTAGAAGCTATTAACTGTGCCAATTATATTCAAAATCGCACACCTCATAAAGCTCTTGACCATTTACATCCTGAATAAGCATGGTATGGCTCAAAACCAGATGTTTCCTACTTCAATATTTTTGGATGTACTACTTGGGATCACATCCCAAAGAATAAAAGGAAGGCTCTAGATCAGAAAAGCAAAAATCTCATCTTTTTTGGTTATTGTGAAGAATTGAAATCTTAGAGGTTTCTTGATCCCTCAACTCATGAGGTCTTCTTTCATAGGAATGTCCAATTTGATGAAACATTCCCTCAAAAATATCCTCAAATCTCCTCTTCCTCCATTGAGCCTTCTCCTATAATAGAACCTCAATATTATGAAGAGCCAACTCTTGAAGTTAACTTGGTTATTGATAATCAAGATGAGGAACCTATAAATCCAACTCAATGTATTTCAACTCCTTCCACTATGCCAAAATGAGCCCGCACCATTGTTAAAGAAGCTACCCCTTACATCCAAAATCTTCCATCAAACAGATCATCCAACCCCATAGGCGCTGGTCTTGTCTGTCAGTCTATTTCCTCTGATCCTCAATCCTTCAAAGAACCCTCAGGTATTAAAGAATGGGATGATTCCATGGAAAATGAATTTTCTTCCTTAATCAAAAATAAAACTTGGGATTTAGTTCCCTTGCCTAAAAGAAGGAAGTTAGTTCGTTGTAAATGGATCTTCAAAACAAAATATATCCCTAATGGAAAAATAGACAAACACAAAGCTCGTCTAATAGATGAAACCTTTTCTCCAGTTTATAAAATGGATTTTGTTATATTGGTTCTTGCTTTGGCTACTTTCCATAAGTGGCTTGTCTATCAAATGGATGTAAAAAGTGTATTCTTACATGGGGACTTAAAAGAAGAAATATTCATGGAACAACCTATTGGTTTCACTCAAGACTCATCTCTTGTTTGTAGGTTGAAAAAGTCTCTCTATGGCCTCAAACAAGCCCCTAGATCTTGGTATGAAAATATGGACTCCTTCCTTCTTTCGATAGGTTTTTCTCATTGTGAGTCTGATAACATAGTATAAATTTGGATAAATTAAGGTAATATCACCATTCTTGTTCTATATGTTCATGATCTTCTTCTCACTGGTAGTAACTTGACTCACATTTAGACTATAAAATAATCCCTCTCTAAAAAATTTGAAATGGCTGATCTAGGTAAAGCTCATTAATTCATTGGGATCCAAATAAGTCAAAAAGATGCAAAAATTTCATTGTGTCAACAAAAGTACACTCTAGATCTTCTTCAAAGATTTAAAATAATAGATTGCAAACCTTCTCCTACCCCTTTCAATCTGGAATTAATCTTAGTACTTCATGCTTATCCCCTCTATATGATGCAACTCTATACCGTCAGCTTGTATGAAGTCTATTATACCTTACTCATACTCGCCCAAATATATCATATGTTGTTGGCCTCATATCTAGATTCTCTCATCAACCTCATTCCAATCATTGGTAAGCAGAAAAAAGAATCCTCCATTACTTGCAGGGCACTATGAACTTTAGGCTCTTCTATAAGGGAAAATTCATGGATATCATTGGCTACATAGATTCAAATTGGGCAGGTTCAGTAGAAGATAGATGTTCAACCTCAGGCTATATCTTTTGCCTTGGTTCTTCACCAATAGCCTAGTTATGCAAGAAATAATAAGCAATAGCCTTATCTTCTACAGAGGCAGAATACAAGGCAACAGTTTTGGCTAGTCAAGAAGCTCTTTGGCTTTGACAAATTCTGAGAGAATTTGGTTTCTCCCATGAAAAGCCCATAATTCTTTGGTGTGACAGTAAAAGCACAATTTATATTTCATGCAATCCAGTTGAGCATTAGCGCACCAAGCACATTGAGATACACATGCACTTCATATGGTAACATATTCAGAATGAGGATATATACTTGGACTATATTCCAACTAAGAAACAAATTGCAGATATCTTCACCAAGTCTTTTCCTTCTACACATTACATTTAGTTGTGAGATAAGCTTGGAGTAATACAACTGCATTGATTGGTTTTTGAGGATAATCTTCGTCATACGAAGACAAGCCTCTCTTCTTCTAATAGTTGGTTTTTTCCCATAGGGGTTTTTTCACCAACTATATATTGTATATGAGTACCTAATCAGGCCAAGTTGTCGGGACTCATATTTCTTTTTGTATAAAGAGGACAATCTTCACCATACGAATACAAGCCTCTCTTCTTCTCATAGTTGGTTTTTGCCCACAAGGATTTTTTCACCAACTATATAATGTAAATGAGTACCTAGACAGGCCAAGTTGTCAAGACTCATACTTCTTTTTTTGTAAAAGAGGACAATCTTCGCCATACGAAGACAAGCCTCTCATCTTATCATAGTTGGTTTTTCCCCATAGGGGTTTTTTCACCAACTATTTATTGTATTAAGAGGACAATCTTCGCCATACGAAGACAAGCCTCTTACTTCCTTTTGATTGGTGGTTTTTCCCATTGGGTTTTTACCATCTCTTCAAAAAGAAGTCTTTGTACATGAGTACCTCATCAGGCCTTATTTTTGGGACTCATTTGTATGAATCTCCCCTAGTATCACTTAAGGAGGGGTGTTAGAATAAGAGAATATTCTCTTAAGTTCCACTAGGATAGACACACTTGAGTTTCCACTCCTCCATATGTCAAGAGAACTCTCGATGGTGTCTTCATCAGGTCTGATGAGTTATTGTAATCCAATGGCTCTCAATGATCAACTTTTCTATTTATACAAAGTTGATCATTGGAATAAATCAATCAATTCCACTCTTCTCTTCATCTTTTGTGTAATGCTTTGCATATATTATTGTGAAATTATAACATTGTCTATTTATGAACACTTATTGATTTGCTATATTTTGATTTGTAAGGTTATTCTTGGATATTAACTTTGATGGTTTTAAATTAAGTTTGATACCCCTAGTTTATTCAAAGGCATATTTGTTTTTATTATCTTTTACATCTAGATTACCTTTAAGTGAGGTGCTTAAAAGGAATTATTATGCTTGATCATCTTTCAGATGAGGTGCCTAAAGAGTAGATTATTGAAAGTCACTTAACATATCAGTCCTTTTAAGGGTATGTTTTGATTTTATGTGTATAGATTGGTCCATTTAAAAACAAAAAATAAAATATCTTTAAAAAAATACTAAAAAATAAAAATATAGTTAATCTTTTATTTACTATCAAATCTAATGCTATAAACCATATTATTATTATTATTATTATTATTATTATTATAATAATTATATATATATATATATATTTAATATAAATTATAATATAAAAAATGTATAAAGTTAAAATGATAAATTTGAGTGTAAATACATATTATGCTATATATTTGAATTAATAATAATTGTGACAAATTTTGTTGTCATCCAATTCTATACAATATTCTTATTAATTATTTGTATTATATGACAAAATTTGCTATTATATAGACCATACAATTTATTTCAACCATAAATAATAAACATGTTAAATGATTCATACAAAGATAGATGCATGAAAGGTATCAAACTTAATTTAAAACCATTGGTGTTATATATATACATGTGTGTATACATATATATATATATATATATATATATATATATATATATATATATATATATATATATATATATATATATATATATATATAAACTTTGATGGTTTTAAATTAAGTTTGATACCCCTAGTTTAGTAAAAGATATATTTGTTTTTATTATCTTTTAGGTCTAGATTACCTTTAAGTGAGGTGCTTAAAAGGAATTATTGTGCTTGATCATCTTTCAGATGAGGTGCCTAAAGAGTATATTATTGAAAGTCACTTAACATATCAGTCCTTTTAAGGGCATGTTTTGATTTTATGTGTATAGATTGGTCCATTTAAAAACAAATAATAAAATATCTTTAAAAAAACACAAAAAAATAAAAATAGAGTTAATATTTTATTTACTATCAAATCAAATGCTATAAACCATATTATTATTATTATATATATTTAAATTAAATTATAATATAAAAAATGTATAAAGTTAAAATGATAAATTTGAGTGTAAATACAAATTATGTTATATATTT
Organism: Wollemia nobilis; assembly: GCA_028583015.1. Taxonomy (NCBI): domain Eukaryota; kingdom Viridiplantae; phylum Streptophyta; class Pinopsida; order Araucariales; family Araucariaceae; genus Wollemia; species Wollemia nobilis. The sequence continues at coordinate 3,080,276 of JAQPPZ010016901.1, read as the reverse complement.
GAATTAATAATAATTGTGACAAATTGTGTTGTCATCCAATTCTATACAATATTCTTATTAATTATTTTTATTATATGACAAAATTTGCTATTATATAGACCATACAATTTATTTCAACCATAAATAATACACATGCTAGATGATTCATACAAATATAGATGCATGAAACCATTGGTGTTATATATATATATATATTTGTTACATTAGCTTTTCTTAATTATAAAGTCAATATTTTTTTTCCTTAAAAAAGTGCATATTAGCATAGGAATGATTCTGTTTAGGGGATTCTTAGTAATTTTTTTATGTTCTCATTCAAATTAAACAGGAAGTTAAAAATTGTAAAGGTTACTTTTCACATTGTTAACATTTTATTTGTGTTAGTTATAATACATTTTCATGTGTTTTTATTTAATTTTTAATGTGTGAGGTAAACCATTTATTTTATGGTTAACATTGTATTTTTGTAAATTATAGTACTACATTATGTGACTTTTTTGTTAATGTGTAAGTTAAATTATTTATTCTATTGTGATCTAATTGATACATTTACCGAGGACTGCCCAAACTACTAAACTTGTTTTGGCCATATTTCACTCATCCAAAAGTAATTGAGCTAAAATTTTAATGGTAGATGCTTGAGAAACCCTAGAATGTCTCTACCAATTTTTAGATAATTTGGAGCAACATAGATCCTAGTGCGCATCCTTATGTGTGAATGAGATTTTTGATAAGTGACTACGCGAGGGTTTCATCTAGATTGAGTGCAACCAACTCCAGAGGTTGGTTTTCGAGGCCTTTGAGCCCTAGCGGCCAATATTTTTGTGGTTTCTACTTAATATTTTAGTAGGATATGTTTTAGGAGATCCAATATGGGTTAGAAATCTATGTTTAAATAGATCTTCATGTTGTGAACTTGATTGATGACGACTTCCAATTTGCTACACTAAAGAAAAGTGAAAATCATACCTTTCCACGACATCTAGGGCATGCATTAAAGAGATCATGAAATAATTTTTTCAAGTAGCTGATCAAAAATTAGCTCAGATCTCAAGTGAATCTGGTGCTAAGGTGCACCCACAAAATAAATCCACTATGGAGATCCTTTTTAAGGATAATAATTTCCAAGACTTAGCTCCAAAAATGAATTTTAGGGATGCCCTCCATGGTGGACAACCTTAGCCTAATACTAATATTAATCTTAGGGCTTGTCGTAAACCTCTAATAATGCCTAAGATGGATCCTAGGAAAATGGAGTCAAGATGTCTTAAAGTAGCTGATGGAACTCCTATTGTTAAGCTTGATATGGGTAACATTCAGACTGGAATTGAAGATATGGAAAAAATAGGACTAATTTATCATTTCGTGTGTTTTCATTCGAGCCTATCTACTTTCAAAGTCTGGGCTATAAAATTTTGGAAAACTAAAGGTGAGTTACAAATCTCCATTTATCCAAATGGTTATTTTCTTGTTTTATTTGCTAATAATGAAGATAGAGAGAAAATATTTCAAGGGGGTCCCTAGTTCTTTGGAAGGGCAGGGCTTTTCATGAAGCCCTGACATACTAAATTTAAAGCCAAAGAAGAGATGCCTTCTACAGGTCCTGTGTGGGTTAGACTCTTTGGCCTCCCAATTGAATTTTGGAATCCGACTATTTTTTCTTCAATTGGAAACTCTTTAGGAACTTTTATGATGACTATTGATTGTACTAAAAAATTTGAACATATTATTTATGCTCGGATTTGTGTTTTAATAGATTTTGACAAACCCCTACCTAAAAAGATCATATTACAATTTGGGGAGGACACTTGGGAGCAAGTAGTGGACTATGAGAACATTCCTTTTTGTTGTAGAATTTACCATGAATATGGTCATTTGGCTAGTGTTTGCCCAAATAAAATTCTAGATCAAAAGAAAGAAGATATAAACTTAGCAAGTTTCCAAATGCCTAAGAAGAAGAACACTAAAAAAAAACCAGTTATGAAGGATCAATCTAAGTTATCTGCTAATATGTTTGAAATTATTTCCACAAATGATGTTCCAAGTGAGGAAGAGGAAATAATGGAAACAAAAATATTAGAAACACAATTTAAATATGAAGGGAATAACTCAGAGATAAACCAACAAATCAAATATTTTCAACAAAAAAATGGAGAAAATATACACGAAAAACAATCTTTTACATGTTAAAACTTAAAATAATATAGGTTCCAATATAGACTCTATTGAACCTTCTGGTGACACTTTAGCTATGTACATGCATTATTCAAGGTTAGAAGCCATTTCAGATTCAACTGGAGTAAGTTAAGAAACAGGGAAAAAAAACTGAAATTGGATTCTAATCAAAAGGCAGGTCGCAAGACAAATAAACAACATATGGTAAAATGTGAAAAGCTTGTATAGGAAGGTAAGATTAATACCCTTCCCAAATTTTTTAGCCTTGGTATTAATGAAGATCATCACTTGGAATATTAGAGGACTCAAAGGGAGTCTTTCAAAATAAAATGAAATTAGAAGAATGATTTAGATAAATCATCCACATCTTGTTTTCCTTCAAGAAATGAAGATGTCAATAGAGGAAATGGAATCAATTGCTAGTAAAATTTGGCTAGCTGGAAAAGTGGTTTCCTTTAGTTCCCAGGGGACTTCTAGTGGCATCGCTTACCTTTGGGACCCAAAAGAGGTATTTATTCACCATATTCTTGGAATTTTGGATCTTTTGAATATAGCTATTCAAAGTAGACATTCCAACCAAATTATGCTCTGCATTACTGTTTATACTTCGACTACTTTGGAGGAAAAAAGAAGACAGTGGGAGGATATAACTTATATTATCTCTCATTTTCCTGAAGCTTGTATCTTGATAGAAGAAGATTTCACTACCATCCTCTCTTTGGATGAGAAAATAGGGGAAAATAGAAATTTACATAGGAGCACTGGTCTCATGAGTGAATATATTGTAAACCTCCATCTTGTGGACATCCAACTAGACAATGACCTTATGACTTGGTATAACATAAGGTAAGGCTTAGCTTGTATAATGGAGAGATTGATAGGTTCTTACTCTCTGACAATTTCTTAATCCATGGTCACATTCCTAAAGTGAAGACTCTTAACAATGTTGGTTCGAATCACTGGCCAGTCATGGTGGAAATGTGGAAAACCAATGTGAATTTCTCTCCTTTTCAATTCAGTTAATGTGGCTTAGAGACATTTCCTTTAGACCTCAAGTGCAACAATGATGGAAGGAAGGTAAACCTAGGTATGGGATTAAGATGTCCTATTTTTCCAAAAGATTATAATATATTAAATCCAAAATCAAGACTTGGAACTGGAAGGAGTTTGGGGATGTTCATAAAAAAATATGAATTTATTGCTCAGCTTGAAAATTTGAATAAGAAAATCCATTTAGCTAGCCTCATAGAGAGTAGAAGTGTAGATGAAATTAATCTCACAGCTCAGTTAGAGGAATGGAAAAACAGATAAAAATCTAGAATTCAATGGCTCAAAAAGGGAGATTAAAACACAAATTTCTTCCACAAATCTCTTCTAGCTCGAAGATCTCACAACTTTATTTCTTCATTGAAATCATATTTTGGAGATGTTGCCTACACTTGGGATGGCATGAACTCTATTGTTGTCAATTAATTTTCCAATATTTTTGTTGCTACTCCTCTTGACTCGGCTTCTCAACAAAATATTCTTTAAATAATACCTTCTCTTATCACTTTTGAGGATAACTCTATTTTTACTACTCCTATTACTATCAATGAGCTTCAATAGGTAGTTTTTAAAATGCAAAAAAGGAAAACCCCAGGTCCTTATGGTTTTCCCATTGAGTTCTACCAAGAGTTTTGGGATATCCTTCATGCTAATTTATTAGAGGTGGTGGACGAAGCCAGGAAAGCAAAAGAAATTTTGAAGGAATAAAACTTATATTACTCTTGTTCCAAAAGCTCAAGAGGTTGATCATATCTCAACTTTTAGACCTATTGATTTATGTAATGTTCTTCTCAAAATCATTACTAAGATCATGGCAGAAAGGTTGAAGCTCTTTTGCATAATATTATTTATTCTGAACAAAGGGGTTATGTGGAATGGAATCAAATAGTGTATGAGATAGTTCTTGCTCAAGAAGCCATCCATTCCATGGATATGCAAAAATATCCTTCCATGTTCATTTGGTTAGACTTATCCAAAGCTTATGATAGAGTGGATTGACACTTCTTTATCAAAGTTTTGAGGCAATTTGGTTTCTCTCAGGATTGGATGGATTGGATTATGGAATGTATCTCTTCAGTTTCCTACTTAGTTCTTATCAATGGCAGACCTTCTCATTTGTTCCCATATTCTAGAGGTATTAGGCAAGGTGACCCTCTATCCCCTTATTTATTCATCATTCTTGTTGAATTCTTAGGTAGGACTATAACCAAAAAGAGAGAAAACAAAACCCTTGAGGAAGTTACCATTGATCATGGAGCTAGAAATATCTCTCATCTTCAATTTTTTGATGATTCTACTCCTTTAGGTAAAGCTACAGTTAAGGAAGCTTCTAATATTAAGCAAATCATTAGCTGCTTTTCTAAGGCTACCGATAAATTGATTAATGAAGATAAATCTAAAGTTATTTTATTTCATTGCTTTGCCAGACAAGAATCCATGGTCTTGGATAAATTAATATATAGGAAGACCTTCCTTTCGATCACTCATTTAGGTATTCCCATCAATATTCGAAGACAGAAAAAAAATATATTGGAATTGGTTGTTGGACAAATTCAAGAAAAAAATTGGAAAGTGGACCAATAGGTGGCTTTCTTCTAGGGGTAGAATCACCTTGGTAAAATTAGTCCTTCAATCCATTCCTATTTATGTTTCTTCCATGTTGAATATCCCCAAGGTTGTTCTTCAAGAACTAGATCAAATCAATCATCGGTTCCTCTAGAGTGGTACTAAGGAGAAAAAAAATGGGCCTTGGTGAAATGGGACACTTTATGTCTTCCTAAGAATGAAGGGAGTTATGATTCTGATATGATATTAATAACAACAAATATTTAGCTTCTAAATTATATTGGAGGATTTTGCATAACCCCAATGCTCTCTGGGCCAAAAATCTTTATGTTATATATGTTGAGAACAAAAGTCTTGAACACCTTGTTTGTTATCAATTACCTTCCAAAGATTCTCCCGTTTTAGTAGTTCTTAATACTAGTGAGGATTTGATAAAGAAAAAAATATTTTGGATCATTCATAATGGTCAATAGGTAAGTTTTTGGATAGATTCTTGGAATGGTCACAAGCCTTTGATAAATCAATTTCTTGATTGGAGGCCTTGGATGGAGGAGCTTCATCGAGCTAACTAGATAAAGGTGGCTAATTATTATTGGTACCATACTAGTAATTCAGAGGTTGGTAGATATTGGATCCCTATTGAGGACTAGCCTATTCAAATCCTAGAAAGGCAAAGACAAGATATCCAATCCATCCTTCATATGAGATCTCTCTCTTGGTCCCATGATAAAGATCGTTTTGGATGGAACAACACTACTAAGGGTGAGTATTCAATTGCTCAAGGTTATTTGGCCTTATGCCATAATAATCCCAACCAATCATCTAACATATTTTCTCAGTTGTGGGCTTAAAAGCTTTGGCCTAAGGTGAGGTTCTTTACTTGGTTTTTATTGGATTACAGGATGCTTACTAGGGAGCATCTTATGAAGCGTGGTTTTTATGGCCCTTTTAGATGTGAAATGTGTGGAGAGAATGTGGAAACTCTCAACTATATTTTTATTGAGTGTACTTTAGCCTTTGAGCTATGGAGGAGAATGGCCACTTGGCTTACAGTGGTCCAATTTTTTAACTTTTGAACAACTTCAAAGGGATTGGCCTAAACAAGAGGGTGTTGATCATTTTATTAGGCAGTTAGTTTGAATGGGTTCTACCATTCTTCTTTGGAATGTCTATAATGAAATGAACAACCAAATTTTTAATCAAGAAATGAAGGATATTCACTATATCTGGCAAAATACCATTGCCAACTTAGTTGAATCAGTCCAACAACTCCTTAATCACCCCCAAAACTCCCACCAAATATGGGATCAAATGATGCAAATATTGAATATTAACTCTTCTAAAGGCAACCAACTTAAAGAGAATGTGAGTAATTGCAATATGGATAGAAAAAGGAATTGGCAACCTTCTCCTAAGGATTTTATGAGATTCAATACTAATTGAGCCTCTAGAGGGAACCCTAGAAAAGCTAGTGCAGGAGGAATTGGCAGACTTTTAGATGGCTCCCTGGTTTTTACTTTTTCTAAGAATTTGGGTATTCTATCCAATAACCTTTCTAAGGGGTATGGTATCCTTAGAGGCCTTTAAGAGGCTACTAAGTTTGTATGGGAAAATGTGCTAGTTGAGTCTGACTCTCAACTGATGATTAATCTTTTGAAGACTCCTAAGAATCATAAGGTTGATTGGAGAATAAAAATAATTATTGAGAAGATTCAGTTAATCTAGATGGGATTTTTAAAAGTTGATTACAATCATTTGATCAGAAATCAGAACAAGAGTGTTGATGCTTTAGCTAATTGGGCTTTGGACAAAGGTGATCTTACTTGCTACGGCCACCCTCCTAGATGGTGGGCTTCACAAATAAGGGAAGCTCTTATTTCTATCATTTCTTTGGATGGTTCTAGTTCTGGAGGTACCTAGTTTCTTCTTGCTTTATTTTTGCTTCTATTTGGTTTGGTCAGGGTATTTTAGTTCCCTAGCTCAAACTAATATTTATTTTGTTTCCTTTGTTAATTCTTGTCTTAAAAGTATTTTGGTCTAGAAAGGTCATTGTTGTGTTTTGTTTTTTATTTTTTTGTTTAGTTTTTTGAGGTGTGTGTGTGTGTGTGTGTGTGTTTTTATTTTTTTTTGTGTTTTTTGTGTTTTTTTTGTTGTTCTTGTGTTTTTGTTGTTTTGTATTTTTTGTTGTTGTTCTTGTGTTTTTATTGTTCTTGATCTTGTGTTTTTGTATGTTTGTGTTAATTATTGTTTTTGTGTTTTGGTGTGTGAGTGTTTTCTATGTTTTTATTTTTGTTTGTTGTCTGTTGTTGGTTATTTTTTATTTTATTTTTATTTTTTAGGTTTTGGTTGTTTTTGTTTTTCATGTTTTTGTTGGTTGTGTCTTTGTAGTGTTATGTTGTTTTTTGATATGTTTGTGTTTTGTTATGTTGTTCTTGTATTTTTTCTTTGTGGTTCATGTTGTGTTTTTTTTTATCTTATTGTGTGTGTGTTTGGTTGTGCTTTATATTTTTGACACACTCAAGGAGCATATTTTTTTTAATTTTTTGTGTGTTTGTGTTTGTGTGTTCTTATATTTTTGTTGTTTCAAGTTTGCTCCTTGAGTATGTCAAAGGTGGTAGGTCAGGTGCAAGCCCTGGGTAATTATAGTGGAAGAGATACCCCTGCCTCCTTGGTTCTTACCTAAAAGTGGCATCCCTTCTGGGATGTTTTCAACAAAAAAATTGATACATGTACCATGACTTGTAGTATTGTATCCATGATATTATGTATGCTTCCAAAGAAATGATAGAAATACGAGCTTCCCTTATTTGTGAAGCTCCCTTATGTGTGGCTCCCAAGCACAGCCTCACAGTACCCAATGCCTTTCTATCAAGGAGATTCCACTCCTCATCAGACATAGATGAAGGTCTCTTTGTTTCCCCCTTAAGAGGTAAGTAAAGATCCTTCTGGTACAAGTAATCCTCCATTTGCATCTTCCAAAATTGAAAATTTTGGCCATTGAATTTTTGAACTCTAAACCTCCCTTCTTCCGCCATTGCTCCCACTTGATCCAAAAATTCTCCTTCTGTCAAGTGCACCCAACAAAACAACCGCTCTGATACCACTTGTTAGAGTAAATCACTGTATAAAATATAGAAAAGCAATTATAGCGTTTCAAACTTTAACAGCATAATTAAAGAAAAATAAAACAAACACACACAGAAGAAGAGACAATGATTTTAATGTGGTTCACCCAATGTGGGTTACATCCATCGAGAATTTTCAGTCCTTCCTTTCTCAATCCAAGCAATAGAGGGTTACAACCTACAACCAACATCTGTTGTAATTTCCTCTCTATTTTTCCAAGGAATCAACATAATAATTTTCATTGTCATAGTCATCTCTGTTTTTCCTCACAACTATATATAAGAAAAAAACAAAAAAAACAAACTGCTTTTCTTAATACATTCCAAGATGAACATTGAGTTCCCAGCATCTAATTTTGGGATAAAAACAAAAAAAACTTTCCCTGGCTGTCCTGTTGTAAATCCAAAAACTTCCTCTGGTAGACTAACAGACTGTAAATCTGGAAACTTTCCCTGCCCATCCTGCAGTAAATCCAGAAACTTTCTCTGTTTAGCCTCCTCATAATTAGGCTCCATTCATAACACTTTCAAATGTAGAAGGAGGATCTTTAGGTAAACCCCATTATTCCTCCTATATAGTAATTATTTTATGCTAAAAACATAGAAGTTTTCCTTAACTCAAATCTAAATACTAAGAATACTGATTTTACTTTCTTGAAGATAAACCAAACAATGTCACCTATAGAGGTGAGAATATAAAACAAATAATCCATCATGAAAATGATGTATTCCTTTATGGATGGGTTAAATGATAGGGGAATTAAACTCTAATAAGTTGGAGTTGAGGAATTAACATTGATTTTGATAAAAGGTAAAGAAAAAAAGTAATTTCTAGGTTGTACAATCTATACTGGAGGTGAGTCCCATTAACACTTGTGTATTTTATATTTTGATTATAGAGATATTAGAGAAGAGTAGTGGGAGTCCATCTCACTACAAATTTAAATTTAAGTATAAATATTATGTGAAGGGGATTGTTCTTTACCTCACATCACATCTAAAATAAAAACTATTTTAGTGGTATTGATAAGTCTCATTTTTTTTTATAAGATGATAGAAGGGGTTTTGAAAGGGTCCCTAAACCTTTTACATGACAAAAATACTTCTCAAAAAGTAGGGTCTAAACTGGCCAAGAACTCATGAGGAAGAAACAACAAAAGAAACCCAACAACAGCACCAGGAAATACTTGAGGCAAAGGTACCTCCAAATACCTAGGAGAAACTAGCACAATAAAATTGATAGATCTACCCTAAAACCAAATAGGATAAACAGCCAACAAACAAAATAGGTATTTTTTTAATTTTATTGTTGTAGTTTTTTAATGGTTGTTTATGATAGGGAAATCTACTAAGTATTATCTTGATGTTTAGCAAATAATTTCAAATATTTTTTTTAATGTTCTTTAGTTAGTATTTGACACTAAAATATTGATGATAGTAACAAACTATAATCAAGCTAATTGTATTTCATTCTTAATGTGAAAAGAAAAAATAAAATAGGATATATAATATATGAAATAGAAAATAAATTAATTATAAGGTATTTGTAGTGTATAACTAAAACAAATGGAATTAATTCACCTAACCTATTTTTTCTCCAAGATGCAACTATCATTGAAATAGAAGGATGATCCAACTTTTGCTTCCTTGCCTTCCAATCGATATTCCATGTAAATGGATCCTCCACACAAGTAAAACTTGATAATTGATTAAATTTTTAGGGGTCTACCCTAGTCAAACCCCTATTCAATTAAATGAATAAACAAATCATTTAATTCTTATGGAAATATTTTGGGCTTTCTATTTAGACTTGAAGAAAACACAACACTAGAGGAGAGTGCTATGGAACTAGTGATGCCACACCTATTACTTCAGTACTATTACTTATAACTTCTATAGAGTAGAATTCCATCCTAAAGCCTATATAAAAAATCAACTACTGATTCCTAGAAAATGGTCTTAAGGATATTCTCATAGAAATTAGGTTAGTACACTCTAGATATATACTTAACAAAGACAAGTAAATTCAATGATGAAAAATAGATAAACTAATCTAACATAAAAGTAATAATTAAAAGGGTGTTAAACCTTAGGTGTAGTCAAATGATGGAACAGAGTGATAAAAAATCAACTACTAAAATTGCTTAAATCTGATTAGATTGTCATGATGCTAAAATCATTTCAATCCTATTAGATTAGTGTAGACACTAAAATAATGTTAATATTATTAGACTACCATGATGCGCTCTTATCAAAACCATATGGTCCCCTTGGGAAAGCCTCAGGGGTTAAATAGTGGTCCTTACCACTTTTGGGAAGTTCTACCCCACTTTTGGGAATTTTTGGGCCATGCAGCCATGGCCATCCCACCTCGGGATGACCACCATTTTATGGTCGTCCCACAGCCACCCTTGGATGGGCGACCACCAACAACCACCCTTGGGGGGCGACCAAGCCCCTGGATTATTAAAAAGTCAAGGGCAGGACAAATGGCAATCAAATTCTACCATTTATCTTTCCCATTGATTTATGATAGATTGAGGGTGCATCAATTCAGTCACAAACCTACAAATTGGAAGCCCGAATTGGAGGTTTCTCCCACCCAATGCATGGCAAGGTTTTGAAAAATGACGGCACTTTCCTCGCATTGCCAAACTTGCCCATTCAACCTTGTTCTCTCTTGAGCTATAAAGTGGAGCCAATCCACCCAAATTAAAAAGAGGAGTCTTTTGCAATATTTTGCCATGAAGTACTATCGAGATTCAATCCCTGTTTCATCGCATGTTTTCCCTTGAAATTTCCATCAATCAAAGGAGGTTTCCAAGTGATCCCAAATACCCAAATCCATTTCAAAAACCATCTATTTTAGTTAATTAGATCACCAAATTTGATGACAACACCCCTAGGAATAGTTTGAACCAAATCCCAAAAGAATTGGAGGTAAAAACCACCAGGTTTGATGGTCGTCCCACCCTGGGATGGTTAAAAGTCATAATTGGAACACCCAAGGACAACCATGAACTCTGCATTTGATTTCATTTCTATTTTAGCATAGATCATTTCTAGAGTAGAAAATATGCATCATACTAAGATTTGGTACAATTTTGAGTAGTTTTGCACCTTCTATTATGCTTTTCACTTTTCATATTCACTATTGCATGCATTTTTGTGACTTTATTTCAATCCGCATATGCTATTAACGAATTTGACTTCTTTTTCTGTAGATCTAGGTATTTCAGCACGCAAGGAAGGAGCTACAAGTATGAATATGGATAGACCATTGTAGCGGTACCAAAACCCGCTCGTAGGCAATTCGTGAGTGCGAGGAAAGCCTTGAAGTGCATTTGAGTTTTTGAAAGGATTAGATCCTTTTGACACCTTGTAATGATTGTATCAATTCATAGCCCTCAAGGGGACGCATTGTAACCATGGATTCTACAAGTCGATTAATATTAAGAGGAACCCTATTTCTTTTATATATTGTTATCATGTTTACAATTTTTTTTTTTTGAAAATTTTGAAAAAACTTGTATTAAAACAAAGATCAATTACAATTTGGGAAGAGACATTTCCCAGTCGAAATCATAGAGAATGCATGCTTACAATAGTAAAAGAAGATTTGCAATGGAGCCAAATCTCTTGAACCATTAACTAGCTAACAGGGGGATCGGTTTGGTCTGTTGATGCAACTTGTCGCGATATCGTGACACTCTTTCCTTCTTCTCCTTTGGCCGTGAAAATGCAACATGTCGTGATATCGCGACACTTTTCTCCTTTGGTCGCGAAAATGCAACATGTCGCGATATCGCGACACTTTTCTCCTTTGGCCGCGAAAATGCAACATGTCACGATATCGCGACACTTTTTCCTCTTCTGGTCATGACGTTGCAACCTGTTGCGATATCGCGACACTTTTTCCTCCTTTGGCCACGATGAAGCAACATGTCGTGATATCGCGACACTTTTTCTCCTTGGGAAGCGGCATTGCAACATGTCGCAAAATCGTGACACCTGTTATCATGTTTACAATTAAATGTCACTTTTGAATGATTAAATCAATAGGTGCAATTCATTTTCCTTTGCTATATGCACCATTTTTCTACTCTACAGTGGTGATCATGGTGGGACCCTTGTCCCATTTTATTTAGATATGTTTTAACTTTTCTTTTACCATTGAAATGTTATAGGTTTTGGTCAATATGGCATGAAACGACCCCTGATTTCATAATTGGAACACCCAGGGATGGCCACGGCAGCCATCCCACCCTAGGATAGCCCCCAAATTGGTAATATTCACACCCTAGGGTGGCCACAAAATAGGGAGCCTATAGCTCAAATTGACAAAAATAGCAACAAACTTAGGCTTTCAAGATGAGTATCTTGATCTTATTTCACATCCTTGTTATTTAGAGAAAGTTAGATTTAGCTTTTATTTATTTTCCTTGTTTGTTTGAAAAGTAGATTTTACTTTTCTTAATCTCAAAAACAACAAAAATATGAACAAGTAAAGAACCAAGTAAGAATGCATATGTGTGGTTTGATTTCTTGCAACCTACCTAATGGTTAGGTCACCATATAGGGCATGCATTTTGTAGGTTCAATAATTTATTCAAATACTTTTAAAAGTGAAATGTCATTTTACATTTAGTGAAGGTATCATTGAGTGCTCGTTTGTTTTTACTTTTTTTTAAAGTATAAAATGAACCACACACACCATGTCACATTTGAAGATTAGTGAGTTGGAACTTCATCCCCAACCACTAATTGAGACCAACGATGGTGGGCTTCATCTCCATCCATTGGCTCGGATGATTGTTGATACAAACCCTATATTATTGGCCAAGACTAGCTCCAAGAACCATATTAGTTATGGAAAATAGCATGCATTACTATTTAGACAATGTATCGCTACCCATGGTCAATACGGGTGAGGAATGGTAGGACTTGTGCTCCTTGATCAGATATGGATTTTATATCCATATTTCGATGGGTATGGCTACTTGGACTTCATCACTAGGTTTAGTCGTTGTGAGTATACAAGTGAAATACTTTAAACAAATCAAGAGTTACATCAACCATTTTCAAATATGATAAGAGTGAAATTCAGTTTTACAACAAATCAAAACACACCAAATAGTTTTAGGAAACACATATAAAATCTTTAAAAGAGATAAACACTTGTATTATTATGTATTTCCATTCTTGTGTGTTGCATCATTAAAATTTTTAAAAGAGATAATCACATAGGGTTTGGAATAAAGTAGTTATGGTATGCACCCACAACCAAGCCCATTCAAGGGTTGACGTTATGGAGAGTAGGCAAGGAGACCTAGACCATCTCTTATTTAACCCTAAGGATATGATTATACCTCTTTGGTAGCCTCCTACTCGCTCAAGCCCTAAAATTTCAAATGAAAAACCTAACCTACAAGGGACACCCCTACAAGTCTTGGTCCTAATTAGGGAACATACTTTCCAAATATAGACACTTCACACATCTTCTATCAAGAAAGGCAACTGCGCATTGAGGCGCAAACAAATAGAGTGATACCATGCATCCACATACGTGCTCCGTCTCCCTTGCCCACCTATGGGTAAGATCAATATTACACACCATGGGTACAGCCAAATGATCAAAGTACGCCCTTAAACTGCCCTAATAGGTCTCAGCAACATAAGTACAAAGATGAGTATGATAGTCATCACCCTAAGCAAAAAAATTTAGCCCTTCTCTTCCTCATTAATGAAGGAATACATGAGGAGAGTCTTGATTATCCTCAGTTTCATTATTCCATGCAAGCATAATATATCAATTTAGAGTTCTCAATGGGACACATTGTAACCATGGATTCTACAAGTCGATTAATATAAAGAGGACCCCCATTTCTTTTATATATTGTTATCATGTTTACAATTAAATGTCACTTTTGAATGCTTAAATCAATAGGTGCAATTCATTTTCCTTTGCTAGATGCACCATTTTTTTGCTCTACAGTGGTGATCATGGTGGGACCCTTATCCCATTTGATTTAGACAAGTTTTAACTTTGTTTTTACCGTTGAAATATTGTAGTTTTTGGTCAATTTGGCATGAAACGATCCCTAATTTCATAATTGGAACACCTAGGGATGGCCACGGCAGCCATCCCACCCCAGGATGACCCCCAAATTGGTAATAGTCACACCCTAGGGTAGCCACAAAACAAGGATCTTGTAGCTCAAATTGACAGAAATAGCAACAAACTTAGGCTTTCAAGATGAGTATCTTGATCTTATTTCACATCCTTTTTGTTTAGATAAAGTTAGATTTAGCTTTTATTTATTTTTCTTGTTTGTTTGAAAAGTAGATTTTACTTTTCTTAATCTAAAAAATAACAAAAATATGAACAACAATAAAAGAACCAAGTAAGAATGCATTTGTGTGGTTTGATTTCTTGCGACCTACCTAATGGTTAGGTTGCCATATAGGGCATGTATTTTGTAGGTTCAATAATTTATTCAAATACTTTTTAAAGTGAAATATTATTTTACATTTAGTGAAGGTATCATTGAGTGCTCTTTTGTTTTTACTTTTTTTTAAAGTATAAAATGAACCACACACACCATGTCACATTTGAACATTAGTGAGTTGAAACTTCATCCCCAACCACTAATTGATACCAACAATGGTGGGCTTAATATCCACCCATTGGATCGCATGATTTTTGATACAAACCCTATATTATTGGCCAATACTAGCTCCAAGAACCATCTTAGTTGTGTAAAATAGCATGCATTACTCTTCGGAGAGTGTATCGCTACCCATGGTCAATATGGGTGAGGAATGGTAGGACTTGTGCTCCTTGATCAGATATGGGTTTCATATCCATATTTCTATGGGTATGGCTACCTGGACTTCATCACCAAGTTTAGTCGTTGTGAGTATACAAGTGAAATACTTTAAACAAATCAAAAGTTACATCAACCATTTTCAAATACAATAAGAGTAAAATTCAGTTTTACAACAAATCAAAACACACCAAATAGTTTTAGAAAACACATATAAAATCTTTAAAATATATAAACACTTGTATTATTATGTGTTTCCATTCTTGTGTGTTGCATCATTAAAATTTGTAAAAGAGATAATCACGTAGATTTTGGAATAAAGTAGATATGGTATGCACCCGCAACCAAGCCCATTCAAGGGTTGACGTTGTGGAGAGTAGGCAAGGAGACATAGACCATCTCTGATTTAATCCTAAGGATATGATTATACCTCCTTGGTAGCCTCCTACTCGCTCAAGCCCTACAATTTCAAATCAAAAACCTAACCTACAAGGGACCCCTACACGGGACACCCCTATAGGTCTTGGTCCTAATTAGGAAACATACTTTCCAGATATAGACACTTCACACGTCTTCTATCAAGAAATGCAACTGTGTATTGAGGCACAAACAAATAGAGCAATACCATGCATCCGCATACCTGCTCGGTCTCCCTTTCCCACCTATGGATAAGATCAATATTACACACCATGGGTAGGGCTAAATGATCAAAGTACACCCTTAAACTGCCCTAATAAGTCTCAAAAACATAAGTACAAAGATGAGTATGATACTCATCACCCTAGGTGAGAAAATTTAGCCTTTCTCTTCCTCATTAATGAAGAAGACACGAGGAGAGTCTTGATTATCCTTAATTTTATTATTCCACATAAGCACGATGTGCTTCTATGCCATCTGAGTATAAAGAACATATGTTTAGGCATGAGCCTCAAGTGAACGTGACTTTTCTTGATCGAGGGAAGCTCGTAGTTGATCTTTCAGATTCTCCTAAACAAGATAGACGCTATGGAAATATTTCTAGGGCTAATAGATCTCGCATGACTGATCAGATAAATCAAGTTATCAAATTATATGCTAACTTCCAAGCTCAATTCAATCAGCTTCAGTTGGATAAACAATGCTTGGATTTCTAGCATCAATTAGAAAAGCAAAGAATTGAATAGCAAATCCATGAGTTGCTTCAAGAGACCTTACGTAACGGGGTCCCTACCCAAAGTACTCATAGAGATGGGGTTCATCAGAGGTAAACTACATTTAATTAAAATATGGTTCCTAAGCCTAACTAAATGTTACCTCTTTGATCTCCTAGGCCTAATAGGGACTTGCCTCCCAGGCCAAACATAGATCACCTTTCACAGGCATTTTTTCCTCCTTGTAGGCCAATTCAGGAAACACCTTATGGGGCCTACAATGATCTTGAACCTAAAGAGGAATATATAGAAGAACCTTATGGAGGTATGGTTGATGACACTCAACTACTATATCATATGCTTGGCATTCCTCACCCTCCCCCGTAGGGAAAAAGCAAATAAGAGGAGATCAAATCCTCTTATGTGTATAAAGCATTGCTGGAATGCATGGAAATAATAGAAAACAAAACCTTTGGGTTCGGGCTTCAAAAGCCCACTTTGCACTAGCTTCACAATAAATCGCTTCACCCATAAATATCTTCCCCTCCATACCCAAAGTATTTCAAAATGCACAAGCTAGATATATTCAAAGGAGAGGAAGATGCACAGGAACATGTTACCAAGTTTATGAACCAATGTTTTTGTATCCAGGATAATGATACCTTACTTCTAAGGACATTTTTGATTACCCTCTTTGGCCTAGTCGTAGAGTGGTACAATCAACTCCCAAGGTATAGCATCCATAGCTTTGAACAATTTGTGGATGCATTCTTGGAACGTTTCACTTTTAACACTAAGAAAAAGGTGACTTTGACCAACATCACAAGGTTGAAGCAGTACGACAATGAGTCAATCATAGATTATGGTAATAGGTGGCGAACACTTCTTGTTAAGCTACCATACCTACTACTAGTGTCTGAGTTGACTCGCTTGTTTTCCAAGAGTTTTTTAAAGCTAATTTCATTATTGCTACAACTCCAACAATACCAAACTCTTGAAGAGGCTCTAGCGTAGGCTATAATAATCAAAGAAATCAAAATTCAAGAGGGAGAAATTACAAAACACTGTAAGGAGCAGAATAAGAATACAAAAGGTAATCTGATACAACCAAAGCTGATAGTAGTTAATCAAGTTTCTATTAGCATTATAGGGACTGTGCAACCAATACCACCTCAGAAACTAAATTATCAAGCCCAACCTCCTCTTACAAACTACAATAACAACACTTAGACGAATCAAGGGCAAAACCAGCAATGTCACCCTCAATAATAATTTATGCCCTTTGCTGAGTCTATGGATTCACTATTCAATCATCTATGTGCAACCAAAGCAATTACTCTACCTGAGATCTGGCCTATAGATCCAAATAGACCAAAGTCCAAGGAACATCATGAAGATCTATACTATAAGTACCATAAGCAGAATGGGCATGATGTGTAAATGTGCTACACATTCAAACACCTATTACAATACATGATTGATAGAAATGATCTTCAAGTTAATAACCCTCTTGTGACAAATAGTCAATATATGGATATCTTTAAATATCCATTTACCACTCATGAGGTGTAGGTAAATCAATTAAAATGGGTAAATGAGGTCCATACCACACCCCCTAAACAAGGGTTGATCGAGATGATTAATATTATGACAAGGAATATGGGTTATCCAAATCAAGTTGTACCACCTATAGCTTCAAACAATATTCCTTCCATGTCACAACCTCCACCACCCCCAGTGCAAAGCCTCCACCTCATCCAGTGGTCACCATAAAGAGTAAGTTTTCTCAAATATTACGAACAACATCAACCCAAATCTCTATCTATGAGCGTATCCAATAGTCTCCATCCCATCGAGAAACTCTTATGGACATATTTAGGTCGATTGAACTGCAACCCCAAGTGTCTAACTCCTTTATAAATTTCATGGGGCATGTTTAGCAGCTCAAAGAGCCAATAATCACATTTCATGAACATGAACTCAAACCAATATCAAATTATGTGATTGATCCTCCCTTACACATCATTGCATGTGTAAATGGAATACTTACAAAATAGTTCTAATTGATACTGGTTCTTCAAGCAATATCATACCAACATTGTGTCATGTCTTAGAGGATGAAATGGCATATAATCTCTTGTTGGGAAAACCCTATATTAGGGACATGAAGTGCATACCATCCATATCTCACCAATGTTTGAAGTACACTCATTAAGGGCAATTACATGTTATCTCCGTAGACCTTGAACCATTCAAATACTGTAACTTGGTGCAGCACATCCCTGAGTCGACCTTACCATCAAATCATTTGGACTTCCAACCAAATAAGTCCATTCAAGTTCTGAATCCATTATCGCCTTCCATTTATCCATTATCATCTTCTTCTATACCATCCTCATCATTAGCACCTTCATATATACCTTCATCATCGTAAAATCCTTCATAGAGGAACGTGTTGAAGAGGCCCATTGACGAGATCCCTCTAATAATCTCTACCATTTCCATGAAATAAATTCCTAGTTTAGAATATGAGGAACCACCTCATGAGGTAAGAATTGATTCATATCAAGCCTCGCTTCCATCTCCTCCATCCTCATCGTCACTAGTCATAGTCCATCTAGCTACCACAAGCTTAGGATAATACTTAGTAAGTAATATTACAACAGTTCTAGCCATTGAGATAGTGCATAATATGGGATGACCTCACCTTCCTATAGGTACCATCATACCTATACGCATGCCTCCCAATCAAATAAACTTCATATATGGGGGTATTGAAGAACCCTTTTCTGAGGATATCAATTATATGTCCAATCCTAACTTTGCCATGTGATATCTCCATTACTACCATTGGCATGGCTATGGTTTGGGGTTGTATGAATAAAGTACTTGCATTCCTTACCAGTTGTAATATCAAATACCATATGATAAATTTGGCTTAGGACACAATAAGCCTGTGCCTCTTGAAATCCTCATAGATAGTTTAGAGCACCTAGGTTTGAACTATAGGGATGAGCTTGCATGTGATCCTTATGCTAATCCTAATCATGTCCACTCTTTGGGGGATTACTTCCCCACAACTATGATAGATCAAAGGATATCTCATGATTTCACCTGATCCTATGAAGAAGGTGAAGGTTTGCATACTCTTCCATCCGATAATAAGGAAGAGGATCAAGGTCCCCCTTATGAATGGACAACTGATGATGAATCAGATTACGGTATAGTACCTATTAAATCCCTTATTTCAGATGAATAATACGAACATATCATCCCATTATATGATGAAGAAGAGTTCTATCTGTGTGTGTTCCCATTACCACATCCCATCTAGTGATAGCTTCTGCCATTTTAGGAATAGATGTGCTCCCTTCCACATCGACCACCTCTAGTCATTCCACCTCCATCGCAACCACCTCTGCAAGTCTTGTGACAACCTCTTATCAATAGACCCAACCGCCCATCCAATAAATATCATCCATCCATCCATATGATTTCTATAGATCTACCCCAAAGGTACCCATAAACCCTTTGGTCACCCAAAAAGCTCCAAATGTACCCAAAAACCCTTTGGTCACCAAAAATCCTCAAAGGTATCCATAAACCCTTTGGTCACCCAAAAAGCCCCTAAAGTACCCACAACCCTTTGGTCACCCAAAAATCCCCAAAGGTACCCATAAACCCTTTGGTCACAAAAAATCCCCAAAGGTACCCATAAACCCTTTGGTCACTCAAAAGCCCCAAAGGTACCCATAAACCCTTTGGTCACCCAAAAATCCCCAAAGGTACCCATAAACCCTTTGGTCACCTAAAAATCCCTAAAGGTATCCATGAACCCTTTGGTCACCCAAAATGCCCCAATGGAATCCACTAAGCCCATTGGTCAAATGTATATATCAATTAATAAAAATCCAAAAACATCATAAAAATAACAAAAATATAAAAATACAAAAATATTGCATTACATTACATTTCATATCGTTTCATTATACAATAACTTACATTAAGCATACCCATCATTGCATTTTACATTTTAGAGTTGCTCATACATGTCTAGCACCAGGTTTGTACACTAGCCATCCTTCAAAATCAACTTTGTCAAAAATCATTAGTAACACCTGTCTACATTAAAATTATCATTTCTATCCACATTCGCCATCTTTCATAATTGTGTTTGTTTCCTTTCACTTAGTCATGTGTTATAAGGTGTCATTAGGGTTTTCGGTCACTCAACTGTCTCTAGTTTTCCTTTCAAAAAATTTAGAAAGTTATCCTAATTTTTATAAGGTAGATTCCTACTTTAATTGTACCTTGTATACATCATAATCCTAACATATTTTCACATTAATAAATCCAAGTTTTGCACAAAGAAAGATGAAACCTACAAAGTGGTCCTTGTTACCTTAAGCAAAAAGTTTACCTTGCTCATCCCCCTATGTGCATGGTTCAAAAATGTTGAGAATTGACAAAAGGACAAGCTCCTCCCTACCCAAAGAAATAAAAATCCCCTACAAAAGCAAAAATTTGTAAAATAAAAAGTGGTTTTCACCACTAAAAAAAGCAAAAAGTCAAATAATTAGTGGTTCTCATCACTACCAAAATTCCTTGCTCACCAAACAAAAATGAGCAAATCCCTAGAGCAATTCAAAAATAAAAGGAAATAAGAGAGTATTAAACTTGAATCCCTGGAATTCTTAGCATTTGACAACCATGAGGTGATCCTCATTACAGGTTGGGTGGCATCAATCTTGCTTGGCAATGGCGGTATCCTTATACATGACGATATGTCTGTCACACTAGTGACCTTATTTTTTATAGACCAATCTCATCTTACGGATGAGCTAGCTTTTGGTAGCCTATATTACCTAATGGACTAATCCAACTATGTATAAAACTCGAGATCGTGATACTTGCAGGGTGATCTTCAGTATAGATGGGCTGCATAAATCTTGTTTGGCATTGGGGTAACTTTATGTGTTATTATAGCAATAAAATCACATGAACACATAGGGATATTGAATATCTTGGTCATCCTAGCAGATTTATACCTACCAAAAAGTCTTGCTTAGTTAATATATAACTTTTGACTAGCTCACTAGAGTGTTTGAGTCTCATGAAAACCTCAAGAACATTCTATAACATCTTACTATTCATTCCATTCCATACCATTTTATCACATGTTTATTATTTCACATTTTCATAGTCTACTACATAATTCGATGATAACGTTAAACATGAATCAATGATATTTATATAGTCTATGGTGCTAGCATCAATTGTATTAAAAAATATTCATAATTTATTAGTATAGATTAACAAATCATCAATTTCATTATGCATACACACATGTACATATCATCAACTAACACCATATTACAATATATGCATCCATGATATACATCCATAAAAGCATCAATAAATTAAACATAAGCATCTCATACATTTAATAAAGCAGTAAGGAAACACATGATGACAATAGAAAAATTCATGTGTGTGTGTGTGTATATATATATATGTATATGTATATATATGGGGTAAAAAGCTACATCATAATCGAAAAATTGCCCGTAGGCTACAATCAAGTGGATCCTCAGGCCTCATGCTCCCAAAATACAAAAATAACCATAGAGTCTCAAAAGCCATGGTCACGTAGGACCGACACTATGACTCTCACCACCACCCTTGATCCTCACTCATTGAGAACTTCCATATTTTATCTATCTACCCATTCTGATCTCCTCATGAAGCTAGGATCCCTCATCCTTTTAGACGACTGCCTCGTATCGCTCCTCCTACTCTTATGGGACCCACTAGCAGAAGGACGAGCTAGTAAGTGCGCTCTAAGATGTGCTACGTCATCCTCCAAATCTTGTGTGTATGATAGCTCCTCTCGACGATGAGCCTGGTAGTCACCCAATAAAATTTAGGTTTGTGTCACCTCCCCCCATATCCTAGCTAACTCGTCACTACCCAATGTCCCCTAGCTCGAGCTCCCTACTCTAACCTGTGATTAAAAAGCAGCTAGCTCTGTCGCTTACCCCTCAATAATTATTGTCTACCTCACAATATTTGCCTGAGTAGTCTACACCTATTCCTGTAGGTGAGCCCTCTCCTCTACATATTCCCTCCACTTCTATCTCCCTTTTATTAGCTCACCTTGTATCTCATCAATGGTAGCATCTTGTGATGCCAACCGTACCAGCACTCCCTGCTCATCAAAATTGTCCTCATCATAATCCTTCTGCTAACCCTCCATATCCATGCTATCCATCCACTCATCATCTAACCAGTGACGCCCACCCTAGAATGGCCACAAATGTTGCAACCATCCCACCCTAGGATGGCCACCAAAAAACACCAAAAATATATATAAGAAAAAGGTCTAAAAACCACCAAAATCTTAATAAAAATGATAAATTTCAATAAATATCCATTAGCAAACCAAGAAGTAGACATAAATGCATATCTTTTCTCACCATAAAAAATCACAAAATTAACAAAAAAATCAAATAATCATCAAAAATTTCAAGTGAGCCTTGTATTCAATTATTTACCCTATAAACTTGGCAGTTGCAGCAACTTGTGCTCCATGCAATCTGGAAAGATGAGTAAATTACCATAAGGCCATTTGAACCAAATTATTTATTTATGAATTGAAAATTCTCCACTTCAATCCCCAAGAAGGCCATTGCAGTTAGACTAATCCTTGAGAACGAGGTATTCATTTCCTTTCCTCCATGACATATCATCAAAAACCACCAAAATATTAACAAAATTAATACATTTCATAATGGGTAAAGATGAAGGAACCCCAATAAAGTCATATGGATCAAGTTATTCATTGTTTACATCACAGGTTATTCCCTCTCAACTTGTCGCTTGAGGGGGTAGTCATAATTATGAATTCATAATCAAAATCAACACTCAAACACTCAAAAGTGCAACTTGCATACATTCAAAAGAATTATTACCAAAGATAATTTCAATCCCATACTGGGGCACATAATTAAGAACCAATTCCACAAAACAAAAGTCTTGGTCTCCTTAAAGCCTTGGGATGACTCCCAGAACATGCTTATAAGTGAAACAAGGAACCAAGACCAAGTATACCCTAAGCCTAAACCTATATCGAATAGTGCAACTTAAAGGTGTACCAAAATCAAATCCTTCAAATATGTCAAAAGTAAGGATTCCAAGAATGTATGCTTCTTCCACGATGGGGGCATCTAAATTTGGTTAGGTTACTGAATAACCTTAATCATTTGATATTTTAGTCATCTATTTTTTCTCCATGCTATGTTTCACACAATGCATCCCAAAAAGGGACACCTATAGACACTAAAATCGCATCAATCTTATTAGACTACCATTATGCACTCTTATCAAAACCATATGGTCCCCTTAGGCAACCCTCAAGGGTTAAATAGTGGTACTTACCACTTTTGGGAAGTTCTACCCCACTTTTGGGAAGTTTTGGGCCATGCAGCCATGGTTGTCCCACCCCAGGATGGCCACCAATTCATGGTCGTCCCACCCAAGGATGACCACCAAAAACTGTCCCTAGATGGGACGTCCATCAACAACCACCCCTATGGGGTGGCCAAGACCTTGGATGGATAAATGGTAATCAAATTTTACCATTTATCTTGCCCATTGATTTATGATAGATTGAGGGCGCATAAATTTAGTCATAAACCTGCAAATTGGAGGCTCGAATTGGAGGTTTCTCCCACCCAATTCATAGCAAGGTTTTTACAAATGGTGGCACTTGTCTCGCATGGTCAAACTTGTCCATTCAACCTTGTGCTCTCTTAAGCTATAAAGTGGAGTCAATCCACCCAAATTAAAAGAAAGTATTTTGCAATATTTTACCATGAAGTGCTATCGAGATTCAATCCCTCTTTCATCGCATGTTTTTCCTTGAAATCTAATTTCATATTTTTTTTAGCATAGATCATTTCTAGAGTAGAAAATATACATTATACTAAGTTTTGGTGCAATTTTGAGTAGTTTTGCACCTTCTATTATGTTTTTTGCTTTTCATATTCACTATTGCATGCATCTCAAGGACTTCATTTCAATCTGCATATGCTATTAATTAATTTGACTTCCTTGTGTGTAGATCCAGGTATCTTAGCATGTAAGGAAGGAGCTACAAGTCCGAATATGGATAGATCATTGTAGTGGTACCAAAAACCCGCTCTTAGGTGATTCGTGAGTGCGAGGAAAGCCTTGAAGTGCATCTAAGTTTTTGAAAGGATTAGATCCTTTCAACACCTTGTAATGATTGTATCAATTTAGAGCCCTCAAGGGGATGCATTGTAACCATGGATTCTACAAGTCTTTTAATATAAAGAGGAACCCCATTTATTATATATATTATCATCATTTTTACATTAAAAATCGCTTTTGAATGCTTAAATCAATAGATACAATTCATTTCCCTTTGCTAGATGTATAATTTATCCATTCTACATCTAGGTGTAGTCAACTTATGGAATAAAGTGATATAAAAAATCAACTACTAATTCCTATACAATGGTCTTAAGGATATTCTTATAGAAATTAGGTTAGTACACTCTAGAGATATACTTAACAAAGATAAGTAAAGTCAATGATGAAAAATAGATAAACTAATCTAACATAAAAGTAAGAATTAAAAGGGTGTTAAACCCTAGGTGTAGTCAAGTGATGGAACAAAATGATAAATTTGGCTATAGTCTTTGTGAAAGGGATGCAAACCCTAGGTGCAGTCAAGCATTGAAGGAAGAGGGTTGTTTGTAGATTGTCTCTTCAATTTGTGAGAAAGCCTCTTTGATCAGAAGAAATATCTCTTAGGGATATTTGGGTTTGTAGGTGGATGAACCTTTGTCCTCTATAAATATTTTGGAGGATGAATTCAATTTGGATCTAATTGATCATGAAGTTCAAAAAATTATCTACAAACTCAAGGGCAAAAGACTACGCCTAGAGGAGCTCAAAGGATATACTAAATTTACTACTGAAATGAGATTGGATGATAAGCCTAGAACATACATGACATTATGTAGTATAAAGTTTAGAAATAATTTGCTAGGAGCTACACATCTATAACCATGTATATGGTAGAATTTTCCATCTACAATTCTTAGTTTGTAGTTGTTGGTGACTTCAAAAAAATCAAACCATTGTAATTTTCTGGTCATATGATGACTTGCACATGAATTTATGTACCAAATATCCTTTTCATTTTGATTTGTGAGATTATTTGAGTTTGTACCATTGTTAGCTTTTGGAACCTTAAAGGAAATGCTTTCACAAGTATTGAAATAAGCATGCAATATTATAACTATGATAATGGAAAATTAACATGCATGAAAATATGATAGAAAACTTGATACAATGCTCTAGAAATGCTCATATAAGAAAGCTCACGAAAATTACAATGCTCCTCTCATGGAGTTTACAACTCCTCCATGATATCAAAATGGAGCTACATTGTGACTACTACTACTCAAACCTATGCACTCCAAAACTCTCACACAAACACTCATAATGAGGCCTTTATATAGAAAGATAGATTCCTTACCTCTCACTCAACCCTAAGACTCGTGTACATGTAGACTACATGCACATTTACATCATTGCACATTCTAACACTTGTGCATTTTTTAAATTACTCTAATAAACTATTTATCTTCTAATATAATCCTAATCTAAATATGTACCCATGAAGATACATTAGTAAAGAAAAAAATGATGTAATATATGGGTAGGGCCCATTTCAATCCTATATAACCAATTAAAAAAAAGTAGTTGCAGTACAAGAAAGCAAAAATAAATAGTACAAATATTCACCTTTTTTATAACTATGGTGAGCTTCATGTGCCACATACTCATAAGGCGGTTTATTCAAAAACAAACACTCAAGATACTTGATAACATAAATTGTACGCTTAACTTCCAACCAAAGGACTGATAGTGTCTAATAGTGGTGTTTCCTGTAATGTATGCTTCTGCAATCCCATCATGCAACTATGAACATGGTCGATGTTTTAAAGTATGTTGTTGTTTTGTTTTACTTTTATCTTTCGATTAGACATTAAATGTAATGTCATAGGACTTTTCAAGTAAGGTTCCATTTACTCTGAGTTTACTAAAAAAGAATTCCCATCAGAGGGATGATCTTATAGCATGCCATAAAGGTATGATATACCTAGAAAGTGAAAAATATGACCCCTGCAAATCTAATGAAAAGTTTAACAATTCAAGTTTTTGGAAATCTTTCAGGCTAGATGACTTAAAAATAGTCTTTGGTAATGCCAAGGCTTGACCTAGTATGTTTTGATGCCCATGCCTTATGTTATTTGCATGTTACTTGTGTGAAGCTAGTTTCTTGAAGACCCAGTGAAATTGAAGACTCAATAAACTAGATGTCTTACCATTTTCTTGAGGAACTTTGATTATTGCTTTTATTTTGGTTGTTACATCCACATGTAGTGTATAGAAAAAGTAGCTAATGCCTTACGATTGGAATAGCTTTAACACATACAATGCATAATAAAAGGAGCTAATTCAAAAGTATAACTCTTGGTTAAATGAAGAGTTGACATCTAAAATAAACACAGTTCTACAATAGTGCCAAACTAGTGTTGAAGTGGAAGCAAAGATTTTTGCTAAACTTTCAGAGGTAAGATTTTAGTTTTGATTTCTTCTAGACTTGTTGGACCTTGCAATTTTATCTAAGTTATGTCTAACCTTTTCTAGGATGAGAAGAAAGAGAATGAGACTATAGGAGCATTACAAAGGACTAAAAAAAAGTGAAATAACTAGAAGAAAAACTGGAATCAACAAGAGAGGTAACATACAGACTTTCAGTGTGTTCAATGGTCATTTTTATTTACATTTATTTTCATAAGTAGATTGTCCTCATTTTATGTTTCTATTATGTAAAGGAGCTACAATTTACTAAGCAATATGCTGCTACCAAAGAAGAGCATTTTACAATGGAAGTTGCAACTGTAAGTCTCAAATTGCTGATGCATATTTTGTCACCCTTCTATTTTATATTAATTTAATTATATTTGCAGAGCGAGTCTTTTGGGAATGGAAATAATGCTTGCAAGTAAATTTTCTAGATATTAGAAAGTTCATGTTATTATCCCTACTTTACTTGAAAAGGAAGAAATAATTATAATAGAAGTTGATATTGGATTTTAATGAATTTTAAAGATACAAATTTGTTTAGACAATTGATATATAAGTGTTATATTGGTAGACCTAGAACTTAAACTAACAAAATGAATTTTACAATCAGTTTTCTATCTACCATAAATTTTATCCACTACAATTTTGACAAGTCTTAATCAAACCAACCGTTCTTAAAAATGTGCACCCTTTTAAATCTTTCCCAACTTATATCTTTTCTTTTAGTTCACTAGAAATGGATTAATCCTTCCTGTCAAGTAGACCAATTTTTAGGGTTTCATATGAGGGCATTGTGTAACCTTTTCCAAATTCATGACTGCATTTATGAAAATTTTGAAATGTGACGAATAAATTGCATTGTAAAGGATTGTTTCTACATACAAATTCTAGCTGCTAACCTGTTTACTTCATGTTTTTATTTGAATTTCCATAAATGCTTAAGAAAAACCTGTAAATCCTTTCCTTTGGCACTTCCATTGAGAAAATAGTGATATAAAGTAGCTCTTTATGACCTTAGACCAATTTGTGAACTATATAAACCCCAAAGCCAAAATTAAGTCCAACCTATGGCAAGTCCAGGTATTTGTATATGTGTCCTACCACTAACAAGTATGTCAAAATAATCAATTTTTCCTTTTTCCTAAAGCAAAGCTTTCATAAACAAGCTTTTTCCTTCAATTCAAGTAAAAAACTAGTCTAAAACAACTAGCTAGTGGTAAAAAAAGTACTCTAATTAATATTTATATTGAAGGACTAGAAAATGGGTAAAAGGTTTGATATATGTACAATAAGCCAAGGTTCCAATCCCATGAGTGAACCTTAATAGTTTTACAATCCCCAAGGGTGCCATGATAATAAAGTTTGGCATAATCCTACTATGTTGTTCATTGAAATACAAAGGTAATGCAATCATGAAGTAATATGGGTAGAGCCCATTTCAATCCTATATAACCAATTAAAAAAACGTAGTTGCAGTACAAGAAAGCAAAAGTAGAAT
This sequence comes from Wollemia nobilis, assembly GCA_028583015.1. Taxonomy (NCBI): domain Eukaryota; kingdom Viridiplantae; phylum Streptophyta; class Pinopsida; order Araucariales; family Araucariaceae; genus Wollemia; species Wollemia nobilis. Next base: position 3,052,225 of record JAQPPZ010016901.1, on the reverse strand, counting down.
ACAACAAGTGAGAGATTTCAGAGGGAGACCTAGCAAGATATTAATGGCACAACCACCCTAGCGCTAGAATCATGGCTACAAAATTCATCAAATATTACAAAAAGTTAAATTTATTAAACCTGAATGTTATATAAATGTATAAAATAAATTCACACATATCAACTAGTCTGTGATCATTCAATATCTCATATTTTTACACTGTAGATATCTAATAAATTCTAGAAAAAATGTTATCTAGTCTATGTCCAGATTTAGTAGAGTATAACATGTAGAAATCCTTTGAGGTAGTAATCCTTTTATCTCCTAAATTTAAAAATCAAATAAGAAATTTGCAAATTCTAAATTCTAAACCTTTGATGTAGAAATCCTTTTAACTCCCTACTAAATTAAATTTGCAAAAAAATAATTTTTAAAATTTTCTCTAAATTTCAAATCTTTGAAAAACTTTAAAAAGCTTCAAATAAATTTAAACCAAATTTAAATCTTCAAAACCTTTTAACTCCTCTACTTTCAAATAAAAACTTAAATAACATAAGTCTTCTAATCTTCAAATCTTAAAAAACAATTTAAAAATAAAAAACAACTAAATTCTAGTAGAAATCCTTTACACTCCAAACCTTAAACAAATTTAAATCTTTTCAAAAATAAACTTCAAAAACTATTAGGGTAGAAAACCTTATAACAAGTGAAAGAGATTCCATAGGGTTTTATTATAAACATTATCTCTATCTTTGTTTTACTCCATGAATCGCACTCAATCATAAGTTTGGAGCAAAAGAGTTGCATTTTCTAAATCAAGGTCAATAGTTACAACACCCAACAACAGAGTAAAATGATAATTGGAAGGATGATAAGTCATTTTTGTAGACAACCCAACCTTGTTCAAGTTCTTGGATTATATATCAAAATTGGTAAAAAAAAATGATGAACAACCCAACAACCTCTTCTAGTTTAGGTACCTGGATTATATATCCAAAATTAGTAAAAACCATCCCTTGCTAGCTTTCCATAACAGTAGATACTTTTTCAAGTGACTAACGCATATGACCTACCTATGTAATCATTATGATTACTCACCGCAAAATCGGGTATAAGTATTTTTTGGATATTTTATTCTATAAATATAACCCATGAGTTTTGAGAATCCAGCTGAACTAAAAAGGTAGGGCTATGACTAACAAGGATATATAGAGGAGAAAATATTGTAAAGGCATCTATAGATGATAAAAAAATATTCCATGGCTTGCAGATAGCCTTCATATGGATAAGACATTTAGGTAATCTAGGGTTTAAATTTTAAGAAAAAATTTAGGGCAAACCCTAGCCAAAAAATGAGCAACACAATTAAGGTAATCTAGGGTTTCAATTTGATTTCAAGCCCTTAGGTTTAAGATATAAACGTATATCACTCCAGGGTTTAAACTATATTTCAAAAGGGTATTAACATCATCCTAGGGTTTAAATTTTACAAATCTCATGCATAAACACAACTTTACAAACTAAAAAATTCCAAACCCTAAAAGGACATGGGTTTGTAAAAATACCAAAAATAATGTAAAATTCACTGAACCTAACTAACCTTGTCTCTTCCAATATTCAATTCATCTTCATGCCCTATTTTGTACCTTCATCTTCTGCTTCGGTCCTCATCTCTCACCATTTTGAGTTACAAATTTATTCAACAAAGTGAAGAACTAGGGGTAAAGTAGTAGATGTCACAGTTTCAGAGAAATTTCAGGACAAACCCCAACAAAAAAATGAGCAGCACAAAAGTCTTTACCTATTAAAATTAAAAAAAGAAATGCACATATTTATATCAAAGGAAGTTACTCTCAATTTTATCGCAAGCATATCTTTTTTAAAATAGAGAGGGTATAGCCTCAATCAAAGCTCGGGAGCCCTAGTATGATAGATGAGATGAGGCTTGGTTCAAGCGGTGTGGTGTACGGGTTGTATCTATTCGTGCAGTGCTAGGCAACTAAGCCAATTCAATATGTAAGGACTACTAAAAGAAAAATGAAAGCTTCTGGCCTGATAGAAAGAAGAAACAATAATGTCAATGAGGGTTTAACATGGTTTATCACATATGCAAAACCGCCTTTTAAAAGGTTTCTTCTAACCCTAAGATGGTGGTTATAAATTGTCCTCTTAAGGATAAAACAATGGTTTAAAATTGCCCTCTTAGGGGCACCTAAAACCAAGGATAGATGCATGAAACCACTGGTTATTTATATTTTGTTGCCTTAGCTTTTATTAACTATTAAGTCAATATTTTTTATCTTCAAACAAGCACATTTTTTTTTTTTGAAAATTTTGAAAAAACTTGTATTAAAACAAAGATCAATTACAATTTGGGAAGAGACACTTCCCAGCCGAAATCAGAGAGAACACATGCTTACAATAGTAAAGGAAGATTTGCAATGGAGCCAAATCTCTTGAACCATTAACTAGCTAACAGGGGGATCGACAACTTGTCGTGATATCGTGACACTCTTTCCTTCTTCTCCTTTGGCCGTGAAAATGCAACATGTCACGAAATCATGACACTTTTCTCCTTTGGCCGTGAAAATGCAACATGTCACGATATCGCGACACTTTTCTCCTTTGGCTACAAAAATGCAACATGTCATGATATCGCGACACTTTTCTCCTTTGGCTACAAAAATGCAACATGTCGCGATATCGTGATAGTTTTTCCTCTTATGGCCTTGACGTTGCATCCTGTCGTGATATCGCGACACTTTTTCCTCCTTTGACCGTGACGAAGCAACATGTCGCGATATCATGACACTTTTTCTCCTTGGGCAGCGATGATGCAACATGTCATGAAATCGTGACACCTTTTCCTCCTTTGGCCATGACGAAGCAACATGTCGCGATATCACGACACTTTTTCTCACTTGGCCGCGATGTTGCAACATGTCGTGAAATCATGACACTTTTTCTCTTTCGGTCGTGACGAAGCAACATGTCACGAAATCGTGATACTTTTTCTCTTTCGACCACGACGAAGAAACATGTCGCGATATCGCGACACTTTTCCTCTCTTGGCCATGATGTTGCAACATGTCGCCAAATCATGACACTTTTTCTCTTTCAGTCGCGACGAAGCAACATGTCGCGATATCGTGACATTTTTCTCCTTTGGCCGCAACGAAGCAACTTGTCGCAAAATCGCAACACTTTTTCTCCTTTGGCCACGACGATGAAACATGTCACAATATCGCAACACTTTTCTCTCTTGGCCGCGATGATGAAACATGTCGCGATATCACGACACTTTTTCTCTCTTGGTCGCGACGATGCAACATGTCGCGATATCGCAACACTTTTTCTCCTTTGGCCACGATGATGCAACATGTCACGATATTGCGACACCTTTCCTCCCTTGGCCATGACGAAGCAACATGTCATGAAATTGTGACATCTTTCCTCCATTGATCGCGATGAAGCAACATGTCATGAAATCATGACACCTTTCCTCCCTTGGCCGCGACAAAGCAACATGTCATAAAATCATGACACCTTTCCTCCCTTGGCCGTGACAAAGCAACATGTCACGAAATCATGACACCTTTCCTCCATTGACCGTGATGAAGCAACATGTCGCAAAATCATGACACCTTTCCTCCCTTGGCCACGACGAAGCAACATGTCACGAAATCGCAACACCTTTCCTCCCTTGGCCGCGACGAAGCAACATGTCGCGATATCGTGACACCTTTCCTCCCTTGGCCATGATGGAGCAACATGTCGCAATATCATGACACCTTTCCTATCTTGGCCGTGATGAAGCAACATATTGTGATATTGCGACACCTTACCTCTAGTGACCACGACGGTGCAACATGTCACGAAATCGTGACACCTTTCCACCCTTGGTCGTGATGGTGCAACATGTCACGAAATCGTGACACCTTTCCTCCCTTGGCCGTGATGATGCAACATGTCATGATATCGTGACACCTTCCCTCCCTTATATTTTTCTTTGATCATTAGCTCAGGGACCTTTCAAGACCCTGCCTAATCGCCTCATCCTCAATAGCCAAGTCACTGTGCAACTGAACCCCTACCTCCTTCTTAGCACCCATCTTAGCCAGGAAGTCGACCGCTTTGTTTAAATCTCTACTCACATAAACTGGAATCACATCATCTAATTCCCTCCATAATTCCTTAATTTGAGTGACAAGAATCCTCAACCTCCATGCTTTCAAGGCAAAGTTCCTCATGCAATCTAGAGCTCCAACCATTATTTGAGAATCTGATTCAAGAATTATCCTCATGTGGCCCTGTTTAACTACCCAAATAGAAGCATATTTGATAGCTATGGCTTCTACTTCATTGTTTGTGGCTCTTCCCAAGCCTTGTAGTTCCCAATAGAGCACTGTTCCAACATGATTCCGGAAAACCACTCCAATTCCGGCTCTACCCGGATTGCCTTTTGCAGCTCCATCAGTATTAATTTTAATCCAACCTTTTTGGGGTGGTTTCCAAATAGATCTATCATGTCCCTCTTGCACTTCAACTCCCTCTTCCATTGCCCCAATAACAACCTGAGTTTCCTCTTTAGCATAGACGGCCACAGTTTCTATGACTTTGCTCCAGATGACCTGCCAAACTCCATCTAACGAGGAAAAAGTTTCTCTAAAAATTTTAGCATTTCTCTCCAACCACACTTGCCACAAAATAAATTTTAATCCAAGCTCCCAACCAATATGAAGATATTTATATTTAAATCTACCCCTCTTCCATATTTCCCAGATATTAATCCGATTCAAGTCACCATTAACTTGAATTTTATAGTATAAAAACCATCTCTTCCAAATCTGGTGCATGAAAGGGCATTCAAACATCAAGTGATCAGTTGTTTCCTCACTCTTGTAGCATAAGACACATTGAGATGGACCGATGATTCCTTTACATCTAAGATTATCAAAGGTGAGAATTCCATTGTGCATGAACTGCTAGGCAAAAAAGTTTACTTTTAGCCAGCCCTTGGAGTGCCAAATCTTTCTCCAATCCTCAACCTAATATGTATGAGGGGGAGGCTCTGGAAGGATCTTGTCATATCCGTCCTTCACTATGTAGACACCAAGGCTCCCATAGCCTCAAGCTAATTCATCCTCCTTGTCTCTACCTGTGAGAAATCTTTCTGTCAATATTTTAGTCATGATGGGTGCCAAATCCGGAGGGATTGAAATTGGCCACTCATCCAACTTCTTAAATTGCTTAAACTTATACTCCCCTAGCTGACTAGTGGTGAAATAACTTTCAATTTAGACCCATCCCTTGGTTTCTATGGCTGTTTTTATTGGTTGCAATTTAGGAAATTCAACAATGATAGGTGGGTATTGATCCCATGAATCTGTCCAAAATCGTGCCTTCTCCCCTCTCCCCACTTTCCAAAATAATCAATCTTTTACTACCTGAGATCCTAACTTGAGAGCCTGCCACACTAAGGATCCAGTACCATCCAAAGGGAAACGACCCACCTCATTTGGGTTAATATGTCCCAAATATTTACTAGTTAGGATTCTACTGAATAAGAAAGTTGGTTGGGAAATCCACCTCCAGTAAAGCTTTCCAACCAAAGCTTTATTATTTATCTTAAATATTCTCAGTCCCAAACCTCCTTTTACCTTGGGCTGGGTTACTTTGTCCCAACCAAATAAGGCCCATTTCCTCTCTCCTTTTACTCCTTCCCATAAAAATTTTCTAGCCATCTTGTCCAACTCTTTCCATATAGTATGTGGGGCAACCAGGATAGAGAATTTATAAATTGGCATGGCCTGAATAACTGACTATAAAAAAGTTAATCTACCCCCATAGCTTAACCATTTGTGAGACCAATGATTCATTCTATCCTTGATACAATCCAAAAGATTCCTCCATATATCTATTTTTAGTTTTTTAAAATGCAAAGGGACCCCCAAGTAAACCATTGGGAGAGAAGTCCTTGTGAATCCCAAGATCTCTAGAACTCTATCTTGAAGCCTTTGATCAAGATTGAGAAAGACCACTTTGGATTTTTTATCATTGATGACTTGGTTTGAAGCCCTAAGGTAGACATTAAGAATATCTCTGATCATTCTTGCTTCCCTGAAGCTGTCCACTCCCACCAATCATGTATCATCCACAAACTATAGGTGAGTCAAAACTTCCTCACACATATTGATACCTATTAGCAAACCTTGTTGTCTTCTCCTCAAGAAAAGTATACCTAATCCTTCAGCCAATATGAGGAAAAGATAGGGAGAGCAAGGATCCCCTTGATGAAGGCCTCGAGTGGCTCCAAATGGTTGCGATGGAAGACCCTTGATTAACATTGAGTAAGTCGAAGTAGAAACACAACTCATGACCCATTCAATCCAATCCTGAGAGAAACCAAAGGCTGCCATCATCTTTGACAAGAAACTCCACTCCACCCTATCATAAGCCTTTGAGATATCTAATTTTATGAACATTCCTTTATTACTAGATGTTTGCATTGTATGGATTGCCTCCTAAGCTAGAACCACCCCATCCAATATCTGCCTACCCTCTACAAAACCCCCTTGCTCTGAGGAGATAATGTTATGTAAAAGAGGTTTTAGCCGCTCAGCCATTACCTTTGTGATTATTTTATATATCACATTGCATAAGGCAATAGGTCTATAATTTGAAATATGTACCCCCTCCTCCCATTTTGGAATTAAAGTAATGAAAGTATGATTTAATGCTTTAAGAATTCTTTTACTACCTTTGGACTCCTCTATAACAGTCATTTCATCCTCCTCCAAGTTATCCCAAAAGGCCTGAAAAAACTCAATTGGAAAGCCATCTGGACCTGGAGTTTTTTCGATGCTCATTCCAAAGACCACATTCTTCAGTTCCTCTCTATCAATGGGTTTAATAAGGGTCTAATTTTCTTCTTCAAAGATAATGGAAGGTATGACAGCAATGACATCGTTTTGAGCCTCTTCATCTTGCACCATACTTTCCTTAAATAGTTTAGAAAAATAATCCATTGAATGGGAATGCATACCAAGAAGTGTATCAAAGGAGTTTTCATTCTCATCTTGAAGAGCTTCCATGTTATTCATCTGTCTCCTAGCACAGGTAGTCCGATGGAAAAATTTGGTATTTCTATCACCTTCTAATAACCAAGTGGTTCTTGCTCTCTGTTTCCAGTAGGTCTCCTCTTGGTTGTCAATGTCCTTAATCACTTTACGCAAGGCATCATCCTCGAATTTGAGCTGCTCTGTAATTGTTCCTTCCCTAAAGTGTTTTTGAACCTCATCCCATCTGGCCATCAAAGGAGCTCTTTGGACCTGGAAGTCTGTCTTGTTAGCTCGCCTCCAATGTTTCAGTTGAGCTTTGACATAATGAAGTTGTTTGTGGAATCTAAACATTGATGTCCCATATGCTGGGCGACCTTCTTCCCACCACTGTGGAATTTTCTTTCGAAGTTCCTTTTTTTGTAACCAAAAATTCTCAAATTTAAAAGGTTTGTGATGCTGCCCTGTCTTAATCCCTCCTTCCAAAAAAATGGGAAAAGGATTTGAAACTGGACCCTCCAAAATTTGAAATTTTGTATTCCATTTTACAAATGCCTCCTTTGAAACCAAAAAACGGTCTAACTTTACCTTCCTGCTATGTGGCTCCCTCCTCTTATTAGTCCAAGTATAGTTGGTTCCAGGGCATTTAATATCCGCTAAGTGTAAAGCCTGGACTTGGGCAATCATAAGTCGATCCCCTGGGTCTAAAATTGGGGTTCCCCCTTCATGATCTCTAGAAGATAATTTAGCATTAAAATACCCAGCAATAATCCAGTCTAAATCTTCCCTTGAGATTCTCATGTTATGCACAGCTTTCCATTGAAGCCTCTGACCATCAAGGTTTTGAGCCCCATAAAAATTTGTGATTAAAACATGTTCAGCTATGACATTATTCCTAAAATGTGATGTGAGAACACCCCTCCAAGCTATATGTTCTATTGCAGTCCATTCAAGAGAGTTCCAAAGAGTAACAATCCCCCTTGAGGCACCTTGGGCAGCCACTTTCATATGACCAGCACCCCTCCAAATTCTGTTCACTGTTTTACACATAAGATCTAACGACATTTTTGTCTCCTGAATAAGCAAAAAATTTATTTTACATTTTTCTAAGAGTCTTCGAACATCAGATTGATGGGTTCTACTTTTTAAACCCCTAACATTCCATGATTGTATAATCATTGGTTACCTTGAGAGCAGTAAGAATCTATTGGCCTCATTGATCCTCCAGTGATTAGTTTGTCTCCTTGAACTGCTAGCAATTCCTTATTTGATTTTCTACCCACTCCTTGAGAGTTGCTATTTTTTTATCTCTTTTCCACCTGATTTATCCCTAAAGTTGGCCTTTATCTATTCTTTTTTGCTATTCCCATGCCGACATCCTTAATTATTGGTCGCTCTTGGTTATGCACTATCAATGCCCCCGCACTCTCTGACTGCGGTAACTCACTGTACTCAATTACCTGTTCTATGACGGGGGGAGATGAAAGAGGAGCTTGAACATGGATGTTATTATTTTCACTATTCCCATCCACTCCTTCCATGAATTGATCCTCTTGGTCCACTAGTGTCTTAAATATCTCATACCTATTGGCGGGATTGAGTTGGGTTTGATCTTTACCATCTTTTTTCTTTTGCCTTCTTATTTTGGTCTGTTCAAAACCATCTCTCTGAGCTTCTTTACCCTGATAAGTATAGGTTGGTTCTTTTTTTATTTTTGACTTACCCTCCTTAGGAAGATTTGACATTCCTAGTAGAGCCTCCATTTTTGTGGTCATATTATTTGGGCAAAATCGGGCCAAATGCTCGTATTTGTGGCAAACTCTGCATTTGAATGGCAGATCCTCATAATCTAGCTATTGAATCCAAGATAGTCCTATCAGTTCAAGTTCCACCTCTGCCGGTAGAGGCTGGCTAAGATCCATTTCCACACATATTCTTGCATAAACAATTGTGTTTCCTTCTATTGTGTCTTTGGAGACACCCAAATGTCTTCCAAGGGAATTATCGATAATTTCCAAAACCTGCTCACTCCAAAACTCCATTGGAAGTGCATACAAACGGATCCAAACCGGGACAGTAGTGGGTTCAATTCGAGGATCGAATCCCACTCTCCAGGGTTGAACAAATAATCTTGTCGGACCATGATTCCTCTTTTCTGATTCGAAAGCCCTATTTATATAGGCCAGAGAAGAAAAACTAACAATAAAATACCCATTGCTAATAAACCATAAAGAGCACTCACCATCAGGCTCCCAATTTTGTCTGACCTAGGAATGCAAAAAATTTAGGGTAGGGCGAATACTCATGAATTTATAGATCAGATCGTGATTGGCTCTGTATAAGACTGTTTCTTCGACCATCCTTGGCTCAATGACAATCTTGGGCCTTGATTCAGACTACGGAAGGCATCCATTAACTCGTTGAGTTGTTGATCTCTTTCCAGCATCCGTAAAGGGCATTTTAAATGTAGTTCTTTGTGCTTCGTCAGTATTGGATGGAGATTTATCTTTTAACAAATCTACATAAGAGCTATTTCTCCCTATAAGAGGATCCAGAGGAGTCCCCATTGGACCCTCCTGGGGCAGCAAACTTGCCTTCAGATCCACAGTAACCAGAAAAACACTTCGGCAACCCACTTGATGCCCTAGATTTTCCCTAGCTCCAGAAACCCTAGTTCATCCGGTCAAACAAGCACATATTAGCATAGGGATTCTTTGTAATTTTCTTGATGGTCCCATTCAAACTAAATAGAGAAGTTGAAAAATGTAAAGGTTTACTGTTCACATTATTAACAATTTATTTGTGTCAATTATAATATTGTTTCATATATTATTTTTTTAACTGTGTGAGGTAAACCATTTATTTTATGGTTAACATTGTATTTGTGTCAATTATAGTACTACTTCATGTGATTTTTTAATGTGTAAGGTAAATTATTTATTTTATTTTGATCTAATAACATATCAACTGGATGTTTATGAGGACTTATTGTATTGTATTATAGGTATTATGTATGTTTCAATATTTTGGTGGAATATTCTTGAGGAGGCCTACTTTTTCATAAATTCTCTTGTTCTTTATAAAAAGGATTTCTCCCTTAAAAAATATCCTTTAAAATAAAAGGTTTCTTCCTTAAAATTTCAAATTTAAATATTGTCCCCCTTAATATATTCAATTTTTTTACAATATGATTTTATCTCCTTTAAATTGTAGTCGCTAAAAGAGAAAGATACAAAATGTCCCTCAGTCAAATGAAAAAATAAATGAAAGTCTCATTTTTCCTCTTAAAAGGACTTAGGAAAAAAAAATAGACTCATTTCTCTCAGTTGTTGGGCTCAGTATGTGGCATAAGTAGCAAAGCTTCCCATTTCCACTTACTTCCTGATGCAACACCTCCTGATATAGTTCCCTAGACTGCCATGAGAATAGCAAAGGTAGCACCAATTCCTCTCAAACTCGGTCGCCTTAACAATTTGGCACATTTGTTGGTCTTGTTCAATGGCCTGGAGGGTCATATCCTCACCCACGTGGCAAAAACCCCTTATTTACAATCTAGCGGATGCTAAAAATCTATCATTGTGGTTGACAACACAATCAATACTGGTGCTCTAAATAACCTAAATTTGTTTTGATGAAATTGTTTAAGTAGACGTGTAGGGTTTAAATCCTGGTAAAATAAATTTAATATTTGTTTTTTTAACTAAGGGCTTGAGATATGGAGGAATTGGATGTCCAAATAACCAGGGTTCAAGCCCCACAAAGGATCAAGCATCGAAATGTCACGCATGTTTACAAGAAGCATTTGAGCTTTGAACCCACTATCAGACATATTTTAAATTTTTTTTTCTTGATTTGATTGGGACCATAGCCAAAATTTACCAAAAAACTAACACACATGGTTGGAGGGGGGCAGGGAATCTATGGGTACTTGGCAGTCACACTACGTGTCTCACCCAATGAAGTAATCCAATCCATAAAAAATAGAGCAATCTCATGCCTGATCTACAACTCCACTACCAAGGCATGTAGGAGATGGTCCCTCGATCTCAAACACTTACAATAGTCTCTTATTATTATAACTTGATTTAAAATCTATCTCAAAGAGAAAAATGCCACTACAAAATCTAAAAATACTGCTCACAATGGCTTAACTATGGCACCAAAAAATGATGATAACAAGAAATCTACAACATTAGACCAGATGGGGTACTTGTAATAGCACATTTCTTAGAAGTTGCCAAGTGCTAGAGAAGGGACATCGATGAGGTGTAAAGGAGTCAAAGCAAGTGTGTTTTTTATTTTCCATGGATGGAAAATTAAACCTCCACTGCAATCATATACCAAGTGGAAAACATTTTCCAACCCCATTCGAGACCAAATGTGTCAATTAGGCCAAATTTTTTTGTGACCTACAAACTATTTTAGCTTGCAAATTTTGTGTTCTAGAGGCTTTTCTAGAGGAGAGAGAGAAAAATAGCTATTGTAATGCATACGGAGTGTTGAGGCAAATCTAACATATCTTGCAACGATGGTGGCGTTGGTGTAACATGATAAAATATGTGAGATCCAATTCAGTAGTTATTCCTACTATAGTGGAGATAAAGTGCTAAGGCAAATATGCCATATCTTACAATGATGGTGGTGCTAGTGTAACATGGTAGAAAAACATAGGATTTTCTTCAAGCTCATGATATATATCTAGCTCAACAATAAAGGTTCAATGAATGAGGACTTAAAATAGTAACAAATCTATGCGAAGTGAGTGCATCAAAGGGGAAGATCCACCAGAAGGCCATGGATCTATTATGGTAGATTACACAATCGAAGAAAAAAATAGGGAGACTTTTTTAGAATATATTACATCATTTGGCTATGTTTAGTTACTTTAGGGGAAATTCATTTAGTTACTTCATGCAATGTAATAAATGCACAAGTTTCAATGTGTAAGTTGTAAATGTGCAAGGTGTTTCTTGTATAGATAGATAGAGTGTTTGCCAATGAATCTATCTTCCTATTTAAAGGACCACATATCTCTAGTTGATCTATCACTTCTATTATATTTAATAATATGTTCTATTGCCTTGATCTTTGTCTTGTGGTGTAATTTAATGCTAGTTAAGACATCAGTGGTATCAGAGCTACAGTCATTCCTAGATAGGAATAGAGAAAGTCATTGCTACGGGTTTTACAAAACACACGTACCTTTGGACCTGCCACTTGAAAATTCCATTACTTTGAGATTGTTTGAAAAGCTTAACAAGAACAAGGAGATTAGAGAATTTTCTAATAAGTAGAATATTTAGAAAAAAAATTTCCATCTAACAAGCCCAAAAAGAAGAAGGTAGAATACAAGAAGGATATCTACCAAATACCTAGAAATTAAGATACAGAAGATCCTACTTGAAGTCAAAATTCAACAAAGAGACTTGAAGATAGAAAAAATCTATTCAAGACAATCTACAAAGAGTTGAAATATCCCACTCAAGGCATCAACTTTGTGATCTTAGGCAACAAGATCTACATCCTCTACAAAAGTAGAAAAGGAGCTACAAAAACATTCAAAAAAATATAAGCAACTATTGGTGCAAGTAGATTCATTAGTTAGATTACTTATCATATTTATCAAAGCACCTTAATCCTGATTAAAGTTGCAAAAATGATATTTGTATTACAGTCTTCAATTATGCAAAAAGAAAGGTTTTTTTTAAGGTTCATTTGCACATTAAGAGTTGATTAGATTTCAAAATTCCAATAATCTATCAGCTAGCCTATCATGTACTTTGGAAAGCAAAATAATACTATATCCTAATATCTTGCTTATAAAAAAATTATAGAATAATTTTTTAAGGTTCATTTTAGATTATTCTTGATTAGTTGCAGTGAATTGATTAAGTGCATTTTCTTGAGAGTATATTGGAGTGATAAGGTGTAATATGTTAGTGCATTAAAAGTAGAATTTTTTAGATTCATTTGCACTATTATTACTCTCAAAAGAAATTAGTTTTGTGCTTTGAAATAAAGGCTACAAAATCTAGGCTGGATCAAGTGTCTAAATACACTCTTAAAGCATAGAAACTTGCTACTCGTAGTGTACAATGGAAGCCATCAAAATTGGTTAGTACAAGCAAAGAAAAGCTAACCAAAAACAATATTCAAATATTGAGACTTGGTGAGTCTCAAATCCAAAGCACTTAGGGTTAGTGCAACTAAAATAAAGCTTATGTTCTATAGCATTTACAAGGCTTGGATTCATCATCAATCATCCAAGAAAAAATGGTAAGGAGTCTAGCCAAAGAGATATCGTTAAAACATTCATTTTGCACTCATTAATCTACTATAAAAATAAGAATCTCAGACCTACAAAAGAGTGCAATAAAAGGTTCTATATACATGTAAAGGTTACATGGTATTGCACTTCTATAATACATCAAATGTAGGTAAAGGAGCGGATTTAAAGGTACCACAATAGGCACAACAGGTACAGGGAAAAAGGAAACCAAAATAAGGGTCAAAGGAAGGTCCAAAGGATCGAGCGTTATCCAACAACAAAAGTGTATTCTCTCTAAGAACGGATCTACGAGACAAAATGAAGCTTTTAGGTAAATGACAACAAGCCTACCAAGGTTATTTACATAATTCAAAGTAAATCTCTCACAAATATTCTTGTAAACCACAGCAAGGATAAGAAGCTATTTACGTAAAAAAATATAGAGCACATCTAGTGTTCGGATGCATCAATCTTCACCTCTATCAATGTGAACAGGGAGCATAGTGAAGGTATAAACACAAAGAAGAAGAGTAGATGCTACGTTGTAAATAGTATCAACATAAGGTAGTAAAAGAGCTACCTCATCCTTGTTTGAATATCTAAGGTGGCTCATGAATTACCTGCAAAAGAGAATGTGTTGCTTGCTACTCAAGAAATCAAATAAAGCTAAGGAGGAAGATAACTGAAGGAGTTATAATCTCATTCTTGGAGGTGTTACATCGAAAATCCTATGCAAGAGGATTTAATACCACTTGGCATAATATTCCCTAATGGATGTCATATCTCTAATGCTCAAGATATGAACATTGAGGAGTTAAAAGCACTCAAAGCAAGTTTAATACATTATAAAGGAGTAATATTTGGTGCAGAAGCGTTACAAAAAAAAGTGGCAGTACTCTCAAGAAACATAAGTTCTACTTGTCCATCATTGACTACCATTAAGTGTAGCAAAGAGAGAGTAAAAGGATATAATTTACGTCCAACGTTCTTAGTGTGAAGTGGAGATCAATATGAGGAATAGTGCAATCAATCCATTTCTAAACGTAGCATGGAAGAAGGAGAGCAAGGAACATTTAAGACTCCATAGAAGAAGGTCAGCATGTACTCTTCAAGTACCAAATAGCAAGCCCGGTTGTTTCTCACACAACCATACCACACTTGGCCATTCATATTCGTCAATTCAAGCACCACAGAAATGGTACGTAAAGGATTGCTATATTTCAATCAAAACCAACGTCATTCAAGTGTGAAGTCAAGGGGCTAAGGTAAGAGAACTATCTCATTAATATTTCTTTCAAACATAGGAGATACAAGGTTATAATTTCAAGGATAAACTTTAAGGTTGAGAAGGCAAAAGACATAGGAGAACTTGCCAAAAATTAAAATGCTATTTGTAAACTAACCTAGGATATATAAGGCCTTCTACTTAGGTTAAACTATTTAATACTTTGCAAATATTATTATCTTTTCTGATTTTCCAAAATTGGGAGTCATAAGGTCTACTACTACTAATAAATTTATTGCAAATTAGAAAAAAATAAAATCAAATCTTAAAGGGCCATTATAAGAGGTTTATCAAAAACATTTAAAGTTTAGAAATTATAATATTTACTTGTCTCAAATCTTCTCAAAACAAGACAAAAGATCCAACTTTAAAACGTCTTGAAATCTAGAAAAAGTGCTTAGTTCAATAGGAAGAATAAGGACAATAGAAGTTGATTTTAGCATTTACAAAACTTTACAAAATCAATCAAGATTGAACTATAACTTACAAAAGCACTTTACATCTTATCCAAAACATACTAGGGAGTTATAAGGTATTCTACAAAATCTAAAAAAAAATTATAGCAAGCATGGATTATTGGTATATAGATTCAGGTGCAAGTAAGCATATGATAGGAAACATACATTGGTTCAAATCTCTGAAGAAGATAAATGAAAAACTAGTTGTTATAGAATATAGAAAAACATATGAAGTCAAAGAAATAGGAATTGATCCAGTGAATCTAAGGATGGAAAAGGTGTAATAAAAAATGTATTGTATGTTCTTGGATTAACTACTAATCTTATTTCTGTTTCTTAACTCATGGATCAAGATCTAACTATTGAATTCAAGGTTCTCACTGGTATAAAACAATATCAAAACTCTAGACAGGAAAGAATGATAGCATCAAGATCATACAAAAATGATCTATTTGTCTTAGACACAACCCTTCACTCAATACTTTCAGTCAATGCTTCAGAACTATGGCACAAACGACTAGGACATACCAGTGGGACATCAATGAAGGAATTATCCAGATATCAAATGGTAGAAGGATTGCCCAACCTATCTCCAAAAATGACTATATGTCCAGAATTCCTAGTAGGAAAACAACATAGAATTCCTTTCAAACTTCATCAGCACAAGGCTCAACATCCTTTGAAAATAATATATACAAATTTATGTGGACCAAAAGTTGACAGTGTTGGAGGACATAAATATTTTCATTTGTTTGTTGATGATCACACTAGAAAAATATGGGTATCCTTTATGAAGTACAAATTAGACACATTCAGTAACTTCAAACAATTCAAGCTTCAAGTAGAAAAAGAATCAGGGAAGACCATTTAAGCACTTCGTTCAGATAGAGGAGGAGAATTTTTTTCCAAGGAATTTGACCCGTTCCTTGAAGAAAATGAAATCAATAGACATCTTACTATAGCATACTCACCTCAGAAAAATAGAATTGTAGAAAGAAGAAATAGATCTATTATGGAAATGGTAAGATGTATGTTGAAAGAAGCATAACTTGGTCATGAATACTGGGTTGAAGTAGTACAAAAAGCATTCTACATGCAAAATAGACTACCAACAAGAGTACTAAAGTATATTACACCAGAAGAGACATGGTTAGAACAAAAGCTCAATATAGAAAAACTAAAGATATTTGGATGTAAAGCTTACATCATGTTCCAATCATACATGAAAGAACAAAATATATTGCAGATCAATTTCATTTCATTAGGGAACATTTTTATAACAAGCATATCATCCTTAAGTATGTTCCTATAGAATATCAGCTAACATACATCTTTACAAAGGTACTTGGGAAAATCAAATTTCAAACATTCAGAGATCATCTATGTGATTCAAGAGAACTTCATACCAAATAGTGTAATACAATGGGGGTGTTAGAATATATTACATCATTTGGCTATGTTAGGTTGCTTTAAGGGGGAGTTATCTAGTTATTTTATGCAATGTAATAAATGCACAAGTGTCAATGTGCAAGCTGTAAATGTGCAAGGTGTTTCTTGTATAGATAGATAGAGTGTTGGCCAAGGAATCTATCTTCCTATTTAAAGGGCCACATATCTCTAGTCGATGTATCACTTCTATTTCATTGAATAAGATGTTCTATTGCCTTGATCTTTGTCTCATGGTGTAATGCAATGCTGGTAAAGCCATCAGCCTTTACATTTTTTACAAGGATGCCTGCAATAGAAAAAATAATCAATAAAATCTTGGAATAATCAAGTCTTCAAACTTTTGCATTGAAAATCTTCAGCACACTAGTCCAACATAAATTGTAGTTCATAAATTGGCATCTCTTGCTCTTCCAAAATTATCCTTAATATTTTGTAGATGCAAAAATACACTTTCAATTGAAGGGTTGTAATGGGTACCTATGCAAAAGATAGAGCAGAAACCAGACTAAGAACCCTAGGACCAAAAAAAAACTCAAACACTGATTCCAAGAAATACAAATGAAATATTTTGCATGTCCCTTTTGAACCAATTTAGCTTGAATATAGAGGATGATTTATCTCAATTGTAATATGCTCCACAAAACCTAGAAAATATCAAGGTAAAATAGACTAAATGAGAAAAAATGTACGGGTATCATGGTGTACGAAGGCCTCCAAAAATGAGAAAAATAGCAGTACAACTTTTTGGTTTTTGATCCACTTAGAAAGTGGAGAGCATACTCCCTAAGATTTTACAATTGAGTGGAGGATAAAGCATCATTGTCATGATCAATGGGGGAAAATAGCAAGGCTTCACTATGGGAATGGGGGAGGGCAGAATTACCAAAGAGGCAATTCCCCCTAAAAAGAGGGTAGGAGAGCATCTAGCTTTGATACCAAATGAAAGGAATCAAAGAGATGATGTTTTGATAAGAGATGTGAGTACATACATATAGGCATGAGAGCCTATATGATATTATGACAAGTGTCATCATGTGCAACATAGGCAAAGTGCACATTAATTCTAACAGTTCTCTTATGTAGGTAATACAACTCAACATGAGTCAATAAATAACTGGTATGTTCTTTAGTCTCATCACTACATTAATGGGTATCACATTATTCAAAGAAATTGCATGTTGGTTTCTTGGGGAGAGGTCATGTGTTTGAACCTTGTGCTCTCCCTGTCACATTATTCAAAGCAATCGTATTCTTGGAACTCATAAACAATCATCAATGTGTTGTTACTTTTGACATCATGGTGCTTATGTGGCATGTGCAAGGTTATTTTGTGGTAGGAGGTATAAGATTTGAAATTCATCATGAAAATATTTTGGAGTGCATTCATTTGAGTTCTCAATATGAACTTTGTGTTCTTATGGAAGGAGGTGGCTTTGTGTCCTCAACAATTGCATTGGTCCCTTATCTAGCCCACTTAGCCCAAGGTACCTTACACATAGAAGGCCTAAGTTTCAATCATGGTAGCTCTTCTATTTTATTTTTTAGAATAACATTATAAAATTTGAACCAATATGGTAACTAACATGGCATATTTTTATACCATTTTTCTATGCATACCCTTCATTGGCAAATCAAATCAGGACAAGTGTCCTTCCCACATTTGCTCATAGCATCCAATGGAAAATAAGTTACAAAATATCAATGACAGTCATCAATGAGTCAATGTGTACCAAATAGAAAATTTTGGTTGGCTACATATATTATAAGGTATGTGGAGCTAAGTTATACTGTTTTAAGATTTATTAGGGTCAACCTTCTAGTGGCCATAACTTTTTCATACAAAGTCATTTTAAGCCCTTTTTTCAAATCACATGATTTTTTGAGCTCTTCACATTGGTGGAATTTATTCAAGGACTTATTGTTATCAATAATGTAACTATTTTATTTGGTAGAATATTCTTTCTCGAGTGGCATTTTGCATGTAATCTAGCCTTGAGTGTTAAGTAGTGTGATGAAATCTTTAAAAATGCAAGGGGTAGGAACGAATGTATCTTTTTGGCATATTGAATGAAAGTATTGAAGGAGGTTGCCCCCTCAAAGAGACCTAGATTTTACGTTGTGATTTATAAGATTAATATATTCTTGCATTTACATTTTGTATTGCAATATTCAGTTCTTTCATAAAAGTATGCTTTTATTGCATTACTTATGTGAATGTGCTTATTTTGATTAGAAGGTTCCTAACAAGTGGTATCAGAGCACTTTCTAGGATTGTGTTCCACTATGACTATGATAGTTCTTGCCCTACCATTTCAACTATCAAGTATAATTTTTTTGTGTTTTAATTTTTTGTTGGTGTCCTTATTAAAAAAATTCTAGCCTTTTTTTTTTGTATTAGGTTATTAGGTTAAAAACCCTATGTCAAGGAAATATCATGGAGGAGCTATCATTATTGTCTTAGCTAGATTTTCAATAAAGCATCTAGTGAAGTGAGGGGTTATTAGGATCCACTACCAAGCCTCAAAAAACACCTTTATCCAAAATTGAGCTTCCATGTATCTTTAGGCATATCGAAAGACCCCCTAGGATTAAGAGAAACCTTTATCTCTAGGAATATTTTTGGTGGCGTATTGTCCATAGTAATCCAGACACAACATCCAAAAATATCACCCTTTCATATTGCTAGAGAAATGGGTAGTGTGCTCAAGGGTATGCATGGAATCTTCCTTGAGTAGTGGCCTAAAATATTGGTTTGAGCACTATCGTTTATCACTATAGTATAGAACAAGGTCTATGGGTAGTACACATAGCCTGGCTTAGATTACCCTATTTTTGTTGAACGTTAAACCTAAATCTAAAAATCCTACTATTAAATTTGAGCTTACTAAGGAGGCTACACTATCCTAGAATTACTTCATGAAATAAGTATAGTGAGCTACAGTGTCAGTGATAGAACAATGTTACACATAACAATATTAGTAACAAATAGTGCAAAGTCTAGTAAGGGGTTATAAATTTTTTAGTGAACCAAGACTCCAAGAGAAAACCTAACATTTTAAGATATCACTTCCTTATTAAAAAAGTTTGGATTGCCAGAAAATAAAGTTGTGGGATATAGCTCATTGTGACCATCTCATCGAGCTGATCATTTTGGTATAGTCTCCATGAACTTTTTTAGGGATTCCAAAAAATGTCATTGTGGTACCTAGTCCATTATGATCATCTTTTCATGTTGATCATTTTGGTATATAGCACCCAAACATTTTTTTTGGCTCGTTACTAAAAATAGTAACTCTTGAAATCACACCTATTTTTAGTATCATCAAAATATCACAAATCATAGAACATGGTTGCAGGTGATAGGGAACAACAAATGGCATATTAGATGCAAAAATTTCTATTCATATAGAGTCTTGGGGGAAGCATGTGGAGGAAAAATTATCTGATAGCTTAAACCAGTTAAGATTAGAAAACAAATCTTTACATGAATCCTTGAACTATGTTATCAGGGAATAGCGGGAAATGAAGGTGGAATAAAAATGGGAAAATTGAAGACTTGGACAATCTTCTATCTAATAATCCCCATACACATGATCGATTTGGTTCTCATAATCATAAGGATGAAGGACCTAGCCATCATAAATAGGATACCCCCAATAATAATGGATTTAAGATGTCCAAATTAAAATTTCTAATATTTTATGGGAAGGATCTTGAGGGATGGATTTGTAGAGAAAAACAATATTTCAATCTTCATAATGTTCCCCATTATATGTGCCTAACAATTGCCTCTTTCAATTGTGAATCATATGCACTACATTGGTTTTAGTGGCTTAGAAAAGCACATCCTGATCTTACTTGACTTGAATTTGAGCAACAAATATTCACTTTATTTGGTCTTAATGATTTTTATGATCTTATAGGATCCCTATCTAAACTCCAATAAACTTCAACCTTTTGATATTATCAAACTTAATTTGAAAAATTGGCCAACCATACCACTGGTTTGAGTCTCGCATTCTTCCAAAGTTATTTTGTGTGGTTTGAAGGAAGATATTAAAGCTAAAGTTAAAATGTTGAGGCCAGAATAATTACAATAGAAAATAGCTTTGGGCTAGATTGGCAAATGAAAAATTTAAGTCTCAAGTATGCACCCCCAAATTTTCTCTATCTTGACCACCTTTTTCATATAAGCGTACAATAACTCCTACCAATAAGACTTCTACCATAAAAATGTTGAAACAATAAAATATGAAGACCTAAAGGGCCCAAGGGCTATGCTATAACCATGATGAAAATTATTCCCCAAGGCATACATTTGTACACTAAAATTTGTATTTTCTTGATATTGATGAGGCACCAACCATAAAAATTTTGAAGGTAGAAGAGGATCATTAGGACGAACACATGGAACATTAAGAAGTTCCAGAAGAATCTCACTCAAAAATATCGATATACATATTAGAAGGAATATCAACTCATCAAATAATAATAGTGATAGAACACTTCAAACAACAACAGGTCATAATTCTTATTGACTCAGGAAGCACATATAACTTTATTGATCCACGTGTGGAAAAACAGAGAAACTATTACATTATTTCTTGCAATTTCTTTGAAGTCATGATTGCTAATGGAGGCATCCTACCATGTAAAAGAAAGTTTCATAATATCAAAATCCAAATAGGAGAATGTAATATTAAGGCAAATATGTTTGTCTTACCACTAGGTGGGTGTGATATCATTTGGGGAATAACGATTGCAAATGTTAAGCCCAGTCTTGTGGGATGTTTCTATTTTGTAGATGAAATTTAGACAACAGGGAATAGAATACACCTCATGAGGCATGAAGGCTAGAGATGCTCAATTTATCTCAACCCATAATATGGAAAAATTATTAAAAATATCTTCAATGAGGTTGTGGCTCTATTATTTGCTATAAAAGCTTCTCAGGAAAAGGATAAGGACCATCCAGACGCATTGTAGGTTTTATTGCAAATGTTTTTTAGGAACTCAAAGTACTACCTCCTCATTGCCATAATGACCATGTGATTCAACTTCTTCCTAGTAGTTTTCCCCCAAAAGTTTACCCTTATCAGTATTCATATGCTCAAAAATTAGAAATTGAAAAAATGTTATAAGAACTTCATGTTGTAGGGTTTATTCATTACAATGTTAGTCCCTATTCTTTCCTTGTGTTGTTGGTATAGAAAAATCATGGGTCTTGGCACTTGTGTGTGGATTATAGGGACCTTAATAAAATCACTATTAAAGATAAATTTCCCATTCTAGTGATTGATGAATTGCTAGATGAGTTTTATGGGACCTAATATTTTTAAAATTGGATTTATGCTCAGGATATCATCAGATTTGGATAAGGATATTCCTAAAATGAATTTTAGAACTCATGAAGGGTATTATAAACTCTTGGATATACCATTTGGATTGACCAATACACCTTCCAGTTTTCATAGCTTGATGAATTTCACTTTCCAACCTTTTCATCACAAATTCATTTTAGTCTTCTTTTTGATGATATATTGATTTACAATTATTCTTGGGAAGAGTATCTAAAACATCTAAATCAAACACTACAACATTTTTATACCAAGAGGTCCAAGTGTTATTTTGGGTTATAAGAAGTTGAATATTTGGATCACATTGTAACCAAAGGTGGAGTTCAAGTGGATTCCAAAAAGATTCAAGTTGTTCAAGACTAGCCTAAGCCTCAAACCTTAAAAGGACTTCATGAATTTCTAGAAATCATTGGATATTATCAAAAAATTATGAAGAATTATAGGAAGATAGCAACCCCCTTGATAGCCATGTTGAGGAAGAATTCTTTTATGTGGTCAAAACCCACAGAGAATAATTTCATAGAGTTGAAGCAAGCTATAACCACTACTCCCATGTTAGCAATGCCCAATTTCTATAAATATTTTGTAATTGAGAGTGATGCGTCTGACAATGGTATTGGGGTAGTTTTGATGCAAGAAGGCAGACCATTGGCCTTCACCAATAGAGCACTCTCAGGTCAAAAATTGGGTAAGTATACTTATGAAAAATAGATGTTTGGCATTTTGCATGCTATTAATCATCTGTATTTCTCTCTCATTGGGTAACATTTTCCATCAAGACTGATCATGAAAGTCTCAAATAATTCTTAGAACAAAGGGTAGCCACACCACAACAGCAAATATGTGTTTCAAAATTGTTAGGTTATGACTAAAAAATTACTTATAAGAAAGGTAAGAAGAATGCGGTGGTTGATGCCTTGTCTCGATAGTATGAAAAGCAAGAAATGGTACATGCTATATCTACACTAGTTCTGCAATGGATTCATCATCTCAAGGAAGAACTTACAAAGGATTTCTATTTGTAAACTTTGGTCAACAAAATCCAAGCAGAGCCTAAGTGATGTCCTAGATATACTTTTAGAGGGGAATGAAAAGGAATGTCACACTTTTGTAGAAATATGTGACAGGTGCCAACGTATGAAATGATAAAATGTGTGTTCCCTTAGAACCCTTCAACCATTACCAATTCTAGAACAAGTATGGATATATATCTCTATGGATTTCCTTGAAGGGTTACATAAATTAGGCAAAAATATATTGTTTTGGTGGTAGTGGATTGTCACAAAGTATGCTCATTTCTATTCCTTGCACCACTCCGATACCACATCCATTATTACCCAAGTATTTTTGTACTTCATATTTCATTTCCATGGAATGACTAAATGCATTGTCTATGATAGGAACCCTATTTTTACCATTCACTTTTAGCAAGAACTTTTCAATTTGTAGGGAACCCAACTCAAAAAGAGTTTGTCTTGTCACCCTCAAACTAATGGCCAAACTAAAATTGTTAGTAAGTGCTTGGAAACATACCTCTATTGCTTCATCTTAGAACATCTTACACAATGGGCCAAGTGGATTCCTTTGAAAGAATTGTGGTATAACACATCATATTATACTGCTACTAAGGCTTGAAGAACACAAGCTTATACTGAGAGGGGGGGTGAACAGTATAAGACCTCTTTTTACTTTTTCCTTTATACTTCAAAATAGTAAAGCAATATACCCAAAGCAATATCAAAGCAATGCACAATATCATCCACAAAGTGACACCAATTTTAACGTGGTTCACCCGGAATGGTTGGGCTACGTCCACAAAACTTTTCTCTAAAAGTTATCTCAAAGTTCTTTGGGAATCCTTCCCAATTACAATGTTTATGAGCCTCGGCCCAAAGGAGATACCTTCCCCCAATCAAAATTTATGAGCCTCTGCTCAAAGGAGATACCTTCCCCTCTGCTCTAGAAATGATCCCTCGGAAGATCAATTGCCTCTACCTCTTGCCAGCACGTGGAACTCCTTTCCATCGAAGACCTCCTGTCCTCAATGCTTAGCCTAAGAGACCTCTGCCTTCTATGATCACGTCCACAGTAGCTCAGCAACCTGTACCAAACATAGTCAGTCGGTCTAGTACAAGTCTTCCTCTGTCTGTCAGATCTGTCCAACTCTTGAACAAATCAATCCTCTACATACAAGCCTTCTCAAAGACTTGCCAACTATCCTCAAGTTCTTCTCATAGAACCAATGCACCTCTGTCCTCAAGTTCTCTGATAGAACTATCAAACTCAGCTCACAAGTCCTCTGCTAGGACCTGTCCAAATCTCTCACAAGTCCCCATCGAAACCTGTCCAAAACTGCTCACAAGTCCCCACTGGAACCTGTCCAAAAACTCAGCAAGCTCACCAAGAAAAACTTTCTTAGTAGGAAATCACAAAGTGAATTGTTAGAGACCCAATGTGATTTGTCAAACTCATAGAAGCATAAAGAGAATTGTTAGAGACTCAATATGTTCTATACTCAAATCCCAATCTCAAAACTCAACTCAAATCAACTCAGCTCAATCTCAATCTCAAATCTGAAAACTCAACTCAATATCTGAAATGGATAGGATAGAATGTTTTCTTTCAAGAACATGAAACCCCAACAATTGCCAACTATGCAAAGAATCACATAACAATGATACTCATGTTCTTTTCACCATCAATTAGGGTTTCAACAACAATGCTCATCAAACAAGGTTTAGTCAACCAACACCATTCAACTCAACATCAACCTTGAAGCATTCAACCAATCATCACAAGAAAAGGAAACAAGTAGAAATCCTTTTCCCTCCAAAGATATTTGAACAAAATAGCCACCAACACAATATCACCAAATGCAAAGAATAACTTGCTCAAATCAACTCAATGGAGTAAGCCCAATATCATGAATCAAGTAAAGCAATAACTTGATCAAACAACCTCTATGGAAGCAACTCAACCATCAAACTCAAAACAGCCAACCAAGGGTTCCACCAACTCAATGCAAGTAGCAAGACTCACAAACATAAACCCTAGTGCACAATGCTTCCACTACCTCAAACCAGAATTATGCATTCACCAAAACTCTCATCAAGGATAACAATGCATAAGAAGTCTTCAACAAACCAGAAAATAGGATTTACACCCAACCAAAGGAAACCTAGTTGAAAACCTTTTCACTCCAACCTTATTTCAGAAAAACATACACCAATCATACTCATAAGGAAAATGTGCCCATACCTTTTTGGAGTAGAAGAAAATTGATCCTTAAAGCTGTCACCACACACAACCCTCAAACTTCCAACCAAGTTAGGGTTAGAACCAAGATAAATGAGCATATATAAAAACTTTCCTTAATACACCTTTTAGCTCCTCTTCTTTAAAAACAACCACCAAAGAAGCCAAAAACACAACAACCAAAACTTACACCTTATATCTCCATTTTTAAATTTAGCATAGCAAAAGACTAATCTCAAAAATACAACCAAAGAAATATCCCCTTATTTCTCCTATGTCTTTTAAACAATGCTAAACAATGCCAAAAATCATATCAAGAAAATAATCACACCTTATAATGGCTGCCCTTGAAGAATCCGAAATTCGCGGCACAAAACACGTTTTAATAAAAACATGACTAATCCATGCACAGCTCCCTCCGCGGGGATCGAAACGCAGACCTCCGCCTACGCAAGGCCCAAACGCAGCCTTCGCTGCCACTAGCCCACAAGGGGCTTACGAAGTCCAAGACGGACTTCCTTCCACATAAACGGTCAAGCTTTTCGAAAGCTTTTCAAACCACGAGCTCTCCTCTTTCGCGGCGTAAACAGAACATTCGATCGCAGCCAAACCAATTAATTGCCTTCGATTTTCCAAGAGGGTTTAACCTTAGGAACCTTCTCATATTTATAGTCCATACGTGGACTTTAGAACACGTCGTCTGCAAAGAAAAGTAATTTCGAATTTAATCGAAATTTGCTTTCTAAAGGGTTTAAAAACCCTTAAAGTATTTTTAATAAATTAAAAATAATTTCTCCCTTAATTAATTAAATAATTAATTAATTAAAACCTTGAAGGGTTTTAAATAATAATTAAATAAATAATAAAGAGAACCTCCATTGGTTTTAATAAAAACCATTGCCAATGGAATCTCTCCGGATTCTCTTAAAAATATTCTCTTGGAATCTTCCACCTTTGAAGCCAACACATCCTCTTAACATTAATGTCATTTCCTTTTGACATCAATGACAACTCATAGACAAGAAGCTAGGATCTCAAACCCAAAATTGCCAACAATCTCCCCCTTTGTCATTGATGGCAAACCATGCTTCTCAACAACACAGAAACTCAACATAAACAGCTCCCCCTGTCTTGAGGCTCTCCCCCTTACTCATATCTCTCCCCCTTTGTCATCAATGGCAAAGGGTCACCTTTGGGGCTTGGGACTAAGAATGAGCCTCTTAGCTTAGTCCCTCCCCCACCTCCTGTTGAGGTGTTTAATTTTGGGGTGGGAGTAAAACTCCCAACAGGCACCGATCATCATCAGTGTCTATAGCTGCCTTACCATGTCTTCTCTTGTTCTCCTTGTCCATATTCTTTTCTGTTCTTCCTTTTCTTGTTCTGTTATCATTCCTGTTCTTATCCATGCCTTGATCCTTGGACCTGTTCATACCATTGTTCCTGTTCCTGTACCTTGGAAGTTCAGCTCTACACTGTCTAGCTGTGTGACCTTCATTGTTGCACTTATAACAAGTAACAATGTTATTTCTTTTAGGCATACATGTTCTTTGAATCCACCTATTCTGACTAACCCTGTTCCTGTTATTAGCCTTGCAAAAAATTGCCTTATGCCCAAACTATTTACAAGAGTAGCAATACCCTTGAAAGAAATTACCACCTCTGAAACTGTCATTTACCTTCCTTACTTGAGTCATGCAATGTGAAGCCATGTGACCAAACCTGTGACAAGCAAAACATCTGCCATTAAACTTTCCTGTAAATGACCTTCTAGGTCCTGTAAACTTTCTCCCCTTTTTCTGTTTCCTATTTTCTATTTCTGTGCATCTATCACTCAAGGACTCCTTCTCTGAAATACTTTCCTCATCAGAACTCTCTTCTTTTTGGAGTCTCTTACTAGACTCTCCAACTTGTTCCTTGTGTTTCTTAACAAAACCAAGGCCTATTTTATCTGTTGTCTTTCTTTGACCTTTGATGAGTGACTTAACCTTTTTGGAGCTATCTTGAAACCTGTAAAGCTTATCCTTGTACTCTTTAGTTTCCTCTTTCAAAGAAGCCATTTTTTGTTCTAACTCATTATACTCAAGAACCTTAGACTCTAACTCATCCTTGAGTTCTTGTGTCTTAGCTATAGAGAAGTCAAGACTTTCTATAAGATCATCTCTCTCCATACAACATTCATCTAACTTATCCTTGAGTCTAGCATTCTTCTTTCTTTCCTTTTCCAAAACACTAAGAGCACTAATAAGTTCACTTTCAAGATCCTTTATTTGTTTGCTTTTTGAATCATCAAAGCCTTTTTCAGATTTCTTATCACTAGAGGTGCTACCCTTTTCAAAGACCATACATGCATCTTCCTTATAGTTTTCTGAAGCATCCTCATACATACTAGAAACCAAATCATTATTTGTGCAATCATCCTCAAGGTGACCAAAATTTCCACATCTAAGACATTTCATGATAATGAATCTATGTTTCGGTTCTTCCTCTTTTTCTGATATGAACAACATCTCATTTTCATTATCACTTGAAGAACTTTCACTATCACTACTAGAACACTTACTTGCTTTGTCTAGGTAGAAACTCTTCTTGTGCTTGTGAGAATACCTCTTTCCTTGATTGTTGTGCTCATCTTTGTTTTTCCTGTGATGCTTGTGCTTTTCAGAATCCTTGCTCTTAGAATCCTGTTTATCTTCATCACTTTCATTCTTGGGAACAGTACGATCGGTAGCATAATGACCAAACTTTCCACAATTGAAACATCTTATATTTTTCATACTTTTGTGCTTTCTAGAGAACTTGCCTTTCTTGTTGTAATATGCCTCTTCATCACTAGAAGACTCATCACTATCTTGAAGTTGTTTACCCTTGGAATTCTTGGTAGCCTTGAAATTGCCTCTTTCTTGACATCAACCTTCACTTGAGTTCTCAACTCAAATTCTGCAAGTATACTATGGAGCTCATCCTTTTTCAACTTATCCAAATCTTTAGCTTCCTCAATAGCAGAAATATTTTCACTAAATCTATTAGGAAGAGATCTTAAAATCTTATCACAAACATCATTTTCAGCAAGCTCAAGACCTAAGTCTTTCATGGAGTTAACAACCTCATCCATACGAAGCATGTAGTCACTAATATTTTCATCATCATTCATCTTGAGTTGTTCAAACATACCTTTGAAGTGTCTCAACTTGGCCTTTCCGACATTTGTATCACCTGTATGAACCACCTTCAACTGATTCCACATTTCACTAGTTGTCTTGCGGTGAATCACTTTGGTGAGATCTGCTTTCCGTAAGCCTTTCGGGATTGCATTCATTGCTTTTGAATTGTTGTGATGTAGGAGCCTTTCTTCTTTAGTATTAGGACCATGTTCAGGAATAGTGTACTCATCTTCAATCACTTCCCAAACCTCATTCCCAAGTGCCATTAGATGAACCTTCATCCTTGCACTCCAAAGACCAAAATCTGACCCATCAAGAATAGGTGTTGCATTGCCACTTGAATAATCCATTGTGTTCTTTACTAGCTTTTCCTTCAAGTTGTTAAACTTTTCGAAGGCACCTGCTCTGATACCAATTGAAGAACACAAGCTTATACTGAGAGGGGGGTGAACAGTATAAGACCTCTTTTTACTTTTTCCTTTATACTTCAAAATAGTAAAGCAATATACCCAAAGCAATATCAAAGCAATGCACAATATCATCCACAAAGTGACACCAATTTTAACGTGGTTCACCTAGAATGGTTGGGCTACGTCCACAAAACTTTTCTCTAAAAGTTATCTCAAAGTTCTTTGGGAATCCTTCCCAATTACAATGTTTATGAGCCTCGGCCCAAAGGAGATACCTTCCCCCAATCAAAATTTATGAGCCTCTGCTCAAAGGAGATACCTTCCCCTCTACTCTAGAAATGATCCCTCAGAAGATCAACTGCCTCTACCTCTTGCCAGCACGTGGAACTCCTTTCCATCGAAGACCTCCTGTCCTCAATGCTTAGCCTAAGAGACCTCTGCCTTCTATGATCACGTCCACAGTAGCTCAGCAACCTATACCAAACACAGTCAGTCGGTCTAGTACAAGTCTTCCTCTGTCTGTCAGATCTATCCAACTCTTGAACAAATCAATCCTCTACATACAAGCCTTCTCAAAGACTTGCCAACTGTCCTCAAGTTCTTCTCATAGAACCAATGCACCTCTGTCCTCAAGTTCTCTGATAGAACTATCAAACTCAGCTCACAAGTCCTCTGCTAGGACCTGTCCAAATCTGCTCACAAGTCCCCATCGAAACCTGTCCAAAAACTGCTCACAAGTCCCCATGGAACCTGTCCAAAAACTCAGCAAGCTCACCAAGAAAAACTTTCTTAGTAGGAAATCACAAAGTGAATTGTTAGAGACCCAATGTGATTTGTCAAACTCATAGAAGCATAAAGAGAATTGTTAGAGACTCAATATGTTCTATACTCAAATCCCAATCTCAAAACTCAACTCAAATCAACTCAGCTCAATCTCAATCTCAAATCTGAAAACTCAACTCAATATCTGAAATGGATAGGATAGAATGTTTTCTTTCAAGAACATGAAACCCCAACAATTGCCAACTATGCAAAGAATCACATAACAATGATACTCATGTTCTTTTCACCATCAATTAGGGTTTCAACAACAATGCTCATCAAACAAGGTTTAGTCAACCAACACCATTCAACTCAACATCAACCTTGAAGCATTCAACCAATCATCACAAGAAAAGGAAACAAGTAGAAATCCTTTTCCCTCCAAAGATATTTGAACAAAACAACCACCAACACAATATCACCAAATGCAAAGAATAACTTGCTCAAATCAACTCAATGGAGTAAGCCCAATATCATGAATCAAGTAAAGCAATAACTTGATCAAACAACCTCTATGGAAGCAACTCAACCATCAAACTCAAAACAGCCAACCAAGGGTTCCACCAACTCAATGCAAGTAGCAAGACTCACAAACATAAACCCTAGTGCACAATGCTTCCACTACCTCAAACCAGAATTATGCATTCACCAAAACTCTCATCAAGGATAACAATGCATAAGAAGTCTTCAACAAACCAGAAAATAGGATTTACACCCAACCAAAGGAAACCTAGTTGAAAACCTTTTCACTCCAACCTTATTTCAGAAAAACATACACCAATCATACTCATAAGGAAAATGTGCCCATACCTTTTTGGAGTAGAAGAAAATTGATCCTTAAAGTTGTCACCACACACAACCCTCAAACTTCCAACCAAGTTAGGGTTAGAACCAAGATAAATGAGCATATATAAAAACTTTCCTTAATACACCTTTTAGCTCCTCTTCTTTAAAAACAACCACCAAAGAAGCCAAAAACACAACAACCAAAACTTACACCTTATATCTCCATTTTTAAATTTAGCATAGCAAAAGACTAATCTCAAAAATACAACCAAAGAAATATCCCCTTATTTCTCCTATGTCTTTTAAACAATGCTAAACAATGCCAAAAATCATATCAAGAAAATAATCACACCTTATAATGGCTGCCCTTGAAGAATCCGAAATTCGCGGCACAAAACACGTTTTAATAAAAACGTGACTAATCCATGCACAACTCCCTCCACGGGGATCGAAACGCAGACCTCCGCCTACGCAAGGCCCAAACGCAGCCTTCGCTGCCACTAGCCCACAAGGGGCTTACGAAGTCCAAGACGGACTTCCTTCCACATAAACGGTCAAGCTTTTCGAAAGCTTTTCAAACCACGAGCTCTCCTCTTTCGCAGCGTAAACAGAACATTCGATCGCAGCCAAACCAATTAATTGCCTTCGATTTTCCAAGAGGGTTTAACCTTAGGAACCTTCTCATATTTATAGTCCATACGTGGACTTTAGAACACGTCGGCTGCAAAGAAAAGTAATTTCGAATTTAATCGAAATTTGCTTTCTAAAGGGTTTAAAAACCCTTAAAGTATTTTTAATAAATTAAAAATAATTTCTCCCTTAATTAATTAAATAATTAATTAATTAAAACCTTGAAGGGTTTTAAATAATAATTAAATAAATAATAAAGAGAACCTCCATTGGTTTTAATAAAAACCATTGCCAATGGAATCTCTCCGGATTCTCTTAAAAATATTCTCTTGGAATCTTCCACCTTTGAAGCCAACACATCCTCTTAACATTAATGTCATTTCCTTTTGACATCAATGACAACTCATAGACAAGA
The DNA here is from genome assembly GCA_028583015.1 of Wollemia nobilis. Classification (NCBI taxonomy): domain Eukaryota; kingdom Viridiplantae; phylum Streptophyta; class Pinopsida; order Araucariales; family Araucariaceae; genus Wollemia; species Wollemia nobilis. The sequence continues at coordinate 3,020,892 of JAQPPZ010016901.1, read as the reverse complement.
AGCTAGGATCTCAAACCCAAAATTGCCAACAATCTCCCCCTTTGTCATTGATGGCAAACCATGCTTCTCAACAACACCGAAACTCAACATAAACAACTCCCCCTGTCTTGAGGCTCTCCCCCTTACTCATATCTCTCCCCCTTTGTCATCAATGGCAAAGGGTCACCTTTGGGGCTTGGGACTAAGAATGAGCCTCTTAGCTTAGTCCCTCCCCCACCTCCTGTTGAGGTGTTTAATTTTGGGGTGGGAGTAAAACTCCCATTAGGCACTGATCATCATCAGTGTCTATAGCTGCCTTACCATGTCTTCTCTTGTTCTCCTTGTCCATATTCCTTTTCTTGTTCTGTTATCATTCCTGTTCTTATCCATGCCTTGATCCTTGGACCTGTTCATACCACTGTTCCTGTTCCTGTACCTTGGAAGTTCAGCTCTACATTGTCTAGTTGTGTGACCTTCATTGTTGCACTTATAACAAGTAACAATGTTATTTCTTTTAGGCATACCTGTTCTTTGAATCCACCTGTTCTGACTAACCCTGTTCCTGTTATTAGCCTTGCAAAAAATTGCCTTATGCCCAAACTATTTACAAGAGTAGCAATACCCTTGAAAGAAATTACCACCTCTGAAACTGTCATTTACCTTCCTTACTTGAGTCATGCAATGTGAAGCCATGTGACCAAACCTGTGACAAGCAAAACATCTGCCATTAAACTTTCCTTTAAATGACCTTCTAGGTCCTGTAAACTTTCTCCCCTTTTTCTATTTCCTATTTTCTGTTTCTGTGCATCTATCACTCAAGGACTCTTTTTCTGAAATACTCTCCTCATCAGAACTCTCTTCTTTTTGGAGTCTCTTACTAGACTCTCCAACTTGTTCCTTGTGTGTCTTAACAAAACCAAGGCCTATTTTATCTGTTGTCTTTCTTTGACCTTTGATGAGTGACTTAACCTTTTTGGAGCTATCTTGAAACCTGTAAAGCTTATCCTTGTACTCTTTAGTTTCCTCTTTCAAAGAAGCCATTTTTTGTTCTAACTCATTATACTCAAGAACCTTAGACTCTAACTCATCCTTGAGTTCTTGTGTCTTAGCTATAGAGAAGTCAAGACTTTCTATAAGATCATCTCTCTCCATACAACATTCATCTAACTTATCCTTGAGTCTAGCATTCTTCTTTCTTTCCTTTTCCAAAACACTAAGAGCACTAATAAGTTCACTTTCAAGATCCTTTATTTGATTGCTTTTTGAATCATCAAAGCCTTTTTCAGATTTCTTATCACTAGAGGTGCTACCCTTTTCAAAGACCATACATGCATCTTCCTTATAGTTTTCTGAAGCATCCTCATACATACTAGAAACCAAATCATTATTTGTGCAATCATCCTCAAGGTGACCAAAATTTCCACATCTAAGACATTTCATGATAATGAATCTATGTTTCGGTTCTTCCTCTTTTTCGATATGAACAACATCTCATTTTCATCATCACTTGAAGAACTTTCACTATCACTACTAGAACACTTACTTGCTTTGTCTAGGTAGAAACTCTTCTTGTGCTTGTGAGAATACCTCTTTCCTTGATTGTTGTGCTCATCTTTGTTTTTCCTGTGATGCTTGTGCTTTTCAGAATCCTTGCTCTTAGAATCCTGTTTATCTTCATCACTTTCATTCTTGGGAACAGTACTATCAGTAGCATAATGACCAAACTTTCCACAATTGAAACATCTTATATTTTTCATACTTTTGTGCTTTCTAGAGAACTTGCCTTTCTTGCTGTAATATGCCTCTTCATCACTAGAAGACTCATCACTATCTTGAAGTTGTTTACCCTTGGATTTCTTGGTAGCCTTGAAAGTTGCCTCTTTCTTGACATCAACCTTCACTTGAGTTCTCAACTCAAATGCTGCAAGTATACTATGGAGCTCATCCTTTTTCAACTTATCCAAATCTTTAGCTTCCTCAATAGCAGAAATATTTTCACTAAATCTATTAGGAAGAGATCTTAAAATCTTATCACAAACATCATTTTCAGCAAGCTCAAGACCTAAGTCTTTCATGGAGTTAACAACCTCATCCATACGAAGCATGTAGTCACTAATATTTTCATCATCATTCATCTTGAGTTGTTCAAACATACCTTTGAAGTGTCTCAACTTGGCCTTTCTGACATTTGTATCACCTGTATGAACCACCTTCAACTGATTCCACATTTCACTAGTTGTCTTGCAGTGAATCACTTTGGTGAGATCTGCTTTCTGTAAGCCTTTCAGGATTGCATTCATTGCTTTTGAATTGTTGTGATGTAGGAGCCTTTCTTCTTTAGTATTAGGACCATGTTCAGGAATAGTGTACTCATCTTCAATCACTTCCCAAACCTCATTCCCAAGTGCCATTAGATGAACCTTCATCCTTGCACTCCAAAGACCAAAATCTGACCCATCAAGAATAGGTGTTGCATTGCCACTTGAATGATCCATTGTGTTCTTTACTAGCTTTTCCTTCAAGTTGTTAAACTTTTCGAAGGCACCTGCTCTGATACCAATTGAAGAACACAAGCTTATACTTGAGAGGGGGGTGAACAGTATAAGACCTCTTTTTACTTTTTCCTTTATACTTCAAAATAGTAAAGCAATATACCCAAAGCAATATCAAAGCAATGCACAATATCATCCACAAAGTGACACCAATTTTAACGTGGTTCACCTAGAATGGTTGGGCTACGTCCACAAAACTTTTCTCTAAAAGTTATCTCAAAGTTCTTTGGGAATCCTTCCCAATTACAATGTTTATGAGCCTCGGCCCAAAGGAGATACCTTCCCCCAATCAAAATTTATGAGCCTCTGCTCAAAGGAGATACCTTCCCCTCTACTCTAGAAATGATCCCTCAGAAGATCAATTGCCTCTACCTCTTGCCAGCACGTGGAACTCCTTTCCATCGAAGACCTCCTGTCCTCAATGCTTAGCCTAAGAGACCTCTGCCTTCTATGATCACGTCCATAGTAGCTCAGCAACCTATACCAAACACAGTCAGTCGGTCTAGTACAAGTCTTCCTCTGTCTATCAGATCTGTCCAACTCTTGAACAAATCAATCCTCTACATACAAGCCTTCTCAAAGACTTGCCAACTATCCTCAAGTTCTTCTCATAGAACCAATGCACCTCTGTCCTCAAGTTCTCTGATAGAACTATCAAACTCAGCTCACAAGTCCTCTGCTAGGACCTGTCCAAATCTGCTCACAAGTCCCCACGAAACCTGTCCAAAAACTGCTCACAAGTCCCCACTGGAACCTGTCCAAAAACTCAACAAGCTCACCAAGAAAAACTTTCTTAGTAGGAAATCACAAAGTGAATTGTTAGAGACCCAATGTGATTTGTCAAACTCATAGAAGCATAAAGAGAATTGTTAGAGACTCAATATGTTCTATACTCAAATCCCAATCTCAAAACTCAACTCAAATCAACTCAGCTCAATCTCAATCTCAAATCTGAAAACTCAACTCAATATCTGAAATGGATAGGATAGAATGTTTTCTTTCAAGAACATGAAACCCCAACAATTGCCAACTATGCAAAGAATCACATAACAATGATACTCATGTTCTTTTCACCATCAATTAGGGTTTCAACAACAATGCTCATCAAACAAGGTTTAGTCAACCAACACCATTCAACTCAACATCAACCTTGAAGCATTCAACCAATCATCACAAGAAAAGGAAACAAGTAGAAATCCTTTTCCCTCCAAAGATATTTGAACAAAACAGCCACCAACACAATATCACCAAATGCAAAGAATAACTTGCTCAAATCAACTCAATGGAGTAAGCCCAATATCATGAATCAAGTAAAGCAATAACTTGATCAAACAACCTCTATGGAAGCAACTCAACCATCAAACTCAAAACAGACCAACCAAGGGTTCCACCAACTCAATGCAAGTAGCAAGACTCACAAACATAAACCCTAGTGCACAATGCTTCCACTACCTCAAACCAGAATTATGCATTCACCAAAACTCTCATCAAGGATAACAATGCATAAGAAGTCTTCAACAAACCAGAAAATAGGATTTACACCCAACCAAAGGAAACCTAGTTGAAAACCTTTTCACTCCAACCTTATTTCAGAAAAACATACACCAATCATACTCATAAGGAAAATGTGCCCATACCTTTTTGGAGTAGAAGAAAATTGATCCTTAAATCTGTCACCACACACAACCCTCAAACTTCCAACCAAGTTAGGGTTAGAACCAAGATAAATGAGCATATATAAAAACTTTCCTTAATACACCTTTTAGCTCCTCTTCTTTAAAAACAACCACCAAAGAAGCCAAAAACACAACAACCAAAACTTACACCTTATATCTCCATTTTTAAATTTAGCATAGCAAAAGACTAATCTCAAAAATACAACCAAAGAAATATCCCCTTATTTCTCCTATGTCTTTTAAACAATGCTAAACAATGCCAAAAATCATATCAAGAAAATAATCACACCTTATAATGGCTGCCCTTGAAGAATCCGAAATTCGCGGCACAAAACACGTTTTAATAAAAACGTGACTAATCCATGCACAACTCCCTCCATGGGGATCGAAACGTAGACCTCCGCCTACGCAAGGCCCAAACGCAGCCTTCGCTGCCACTAGCCCACAAGGGGCTTACGAAGTCCAAGACGGACTTCCTTCCACATAAACGGTCAAGCTTTTCGAAAGCTTTTCAAACCACGAGCTCTCCTCTTTCATAGCGTAAACGGAACATTCGATCGCAGCCAAACCAATTAATTGCCTTCGATTTTCCAAGAGGGTTTAACCTTAGGAACCTTCTCATATTTATAGTCCATACGTGGACTTTAGAACACGTCGGCTGCAAAGAAAAGTAATTTCGAATTTAATCGAAATTTGCTTTCTAAAGGGTTTAAAAACCCTTAAAGTATTTTTAATAAATTAAAAATAATTTCTCCCTTAATTAATTAAATAATTAATAATTAAAACCTTGAAGGGTTTTAAATAATAATTAAATAAATAATAAAGAGAACCTCCATTGGTTTTAATAAAAACCATTGCCAATGGAATCTCTCCGGATTCTCTTAAAAATATTCTCTTGGAATCTTCCACCTTTGAAGCCAACACATCCTCTTAACATTAATGTCATTTCCTTTTGACATCAATGACAACTCATAGACAAGAAGCTAGGATCTCAAACCCAAAATTGCCAACAATCTCCCCCTTTGTCATTGATGGCAAACCATGCTTCTCAACAACACCGAAACTCAACATAAACAACTCCCCCTGTCTTGAGGCTCTCCCCCTTACTCATATCTCTCCCCCTTTGTCATCAATGGCAAAGGGTCACCTTTGGGGCTTGGGACTAAGAATGAGCCTCTTAGCTTAGTCCCTCCCCCACCTCTTGTTGAGGTGTTTAATTTCGGGGTGGGAGTAAAACTCCCAATAGGCACTGATCATCATCAGTGTCTATAGCTGCCTTACCATGTCTTCTCTTGTTCTCCTTGTCCATATTCCTGTTCCTATTCACTGTTCTTGTTCTTGTTATCATTCCTGTTCTTATCCATGCCTTGATCCTTGGACCTGTTCATACCACTTTTCCTGTTCCTGTACCTTGGAAGTTCAGCTCTACACTGTCTAGCTGTGTGACCTTCATTGTTGCACTTATAACAAGTAACAATGTTATTTCTTTTAGGCATACCTGTTCTTTGAATCCACCTGTTCTGACTAACCCTGTTCCTGTTATTAGCCTTGCAAAAAATTGCCTTATGCCCAAACTATTTACAAGAGTAGCAATACCCTTGAAAGAAATTACCACCTCTGAAACTGTCATTTACCTTCCTTACTTGAGTCATGCAATGTGAAGCCATGTGACCAAACCTGTGACAAGCAAAACATCTGCCATTAAACTTTCCTGTAATTGACCTTCTAGGTCTTGTAAACTTTCTCCCCTTTTTCTGTTTCCTATTTTCTGTTTCTGTGCATCTATCACTCAAGGACTCTTTCTCTGAAATACTTTCCTCATTCGAACTCTCTTCCTTTTGGAGTCTCTTACTAGACTCTCCAACTTGTTCCTTGTGTGTCTTAACAAAACCAAGGCCTGTTTTATCTATTGTCTTTCTTTGACCTTTGATGAGTGACTTAACCTTTTTGGAGCTATCTTGAAACCTGTAAAGCTTATCCTTGTACTCTTTAGTTTCCTCTTTCAAAGAAGCCATTTTCTGTTCTAACTCATTATACTCAAGAACCTTAGACTCTAACTCATCCTTGAGTTCTTGTGTCTTAGCTATAGAGAAGTCAAGACTTTCTATAAGATCATCTCTCTCCATACAACATTCATCTAACTTATCCTTGAGTCTAGCATTCTTCTTTCTTTCCTTTTCCAAAACACTAAGAGCACTAATAAGTTCACTTTCAAGATCCTTTATTTGATTGCTTTTTGAATCATCAAAGCCTTTTTCAGATTTCTTATCACTAGAGGTGCTACCCTTTTCAAAAACCATACATGCATCTTCCTTATAGTTTTCTGAAGCATCCTCATACATACTAGAAACCAAATCATTATTTGTGCAATCATCCTCAAGGTGACCAAAATTTCCACATCTAAGACATTTCATGATAATGAATCTATGTTTCGGTTCTTCCTCTTTTTCTGATATGAACAACATCTCATTTTCATTATCACTTGAAGAACTTTCACTATCACTACTAGAACACTTACTTGCTTTGTCTAGGTAGAAACTCTTCTTGTGCTTGTGAGAATACCTCTTTCCTTGATTGTTGTGCTCATCTTTGTTTTTCCTGTGATGCTTGTGCTTTTCAGAATCCTTGCTCTTAGAATCCTATTTATCTTCATCACTTTCATTCTTGGGAACAGTACAGTCAGTAGCATAATGACCAAACTTTCCACAATTGAAACATCTTATATTTTTCATACTTTTGTGCTTTCTAGAGAACTTGCCTTTCTTGTTGTAATATGCCTCTTCATCACTAGAAGACTCATCACTATCTTGAAGTTGTTTACCCTTGGATTTCTTGGTAGCCTTGAAAGTTGCCTCTTTCTTGACATCAACCTTCACTTGAGTTCTCAACTCAAATCCTGCAAGTATACTATGGAGCTCATCCTTTTTCAACTTATCCAAATCTTTAGCTTCCTCAATAGCAGAAATATTTTCACTAAATCTATTAGGAAGAGATCTTAAAATCTTATCACAAACATCATTTTCAGCAAGCTCAAGACCTAAGTCTTTCATGGAGTTAACAACCTCATCCATACGAAGCATGTAGTCACTAATATTTTCATCATCATTCATCTTGAGTTGTTCAAACATACCTTTGAAGTGTCTCAACTTGGCCTTTCTGACATTTGTATCACCTGTATGAACCACCTTCAACTGATTCCACATTTCACTAGTTGTCTTGCAGTGAATCACTTTGGTGAGATCTGCTTTCTGTAAGCCTTTCAGGATTGCATTCATTGCTTTTGAATTGCTATGATGTAGGAGCCTTTCTTCTTTAGTATTAGGACCATGTTCAGGAATAGTGTACTCATCTTCAATCACTTCCCAAACCTCATTCCCAAGTGCCATTAGATGAACCTTCATCCTTGCACTCCAAAGACCAAAATCTGACCCATCAAGAATAGGTGTTGCATTGCCACTTGAATGATCCATTGTGTTCTTTACTAGCTTTTCCTTCAATCTGTTAAACTTTTCGAAGGCACCTGCTCTGATACCAATTGAAGAACACAAGCTTATACTTGAGAGGGGGGTGAACAGTATAAGACCTCTTTTTACTTTTTCCTTTATACTTCAAAATAGTAAAGCAATATACCCAAAGCAATATCAAAGCAATGCACAATATCATCCACAAAGTGACACCAATTTTAACGTGGTTCACCCAGAATGGTTGGGCTACATCCACAAAACTTTTCTCTAAAAGTTATCTCAAAGTTCTTTGGGAATCCTTCCCAATTACAATGTTTATGAGCCTCGGCCCAAAGGAGATACCTTCCCCCAATCAAAATTTATGAGCCTCTGCTCAAAGGAGATACCTTCCCCTCTACTCTAGAAATGATCCCTCAGAAGATCAACTGCCTCTACCTCTTGCCAACACGTGGAACTCCTTTCCATCGAAGACCTCTTGTCCTCAATGCTTAGCCTAAGAGACCTCTGCCTTCTATGATCACGTCCATAGCAGCTCAGCAACCTATACCAAACATAGTCAGTCGGTCTAGTACAAGTCTTCCTCTATCTGTCAGATCTATCCAACTCTTGAACAAATCAATCCTCTACATACAAGCCTTCTCAAAGACTTGCCAACTATCCTCAAGTTCTTCTCATAGAACCAATGCACCTCTGTCCTCAAGTTCTCTGATAGAACTATCAAACTCAGCTCACAAGTCCTCTGCTAGGACCTGTCCAAATCTGCTCACAAGTCCCCACCGAAACCTGTCCAAAAACTGCTCACAAGTCCCCATTGGAACCTGTCCAAAAACTCAGCAAGCTCACCAAGAAAAACTTTCTTAGTAGGAAATCACAAAGTGAATTGTTAGAGACCCAATGTGATTTTTCAAACTCATAGAAGCATAAAGAGAATTGTTAGAGACTCAATATGTTCTATACTCAAATCCCAATCTCAAAACTCAACTCAAATCAACTCAGCTCAATCTCAATCTCAAATCTGAAAACTCAACTCAATATCTGAAATGGATAGGATAGAATGTTTTCTTTCAAGAACATGAAACCCCAACAATTGCCAACTATGCAAAGAATCACATAACAATGATACTCATGTTCTTTTCACCATCAATTAGGGTTTCAACAACAATGCTCATCAAACAAGGTTTAGTCAACCAACACCATTCAACTCAACATCAACCTTGAAGCATTCAACCAATCATCACAAGAAAAGGAAACAAGTAGAAATCCTTTTCCCTCCAAAGATATTTGAACAAAATAGCCACCAACACAATATCACCAAATGCAAAGAATAACTTGCTCAAATCAACTCAATGGAGTAAGCCCAATATCATGAATCAAGTAAAGCAATAACTTGATCAAACAACCTCTATGGAAGCAACTCAACCATCAAACTCAAAACAGCCAACCAAGGGTTCCACCAACTCAATGCAAGTAGCAAGACTCACAAACATAAACCCTAGTGCACAATGCTTCCACTATCTCAAACCAGAAATTATGCATTCACCAAAACTCTCATCAAGGATAACAATGCATAAGAAGTCTTCAACAAACCAGAAAATAGGATTTACACCCAACCAAAGGAAACCTAGTTGAAAACCTTTTCACTCCAACCTTATTTCAGAAAAACATACACCAATCATACTCATAAGGAAAATGTGCCCATACCTTTTTGGAGTAGAAGAAAATTGATCCTTAAATCTGTCACCACACACAACCCTCAAACTTCCAACCAAGTTAGGGTTAGAACCAAGATAAATGAGCATATATAAAAACTTTCCTTAATACACCTTTTAGCTCCTCTTCTTTAAAAACAACCACCAAAGAAGCCAAAAACACAACAACCAAAACTTACACCTTATATCTCCATTTTTAAATTTAGCATAGCAAAAGACTAATCTCAAAAATACAACCAAAGAAATATCCCCTTATTTCTCCTATGTCTTTTAAACAATGCTAAACAATGCCAAAAATCATATCAAGAAAATAATCACACCTTATAATGGCTGCCCTTGAAGAATCCGAAATTCGCGGCACAAAACACGTTTTAATAAAAACGTGACTAATCCATGCACAGCTCCCTCCGCGGGGATCGAAACGCAGACCTCCGCCTACGCAAGGCCCAAACGCAGCCTTCGCTGCCACTAGCCCACAAGGGGCTTACGAAGTCCAAGACGGACTTCCTTCCACATAAACGGTCAAGCTTTCCGAAAGCTTTTCAAACCACGAGCTCTCCTCTTTCGCAGCGTAAACAGAACATTCGATCGCAGCCAAACCAATTAATTGCCTTCGATTTTCCAAGAGGGTTTAACCTTAGGAACCTTCTCATATTTATAGTCCATACGTGGACTTTAGAACACGTCAGTTGCAAAGAAAAGTAATTTCGAATTTAATCGAAATTTGCTTTCTAAAGGGTTTAAAAACCCTTAAAGTATTTTTAATAAATTAAAAATAATTTCTCCCTTAATTAATTAAATAATTAATTAATTAAAACCTTGAAGGGTTTTAAATAATAATTAAATAAATAATAAAGAGAACCTCCATTGGTTTTAATAAAAACCATTGCCAATGGAATCTCTCCGGATTCTCTTAAAAATATTCTCTTGGAATCTTCCACCTTTGAAGCCAACACATCCTCTTAACATTAATGTCATTTCCTTTTGACATCAATGACAACTCATAGACAAGAAGCTAGGATCTCAAACCCAAAATTGCCAACAAGGCTAGCCCATTTGAAGCAATATATGATCATCCTCCACCAACACCTTCATTTTACATTCTAGGAAGCTCTAGGGTTAAAGCTATAGATTCCACTCTTGTATGGTGTGATTGCCTTCTTTGATAACTTAAGGTCAATCTTGACTTGGCTTAGAATAGAATGCATCAGTAAGTTGATCAACACCACTATGAGTATATATTTGAAGTTGAGGATATGGTTTTTCTTTACCTTTAACCCTACAAACAATCATCTCTCCAGCTTCATGGATGCTAGAAACTTGTTTCCAAATCCTATGGTCCTTACTAGGTGTTACAACGGATCAATTCAATAGCATACAAACTGGCCATTTTTTCCACTTCCAAAATTCACCCAATATTTTATGTCTCCTCTCTCAAGAAGGTTGTTGGCAATAAGGTCTAAGTGCAATCCACATTATGAGAGTTGGACAAAGAAGGCTCTATTATTCTTGAACCTGAATGCATTCTGGAGAAGAGTTCATGTACCGTTCACCACCATGTCATCAATGATGTTCTTATTCAATAGCATGGATTATAACCTAAATATGCCACTTGATATCCCCTTTAATAACTTCAGCAATGATTTCCTCATCTTCAACTTTTTGAAGGGGAAGGACATGTTAGGACCCCATGCTAATACTATTATGCAATAACCCTTTCCCTAATGTAGGGATCCCCATTATAATATTTTGTAATGATATTATATAATATTATATAATAGTTTGTGCACTAGAAGTGCCTAGAGAAGTGACATTATTTTATGTAATTGTTATCAAGAATGTAACTATTTTGTTTGGTAGAAGATTCTAGCTTAAGTGAAATTTTGTAGGTAATCCAACCTTGAGTGTTAGGTAGTGTGATGAAGTCTTGAAAAATATGAGGGGCAAGAATGAATGTATCTTTTTGGTATATTGAATGAAATTATTGGAGGGGGTTGCCCATAGTGATTGGTTTGTAATGAATGTAGCTTCCACAAAGTGATAGGTTTGTATCCCATAACTTTATACATAAGCCCATAACACTTCACCTTTCTCATTTCGAATGACAACTCCTCTTGGATTGCCAAAACTAGAGCATGTGTTCGATGCATATTTGTTAAAATTAGAGGGTTTTTATTCATGTAAAACAAACTCGGTATTTATCTTGTCAATCCCATGCCAAATCAGGTGGTCATAAACCTTCAAAAAACCAAGAGTTTCCATTCATAATTTTTGAAGGGTAAAATGTATCCTTCAAGGCTTTGGATCAAACCATCCTACGTGGTAATTGGGTTTTTACCCTCTTGTCTTTTCATAATCACAACCCTGATAATTTGAGTTTCCCTGGTAATTTGAGTTTTACAAAAGGTACTCTTTCCTCAGTAGGAACCTCTATGTAGGAGAACCAAATCTCCATATCCATTATCTAGCTAGCTAGGACATTAGGATCTATATACATGCCATAAGTCTTTACATCACATTTTGTCCTTCCCCTTAGATCATTATTACATATCTTTACATTAGGGGTTTGTACTATGATGTCTTGAACCTTATTGGCTAATATACCAACTATTTGAGCTAAAGCAATCAATTAATCTACCAAGTCTAATGCCATTTGTAATCAAGTATAATCCAGATGGACTAAAACAAATGGACACCTATGGACAAAAAAGAGGGTTTATACAATAGGAAATTTACAATATTTATGCCTTGGGTAAGCAATTACAAAACTCCTTTTTCAAGTTATAGATGCTTGCAAAATTTACCATGTACAAAAATGTAATACAAAGGTAAATTAAAAAAATATTAAGGTATATAATTAATTAAAAGAAATTTATTATTTATTTATCTAGAAAAATACCCCTTTGAAGGCCTCAATGACCAATTATCCATAGTCAATAGCACAGTCATCCATTTCAAATCCAAATGTAGTAAATGTCAACAACAATCAATGGCAAAGGTAGAATAATCAATGATAGAGGTCAACACACATGCAAGCAGCCAATTGGTAAGATAGTTGCATTGCAAATAGATAGCTACCTTGACTGGGTATTCAATACTTTATCTACAAGACCTTTCCAACAACCAAAAGTCCTATTGCCCCATAAATGTGGTATAAATAATTTTGACTAACTCACATATTGTTGACAATTCTTTCTATATTGTTGAAAATTCTTTCTGTATTGTTGACAATTCTTTCTATCAAATGCATCGATTATTAACACATCCACTCAATGACTACCATGTGGCTTCTCATCAGCTAACAAGGTGATTGATTGGTTGGAAATGGATCCAATTTGGGGTAAAGAACACATGCATTCTATCTTCTATGCTTTGGAACAAGGACAACAAGTTAGGCATTAGTAGGATAGTTTGAGTGCTCAACCTAGGAGTTGGTAAGGCAGTTTGGGTGCCTATTATCATTGAGTTCTCATCCAGCGGACCAAACCTTGTCATACCAAATATTCATAAGCTAGATCTGGTCACATAAAATTTTGATTATGCACACCATACTCATGGATTTTACGGTTGATAAAATAAGGTTTGACATCAATGTACGTGTAACACCTATGCAACTTGAGAATTTGTTCATAGATCAGCTCAATGTGAATATCAAAGAACTAGTGACGATCTCTCATCATTCCTAACATTTGTAATATTGGCCAATCACCATACTCATGTATGCAAAACTAATAGTTGATGTTTGAATCTATTTATGGGTATGTTGTTGGTTAAAATATATTGAAGTCTTCAAAATACAAACCACAAAGTCAATATGCCATGTTGCAGGTTGTGAACTGATTTTCCAACACAGTTTTAGGATTACTGTGATCAAAGAGCCACCAAGATTATCATCGTGCCTATTTTTCATTGTGATACTAGAATGAAGGATGCATATTGGTCTCAAAAATTCTAAATAATGACCAAAAACTAGATTCCATCAACTAGTCAAAAATTATATTTTATTGCAAATGCTAGTTGTCCAATTCCTACATTGTAATGTTGTTTTTGCGTTGCTAAAATCAATTACTAGTGGGTACATCATGTAGATCTATAGCTTCGAGTGATGATCTTATTAGGCCTTGCATCATTGAATATGAATTATACATAACGACAAACCTTATCATCGATTGGTGACATCACCGTCATTGAAATCAACAAAGGAACGTCGCCTAAAGGCGATGCCAACGTAATTGAACAGTGATAAAAAAACATCACCAGAATGTAATGAAAACCAAGAATGACACTTTAAGATGGCAATAAATTCCTTAAGAGAAATAAAAGTGACCACCTTGGTAATAGTCGACAAACAACCTAAATCACAAATAACAATGATATGATCTAGAGTAACCAACATATAAGAGTTGGAAATCTTAACAAACTACAATTTGTCAATTCTCTTACTAAAGCTTTTGAGTGCAAATGTAGAAAGTAATGGCTAACAATATCTAAAACATACACAAGAAAAATTATCTAACACTAGATTTACCCATACCTAATTGATGCTTTAATACCAATACAAAGGAATTTAAAATCCAACTTGGCAATGTTATTAAAATTCATGAAATATATATACAAACAAGATGTGTATCTCATTTTGAGATGAGATAACCCAAAACAACAAGATAAGTTGAAGCTAACAACTAAGCTAAATCTAGATGACATAATAACCAGATATGATAGATCTACCAGCTAGCTAACAAGTATATCTTGAAACTAACTACAACTCAACCTAATACCATGTGAGTTTGTAGAAGCTTCACGTTAAACAATAGAAAGCATAGACAAATTAGGATAATACATAGAATAATAATAAATACCTAAGTTATGGCTTAAGTCCTAAATATATCCTTATTATACCTCCTCATAATAGAAGCATTAGACTCCAATGATTTTACAATAGAAGTAGGAGGATGAGTCACCAAACAATGAAAACATATCCCACTCATAGGATGAAGCTAAAGCTAAAATGCCACATCATCGAAATGTTGGATAAGGTTGATGATGCCACTAGATGTTGGTTTTTGGATATAAAACTTGGTCATAACTCTATCGATAATCTATGAAGGAAAGCAATGAGGACCAATGGCCTATTGTAGAAGTTGTAGAACCTGCTACAAAATAAGAACCTATGGAGGTGGATACAAGGAAATGGTATAGCGGGTGAAGTAGTGAGAAGGGAAGATAGAACAAAAGGTGGAAGAACTTATGGAGAAGGAGGGATCATCTCCTTGTAAGAAAAAGGTGGTGCAGCTAGAGTTGGTGTGTCTTAGGGCCTACTAAAGAATAAAGTAATATTTTATGATTTATTGGAGCAAAGCAACAAGTGGTATTATGAACACCACATTTAAGAAATATTTTATTTGTGTGATACAAAGCATATGTATTGTTATACACATCATATTGAGCCCTTTTATCATATTGATAGGGCTTACCAAGAATTAAACCAAAACAATACATTTGAGTCACATTAGAAGTGTCTCAGTTCATAAAATATGGATCAAAAGCAAAGGACACTATGCAAGTTTGTGTGATGTGGGAGATGTAACTTCCATACAAGTGAGTATGGATGAGGATATGGTGCCATAGGTAGTTGCAACCTATCAACGACAAATTTCACAATCAAGTTCTTTTGTGATCCGTTTTTGATAATATAATTCACTGAAAATTTGTGTTAGGTGGGGTTTGGTGATAAATAAATTATCACAACCACCTTCATACAAAAATTTAGATTCATAAGGGTAATATTGTTTAGTTTACCCTTCAACTCATCATACTCTCTTTCTTCTCCTATTATCTCAATGGGACCATCTTGTGGTTCCTCCTTTTGATATTTTACAATGAGGTTCTTTCTCTTTCTAAAACACTCAAATTCCACATGTCCTCTTCTTTTATAATTATTATAATTTTTTTTGTTATTAAAAAAATAAGGAGAAGAGGAAGAAGAAGGAATAAGGTGTCTTCGCCTTAGGTGACTATTGTTGATTTGGAGTTCTAAAAGCTCCATTTGCCTAAGTCATAAACTTCTCTTCGACCAATTACGCATGATTGAAATTTACATCCAAAGTAGCCAAGAAAGTATATTTCAACTCTCGATACAAAGGTTCAAATAATCCACTTGTAAATTTGATGATAAGGGCTTATATTGAATCCTTCACATGAAGCAAAATTCTCAATTTGTTTAATTGGAATACATAATCTTGAACAGGCATATTATAAGTCTATATTAACCTATACCATTTGACATCCAACTCTTGTTCATAATTTAAAGGGTAAAATGTATCCTTCAAGACTTTAGATCAAATCGTCCTAAGTGGTAATTGGGTTTTTACCCTCTTGTCTTTCCATAATCACAACCCTGACAATTTGAGTTTTGCAAAAGGTACTCTTTCGTTAGCAAGAACCTTTATGCAGGAGAACCAGGTCTCTATGTCCATTATCTAGCTACCTAGGACATTAGGATCTCTAGACCTATCATAAGTCTTTACATCACATTTTGTCTTTCCCCTTAGATCATTGTTATAGATCTTTACATTAGGGGTTTGGATTGTGATGTCTTGAACCTTATTGGCTAATAGACCAACCATCTGAGCTAAAGTAATCATTGGATCTACTAAGTATGATGTCATTTGTGATCAAGTATAGTCCAGGTGGACTAAAATAAATGGACACCTATGGACCAAAAAGAGGGTTTGTACAATAGGAAATTTACAATATTTATGTCTTAGGCAAGCAATTACAAAACTTCTTTTCCAAGTTATAGATGCTTGCAAAATTTACCGTGTACAAAAATGTAATACAAAGGTAAATTAAAATATTAAGGCATATAATTAATTAAAAGAAATTAATTAATTAATTATCTAAAAAATTACCTTTTTGAAGGCCTCAATGACCAATTGTCCACAGTTAATAGCACAGTCACCCATTCAAAATTCAAATGCAGTAAAGGTCAACAACAATCAATGGCAAAGGTAGAGAAGTCAATGACAAAGATCAACACACACGTAGGTAGACAATCAATAAGATAGTTATGTTGTGAATAGCCAGATAGCTTGGTTGGCTATTCAATACTTTTTTTGTAAGGCCTTTTCAACAACTAGAAGTTCTATTGCCCCAAAAAATATAGGATAAATAATTTTGAATAACATACCACTAAAAATTATTTCTATAGAACGCATTGACCATAAATACAACCACTTAATGAGTAGCATGTGTTTTCTCATCGGCAAGAAAGGTGATTGATTGGTTGGAAATGGATCTAATTTGAGGTAAATAATATGTGCATTCTCTCTTCTATGCTTTAGAACAAGGACAAAGGGTTGGGCATTCGTAGCATAGTTTGGGCGCTTGACCTGGGAGTTAGCAGGGTAGTTTAGGTGCCCGTTGCGACTGAGTTCTCATCCAGAGGACCAAAACCTATCATACGAAAGATTCACAAGAAAAATCTAGTCACATCTAATGTGGATGAAGCACACCGTACTCATGGAGTTTATGGTTGATAAAAAAGGGTTGACATCAATGTAGGTGTAACACCCATGCAACTTGAAATTTTGGTTGTCGATCAACTCAATGTGAAGATCAAAGAACTAGTGACAATCTTTTATCATTCCTAACATCTGCAATATTGGCCAACCACCATCCTCATGCATGTAAAACTAATAATTTATGTTCGAATCAATCGATGGGTCTGATATTGGTCAAAATATATTGAAATCTTCAAAATACAAACCATGAAGTCAATATGCCATGTTGTAGGTTGTGAACTAATTTGCCAACATAGGTTTAGGGTTATTGTGATCAAGAGACACCAATATTATCATCATGTCTAGTTTTTCATTATGAGACTAGAACTAAGGATGCATATTAGTCTCAACAACATTGAACAATGACCAAAAACTAGCGTTCATCAACCAATCAAATATTACATTTTGTTGTGAATGTCAATTGTCCAATTCCTTCATTGTTGTGTTGGTTTTTGCATTGCTAAAACCAATTACTAGTGGATACATCATGTAGATTGATAGCTAAGAGTGATGAGCCTATTAAGCCTCACATTATCAGAGATGAATGATTCATAACAATAAATCTTATCACCAGTTGGTGATGTCATGGTCATTGAAGGTAACAAAGGAGCATTGCCTAAATGCGATGCTTATTTCATTGAAGAGTGATAGAAAAACATCACCAAAAGGTGATGAAAACCAAGAATGACACTTTAATATGATAATAAATTCATAAAGAGAAATAAAAGTGACCACCTAGGTAATAGTCGACAAACAACCTAAATTACAAATAACAACGATTCGATCTAAGAGTAATGGACACACAAGAATTGGAAATCTTAACAAACTATAGTCTACCAATTCTCTCACTAAAGCTTCTGAGTGCAAATGTACAAAGCAATGGCTAGCAAGCATCTAAACCATGCACAAGTAAAATTATCTAACACTAAATTTACCCATGCATGATCGATGCTTTGATACAAATGAAAAGGATTTAAGATCAAACTTGGTAGTTTTATTAAAATTCATGAAATATATATTTAAGATAGATGTGTATCTCATTTTGAGATGATATAGCCCAAAACAACAAGTTAAGTTGAAGCTAACAACTAAGCTAAATCTAAATGACATAACAACCAGATAGGATAGATCTACCAGCTAGCTAACAATCTAACAAACTAAATAGCTAACAAGCATATCTTAAAACTAACTACAACTCAGCCTAATCCCATGTGAGCTTGTAGAAGCTTCATGTTACACAATAGAAAGCATAGACAACTTAGGCTAATACATAAAATAATAATAAATACCTCAGCTATGGCTTGAGTCCTAGAGATGTCCTCATCAAATGAAGTATGGTTAACAAGTGTATGTGTTGATGATCTTGTGGATAATTTGTAATTGCTTTATCATAGTCTATCATCTAGTTTACCTTGTTCTTATTTGTGTGTCTACTCTAGAGCTATAAGAGTAAGGAATTGGTAGGTAGAATTTGGTAAATTTTTTATTTGTAATACTCTGTAGGCAAATTCAGCTTCCAATTCATAACCCCTTGACCCTTTCACATGGAAGAGTTTACTTGGGATTCCAATGCCATAGTAAAGATGGCAAAATTTCTTTTATTTTATGCCCAATCTTCTAAAGATGCCAAGACCTTCAATTAAGAATATAAGAGTGTGTATTTTTAATGGCTTAACATAGAGGAAGCAATGGGTGGAATTCCTTTCAATATTTTTGTATGGTGATACTTTTAGATGGTACAAAATGTAAGATGAGTAGATCAAGAATTCATGGGATGAGATTAGTGAAGATATGATTGAGAAATACAACCCATGAAAAAAATATTTGACATGATTATCGAAATAACGAAGTTGATTCAAGGACTTGAAGAGAAGGTTCATGACTACTATGCATGAGTGTAGGAGCTTAGGAAGGTGGTCAATGTCTAGTTATGAAAGGATAACTTGCTTAATGGACTCATAGAGGGTGTGGATAACATGCTATGTAAGTATTTTGCTACAAGTATTAAGGCAATGATTAGGCCAAGGGTCAAATATGAGCAACCTATCAAATCCAACATGTGTATGAGGTTGTGAAGTGATAAGAGGAGAGTCTAGATGAGAATCTAGTTCCACCAGCATAAGTTTCTATAATAGCTTCTATCCAAGTTCCACAACTAATAACAATAGTCAGTTCATCTTTCTTTCCTTCTATAGCTAAAGTAGAAGATCTAATAAAAAATATATGATAACTTGTAATCAATTTGGTGTAAGGAAAGAACATAGGAACTTAGCAAACCCAATCTAGAGATAAAGGTGCTAGGAAGAATTTATCTATGGTAGTTTGATATGAGTGCAAAGAGAAAAGGCATTATAAGAAAAATTGCCCTAATAAGGCATCTACTTTAGGAATAAAGAGTTATGAGAAGGGCATAGCTCCAACTAACATTATTTTATCTTGTTCTAGATAGATAAATAAGTTGATGTTATGGCCATGAAGTGAGCTTGTAATAGGTCTCCCAATGAAAGAAATGAGGCCAAGAAGAAGAAAGAAAATTCCAAAAAGAGAAGAAAAAACTAGGAGCTCAAGATTTTCCAATCTTAATAGGCCAAGCACCATACTAATCATGGAGGATTTGTCAAAGCAAACCACCAATATCATATATGGGTAGCTATTAGTATTATCATAAAAAAAGTGAAGGGATCTGCATAAAAAAATAGTTCTACATTAGGGAGGAAGGTCAATGCCATTGTGTTCAATGTAGAGGTTGACTCATATGCTCCATAAGTTGAAGTCTTGTGTAAAGGTATTATATTCTTGATTTCATGGTAAATGGTGGAGAAAAATCCAAAAGTAATGATAAAATCTACTTTGAAGATATCAAGACTAGAGATAGATTGTCTATCTAACTTAAAATTGAGATCCTTGAATAAATGAAAAACAAATCCAATAGGAGTAGTCTCTGATGTAGCAGTATAAGTCATGAGAGTCATTTATGTGGTAGATTTTAAAATCATAAAATATGGTTTAGTAGTCTATCCAATGTTGTTAGGGATGCTATGGTTAAGAAAATCCCATGCTTGTAATTATTGGCATGAAGGGCACATGACCATTGGTTAGGATCCCAAGTGAGTGAATATAAATATGAAAACTCAACCTCATACATTGAGGACACCAAAATCATAGGAAGAAAGTGATTGGACAACCTTAGATTATAGTAGCACAAGTGAGGTGGGTATTGAATATAAATAAAGTGACATGGATTTCTTAATGGTTGACATCCATTCTGATACTTTAGTAAATCATCCACATAAATACCCACTAGAAAGTGCAATGGACCTATGATTTTCTAGTAGTTGAAGAATAAGGTATTTGAACCTTGTATTGGAACTTTTATCAAAGTTTTTCTACATAACATTTTTTTAGAAGGAAATTAGATCATCTAGCTACTCTTGAGAAGGCATTTTAGTAGTTGGATGATGCTAAGGCCTCACTTAATACTAAAAATGCATATTTCGATGCACCAAATGTGTCTTGTTGGGTCATGTGATCTCTTAACAAGGACTTTCAATTGATCTTGAAAAGCAACTAAGATTAAGAAGCTGTCATTTTTGAGCAACAAGAGTAAGCTGTGATCATTCATGGGTCATGTGGTATATTATAATAGGTTCAAAAAGAAGGATATTCCCTATGAACCAAGGAAATAAGCTAAGGATGGATTTGAAGAATTGAATATAGCCCTAATCACTGCTCTAGCGTTGAATAATCCAAATTAGAATAAGTCATTTATCATCTACATAGATGTATCTAACATAACATATAAGAGTACATTGATTCAATGGGATGATAATGGGTATAATCATCCTATCCACTTTGGAAGTAGGAAAATGATTAGTATAGAGGTGAATTATAAAGTTATAGAGATGGAAGAACTAGCCATAATATTTGCTCTCAATAATTTTAGGAACTATCTTTTGGGGCAATAGTTCATTGTTGTTACAAACCATGTTACCCTCAAATATATTGTTAATAATCCAAATCCATCAAGAAGGGTAACTATATGGATTCTCCTTTTGCAAAAAATTGATTTTGACATTTTTGATCAACCACGTAAGAAACATATCAATATAGATGCTCTCTTGAGATCATATAAGGGAGTTGGCTCTAAATATGTAGATGATGAGTTTCTTGATGTAATGTTACTAACAGTAAAAGTTTTTCTAGAGGAATATGTAGATATTTGGTGGTACTTAGCTAATGTCAAGTTTTTGGATGGTGTGATGCTAAGAACGATGAGGAGGATTGGTCAAATTAGTTAGCCCTATTAAAAAATATAGGGAGTTTTATATCAAGTAGGGCTAGATGGGAAGCATCAAGAAGTAGTTGATTATAGAGTTCCATGAATGTGTTTGTGGAGGATACTTCTCTAGGAAGATTACAACGAGAAGGATTTTAGATGTAGGATTTATTGGCCCATACTATTTAAATATTATATGGAGTATTGTAAAATATGCATTTTATGTCAGTATTTCAAGAATATTAGGATAACAACTATATACCCCTTATGTTATATATTTCCTCTTAGGCCCTTTGAGAAGTGGGGAATTGATATTGTTGGACTCCTTCTTGTAACAACACAAATGGATAGATACAACATTATTGTAATAGATTTTTTGACTAAGTGGGTTAAAACTTAGTCAATGAAGTGCCATATAGAGGAAGAAGTTGCATGGTTCATCTATGAACAAATTGTTAGCAAGTTTGGGTGTCTAATGGAGATTATATTTGATCAAGGTACCCATTTTTCAAACAAAGTGGTGGAAGGTTTGATGACTCAATTCACAATCAAGATTAGGAAGGCAAATCAATATAAACCTAGTACTAACTAAAATATGGAAAGAACTAATCATGTTTTATGCTAAATCCTTGTAAAGGATGCAACTTTGCAAGTTGAAACATGGTACAAAAGAATCCATGTGGCATTATGGGCTTATAGGACTATGAACAAGTTAGCCATAGGGTATTCCTCATTCTAGTTGTCATATGGTATTGATCTTCTCATTCTCATAAAATATGATGTACTTTCTATATGGATGATGATATGGAATAGGAAGAATGAAATAAAATCCAAGAAGGATTGGGTGATACAACTACACTAGTTGGACAAAATGCAACAAACAATGCAGGATGAACTATGACACACACACAATACTTCCCGAATCCCTCTTCTTACTATGGTCATTGCACTTGATGCACAATATCTATTTGATAGTGGTATGATAGCATACAATTCTTATATAAAATAATATGTTACAAACACATGGAAACTTGTAATTGATGGTAGCACAATATATGGCACATTGAAATAGAAATAACTATATACAAAATATAAATTTATATGAAAGGCTCACCTGATTTCCTTGTAAGTGAATGCAACCATCCTATTGAGCCTCCACCTCCTATGAATTTTCCCAATAACATGCTCCACACCCTTACTTTGACAATCTTGGCCACACCTTAGACAAAGATGCTCTTTTCTAGCTAGCTTGTCTTGCAAGCTATTCCTCACACATTGGACTCTCTATTACTTCCTTGATCTCCTACCTACTCAAATCAACTTGACTTACCTCCCATGAGAGGTCTCTTCCTTATTTATAAGCTCATGAGAGTTATATATTACATGCACGGAGAACTCTAGATGGACACATGGCAACACTTTCTTTTGGTGTGGAAAACATCCCTTTTAGGATACCACTTTTGGGTAAGATCTAAGGAGGTAGAGGTATCTATTCTACCAAAATTGCTTAGGGATTGCACCTGGCCTACCCCCTTTGATACACTCAAGGATTATGCCTAAAATAACAAAAATACAAACAACACAAGCAAATAAACAAACACAAATGCACAAAAACAACAACAAAGAAAATATAAAAATAGAAAAAATAACAAAACCATACAAAAACACAAAAAATATGGCAAAACTTTTTAGAGATCTTCTTTTTGGACTGTTTCCATAATATCAAAATATTTAAGATATCTTCCTTGGACTTTTCTTATGATCTTTTATAATTACATGAGATAGTCCAAATATCACATGTTTTTAAAGATTATTTTTTGGACTTTTCCTAATATTTACATAATACTTCCAAAAGTACTTTTGATTTCCATTTTGGACTTTTCCTATAATTACATAATACATCCAAAAATACCTTTGACTATCTTAGATTTCTTAAGATTTTATTATTTACAATATATCTCCTTGTGACATAGACAATTTACTATGATCATAACACTTTTACTATTTACTATTACTTTTTACCATGACATGTCCCTATTACAAAATTCTCTTTATACTCCTTTCATATAAATATTTTATTATTTAATGGTTGTTAAAACCTTCTTGATGAAGCTATGCCATTGCAAGTGTCCCAAACAAGCTACCAAGCCACCCCACTTATATTCTACATGCTCCTTGTACTACTACACATGCAAACAACATGAAAAACTTTGATGTCAACAATATTCATTATTAAGATATAAAGCATATAGTTTACAATACCTATATATTGTATTTATTGATGTATTTGTAGTTATAATAAGACTGAATTGAGGCCAGACTATCAAAAACATCTTAGGGAGAAACATAGGTGTTCTCTAACTTGAATTCATAAAACCTTAGACCTAGGCTCACAACCACCCCTATCCTCAAAGTGAGAGGTAAGGCATTATAGATATGATAAGTTGGAGGTCCTTCACAATATCTACCCTCTTACATATGTACACTATTTTACCCATGAAGATGTTGAGATGGTTAGTGCGCACAAGGCAAAAATATGTACTTCCAAGGTTCAAAAACAAGACTTGGTATCCATATCATAGATTGCCAATTAATATGCTAATGACTCAGTTGAAGATAGGTATTTAATATCTTTAGGTTAGTGAGTGACTCAAGGGGGCATAAATGCCCATGCTTATGTAGCATCTACGAACATGTTCACCCGATAATGCTTTAAGCTACAAAAATATTGTTGTGATTCAAACTTGAAATCTTACCCTTATAAATTAGATAGCTAATCATTAAGCCATGTTGATGGTTTGGGATAGGAGAGAGTGACTCTATAGAAGACTACCATACCTTGAAAAAATGAGAGTTGCATGTAAAAATGATTCGTAAAGGGCTTTGAAAAATGGACCTCTTACAAAAAATTAAGAGGACCATCCATTGCACCACAACCAAAGGTTGGATTTTAAGGCATAGAAATATGTAGTTATCCTATAAAATAGTAAGAGGGACATATTTGCCAACCCACTTGCATATTACATAAGCTTACATCCTGTAAATACCAAACATCATACAAAAGATGAAGTTAAGGGGGATCAAACCTATAATGCATGATATAGAAGCCAAACATCTTACCACTGTGCTAACTCATTTGACATAGTTGAAGTTATGCTTAGCCTACATTCAATATGGTGGAGGAAGCATCACATAAAAAGGTAAAATTAGATCAATATGGTGGAGCATGGGAGATTTGAACCTACAACATTCGCGAAGACACTACACCACCTTACGATTGCACCATGTTCCACTAGCATGGCAAAGTTAAAAATAAATATGAATGACACTACTCTAACACCAAAAAAAATTGGTGCATAAAGTAGTTTGGTGGCCAAGAAATTTGGAGGTGGTCCAAAAATTAAAAACACGAAATTAAAATTTCAAATTTTGAATTTTTGAAAAAATTCTTAAAAACTAGTAAACAAAGGGATTTCTTCAATTGCTTCTTTTATTGCCTGAACAAGGATGATACTTTTGCATAACTAAATGATGCATCTTTGGTCCTTGATTTGATACCATGTTGGAATTTCCAATATTTTTAGAAATAATTTAAAATATACATTCACCATAATCATATACAAAATAATAGAGAAGTGATATAAAGAGAGCAAAAAAATAAAAAATAAAAGAAGAGAAAGATAGACAAAATAAAGATAAGGGGTGGGTTATTGCAGGCACAGCCACTATCTCAAATAAAAAATTAATACGATGGATCAAAAATTTGGGGTGTTTATAGTGATATCTAATCCCCAATTAAATGCTAACCTTAAACTGATATGTTTTGACCTAAAGGTTAAATTATAATATATTAAATGTAAAAAACCTTTTAATCAAGGTTAACCATAGAGGTGGTTTAACCAGTATTGCTAAGGGTCAATACATTACAATTGTTTATAGTCTTACATAAAGATTTTTGCATGCTTACTATGGACACTCAATTTTGAGTGCATCATTAAGTCACTAAACTTATCAACATCTTTAACAAATAACCAATCAAACATCCAAATCAAGTCAATAATATTTAAGGTTAAACTAGTAGTATTTATTGCTCCAAAAGCAAAAGTTTTAGGATAGAATTTGTAGAATTGGTAGTGTTTCTACTCACCTAGAAACATTAGCAGTGCTCCTATTGGCCTAGCAGTGCTTCTACTGGCCTAGCAATGCTTTTGCAACTCCTTCAAATTTTATCATTTCCTACCCAATTAGCTCAACACTAGTCATTTGGCACTAGCACTAGATATTTAGCATCATAAATGCTCATGAAGTCAATGCTATTGACTACAATAAAAAGCATGATAGGTAGGCCATCCATTACCCATAAAAACTAGATCATGTTATGCTAACCGCATCCATCGTCACCTTGAGCATATCATGGTCTTGGAACTCATAAAACCATGTAGACGATGCCACATAGTCAATTTTCATGCTTGGAATATTCCTCTAGAAGCCTTCCTTATGGTGTCTTAAAATATTATAAGTCCTACCATTAGGTGAGCCAAAATATGGATATTTTTGATAATGAATCTCTTTTAAATCATGCCTTGAATGAAACATTATTTATAGTGAAGCCCTATAGAAATTATCTCTTATATGCAGTCCTTTTTAGTAATGAAGTTCTTTCAAAATTACTTTTCATAATGGAATTCTATCAATATCACCCCTCATCTACACTTCTAGATAATGAAGCCCACTAGAATTAGACTCCATATGCTAACCTATAATAGTCAAGTTTTACTAGAACAAAGGGGTAGTTGTTGGCATTTTTGAATCCCCATTTATAACCCTCTATCTTAAGTGATAGCAAGCCTTTATCCTCTCACCACAATGTGGGATATCTGCTAGGTTTTTGAGGCTACAATCCTATGTGCAACCAATTGGTTGTGCTCTTCACCCCTTAACTTGTCACTACTTATTTACTATTTTATAATCATGTACTAACTTTGCTTTTGTTTGGCATCTAATTTATTTATTCTCATTCCATTTTTATCATAGTTATAGGTTTTGGCATCAATCAACTTTGTCCTACTATCTTTGTTTAATTGTTATCATCCTGATCATACAATATTTTATCATAATATACTCATCTTATTTTTTTTTAGTGAATAGCTAAATTATTACTATTTGATTATCAATTTTATTGTAGTTGCATTTATTTCTTTTTTATTTTAATTTGGTGTCTTCATCAGAATCCCCACCCCCCTGGTTAGGGATTTTTCATTGAAACCAGTATATAAGTCAAAGTGTCTTCCTTTGAAAGATTCATTATATTATACCTGTAGGTGGAGGCACCACAACATTCTAGTCTTAGTTTGTCATTAAGAAGCAAAAGCACTACTAGTTGGCAAAAGCATCAATGACATTTTTGTCATTGGTCCGATAATCATCATTTTAGCTTTAGTATCCATCTTATTTCTATTTCCTAAACAATGGTTTAATGATGGTAAAGGAAGCTTTGTATTCTCCATTGATCTAGGCAAACCCTTCCATTGCTAACATAGTCTTTTTCTATTTGTCTTATAAGTTTTAGAAAGCAAAAAGTTATCAATGAAAGCATCACCATACAACACTTTCACCTTCCTAACAATGCTTTTACTATTGAGACAAAAATAGATAAAAGGTTCCAATCATGTCTTCATCATTCTAGATTAGGAAAATAGCTTTTTGTTTATTTTACATTTTGTCTATTGTTCTCTAGTTTCTAATTGTTCTTTATAGATCATAAAAAGAAAGAGAAATGAATCACTATCTTTAACAATATTAGGGGTCCATTCATAGTCTTGCATCCATTAAAAAAAAATGGCATAAAGGTTTATTTTGGTTGCATCACATCTTTTGAATCCTTGCTCTAAAAATATGCCATCCTTTATTCATTAAAATTGAAAAGCATATAGTTCGTAGGTCTTGCTTGTTACACTTGTTCAATGCATTCATAGTTAAGATAGAATTAGATTAAAAGTTAAAGTAGTCAAGGAAAGATCTTAGGGAGAAGCATAGGTGTTCTCAAATTGATCCAACAAACATAAAACTTGGGCTCACAATTACCCCTATCCTTGAAGTGAGACATTGCACTAGGAATCTAGCACACTTAGTCTTGCAGGCTAAGTTGGAGTCCCTCATGACTTCTTTGTCTCACACTTACATATAAGAATTCTCATAGGCTTGCTTGTAGGCTACATTAAGAGCACCCATAAGTACTTCATCATTGTCGACCTTGGCCTAATAAGGACATATTATATATTCCAACACTTGGAAGTGGAAAATCGTTGATCTAAACTAGTTTCTCCTATGGTATGATCTCCTTGCTTTGTCTCGAGGTTTGTCTCATGACCAAAATTTTATATTTTTTCTCAATCATTTTCTCTTTGCTATCTCTTGCCATGTGTCTAGTCTCATAAAATTTACAACATTGGAATGCAATATTTTCATTATCCATTTGTTAATCATAATATATTGTGATAAAGGTTTTGAATATCCATGGCAACACA
This sequence comes from Wollemia nobilis, assembly GCA_028583015.1. Lineage (NCBI taxonomy): Eukaryota > Viridiplantae > Streptophyta > Pinopsida > Araucariales > Araucariaceae > Wollemia > Wollemia nobilis. Next base: position 2,993,147 of record JAQPPZ010016901.1, on the reverse strand, counting down.
TAGTCGAGTATATACACCATAAATTTTCTCCTTAGTAGTTGGTCCCTCGTGGATGAATTCCCCTAGAGTACTGCCAATATTCTTCAAAACCTCCTTATTGATAAGATGATATGAAAGTCAAAAATTAACCCACACTTACATTTTAATAGTTTCTATATCTACAAAAAAATTATCACTCCATGTTCTTAAATATAATGTATTTGTCCCCTTAAACCATGGGCTATACCATTATTTTATCTCTAATTTCCAAAGTCGAGAAGATAATGAGAAAAAATCCTTTCAAAAGAAAACTCATCACAAAATTAGATTTTAGTTCCCATTTCCACTTGATCTAATTTTTAATCTCAAAAAAACCAAACCAATATCCATGGAAATTACATATTAACCCTTTCTTTTAAGAATTGTTTTGTTATGCTTGATCATCTCATCCTTCTATGGTCTTTAACTAGGACATTTTCACTTCAATATATCACTTGAAAAACTTAATTTCCTTCAATGTTACATAGCTTTTCCTCATAAGAATATTTCATTTTTTAAAATTTCCTAGAGATCTAGTACAAGAAAAGGTGAGGCCCATTCCTTGCTCACACTTGCTACCTAGTCACATTTCTAGCACTCATTCCATATATGGTATCAATCATTGTTAATTATTTTAAGATTTTTTTTGGTAAGCTGGTTTTTATATTTATAAGTGGGTTTTTTAAGAGGATCCCAAAACCTTATAACAATATAGGTCGTGGCCTTTAACACCAGAATGAGCCTCCTGGGCTGTTACAGCAAAAACTTTCATAATACTTACCAAAATATCAAAGAAGGCCTCATGGGCTATAGGGGAGTCCATCCCATAGATGGAATGGTACGAGCTATAACAAAAAAATAACAGAAAAAGCCAATTCAGGCCTAACACGGACATACTAAACTCAAAAATGATACACTTCCAAGGATCCTCCGTCATGCTTCAGGTTCCTCCTGGTCCTCCTGGGCCTGCCGCCCCTTGTAGCATTTCAGGATCCTCACCATCGCATTTGTGGCCGCCAAGATGTTAGTTGTCATATCCAGAAGAAGCTGATAAGACAAACCTTCCGCTTCACTCTCCGTATCCGAACTGATCTGTTGTTGCGGGTTCTCTTTCTCGATCTTGACCTTCTTCAAGCGTTGAGAGGCCCGGGCAGGAGTAGGAATATCCCCAGTCACCCCACGCTTGGTTGGTCAGCTGCGAGAGGGCCCTTTGAATGGAGATTGCTTGTCATCTCCCGGAGAAGAGTTTCGGGATGGGCTGGAAACCCGCTCCTCATGCCCAACTGAAGGGTTAACCGGGGCCTGGCCTGCCAGAGGCTGCACCACCTGGGGGAGGACGGTTTGCAGAGACATGATGGTAAATCACAACCATCAAACCCTGGTGAATGGGCATGCAAGATGACTTCCTACTCTTTTCTACAGCCAAACCTAGGGAATACGCCAGGTAATCAGGGATACAAACTTGCTTGGCATCTCTGAGGTGGTTTACAAAGCTGATATGGAAACTTCGAAGAGGTTTTTCGGGATCGTCACAAGTAATATACTACAATACAGGAATCATGGCGAGGTTCCAAGGCTCCAAAAGGTTTGACCAAAATAGGGCAGACTTATCCCAACCCAAATTATGCCCTTTGTCTAGGAATTGGTCCAATTCCTCAGCCTAGTTATGGTTGTCACACTAAATGATGCGACCCATGACCTCACAGAGTAGTTCGATAGAGATTCAAAAGTGTAATCCCCGGACAATGACTTCACCTTTATTCCAGGTATCAATAAAGCCTTGGGTAATATCTTCCTCGGGTCCTTGGAATTTCTCAAGAAAAGGAACCAGACCCTTGGCTTTCATAAAGGTCAACGCTTCGTTACACAAGGAGAGCTCGACTGGTTCAATGAAGGGAGTGGCCATGGTAACAGAAAGGTTAGGCAGAGCCCCCGATGAAAGGAAGGGATGATGCACCAGAGAACAAGGATTGAGAACACAGACACCAGCAACAAAAAAAAACCCGATGACAAGGGCAATTAAAAGGACCCAAGCCTTGGACGCTCGACAAGGATACACGTGATGGCATGCAGAGCAGCCCATAATTGTCCAAGGTGGTAATAAAAATGGAAATATGGCAGAGGAAAAGGCTGAGATGGCACTCTTCTCACGTCGCTGCCATGTGTGCCCACACTCACTATGCCCATTGATGATCTCACGCGTGGGCTTGTTGAAAAAGGGAAACCGGATCCACCTCCCAATGGGCCCAGAGACCTGACCAATGAGCAGCCTCCTTTGGGCAAAAAAATCTGATCGAGAATGCACAAATATTTGACAATCGAGCTGATTACAATCCCTTTCATGCCACGTTTGGGGATATCATTTCTAAAAGGGTCGGGTCATCCATCGATGAACCTTGGAACACATCCATCATTATCACCCTTACCTGACTCAGCCTCACAAAGGCATCCAGCTGGAGATAAGATAGGTGGCATGGGGCGAGCTTTGCCACCTCCGATCGCCAACAATTTCCTCCTAGGTGGCTTCATGAACACAATCTTGGTTGGCGGTCCTCTCCACGTCTGTCGGGAAATTTTGACGCCAAACGATGAGGCAGGTGGATAGAAGCCCTTTGTTCGCCATGTGGTCAGCAAGACCGTTACCCTCCCTGAAAGTGTGTCGGACATGAAAGAGGTTGCATCGGAGGAGGAGGTTCCTAGCCTCAGAGATGACGTTGGCCACCTTCCAGGATGGAATTTTGGAGTTAAGCATGTAATTTATAATATTCATCGAGTCCCCTTCAATCACCAGAGGATGAGGGTCCTCCGAGATGAGCTCAAGACCTCGTAGGATCCCCCTAGCTTCCGCAACATGATTGGTCTGGGTCCCCAAGGCTTCGCAATAGGCAAGGATTAGTCTCCCACTATGATCTCTTACAACACCGCCTGCTCCCACTGGTCCTGGATTGCCTCTGGCGGCTCCATCAAAATTTAGCTTTAACCACCCTCTAGGAGGCCTGACCCATCTAACCTCCTTCCTGGATGAAGTCGGATCCTCCTGGGGATCAGGATCCCCATCAAGCTTGAAAGTCCTGAAGATATCTGCCTCAAGACCACCTTTAGGAGTCGGACTGGGGATAAGCTTGGAGTTTTTGATAGCAAAGGCCATGGCTCTATGGGCAATGGAGGGAGGATCCCTAGGAGGACTTCCAAACACCCGACCATTACGCTCCAACCAAATCTGCCATATGAAATGGTGAAAATAAGCAATCCATAGGAAATGAAGCTTCAGGTTCCGAAAGGGATTGGTCCATTGGAAAAAGGCCTCCTTAATAGACTTGGGAGGAATCCATTGAATCTGGAAGGTGGAAAGAATGATGCCAATGACAGAACTGGTGAAGGAGCAATGCAGGAAAAGGTGGTCAGAAGACTCACAGGCTGACTTACACATGTAACACCTATTTGGGATGGCGAAGCCCCTCTTATGGAGGTTATCAATAGTGAGGGCTTTGTTTTGGAAAGTGATCCATGAGAAAAAATTTACCTTGGGGATCAAATGTTTTCTCCAGACCAGCTTGCATGGGAAATTCGCCTTAGGACCAGTACGTAGGAAGTCGTAAGCCGACTTGATCGAGAAAGCTCCGCTATCCGTTCCTCTCCAAATCATACGGTCAGGTCCTCCATTGGAAGGGATAATAGTCATTTGGAGGAGAGAGGAGAGAGCAGTGACCTCCTCAATATGCCCACCCACATCGATGTTCCTCCACTACGGGGATCCGTTCCTCCAAACAATGTAGTCAGCCACCTTCTGCTCATAGTTGGGATCCATCTAGGCTCTAAGATGACCCAGATATACCTCCTGGATGAGAGGGTACTCCAAGATCCATTTGTCCTTCCAAAAATTTATACTCTGACCATCTCCAATGATCCACCTGCCACCGTCCATAATCAGCTGTCACGTTTGGATCATGACCTTCCAGAAAGTCGACCCTCCCATGGGAATACCATCATCGAGGAGAGAAAGGTTGGTCAAGTATTTCTTGTTGACAATTTTGATCCAATCCATCGTGTCATTAGTCATGATCCTCCAAGCATGCTTGGCAACCAACGCGAGGTTCATCATCCCCATCCTTCTTAGGCCAAGACCACCTTGTTCTTTGCTTTTGCACACCGTTTCCTAGGCCACCAGGGGGATTCTGGACTTGTCATCATTTCCTGACCATAGAAACATCCTCTGAATCTGCTCAATCTTACGGTGGACCGAGGCTGGCAGCCTAAAAATAGACATGAAATAGGTCAGGATTCCTTGGAGGTAAGCCTTGGTGAGGGTAACCTTACCAGCTTGGGACAAAAACTTGCCTTTCTAGGTGGATAATTTTTTATGGATGCGTTCCATCACCATGTTCCACATACCCTCCTTGGTCCTACCACAAAATAGGGGGAGGCCGAGATAGGTTGTAGGAAGAGAATCGATAGAGCAACCCAGGATCCTGGCTATCCGAACCTGGTGCCTCACCGGGGTGTTGATGAAGAAAAGCTTACTTTTAATGTAGTTCACCTTCTGACCGACCGCTCGTTCGTAGAGGGAGAGGATCCTCTTGATGTATCTAGCTTGAGCTACTGAAGCATTGGTGGATAGGAGAGTATCATCCATGAACTGTTGGTGGGTAATTGCTTCAATCCCCAAAGCGGGGAGGATGCCAGTTACCTTTCACCGTCGAAGCACCTCCTTGAGAGCTCTCCCCAGGGCCTCTACCAGAATGATGAAAAGAGTAGGGGACAAGGGGTCTCCTTGATGAAGGCCCCTATCACTTTGGAAATATCTGGCTGGGGATCCATTAACCAGGATGGAGAAATAGGGGGTGGAGATGCAGCTGTGGATGAGGTCAACCCAGAGAGGGTGAAAACCAAACTTCAGGAGAATCACATAGAGGAACTCTCTATCCACTCTATCAAAGGCTTTATTCATATCGAGCTTGAGGAACAAAGCAACCTTTTTAGCCATGGAGGCCGAGTGAAGGGTCTCATGAATCGTAATAACCCCATCCAGGATGTTCCTGCCTTTCACCGAACTGCCTTGGCATGGATCAATGAGAAGAGGGAGGATGGGCTTAAACCTATTAGCCATGGCCTTGGTCAGAATTTTGTAGAAAACATTACAGAGGCTTATGGGTCTGTAGTCAAAAAAGGTTCTACAAACGAAGGATTTCAGAATGAGAGCCAGAAAGGTGGAATTGAAACTGCGATGGACAACTCTAGCCGATTGAATCTCTCTGATGGCTTTACACACGTCCTCCCCTACTACATCCCACATGGTTTGGTAAAAATGAGGTGGAAACCCATCCGACCCCGGGGCTTTGTCAGGTTGCATGGAAAAGAGGGCTTCCTTAATCTCCTGAGAGGAGAAAGGTTCCATGAGTTTGGTATTAGCCTCTTGAGAGACACTGCTTGGAATGTTGGCCAGGAGCTCAGCTTGGGCAAGCCGATCACTCTCGAGAGGATTTCCTAGTAAATCTTGGAAGAAAGTCACCGCCTCGGCCCTTATCTCTACAATGTCCTTTGTGGTGGATCCATTACTGCAGTCAACCTCTCTGATTTTGTTGGATCCTCTATGCCGCATGGTGGAGGCGTGGAAGAATCTAGTGTTAGAGTCACCTTCCTTGATCCAAAGATCCCTGGACTTCTACCTCCAGAAGGTTTCTTCCCTTGCAATGATGTTATGATACTCTGCCAGGATGTTCCTCTCTTCTTCTCTGGTGGCCGCACAGTGATCTCCAGCTTCGATTCTTTTTTCTATCTCTTGAAGACGTTTCGAGATGGATTTTTTGCATTCAAAGATGTTCTCGAAGACTTCTTTGTTCCAGACTTTCAATTTTTCTTTTACTGTCTTGAGCTTTTGGGCAAGCTGCAGCGACGCTGATCCCCCACCCTTTTGCTGCTGCCACCAGGAAGTGACTTGACCTTTGAAATCCTTGTGGAGGATCCACATGGATTCAAACCTGAAGGGAGTTTTGAAAGAGGGAGCCTTATCTGATTCGAGGATGATGGGGTTGTGATCCGAACCAATCTTGGGCAAGGCAGACAACGTTGCATCTCCAAAAAAGGGAATAGCTTCTTGAGAAATGAAAAATCTATCTAGCTTCACCTGAATGAGCCCGTTGCCAATCCTCCTGTTGCTCCAAGTGAAAGAGGACCCTTTGAGCTTGATGTCCATGAGCTCGTTGGTGTTAACAAAGTTCCTGAAATCGTCCATGCTTCTATTGCACATATCTAGTCCTCCTTTCTTTTCAGATGGGTGCAGAGGACAGTTGAAATCCCCACCAATAATCCATGGAATGGTGCTGAAATTGCTCCTCATTTGAGTTACAGTTTCCCACATCTCAGCTCGCTCTACAGGAGAGTTTGGAGCGTAGATGTTGGAGAGGATCCACGAGTGATTGGTAGTCTTGGAGTGGAATAAAATGTTAAGGATTCTGTTTGAGGAAGACAATAATCTTCCTTCAACCAGGGTAGGATCCCAAAGGCACATGAGCCCACCTGATGTACCTTGAGCAGGACTGAAGAGAGCCTCCCCTTTGGCCCAAATGGCCTTAGCTGCCTTCTTGGAGGAGAACTCGTCACTTTTGGTTTCTTGAATGACAAAAATGGAGGGATTTGTCCTTTTCTTGAGGTCAGCAGCCACCCTCTGTTTGGCTGCTCCATTCAGTCCTCTCACATTCCATGAGAGGACTTTCATCTCAAAAGTTTAGGGTTTTTCTTGCCTCCCTTCGCTATCTGGAAGGGGGGTTTGGATCCTTGTTTGTCATCCTTCTGAGTGTCGGACTCATCAAAAAATAGTGTTAGCTGAGTTCCGTTGGCGATATTCTCCGCCGCTTCCTTGTTTCTCTGATCATTACCAGAGAGTCTTCCCCTTTTTCGTTCACTGCCAAAGTCGATCACTTGCTTTTTGCTCCTGGTGTTCCTAGGGCTTAGACGCCTAGAAGGACCTCCTTTTTTAGACACTGGAGATAAGGATGGCTCACCCCTCTCCATGCGGGGTGGGGATTTCCTATTGCCTGCAAGATATTCCTCCAAGACGGAGTTCGAGGCACCAAAATCAGGGAAGGTGTGAACCTGAGTAACAGGGTCCTCTGCACGAGAACCGTTTTGAGGTGAGGGTTTTGAGGGAACCTCTTGCTGCTTCTGGATCGGTGAAAGAACTCCTTCTTCTTCATACTCCTGCTCAGGCTGAGCCGAAGGTCCTTCTAGGCCCTCCACCTGGGCTGCCTGAAGGGCAGGGTTTCGCATGGCGTACCTGGGACCCATCGGTTGCTTGTTGAGCAGAGGTTTCCCTTGGTTTCACTGCAGTCCTTTATTCTGCCCTTCCACTCTTTGATTCAGAGCCCTCAAGGCCGGACATTGGGTCTGGAGGTGTCCCTGAGTGCGACAATGAGTACAAAACGTCGGCTTGTTCTCATACTCAATAACTTGCCTCGTGATGAGGGTTGATCCTCTGTACAAATTAATGGCAGTAGGGAGCTCGGTATCCAGGTTGGCGGATATGCAGAACCTAGCTTGTGAAAACATGAGATTTCGAAAGAAAATAGTACTAGGATGTAATGTAAACAAAACTAACTCGATGCATGAAATAAAGCGAATGTAATCGAATCAAAACCGAACGTATAATGAAAAACAGGAGCACAACCCTTTTTATTAATATGATTCCGGTTTCGGTTACATTCCATCTCCGTCCCCTTTACGGGCTAGGAAGATTAGCATGTTCTGGTTACAATCATTTCTAGTAGTCTTCCTTCCGCATGCCCACATTTGAAATGGGCGAGGCCAAAACGTTGACGTCGCTGGTGTTGATGAGTCTTTAACCTTTGCTGCTCCTCCTGCGATCAAAGAAACAACAAAGATGTTAGTAGCACCTGCTGCAAATAAGAAACGTTTATTTTCTGAAATTAATGAAAGATGCATATAAAGATTGATTAAAACAATGGATTGTAGAAATAAAATAAAATGAACTAAAATAAAACCGAAATCATAATGCATAAAATCTCGGTATTATTATTATGCAAAAGAAATACAAATAGAACACTGAGCTTTGTCGACGAATGGATGGATCCATGGATCCGGATTCACGTTCTCCATAAACACCCAATGACCTCCCTCGCAGAAGAAATCACGGATGCAGATGACATGAATCAATGCTAAAATGTTTGGCGGTAAACTAGCAGGGCTTCGCTGCTCAAAACGTTTCTTTTTCTTTTCTTTCTTAGGTGGGAAAAGTCCACCATTTTATAGACCCAGGGGGTCTCTTTAGATAAGCATGCATAAGCGCCATGTGGTGGTCACAGGTGCCATGTGGTGGTCACAGGTGCCATGTGGCGGTCATGTCTTCCCATGAGAGAGGAAAGTCCTCCATGACTTGGGCTTTCATGAATGCCCCTGTGACTGTCCTCTAACGGTCCACGTAATTGACTGACTTCCACTACCAATTGTTTAATGTCCATTTTTAATGGTGATTTTTGTTTGTTTAAAGTCCACTGTCATTTGTTTAAAATCCACCTTCGTTTGTTTAAAGTCCACCTTTAATTGGTTTAAAGTCCGCCTTTGTTGGTTTAAAGTCCGCCTTTAATTGGTTTAAAGTCTGCCTTTATTGGTTAATGTCTGCCCAGGTGCAAAGACGGGAGTTTGTCGCGATATCGCGACGTCACGATTTCGTGACACCCAGGCCTTAGGCTTCCTTTTGGCCTTGGCGTGTCACAATTTTGCGACACCCAAGCCTTTGGCTTCCTTTTGGCCTTGGCGTGTCGCAATTTCGTGACGTCGCGATTTCGTGACACCCAAGCCTTTGGCTTCCTTTTGGCCTTGGCGTGTCGCGATTTCACAACATCATGATTTTGCGACACCCAAGCCTTTGGCTTCCTTTTGGCTTTGGCGTGTCTCAATTTTGCGACGTCGCGAAATCGCGATGTCGCGATTTCATGACACCCAAGCCTTTGGCTTCCTTTTGGCTTTGGCGTGTCGCGATTTCGCGATGTCACAAAATTGTGACACCCAAGCCTTTGGCTTCGTTTTGGCTTTGGCATGTCGCTATTTTACGACACCCAAGCCTTAGGCTTCCTTTTGGCTTTGGTGTGTCGCGACGTCGCGATTTCGCGACACCCAAGCCTTAGGCTTCCTTTTGGCTTTGGCGTGTCGCGATTTTGCGACGTCGCAAAATCACGACGTCACGATTTCGTGACACCCAAGCCTTAGGCTTCCTTTTGACTTTGGCGACAAACTTCAAAGGAAGATTGCCTTTAAAATGACCAACTTCTATCTGGAAAATACATAAAACAAAAGAAAGGTGTCGAAGGTGGACAACCAGAAGAAAGCAAATGGGACATAACCAAAGCACTGTCACGTAATCGGATTGGTGCTGTTTTGGTGTCTACAGATGCCCCTTTTTGGAAAGCGCTGCGGGTGACGCAGTGCTGAGCAAAAATAGATAACCAAAGCACTAGTGATTAGGGTTTCTTAGTAACCTAACCAACTTGTGATGCCCCAAGCATGGAAAGGGGATGCATTCTTGAATCCTTTCTTTTGACGAGCTAAGGAATTTGATTTCAAGTATTAACTTGTTTTGGTGAGGTGTGACTTGAACTTAGACATTGATCAGTCATGAATAGGCAAAGGGCGCAACCTTTTATCCATGGGTAAACCTTGAGTTCATGCTTCGGGAATGCCAAGCGTTTGATCGCGTTTGATCAATTTGTGATTGTTGCTTGTTTACTGCCCCAAGCAGGAGCGTGATTGTCTTTGTCAATGATTCTTTGAATGCATGCCATTGCCTTGATTAGGTGTGTGTTTGTTGATTGGTGACTAAGTGTGACTAAAACACGAGATTTCGAAAGAAAAACAGTACAAGGATGTAATGTAAACAAAACTAACTCGATGCATGAAATAAAGCGAATGTAATCGAATCAAAACCAAACGTATAATGAAAAAAAAGAGCACAGCCCTTTTTATTAATATGATTCCGATTTTGGTTACATTCCATCTCCGTCCCCTTTACGGGCTAGGAAGATTAGCATGTTCTGGTTACAATCGTTTCTAGTAGTCTTCCTTTCGCATGCCCACATTTGAAATGGGCGGGCCAAAATGTTGTCGCTGCTGGTGTTGATGAGTCTTTAACCTTTGCTGCTCCTCCTGCGATCAAAGAAACAACAAAGATGTTAGTAGCACCTGCTGCAAATAAGAAACGTTTATTTTTTGAAATTAATGAAAGATGCATATAAAGATTGATTAAAAAAACGGATTGTAGAAATAAAATAAAATGAACTAAAATAAAATCGAAATCATAACACATAAAATCTCGGTATTATTATTATGCAAAAGAAATACAAATAGAACACTGAGCTTTGTCGATGAATGGATGGATCCATGGATCCGGATTCACGTTCTCCATAAACACCCGATGACCTCCCTCGTAGACTCGTAGAAGAAATCATGGATGCGGATGACATGAATCAATGCTAAAACGTCTGGCGATAAACTGGCAGGGCTTCGCTGCTCAAAACGTTTCTTTTTCTTTTCTTTCTTAGGTGGTAAAAGTCCACCATTTTATAGACCCAGGGGGTCTCTTTAGATAGTCATGCATAAGCGCCATGTGGTGGTCATAGGTGCCATGTGGCGGTCATGTCTTCCCATGAGAGAGGAAAGTCCTTCATGACTTGGGCTTTCATGAATGCCCCTGTGACAGTCCTCTAATGGCCCATGTAATTGACTGACTTCCACTACCAATTGTTTAATTTCCATTTTTAATGGTGATTTTCGTTTGTTTAAAGTCCACTGTCATTTGTTTAAAATCCACCTTCGTTTGTTTAAAGTCCGCCTTTAATTGGTTTAAAGTCCGCCTTCGTTGGTTTAAAGTCCGCCTTTAATTGGTTTAAAGTCTGCCTTTATTGGTTAATGTCTGCCCAGGCACAAATACGAGAGTTTGTCATGATATCGCAATGTCGTGATATCGTGACGTCGTGATTTCACGACACCCAGGCCTTAGGCTTCCTTTTGGCCTTGGCGTGTCACGATTTCGTGACACCCAAGCCTTTGGCTTCCTTTTGGCCTTGTCATGTCGCGATTTCGCGACGTCGCGATTTCGTGACACCCAAGCCTTTGGCTTCCTTTTGGCCTTGGCGTGTCATGATTTTGCGACGTCGCGATTTCGTGACACCAGAGCCTTTGGCTTCCTTTTGGCTTTGGCGTGTAGCGATTTCATGAGCATAAGTCCGCCTTTAATTGGTTTAAAGTTCGCCTTTATTGGTTAATGTCTGCCTAGGCGCAAATACGAGAGTTTGTCACGATATCGCGACATCGCGATTTTGCGACGTCACGATTTTGCGACACCCAGGCCTTAGGCTTCCTTTTGGCCTTGGCGTGTTGTGATTTCGCGACATCGCAAAATTGCGACGTCGTGATTTTGCGACACCCAAGCCTTTGGCTTCCTTTTGGCCTTGGCATGTCGCGATTTTGCGATGTCGCAAAATCGCGACGTCGCGATTTCATGACACCCAAGCCTTTGGCTTCCTTTTGGCCTTGGCGTGTCGGGATTTCGCGACACCCAAGCCTTTGGCTTCCTTTTGGCTTTGGCGTGTCGCGATTTCACGACATCGTGAAATTGCGATGTCACGATTTCGCGACACCCAAGCCTTTGGCTTCCTTTTGGCTTTGGCGTGTCATGATTTTGCGATGTCACGAAATCGTGACACCCAAGCCTTAGGCTTCCTTTTGGCTTTGGTGTGTCGCGATTTCGCGACGTCGTGAAATCGTGACATCGTGATTTCGTGACACCCAAGCCTTAGGCTTCCTTTTGGCTTTAGTGTGTCGTGATTTCGCGACACCCAAGCCTTAGGCTTCCTTTTGACTTTGGCGACAAACTTCATAGGAAGATTGCCTTAAAAATGACCAACTTCTGTCTGGAAAATACATAAAACAAAAGAAAGGTGTCGAAGGCGGACGGCCAGAAGAAAGCAAACGGGACATAACCAAAGCACTGTCACGTAATCGGATTGGTGCTATTTTGGTGTCTACAGATGCCCCTTTTTGGAAAGTGCTACGGGTGACGCAGTGCTAAGCAAAAATAGATAACCAAAGCACTAGTGATTAGGGTTTCTTAGTAACCTAACCAACTTGTGATGCCCCAAGCATGGAAAGGGGATGCATTCTTGAATCCTTGCTTTTGACGAGCTAAGGAATTTGATTTCAAGTATTAACTTATTTTGGTGAGGTGTGACTTGAACTTAGACATTGATCAATCATGAATAGGCAAAGGGCGCAACCTTTTATCCATGGGGGAACCTTGAGTTCATGCTTTGGGAATGCCAAGCGTTTGATCGCGTTTGATCAATTTGTGATTGTTGCTTGTTTACTGACCCAAGCAGGAGCGTGATTGTCTTTGTCAATGATTATTTGAATGCATGCCATTGCCTTGATTGGGTGTGTGTTTGTTGATTGGTGACTAAGTGTGACTAAAGCACGAGATTCCGGAAGAAAAATAGTACTAGGATGTAATGTAAACAAAACTAACTCGATGCATGAAATAAAGCGAATGTAATCGAATCAAAACCAAACGTATAATGAAAAATAGGAGCACAGCCCTTTTTATTAATATGATTCCGATTTCGGTTACATTCCATCTCCGTCCCCTTTACGGGCTAGGAAGATTAGCATGTTCTGGTTACAATCGTTTCTAGTAGTCTTCCTTCCGCGTGCCCACATTTGAAATGGGCGGGCCAAAACGTTGCCGTCGCTGGTGTTGATGAGTCTTTAACCTTTGCTGCTCCTCCTGCGATCAAAGAAACAACAAAGATGTTAGTAGCACCTGCTGCAAATAAGAAACGTTTATTTTCTGAAATTAATGAAGGATGCATATAAAGATTGATTAAAACAACGGATTGCAGAAATAAAATAAAATGAACTAAAATAAAACCACAATCATAACGCATAAAATCTCGATATTATTATTATGCAAAAGAAATACAAATAGAACACTGAGCTTTGTCGACGAATGGATGGATCCATGGATCCGGATTCACGTTCTCCATAAACACCCGATGACCTCCCTCGCAGAAGAGATCACGGATGCGGATGACATGAATCAATGCTAAAACGTCTGGCGGTAAACTGGCAGGGCTTCGCTGCTCCAAACGTTTCTTTTTCTTTTCTTTTTTGGGTGGGAAAAGTCCACCATTTTATAGACCCAGGGGGTCTCTTTGGATAGGCATGCATAAGCGCCATGTGGTGGTCACAGGTGCCATGTGGCGGTCATGTCTTCCCATGAGAGAGGAAAGTCCTCCATGACTTGGGCTTTCATGAATGCCCCTGTGACAGTCCTCTAACGGCCCACGTAATTGACTGACTTCCACTACCAATTGTTTAATGTCCATTTTTAATGGTGATTTTCGTTTGTTTAAAGTCCACTGTCATTGGTTTAAAGTGCACTTTCATTTGTTTAAAGTCTACCTTTAATTGAATTGTTTAAAGTCCACTTTCATTTGTTTAAAGTCCACCTTTAATTGTTTAATGTTCGCCTTTATTGGTTAACGTCAGCCCAAGCGCAAAGACATGAGTTTGTCGCGATATCGCGACGTCGCGATTTCGCGACACCCAAGGGGGTGGATTTCGCGACATGGGGGGGTGACCCAAGCCTTAGTTTTGGCCTTGGTGTGATTGCGACCCAAGCCTTAGGCTTCTTTGCCTTGGCGTGTCAGATTGTGAGATCCCAAGCCTTTGCTTTTTGACTTGCGTGTCGTGATTTGGTCGTGACACCCAAGCCTTGGCTTCCTTTTGGCTTTGGTGATTCTGTCGGTTTGGGGGTTGGGGGGGACACCCAAGCCTTAGGCTTCCTTTTGACTTTGGCGACAAACTTCATAGGAATATTGCCTTTAAAACGACCAACTTCTGTCTAGAAAATACATAAAACAAAAGAAAGGTGTCGAAGGCGGATGACCAAAAGAAAGCAAACGGGACATAACCAAAGCACTGTCACGTAATCGGATTGGTGCTGTTTTGGTGTCTACAGATGCCCCTTTTTGGGAAGCGCTGCGGGTGACGCAGTGCTAAGCAAAAATAGATAACCAAAGCACTAATGATTAGGGTTTCTTAGTAACCTAACCAACTTGTGATGCCCCAAGCATGGAAAGGGGATGCATTCTTGAATCCTTGCTTCTGACGAGCTAAGGAATTTGATTTCAAGTATTAACCTGTTTTGGTGAGGTGTGACTTGAACTTAGACATTGATCAGTCATGAATAGGCAAAGGGCGCAACCTTTTATCCACGGGGGAACCTTGAGTTCATGCTTCGGGAATGCCAAGCGTTTGATCGCGTTTGATCGATTTGTGATTGTTGCTTGTTTACTGCCCCAAGCAGGAGCGTGATTGTCTTTGTCAATGATTCTTTGAATGCATGCCATTGCCTTGATTGGGTGTGTGTTTGTTGATTGGTGACTAAGTGTGACTACCCCCTCAAGCGACGAATCGATGAGGGAATGACCGCCATGAGAAAAGCGACGAGTCGCTTGACCCGAGGTGACTTAGGTGAGGGTGCCTTCAGATGTTTTTCCATTGAATGTGCAAGCATTTTTCTGACTTTTGGACCTATTTTTGGTGGGTAAAAACCCTTTTGGTGATGCCAAAATGGGGTGAAAGTGTCAACAATCCATCGTCCCGTGGAGAGGTCCGGCTATGTTAGCCTTCTTAGGGAGTAGAATAGTGACCATTTGTGCCCCGACATCGATTTTCTATGCCAAGAGGTTAAGTGTAAGAGTATTGTGTCCGGCAATGATTGATGGTGATGGATGCATGCTTATGGTAATGGATGTATATGGTATGATAAATGCAATTGTTTTTTATTTATATGTGATATGCAAAATGTAATGGATGAAATGAATTTGTGTTGTTTGGTTAGGGCACCATAGACTGTTTAGGACTTTGTTATTTTGTTTTTAGGCGATTACTGTGGTAGATGACTTTGTATGTATGCATGTGGTTTTTTTGTATTTCTGATGGTATTGTAAGGATGAAAAGTAGCGCAGTTGGTTTAGAAATGTAGCTAAGGTTTTCTGAGACTCAGACGGTTTTAACTCACTAGCCATGACTGTACTTTATCTTACAAGACTTTTGAACAAGGTATGAATCGGACTTGTTTTTGACCAAGTTATTTCACATCCCTGTGTGTGCAATTGAGTTCATTTATGTGGTATTCATCAGGATACCGCCAGTGCCAGATAGGCTGTCAACCAAACCTGTACTGAGGATCACCTAATTAGCTCCACTAACTCCTTTGTTGTATTTAGATAGATTAATCTGCGTTGCTTTCTAGGATACCATAAGCTAGCTCATCCACATGCAAACATTGATCTGTACACGAGTTAATGTGACAGATATATCGTCGTGCGGGTAGGATACCACCATTGCCAGATAGGCTATCAACCAAACCTGTAATGAGGATCACCTAGATGGTTTTCGAATGCTGAGAATTCCAGGGATTCAAGTTCAGGTTATTTGTTGGCTGAATGATTTGGGAGACTTGCTCGTCTATATAGTGACGAAAATCACTGTTTATTTTCTATTAATTTTTTTCTTTGAGCAAGGATTTGGGATAGTGGTGATAACCACTGTTAGTTGATTTTGTATTTTGAGCAGTGTTAGTTTGGGCTTGTGAATGGCCTTGATCCTTGTGGCCTTGGGGATGACTACCCATCCTTTGTAGGGACGTGTAGTACGAATCCTTACGACTTTGGGAACAAAGGGGGTGATGGAGATTATGAAGTAAGGGCATTGATCTTTTAGGCCTTGGGGATGACTACCCATCCTGGTTAGGGGCGGATAGTACGAATCCTTACAACTTGGAGACCAAAGGTGAATGGAAAGTGTTAGGATGATGATTTGTTTGAATTTTGTTTGTGAATGGCATTGATCCTTTTGGGTCTTGGGGATGACTACCCATCCTTGGCAGGGACGTGTAGTACAAATCCTTACAACTTTGGGAACCAACTATGATTGGGATTTGGTAGTGGTAAAAACCACTGTTTATTAAGGTGAATGGATAGGAAAGAGCTCGTCCTTTTGTCAATTCTCAGCATTCTGGAACCATTCGCACAGGGGGATGAGCAAGATAACCGTTTCACTTATGGTGACCTGGATTACTGCGCAGGTTTCATCTTTCGTTCACACAACTTGGAAATTTTTATGTGTTTTAATTTGTGTTGGGATGCTACGTAACAAGGCGTATTTCAAGTGTAACTTTACCTTCGTAAAATCTGTCTGACTCCGTACATTACGTGGCTAAAGAGCAAAATGATGACTGAATTACGAAAACTCTTGATACATTAGAAGACCACTGACTCTAGTGTGGTAAAAAGTAGTGAATGGCATTTTTGTTTGTTGTTTTATAAAATGGAACAATGTGGAACCAGATGGACTAGCAGAGCAATTACAGCCTATGGTGCCTTTGACCTGTACAACCACAAATATGCAATGTATGGATGCAATGGTTAATGCAGCTATGTATTTTTGTTTTTTTGTATTTTTGATGGATTGATTTTTGTGAATATGAAGATGAGATGCGAGAAGCGCTTTTTATTGATGAATTTGAACATGCCTAGAAATGAGATGCAAAATTTTGTTGTTTTTGATGATTTTATTGTTTTTGAATTTTTTTATTTTTATTTTTGACCAAGCGATTGTGGGGATCCTTGGAGCATTTTGGGATTGACCAAGCGATTATAGGAATCCTTGGAGCATTTTTGGGGTGACCAAGTGATTGTGATAATCCTTGGAGCTTTTGGGGTGACCAAGTGATTGCGATAATCCTTGGAGCTTTTGGGGTGACCAAGTGATTGCGATAATCCTTGGAGCTTTTTGGGTTTTGACCAAGTGATTGCGATAATCCTTGGAGCATTTTGGGGTGACCAAGCGATTTTGATAATCCTTGGAGCATTTTTGGGGTGACCAAGCGATTGCGATAATCCTTGGAGCATTTTGGGATTGACCAAGCGATTTTAGGAATCCTTGGAGCATTTTGGGATTGACCAAGCGATTTTAGGAATCCTTGGAGCATTTTGGGATTGACCAAGGATTTTAGGAACCTTGTTGGGTTTGGGAAAGCGATTTTAGGAATCCTTGGAGCATTTTGGGATTGACCAAGCGATTTTAGGAATCCTTGGAGCATTTTGGGATTGACCAAGCGATTTTAGGGAATCCTTGGAGCATTTTTGGGATATGGCTATCTTAGATATGGAATGGTCACAAATGACTGATATTCAAGGGTTCTGTTTCCTTGATTCCATCAAGAGAGGCTAGTCGGTACGTCCCGGGTCCTATTTTGCTATCAATGACATATGGACCTAACCAATTTGCCGTGAACTTGTCCCTTAGGTGGGACGGCAAACTAGAGTTCTGTTGGTTTTCCTTCAAAACCAAATCACCAACCCGAAAGTCCCTTAGGTGAACTTTCATGTTGTAAGCTTTCTTAAGTCGCTCTTGATATATACGTAAATGCTCGAGAGCATTAACGCGTCGTTCATCAAGCAACGTAAGCTGGTCTAACCGGGCCTGCCGCGCAGTGTCATCATCGATGAACTCCTGCATTGATATGCGCAGGGAAGGAATTTCCAACTCTAGAGGCATGACTGCCTCGGAGCCATACACGAGCGAAAATGGAGTAGCCCCAGTGGGCGTCCGAATGCTAGTGCGATAAGCCCAAAGGGCAAGTGGAATTTTGATGTGCCAATCCTTATGACTGTCTGCGACCGTCTTTTTAAGGATGGCAACTAGCATTTTGTTTGACGCCTCTGCTTGCCCATTTGCCTGCGGATAATAGGGTGTCAAAAAACTATGCTGAATTTTGTACTTTGTGGTCAAAGCACGCACGTCTTTGTTCTTGAATGATGGCCCATTATCCGAGATTATTTTGGATGGAATACCAAAATGACATATGATGTTATGCAAAATGAACTCCACAATGCGGGGTCCTGTCGTAGAGGTCAGCGAAATTGCTTCCACCCACTTGGTAAAATACTCTGTGGCCGTTATGATAAACGTGTGATGGCCTGACGATGCAGGGGAGATCTTTCCAATTAGATCGAAGCCCCACTGCAAAAATGGCCAAGCAGACTGGACTGTCTGCAAGGCCTAGGAAGGTACATGCATCAAATTGGCATGATGTTGACACTTCACGCACTTCTTGACATATGCGCAACAATCTCGCTCTAAAGATGGCCAATAATAGCCCATGCGAAGAATGCGCTTTGCAATGGCCATACCACTGAAGTGGCCACCACATGTACCATCGTGCGCTTGGGCGACTGCCCAAGTGGACTCTTGTCTGGTCCAAGCAACGAAGGAGGATCCCTTCATAGCTGCGACGATACAAAATGTCTCCTATCAAGACATACTTAGCCGCTTTCTGCTTGAATGTTCGTTTTGCGGCATGCGTCAATCCAAGCGGGAGATTACCTAACTTGAGGTAGTCTCTAATGGGTAAATACCAGTCTTGTTGATCGAAAACCTCGACAGTATGAACAGCCAATCCCTCTTGAAGTTCATCCCTAACAAATGCTGAGCGGGATAGAACTTGTAAGAACAGCGTTGTGTTGCTATTAATGGGAGTAGGGGAGAATAAGGACCCCTAGTTGGCATGTTTCAGACGATCGTGGATTCGAGAGAACTTATCCGAGGATGGTTCAATCTGGATCATGTGGATTCCCGACGTCAAGTCAGAGCTTGCACGCTCCATCGTGGATTGCGATAGGGTTTTGACTTGAATGGTTGTCATATCACCAGAAAGGTCTTGCGGGATTAGTGACCCCAAGGAGGCCATTGTGTCCGCAAAATGATTCGATGACCGAGGGAGTGCCTCGATGTCGTACCATTCAAGTTTTGCCAAGAATTTGTCCACAAGGGCTTTATAAGCCTGCAGAACTGGGCATTTGCATTGGTATACCCCTTTGACTTGATTGACGATTAACAGCGAATCACCAAAGATGTTTAGTCATTTGATGTTCATGGCGATTGTTGTCTGAAGACCTATGAGCAAGGCTTCATACTCTGCATTATTGTTGGTGCATGGGAAATTTAATTTAAATGACAGGGGCATTGGAGCGCCCTGCGGTGTGAAGAATACTATTCCCGCGCCACCACCTTGCTCACACTTAGAACCATCAAAAAATAAGGTTATGTCGGCCTGTGACTCAGGCTCATCAGAATCTGGCGATTCTGAGACATGGAAGACCCCATCATCGGGTAGTTCTATGACTAGAGGCTGATCGTCTTCAAGAGGAGCCTCTGCTAGTTGATCGGCTATGACCTGTCCTTTGATAGATTTCTGTCCAATAAACTCTATGTCAAATTTCGTCAACAACATGATCCATTTTGCCGTGCGACTACTATGATAAGTACGACTCATCATGTATCGCAATGGATTCTCCTTAGACACAACATACGTAGTGTTGCTCAACATGTAGTGGCGTAGCTTCTTGGTAGCAAACACCACTGCCAAGCAGAGTTTCTCGACGTATGCATAGTTAAGTTCATAACTGACCAGGGTGCGGCTAAGATAGTAAGTAGCCTGTTCTTTGTGAAGTTCATTCTTCTGGGCCGACATGGCGCCCGAGTGCCACCTCGCTAGGCTGAGATGTATAAGTAGAACGACACTCCTGGTCTAGGTGGTGCCAATACTAGCGGCGAAGCCAAGTATTGTTTGATGTCATCAAAGGCTGACTGGCACTCGTCATCCCAGTGAAATGTAACCCCCTTGTGCAATAATTTGTTCATGGGTCGACACTTGTCAGATAGCTACGCTATGAAGCGCTTAATCGACGCGACCTTTCCTTGCAGACTTCTGAGCTGCTTAATAGTAGTTGGGGGAGCCATTTCAAGGATTGCCTTGACTTTCTTTGGGTCCACCTCGATGCCTCGCTTTGAGACTATGAAACCCAAGAGTTTTCCAGATGTGACGCCGAATACGCACTTCTTGGGATTCAGTCGACCTTATGCTCCATGAGGCGATCGAGGATCTTGCTTAAGTCACCGAGATGATCTGAGCGCAAAAGAGACTTGGCTAACAAATCATCCATGTAATCTTCCAAAGTTTTATGCATGTAATCATGGAAGATGTACGTCATGGCACGTTGGTAGGTGGCGCCAACATTTTTAAGGCCAAAAGGCATGACCTTATAACAAAATGTCCCCCAAGGCATTGTGAACGCCGTTTTGAGTTGATCCTCAGGATTGATACGAATCTGATTGTATCCCGAGAAACCATCCATGAGGGATAGCATTTCGTGACCTGCTGTAGCGTCTACCAACGCGTCGATGCTTGGCAAGGGGAAATCATCCTTAGGACTCGCTTTGTTTAGATCTCAAAAATTAGTGCATATGCGAATCCTCCCATCGGGCTTTTTGATGGGCACCATGTTGGACAGCCATGGCGGATAATCCACGCAGATGACAAACTGTGCATCCAACAGCTTTTGCAATTCATCTTTGACCATCAAGGCCACTGTTGGGTGCATCTTACGTAGTTTTTGCTTAACTGGCTTGATTGTCGGGTCAAGCGTTAAATTATGCATGACTAGCTACGGATCTAGCCCCGGCATGTCTCTGTATGACCATGCAAAAACCTCCTTCTTCTCTTTGAGAAGGGCAATGTAGTCGGCTTGCTCTTCAGGGGATAAGCTTACCCCCGACTTGATAATCTGTGGATTCATTGGGTCTAAGCCGATGTCTACGTCGATCGTCTCCTCGACTGACATGTGGGATCCGTCCTCCAACTGATGTGGAGTCGGGATCAAATGGATATCATTAGCTGAGTTTAAATCTACGTTTGGAACCTCGGGTCCCTCTTCGGCCTGAAAAATATCTTGAGTTGTCCCTGAGGTAAAATGAGGCATCTTACCGAAAGGCCAGTACTCTGATGGGTAGATAGGTGAATTGACGCGATCCCAGTCGATGGCATCTATGTCTAGATGCAATGACCGTGCTGGATCGGCCGGATTGCGGATGGGTGCGGTCAAATCAATGGAGATCATGTGGATGAAATGAATTTGGTCTCCATTACCGTGGGTGTGATAACTCGAACATTCTGGATGCTCCCTATGCTCTGGATCTGGCTCTGTAGGGACGGGCATGAACGGATCGGCCCTATGTGTTGATAGGAAGACAGGGTCTTCCCTCGGCACTGATGTCATTATAGGGTCTCGGGGTGGACGGTGCTCGTCGTGAACTTGGAGCCATTGATCCAACACTTGGTCCCACCCTACTGGGTCTATGTACCATTCATGCCCTAACCTTATGCCTAGTTGTGCCATCAGTTCTTCATGAGTTACAGGGTGATTGTGCCATCGCGCATGATTAAGATATTCCATCTCAGTTTCATCTATGTAATCATTGTCGGTGATCCAAAGGCCCTCATTGGCCCCGACAGCTGTTTGCGCCATATTATGCTCATCTTGTTCGAGCAAATTAATCTGATCCCATTGCGGTTGTTCCACACTCGGTGGGGGGACCTGATTCTCTTGACATTGCACTGGTTCAATTGGAACCTCTAAAGGGAACAATTTCGAAAAGATATCTGGACACTTGTTTATGTTCTCCTTGGAAGTTAGTGTCCGAACTTTCACCTCTCTCTATCAACGGAGAAGGGTTATTGATGTTACCAAGGGTGGTTGTTGACCATGGGAGATAATCTCCCAATGTGTACGTTGTGTTCGGGTTGGCATAAGGATCTGATGCCAATCCACCCTTGTTGCCTATTCCTAGGCCTTGCATGTTTTCCACCAAGATGTCTAAGGGCAAGGGGTGGTTGAACCCTACTCCCGACTTATCATAAGGCATTTGATATCTTGGCTGGCAAAGGACACGCACCCCTTGCTCATACCTACCTAACCCGTATCCGTGCCAATTGCATTGGTCGAGATATCTCAGAGCGAAGTCCGGGTTCGACAGATAATTGACATTTTTGGCAAAAGGCTCTTCGTCCTCGTCCTTTTGCTTGCATGGTTCGATACCATGATCAAGGCCCCCATACACAAAATTTGTCTGGTTTGGTGGGTAACCTAAAGGAACAACTGTCCCTATGGGAAGGCGAGGTCTCCCCATGTCCTGCACTGATTCTAGCGTGGGCGTTGCTACAACATTCTGCACTAGATATTCTCCCAGGCCCGTACTGGCCATTTCAACAGTAATTGTTGACGATTGAGAGGGAGGAAATGGAAGGCCTTCCTGAGTCCATTCCATGTTGGGTGGATTAGGAGCCTCAGCTTCCATTGTGCTAGGTATTTCTTCTATTGAGACAGTTGATATCGTTGGCAACACCTCTTCTAGGGGTTGAGCCTCTTCCAGGATCTGTTTTCCTTTGTCCTTCTGTTTAGCCATGACAGGTGGCGTTGGTGGTGAAGGAGCAGATGATGAAGATGCACTTGGCTGGGGTTTTGATGGATTAGTCACCAGTGGTGCCCGTGGCATCGGACCCTGTCTAGATGGATTTAACTAGAAATCCAAGTGCGTCGATGGGAGGGTTGATTGCGGCATCAATTGCACTATATTGCAATATTTGAAGGGTTCTAAGTCCATCGGGACTACATGTATTTCTCCTTCAAATGCATACTTTAGACACTGGTGAGCTATCGAAGGGACACACTTCATGTCCCTGATCCATGGTCGCCCTAGCAATATGTTGTATGCCATCTCGCCTTCCAAAATGTGGCACAATGTGGGTATCGTCTTTTGTCCTACCTGGATGGGTAGAACAATTGTGCCGACTGTCGAGCATATTGCATCGTTGAATGCTCGCAGTGTGTATGTGGAAGCCGTGATATGAGAGGCTGGCAGCTTCAGATGTTTTAATGCTATAGTGGTAATGATGTTACTAGGACGAGCCAGTATCTACCAACACTCTCTTGTACGGGATCCCGTTGACCCGCGCGATAACGTGCAGGGGTGGATCTGCCATGTCATTCGATACTATTTTAACTTCATCCTCTCTGAAGGTAATGACTGGCTCCGTACATCGTTTTACATGTCCTACGAAGT
Source organism: Wollemia nobilis (assembly GCA_028583015.1). Classification (NCBI taxonomy): domain Eukaryota; kingdom Viridiplantae; phylum Streptophyta; class Pinopsida; order Araucariales; family Araucariaceae; genus Wollemia; species Wollemia nobilis. The sequence continues at coordinate 2,970,092 of JAQPPZ010016901.1, read as the reverse complement.
TATTGAAGGAATTTGCTTCGTGAGGCTGTAACTCGATGGCTTTCAAAATTTCCATGAGAGCTTCTCGATGGGGCGCTGACTGTTGTATAAGCTCATAAATGGAAAGCCTAGCCGATGTGGTCCGCAAACTCTGCGTGAGTTTGGTCCGTATCGTGACCTCGGGTCTAGGCGGAGGCAATTGCACAGTGTGTTGTTGAGGTTGCGACGTTGAAGGAACTTCTCTTGTAGCTGCCTCCGGGGCAGCTCCTGGGTATTTCTTGTTCCTGGTTACTATGCTGATCATTCCCACATATCCTTGCATGGGGAGATTCTGTCGCACCTCATTGACCTGAAGAGGTTTTTCCTATGCCTCGTGGGCAGGCAAAGGGTCCTTGAATACCCCCATCTGTTGATTATTTGGCGCTATGGGGTTGTCCACTGCCAATGTTTGATTATCAATCAAATCTTGTATCAATCCCTTGAATTTCCAACATGCGTTTAGGTCATGTCCCCTTCGCCTGTGGAACCTACAATATAAATCCTCCCTGTATCCCTTAGGCTTGGGAGCGTTAGGATCTATGTTTTGGATTTCTGGAAGGGTGATTAGATTTGCCGCTGACAAGCGGTCAAATAAGGAGTCCCTGGACTCCGTATAAGGGGTGAATTGTCGCCTAGGGCGACGCTACTGATTTTGCTCCTATTTTTTATTTTCTCTTTCATAATTAGGAGGCACTTGCTGATAATTAGCCTTTTGAGGCTGTATTTCTTGCACAGGCTTGGGGACATTTATCGCAACTTGATTAACCGCAGCAGGTTTTGGTTGCGTAGTCCCTGTCTTCGTATTTTTGTTCCACTCTTTCTTTTTGGGCTTGGTGATTTTGCCCTCTTGTATTTTGATCTCTTCGATAACTTTGGCTTGCGCCAAAGCTTCTTCTAAAGTGGCATATTGCTACAGCTGCAATAGCCCAGAGATCGATCTCAGACAACTCCGTGCAAACATCTGTGTGAGGTCGGACATAGGGGGAAGGTAAGGTAGCTTAGAAAGCAGAGCCCTCCATCGATTCCCGTAAGCCACCATTGTCTCTTCCTCATATTGCCTGAGGTTGGCCAGATCACTCAGTGATGCCTTCTTCTTGGTGTTGAAGGCAAAGCGTTCCAGGAACGCATCTACTAATTGATCTAAGTTATTTATGCTATGCTTCGACAACTGTGTGAACCAATCCGAGGCAGGACCTACGAATGTGGTTATGAATGTCCTTAGCAACAGCGCATCATTATCCTGAATGCCAAAGCATTGGCTCAGGAATCTTGTTACGTGCTCTTGAGCATCCTCTTCACCCTTAAAGACTGCCAACTGAGGCAACTTGAAATGTTCGGGATAAAGAGGTGTGGGCACTGACGGATGCACCGGATGACTGCGGAGTTGTCGTAACGTGGGCTTTTGGTGCCCAGAAGCTTTAGTCTCCATAGACTCCAAATGCTCTAATAGCGCTTTGTATGCATCGAAAGATTTTATCTCTTCCTCTTTTGTTTGCTCCCGTTGTGAGTTGTGGGAGACTGGAGGCCTATGGGGGGGTGGCCGAATGGCAGCCCTCCCGCCTTGATAGGGCATTTCGGCCCATTCTTCTTCTGGTTCATACTCCTCATAAACTTCTTGAGGAGTCTCTAGGCGAGACCTATGACCCTGAGTGAGTCCCCGCTGAGGGTACCCATCGTTGTTTCGGGGAGTGGCCTCCCTCTCAGGTCTATGGGGTCTCGAAGGCAACTCTTGGCGAGGTCTCGGAGACCTATCCTGCACCATGGGATTATACCTCTCATATTGTTCTACTTTTTGAGTGTGAGGGGTTGGCACCCTCTCGGGTAGTTTGTAAAGCAGCTCATTCGCTTCGCGCTGAATGCGCTCTTTGTTAAGGCAGTATAAGTGCTCTAACTGCTGATGATCTTGCTCAAGCCGCGTGATCTGGGCTTGGCGGGCAGCATGTCTAGCGACTGCTAATTCACTTTGATCTGCCATCTTGGGCTTAGGGGGCCTGTATGCCTCTCCTATGTATTTGCCTTGGTCGTGATGATCCAAGATTTCAATGGGTCGCTTCCCTCTGTCGAGGTTGGCGACATTTACTTGAGGCTCTGGCCTTAATGTGTGATCATGATATCTAGTAGGTGCGAAAGCGCAAGGCTCCCACGTTGTATGTTGCTCTCGAGGAATGCGATGATCTTCCTCGTACTCCCTTTCATGGGTGTGAAAGGGGTGGGCGGAGTTAGCTCACCCTGTGTGGAGAGCCCTGCGCTCTGGGTTTTGTCTTTCAGTTCTAATAATGATGGGAGGCAAAGGAGAGATGCCATATTCACGTTGTCTCTCCTCATGGACACTGTGCCTCTCTAGCACTTCATTGCACGGTGGCCACTCATATCTAGCCTCAAAAGGCGGTCTTCTATTTGCGTTGAGTGCCACATGTAAAGGTTCTTCCCGAAAGGGGCTATTCTGAATGGGCGTATCCCCTAGAGGGGTGTCCCTATAATTCCACCTAGACATGGAATGATGTGGATTCTCTTGTGGCCTAGACCGCCAAGGCGGTATGACCAAGTCTTCAGGACTAAAGCGAAGGCGACTTGTGCCCGCTTCTTGTGCACCTTCCGGAGCTTCTGCCCTTGATTGGGCTTGGCTACGGGTGTACACCATTGTGGTACCTTTCTACTAGCTAAGCAGATTTTTATCTTTTTGTTTATGATTTTTGATTTTTTTTTTGTTACACTAAGCAGAAATGAACACACACATACACAAACGGTGATTATCTCTTTTAAAGATTAATGGTGTGTCCTAGACTGGTTTTAGTGCGTTTTGATGATTTTGTTTTGTTTTTGAAAGTTTTGAAGAACGTTTAAATGCATAATGAAGGCTCATATAACTCCCATAAATGGTCGCCCCTTCAATATACCAACCAGGCCGATATACCAACCTCTCTATATACCCGCCCTTACGAGAGGGAGACTATAGGTACGTGAGAGCAGATGGTACGTGGTACGTAGGCGGTACGGAAGGGGGATTGTCCTGTTAATGGCACCTACCATAGAAGACTTATCCTCGTGCGCTGGGAATCACCCCAGCAACACTCGATCAGCTTTCGTCAGGATTTACGCCTAACAACAGTGACAATCGAGGTAATGGATGCAAAATCAAGCCAAGGTGGTGATGAAATCCACCGATGGTCTTGATCAAGGGCTGGGGTTTTACGACCAGCTCCTTGGTTTAATTTTACCACGTGAAGTGTGTGTGGTTCTTTTTATTTAAAAATGAAACAGGCAGCAACCTCTTTCCCTAAGAAGGCAAACATGAAAGAAAACAAAAATATCACAGCAAAAAATGACAGGGACAGTTAGAAACCGTTACCTCTTTTCCGCCCAAATCGGCTGTCTTTTCCGCCCAAATCGGCTATTTCTGATTCTCGGCCCGGTACCTGCAAGCACAAAAACATAAATTTCGATCAGTTTCTTGATCTCAAAAATGCAGGGGACAGGGTCCCACCGTGATCGCCATTGAAAACACGAGATTCCGAAAGTTAAAAGGGACGACTAAGATACGATGCAAACGAAACTAACTCGATGCTTCTATGAAATAAAGCGAATGTAATCGAATCAAAATCAAACATAAAAGGGAAAAGCAGGAGCACATCCCTTTTTATTAATATGATTTCGATTTCGGTTACATTCCATCTCCGTCCCCTTTACGGGCTAGGAGGATTAGCATGTTCCAGTTACAATCGTTTCTAGTAGTCTTCCTTCCGCGTGCCCACATTTGAAATGGGCGGGCCAAAATGTTGCCATCGCTGGTGTTGATGAGTCTTTAACCTTTACTGCTCCTCCTGCGATCAAAGAAACAACAAAGATGTTAGTAGCACCTGCTGCAATAAGAAACGTTTATTTTCTAAAATTAATGAAAGATGCATATAAAGATTGATTAAAACAACGGATTGCAGAAATAAAATAAAATGAACTAAAATAAAACCGAAATCATAACGCATAAAATCTCGGTATTATTATTATGCAAAAGAAATACAAATAGAACACTGAGCTTTGTCGATGAATGGATGGATCCATGGATCCGGATTCACGTTCTCCATAAACACCCGATGACCTCCCTCGTAGAAGAGATCACGGATGCGGATGACATGAATCAATGCTAAAACGTCTGGCGGTAAACTGGCAGGGCTTCGCTGCTCCAAACGTTTCTTTTTCTTTTCTTTTTGGGTGGGAAAAGTCCACCATTTTATAGACCCAGGGGGTCTCTTTGGATAGGCATGCATAAGCGCCATGTGGTGGTCACAGGTGCCATGTGGCGGTCATGTCTTCCCATGAGAGAGGAAAGTCCTCCATGACTTGGGCTTTCATGAATGCCCCTGTGACAGTCCTCTAACGGCCCACGTAATTGACTGACTTCCACTACCAATTGTTTAATGTCCATTTTTAATGGTGATTTTCGTTTGTTTAAAGTCCACTGTCATTGGTTTAAAGTGCACTTTCGTTTGTTTAAAGTCCGCCTTTAATTGGTTTAAAGTCCGCCTTCATTGGTTTAAAGTCCGCCTTTATTGGTTAATGTCTGCCCAGGCGCAAAGACGGGAGTTTGTCGCGATATCGCGACGTCGCGATATCATGACACCCAAGCCTTAGGCTTCCTTTTGGCCTTGGCATGTCGCGATTTTGGACGTCGCGATTTCACGACACCCAAGCCTTAGGCTTCCTTTTGGCCTTGGCTCTGGCGTGTCACGATTTCGTGACACCCAAGCCTTAGGCTTCCTTTTGGCCTTGGCGTGTCACGATTTTGCGACGTCGCGATGACACCCAAGCCTTTGGCTTCCTTTTGGCCTTGGCGTGTCGCGATTTCGTGACACCCAAGCCTTTGGCTTCCTTTTGGCCTTGGCGTGTCGCGATTTCGTGACACCCAAGCCTTTGGCTTCCTTTTGGCTTTGGCGTGTCACGATTTCGTGGTGTCGCGGTACACCCAAGCCTTAGGCTTCCTTTTGGCTTTGGCGTGTCACGATTTCGTGACGTCGTGATTTCGCGACACCCAAGCCTTAGGCTTCCTTTTGGCCTTGGCGTGTCGCGATTTCGTGACACCCAAGCCTTAGGCTTCCTTTTGACTTTGGCGACAAACTTCATAGGAATATTGCCTTTAAAACGACCAACTTCTGTCTGGAAAATACATAAAACAAAAGAAAGGTGTCGAAGGCGGACGGCCAGAAGAAAGCAAACGGGACATAACCAAAGCACTGTCACGTAATCGGATTGGTGCTGTTTTGGTGTCTACAGCTTAGTCCATCCTAGAATGAAATTTGGTGGACGGGTCAATGGCGACCAGCTCCCCAATGGAGCGAGCTATCCCTTTAATGACATTCTCATGCCAACACTGGAAAGGAAGGTTCGAAAGCCTTACCCATATCGGAGCTATATTTATGTTTTGGGTCTCCGGGTTGAAATCCTCTCCCCATATCCGGAGAAAAAGACTTTTGCATCCTAGAAACCAAGGTCCCCCAACCAAAATGTTGCAGAAATCCTCTTGAGTGTTTAGTCGGATGGCAAAAAACCCCCGAGAGAGCACCACAATCTCCATGTTACCGTTGGTTCTCCATTTGCCAAAGGCCCATTTTTGGATGGTCTCCATGTCTGGTCACCCTCCTAGAAACTTGCCAATCAGAGTAAACTTTTTGAGCTCCAGGAAACTCTCCATGAGGTCTTCAGGGATGACAAGGTCTTCGCCTGAAGGGATTAGCTCCTGGTTGAGGTGACTGTCTAGGGTTCCTGGCCTCACCGCATGAGCATAGGAACCTTTCAGGGTTGTGCCACCTAAAGAAACCCCCTTGTCGAGAGGATATTTCCCTTGCCCACTACGCCCACCCTCCTAGGCCCCTACAACATCAAATTCTGCCTTGCCCAAACTGGTTCCACCTGGGCCCTCACCTATCACAGTCACGTCCGTCCTCCTGCCTCCTATCACTTGCTTGCCTACTTCTCGCTTTCCATCCTCGCCTGCATTCCCGCCTTCCATCCTCCCTCTCATGTAGAAGATGTATTGATCAATTATTTTAAGATTATTATTTTGTATTAAAATATAATATTTTAAATAGAAATCACTGGTTATGTAACAAATATAACATGGAAATCTTGGTGATTATCCCTCCTCGGATTTAATAAAGTTAATGGTTATAATCCCCTACTTCAATTTTTCTAGGAATAGAATAAACTAGAATGGTTTGAATGTGGATGAGGCCAAATAACCTATGGGACTACAAAAATACAATATTATCAATTAATGTATCTCACTTATTCCTTTAGAAAAGAAACAAGGTTGTGTAAAACTATAAAGTTTGAGTCATCATTTGTTTCTTTTTAAAATATTGATCTTTTGGTATTGATTTTGATAATAAATACCCTTACTTTATTTAATATACTCTTCTCAAGTAGTTCATGTATAAAGTTTATTACAAAAATAAAAGCATAAGTAACTTATATATCATTATAAATATTACATTCTAAGATGGAATGCTCATAGATGTTTATACTCTCCCTTGATATACAAAAGGTATATATATTTTTATTCCATTTCTACTTTGGTCTCTTTCATATACTTATCTCATATTTAAGTTGATCTAAGCTAGTCCTCAATTAGGCCATAAGCATCTTTGTTGTCAATTTGACGTTTGCCTTATACATGTCTTTTGATGGTATTCATATATAGAAATGAATTCAATGAGATAGTGTTTTTTCTTCCTCCCTAGATCCATTGTTCATGTATTTGTCCTATCCTAAATATCTCTTCATATTCTTGTGGTATTTCTATTCGATTGATGCTTCTTGTTGTATATTTTGTTGAGCTATTCAACTCCCAAATCAATTTATGCTTGGATCTCATCCAAATAATCATTGTTATCTTTCTTATCAACTACCTCCTAGCAATAATGTTATGTATACTTGTTAAAAAATCTTTTTTCTATTTGTATCTTACTTCCTATTCCTTGTAAATAATGTTTGAAACCATATCACCATATTTATCTTGAAGTAATCTCATCCATGGTTTTAAAATTGGATCTAAATTTAGTGGTTTTTTATCATGCCACTATCCTTCCAAATAGATATTTTTCTCTAGTTCCCACCACCCATATTAGACCTTTAATCACTAGATCAATTGATTTTTTTTTAATTTTTCCATAGTGCAGAACCATTTGGTAGTGAGAATGCAATAAATATTAAGCTTGGGTCATTGGACTCAACCTACTTAGAAGAATTCTTGCCCATTGTCTTTGACTCTCTTTGTAAAATCTCCAAATTACTTTTCCCCTTAGAGCTAAGTTTACATCTATAATAACTCTTAAACTAAGACTTCCCCTAGTTTTATCATCATATACCTTGCTTCATTTCACCAAAGAAAAGTTCCTTTTATCATGTAATCTTGACTACAAAATGAGCACATAATATAGATTAAATTTTTCCTATGAATTTTGGCATAATATACAATGACATATAATATGTTGGAATGTCCTGTAATAAGGATTTAATCAGTTGCACTCTTCCTACTAACGATAACCTCTACCTTTCCATGTCGGTAGTCTATTTTAAAATTTAATTATAACTGGATTCCACAATTCTATCCTCATTCTCCCCTCAAATAAGGGCATTCCTAGATATGTTGCTACTAAATTTACCTCCATTTGAAGTAACCTGCATATCTTTGTTTTGATTCTAGATGAAGTGTTTAGGAAGTGAATTTTGGATTTTGGCCTATTAACTTCTATCCTAAAGCTCTTTCATATTCCTTTAATAAGTTATTCAAAGCTCTAGCCTCATTTGCCTCTACCCTCCCATAAAGGGTTGTATCATCTACAAGTTGTTGATGGTTGATGTCAATGTTATTACTAGCCTTAAGTTCGCTTATTAACCCATCTTTGTATGCCTTCTTCAAGTTCCTTCCCAATTACCTCTACCATAATAATAAACAAATATGGTGACAGAAGATCTCCCTGTCTAATATCCCTCTTGGCTTTAAATGATTTTGTTACTAGCCCATTGACCAACGCTAAATATGATACTATAGAGACAAGCTTTAATCCATCTGATCTATTTCTTCCCAAATCGAAACTTTTCTAATACTGCAAAAAGAACCATTTAACCCTATCATAGGTTTTATTCATATAAAGTTTTAAGATCATTGCTCTCTCTTTTATAGAAGCTATTGAATGCGTCACGTCATGAGCTACTGCGATCTCATCCAAAATTTGTCTCTCTTTCACAAATCCTCCTTGCTCTTATGAAATAATTTTTTCCAATAGTGGTCTTAACCAATTTGTCATCACTTTGGAGATTATATTATATGCCATATTACATAGGCTTATGGGCCTAAATAAATCAAACAATTTTGCATCCTTATTTTTGGAAATCAAGGTAAGATATGTTGCATTTATTTTATAAGGTATGTATTATTTTACCCTAGATCAATAAAGAATCCTTCACTATTTTCCAGTTATGCTAATAGAATTTTGCATAGTCCATCTAGACCTGGGGATTTATCCTTATCAAAAGAGAAAAGAGCTAAAAGAATTTCTTCCACAGTAATATGCTCCATTAAGTTGGTATTGTCTTCAACTGTTATAACTAAAGATATTTCTTGTAGTAGTTTATCATTAAGAACTTCAATCTCCTATGATCCTAGAATAATTTGGTACAAAAACCTGACCTCCTTTATGATTTTACTTTGGTCTTCAATCCAAACCCCTTCTATTAATTTAATTCTACTAATTATAGATGTTGATCTTTATATTATTGTCATCCAATAAAAAAATTATGTTTTTATCTCCTTTTAACCCAGTCCGTCTCGATTTTAATCTCTAAAATTTCTATTCCTTACTCAAAATATTATGATATTCACTAAATAACTCCCTTTCATAAGAGCTTGGATTATTGGGCTCACCTTTTTGGAAACTTGAAAGTTTCTCTTTTAGTTATTGTTTCTTCTCAAAAATATTTTCGAAAGTGTTATTGTTCCATTCTTTTAATCTAGATATCATTGATTTAATTTGTTTTGGAAGTGTATATAGCCCACTATTTCTTGAATAATTTCATGTCTATGCTATCATATCAACAAATTGAGGATGGTATTCCCACATTTGCTCATATTTAAAATGTGATATTTTTTAATTCGCTTACCACCAATTTAACTCTAATTGGCCAATGATATGAACCAATCCTTGTGAAATTAATTTTAGCACAAGTACATTCATCTAGCCAATGATCTAAGAGTATGCATCTATCTATTTTTTTTGCTATTAGGTTCTGGCCTGTCATATTGTTGGTTCATGTATAGTTGTCCTCTTCAAACTCAATCTCCCATAGATTATTGTTTACAATAAAATCTAAGAAATCTCTCATACTTTGGGTTATTTTCCTAATTCTCCTAAAATTTTCATCCAACTTGGTTATGGCATTAAAATCTCCTATGGTCATGAATTAAATTTATTGGTCTTTACTTCTCATAAAGGCTTTAAATCCACTCCATACTTGTGATTTGGTTGACTAAGTTGTAGGTCTATAGACATTGATAAGGATGAAATGAATATATACAAAGTAGCATGTTACTAATGAGGCTATGCAATGCCTAGGTTTATGAATGGTTTCACAAGAGGTTCTAACTAGATTCTAACATTTTAGAATCCCCCCTGTCACTCCTAAATCCACAACATCCCACTCACATCTTGCCCATACTAATTTCATAGTTTTGGATACTTCTTCCTTTTATATTTTAGTTTCTTAAATACAAAGAATATTAGGTTTATTACTTAAACAAAGGCCCCTAATACACATTTGCTTTTAGGGGGCATTAGCATCCCTTACATTCCATGAGATGGTAATCATGTCTCATTAGGGGCTACTAGCCCCTCCTGCGAATTACCAATATCATTTTACTTTATGGTAAAGACAAGTTCAACCAATCTAGATTGTGTTCCTTTCTCTAAGTTTGTTCTTGCTTCCTTGGCTTTTGCTTGATAATTTGAAGTTTTTCTTCTTTTTTCCTTACTAATATCGAGCGTAGGTCTTATTATTCTATTCCTCAATATTATTTCACAACTTTCCTTTTCATTAGATTTATCCTCTCTTGGCTTTGCAAAGGAAGCTTTTGACTTATCCTGCTCATTTTCTAATATTTCCTTATTAATGGTAGAGGTATTAACATTTAACACTAAGTTTTCTCTACCAATTTTCTTCTCTTGAATGGTGTATGACACTTCAAGAGAGTCTTCAAAATATGATGAGACACATTCCTTAGGTTTAGCATGAATGCTCATCCCTAAATCCGGATCATATTGAGTAGATGGTTCCTTGTTAATATTTTGATCTCGTTGTACCATGTCCTCTAAGCTCTAATATGTCTTTTCTTTATAGGCCAAAGCCTCAAAAGAATTGGTATTTCTTCCAATATCCTTACTTAATGGTATCCACTACTTATTTATTTTCATTTGTCTAGACCTATTTTTTGGAAGTTAAAAACCATCCTCATCCATATTGATTTTTAATTTTTTTCTTACGGTTTTCTCCATATATTTTTGTTGGAATCTTCTTAAGTCATGATCTCTCAATATGACCCCCCTCATGACATCTTCTACATCTGAAAGACATCTTTTCATAATCCATGGTTTGGGTCCACAAATTACCCCCATACTTAAGAATGATTGATTATGGTAAAGGCTACTAATATTAATCATGACCAATATATGGCATAAATATCCAAGACTTTGTCTTTTCTAGTTTCTAAAATCTTAAGGAATTCTTTCAAAGTATTGCCTATTTCCTTGAAGATATCAATTTCCTAAAATTTAATGGGTAACCCATACATCCTAATCTAGATTAGTACTAGGGATAGATTTACATTTTCAAGTGTAAAGCCTTCACACCAGTGGGTAAGGAAGAGTCCTACTTTTCCCATAAACCAAGGACCCCCTTTTAGGACTCTATCTCTTTCCTCCATAGAACATAAAATGGCTAAGAAAAACCTTTTGGAAGAAAGGATAGTCTTGCTCTTGGATACTTCCATCTCTTATCAATCCATTTTAGAAGTCGAAGCCCTTGACAAAGACCCATTAAATTTACTAGCTTTATCTTTAAGCAACAAGGATCACTACTTTGTGAGGTCCTTCCTAACCTTTACCACTAGGGATGATTCTAAGGATTTAGTTGTAAATCAATCTATGGGAAGGAAACTATAACTCGATATCTACTAAATTTTACCAGTATATACTATAATGATTATATTTTTAAAAAATAAACCTATAATAATCTACATACAAAACGTTTGAGATAATAAAACGATGTTGGAACTTAGCTTAAAAAAACTACACCAAAACAAAATGTCCTACCTTGTTGATGCCCTAACCCTCCATTGCTCCTCCCATCATTTGAACCCTAGTTGACAAATATTTGTAGTTTCATTTCTTGCAACTAGAAAAAATGATCACTACCCTTGTTTCAAATGATAAAGTTCAAAATATCATATCTCCTTCAACATTGCTTGGATTCCTTCATATGACTACTCATTTTAAAGCTCTTCAAAATTTGCACAAATTGATCCAATAATTAGTTAAATTGGACAACCCTTTGCAAAGTTATGACCCCTAAGAGATTAGATCCTTTAGAAAAAATTGCCCCAATATTGCCCTTATTCTGGATGACTATCTTCACATGGTTGTATCTCTCTCAATATTTTTTGGATTCTTTTTATGACCACTCATTTCAAAGATCTTCAAATTCAACACAAAATGACATAAGAATTGTCTAAATCAAACAACTTTATGCAACAATATAATTCTTGAAAGATGAGTCATTTTTTGGGAAAATTTTACCCATCCTTAATATATTTTATATGGAACTCCACTATAATTTTTTAATTTTAGTTGTGATGAAACATTTTTTAAAACCTCTTTATATTTATTTGTATTTTTATTTTGATATGTTGATGGGACATACTTCACCTCCATAAAATATGGATAACAACGAAACATTTTTAAATCCTCTTTAATCTTTTTGTCTGTAAGGAGAATGCAATGGTAAGGGCTTTGGGCTTTCTCTTGGAAGACCCATGTTCAAACCATGATGTACCCAGAAAGGGATAGGCCAGGTTGGTAGTGACTGAGAGTTTATTGATTGGTTGCTCAATTTCTATGCCCTAAAGAGTTGAGGGTCACATTGACTTCATTTTAACCAGCAAGCTAGGGTTTATAATGGCAATAGGCTAGGGTTTATAGTAATAAAATTTGAACCCAAATCGAGAGTGGGAATTTGCAGCGGAGGAGAAAGGAAGAAGGAGCTTGGGAGAAAAAAAAAACTATAGCTCGATTTCCTGTTTGAAATTGGTGGAGCGATGGAGCAACGAGAACAGTGAAGGCAGAGAAGGAGGTTCGAAGGTTTCGGGTGGGAACCTCGAGCAGGCGATAGGTGAGGATCCAGAGGCAGGCAGGTCGACTGTCTCTGGAAGGGGATAGGGGCCCATCCACGAGCAAGTTGACAAGGTACGAGGACCCGAACCCCCTGACAAAGACCCGGACAAATGGACCCAGCAGAGTACTGCGGGTCCCAGAAGAGGTCTATCCTTTGTAGAAACCCTAAAAGGCAAAAAGAGTGATTTTCATTCACTCCCGCCCCTCATACCTGAGAACAACCGGATTATGGCACCTGCGAATGCTATGGGTCCATTTTTATCCCTGGAGGAGTTTTCACTAGTAGGCAAGTTTCTGGGCGGAAGGCCGGATATAGAAACTATACGCTCCTGGGCGCTATCCAAATGGAGAACAACTGGGAACCTGGAGATTGTTGCTTTGTCCAGGGGCTTTTTCATCTTAAGATTCAATAACAAGGAGGATGCAAATCACATTCTAACAGGCAGACCATGGTTTTTAGGAAAACGCAGCTTGTTTCTCAGAAAATGGGGGGAGGACTTTGACCCCGAAAAACAAAATATTAATATAGCTCCCATCTGGGTCCGCCTGCCAAACCTTCCCGCTCAGTTTTTTAATGAGTACTGGTTGCAAGGGATTGCCAGAGCCATTGGGGAGTTGGTTGCCATTGACCATTCAACCCTGGCAAGGACAAGGATGATGCATGCAAGGATCTGTGTCAACGCAGACTTAGATTCTGAACTGCCAACCTTCGTAGAACTGGGCTATGGAGATTATCTGAGAAAATAGTCGATGGAATATGAAAATAAGCCAACATTTTGCATAGAATGCAAAACTCAAGGTCACCTGCGAAATCAATGTCCAAGTCTAGCAGCTAGCAGAGAAGCTCAGAGGACAGAAGGCAAAAGGACAAATGGCAAAGCATTCCCCAGGAACCAATCCACGGGAGGACCAACAGGTAGAGGAGGGTTCAGGCCGGCCAAGAACAACAATATTTACCAGGAGCAGGACAACCAGGCTCAACCCCAGGAGAAAGGAAAGCAACAAATCACCAACGAGCAGGAAAATCAGGTAAGCCCTAGAATCCCGAGTTCAAATAAGTTTAAAGTTCTTGCTGACCTGACGGTAGAAGGGGAGATGGGTGAGGACGGAATCCTTCAGGTTGAATTACCAAAAACTTTAGAATCCCCATCCATATCGGGTCCTTCCAACATCAAAACTAAAAGACTCCCAAACCATCAGGAAGGATTAAAGCACACCCCTGAGGAATATAGGAAAAGGATGGAGGAGATAGGATCAAAGGAATCGGGTCCTTCCAATATCATAACCAAAAGCCCTGCAAACTTTCAGGAAGGTTCACAGCAGAATTGTGGAGAATATAGGATAAGGACGGAAGAGTTAGAATCAAGGACTGAAATGGTAGGAACAAACAGGCCAGAAGAGTGTTCTAGTCCAGTCCTTCAACAGATTGTACCTCCTCATTTTAGCCCAAAATAGACCAGAAGCACAACAAAATCCCCAATTGATTACGATAGTGAGAAAAAGAGGGGAAGGATGTCTAATGTTGAACATAATAGATTGAGGACTGACAACGAAGTGGCAAGTGGAAAACAAAAAACACTGATACAACAGGTTATCCCAGGTCAAGATGATAACAAATTAGGCAAACCTCCCCAAGGAAGGGGGAGGGGAAAAAATCCCAAATAGTCTAAATGAAGGTACTCTCATGGAATGTGAGAGGCCTAAATGGCCCACCGACCCACAGGGTGGTCAGTTCAATAAGAAGGCAATACAACCCAACCATTATTCTCTTACAAGAAACAAAAATAGATGAAGCCCAGTCGAAAATAGCAGCAAAAAAAATATGGAGTCAAGGAGATTTGGTTTTCAAGCAGGCAAGAGGAGCTTCAGGAGGACTCATGGTGCTATGGGATTCTAGGAGTGTGGAAGGCAGCATTATTCAGGATGATGACAGGGTGTTAAGTGTGTTTTTTCATGACATTGACAAGAATAGATCGTGGATTGTGTCAAATGTGTATGCACCCAATTCAGTTCAAGGAAGAACCTCATTGTGGGAATATCTGAGCCACTTGAACGCAGTCTTTCATGATATTCCCTGGATGGTAGCAGGAGATTTCAATACTCCCTTATACCCTTCAGACAAAAAGGGTGGGGTTGGGCTTCCAACAAGGAGCATGGAAGAATTTAATGAGTTTGTCAATTCTAACGAGCTGATGGATGTGAGGCTAAGAGGGGCTAAGTTTACTTGGAGCAACCGTAGGATAGGAAGCCAACTTATTCAGGAAAGGTTAGACAGGTTCTTTCTATCAAAAGAAGTTGTCACAGTTTTTGGAGACTCCACTCTGCAAGCTCTTCCCAAAATTGCGTCAGATCATAACCCCATTTTATTGGAGGTCCCGCAAGCTAACTCCTTTAAGAAACCCTTTCACTTTCAGTCAATGTGGATCAAACATCCAGACCTGAAGGAAAGAATCAAAAGCTGGTGGCAACAACCCATTCAGGGCAGCTCAGCTTTTAAGTTAGCCCAAAAGTTGAAATCAGTGAAGGAAAACCTGAGAATCTGGAATAAGGATGTTTTTGGGAACCTGTTTGAGAACAAGAAACAAGTGGGAGAAATTCTGAAGGCTATTGACAACAGGATTCAAAATGGTACTTATGATGAAACAATAAGAATAGAGGAGCAAATTAAGCTTTCAGAATATCATAATATTCTGGCTTGTGAGGAAACCTATTGGAGGCAGAAATCCAGGGCTTTATGGTTGAAGGATGGCGACTCGAATTCAAAATTTTTTCATATCACTACCCTGAGAAATAGAAGTAATAATAAGATCAGAGAGCTGACTAGAGCTGATGGATCCAAAACTCAGGATTTAATTGAGATCAGAGAAGAAGTTGTTAGTTATTTCAGCTCCCTCCTCGGGGATGAAACCCAATGCCAAGAGGAAGCCAAGGAGACTCTCCTCCAATTCATACCTAGTGTCATAGATGGGGCCACTAATGCCAAACTTCTAGCTCCCTTCATAGAGGAGGAAATCAGAAATGCTTTGTTCAGCATGGAACCTGATAAGGCCCCAGGTCCTGATGGATTCCCTCCTCGTTTCTACCAGGTTTTCTGGGACATTGTTGGGGAGGATGTAATCTCGGTGGTCAAGGAGTTCCAGGCTTCAAAACACATCCCTAGAGGGTTTAATTCTACTTTCATTGCATTGATTCCTAAGGGCCCGACCCCCAAAATGATGGCAGATTTCAGACCAATCAGTCTATGCAATGTGTCCTACAAAATCCTTACTAAAGCCATAGCTAATAGGATGAAAGGAATCTTGCCCCTTATGATTGATCCTTGTCAAGGGAGCTCAGTTCAGGGAAGATCGATTCTTGATGGGGTGATTACAGTCCATGAAGCCCTTCACACTGCAAGCCAAACTAAGAAGGCAACCTTTGCCCTAAAGCTTGACATGAATAAAGCCTTTGACCGCATCAACTGGGATTTTTTGATTGCAGTTCTTCTAAAATTTGGTTTCCATCCTCAGTGGGTAAGACTTATCAAAGGATGTATTCTCAAGCCTTGGTTCTCTATCCTTGTAAATGGTACGACAATAGGGTATTTCCAAAGCCTTAGAGGCCTCAGACAAGGGGATCCGATCAGTCCAATGTTGTTCATTATTGTGGCGGAGGCTCTAGGAAGAACTATCAAAGCGGCCTGCAATGCAGGTCTGATCTCTGGGATTAAAGCCACCTCCCTTACCAATCCGGTAACCCACCAACAGTTTGTTGATGATACCCTTATGTTGACCCAGGCGTCAGTAGTTGAAGCTAGAAGGATAAAGCGCATTCTAAAGCTTTATGAGGAGGCGGTTGGGCAGAAGGTGAACTTCTTCAAGAGCAAAATTTACTTCCTCAACACCCCCATTCCAAGGCAGGTCAGGATAGCTGGGATTTTGGGATGTTCAATTGCTGCTCTCCCTACTTCTTACCTAGGTCTTCCCCTGTTTACAGGCTCCCCAGGAAAATCAATGTGGGACAATGTGGTAGAAATAATTCAAAAGAAACTGGTTGGTTGGAAAGGGCTCTTTCTATCTCAGGCAGGTAAAGCTACCCTCACTATGGCCTCCCTTCAGAGCATCCCCATGTATTTTTTATCCATTTTTAAGGCCCCAACTAAGGTATACCAAAATATTGAACAACTCCAAAAGAACTTCCTCTGGTCAGGGTCGAAGGAAAAATAGAGAATACACCTAGTTGGGTGGAGTAAGGTATGCAGACCTAAGGAGAATGGGGGGTTAGGCCTGAGAAGAGTATCTCAGTTGAACACAACACTGCTAGCTAAGCAAGCGTGGCATCTCATAACCAACGAGGAGAACCAATGGACTGCCATTATTAAAAGAAAATACCTCCAAGGCATTGATTTTCTAAAGGACAATATCCTAAATAGAGGATCAACTTTTTGGAAGGTAATCTTGACCAGCAGAAATATCATCAATAAAGGGTTGAGATGGATCTTAGGGAACGGGTAAAATATTAGCTTTTGGGATGATAGGTGGGCCAGGGAGGAGGCTCTCTCTCAATTGCCACACCTAGCCAGGGTCAAGGATTATACTGATCAGTTCATAGGAAGGAAAGTGGTTGATTTTATGATGCAGAATAGGGGAAGGTTTAGATGGAAACAAATCAGGATACCGAGATTTGAAGTCGAGTCAGAAGAGATCCAAAATATCCTGCACCAACAATTCATTCCCATGAGAAGTGGAGAGGACCATGTAACGTGGGCTGCAACCGAGAGCGGGTATTTCACTGTCAAATCCACCTATAAGCTTATGATTGATCCTGAGGATCCCATCCTCCAGACCCAGTTGGTGTGGGTCAAAAATCTCATCCCCAAAATCTCCTTTTTTTCATGGTTGGTGATCCAAGGGAGGATACTCACCATTGATAATATGTTAAGGAAAGGTATGATAATTGCTAATCATTGTTATCTGTGCAGGGCTAACTGGGAATCCACCCTCCATATCTTCCTTGAATGTCCGGTTGCAGATGATATTCTAGGTGGGGTTTTCCAAGATTTTAGCATTTCGTGGGTCAGACCGGCCTCCATCATTGACCTCTTCCAGCAATGGCCTAACCCCTTTACTAACCTTAGGCTCAGGTTCATGTGGAAGATTTCCCTTCACCATTTCCTGTGGCAGGTCTGGTTAGAAAGAAACCACAGAGCCTTTAAGGGTTCTAGCCATGATCCCGTAACCATTACCAACAAGATCCTTGCCTTTGCTCATGAAAATGTCAGTATCATCCCCTATGAAGCTCAGTATAACCATCCTTGGGAAAAACAACTTGCTCAATCCCTACATATTACCTTGGAAGAGGAACCCTTGGTCATTAAGCCCAATCCCAGAATAGGTGTGAAGTGGACCCCGCCCCGGTTGGTTGGTTCAAGCTCAATTTCGATGGCGCAACTAAGGACAATCCTGGAAGAGCAGGTGTTGGAGGAGTGGTTCACGACCACCAAGGAAACTTGGTGCTGGCATTTTTTGAATAGCTTGGAAGAAAGACCAACAATGAGGTGGAAGCAAGAGCCCTATGGAGAGGGTTGCAGATGTCCCAGGAGATCGAAGGTAAACTAATAGTTGAAGGGGACTCAATGAACATTATAAACCTCCTAACCAATGGGAAAAAACCTTCGTGGTGGATCAAATCAGTCATAGAAGAGGCAAGGATCCTTTTTGAAGCTAGGAATGATAGGCTGGCACAACACGTGTTCCGAGAAGGCAATAAAATGATAGATAAGCTGGCCAACTTAGGGGTGGACGTTGATGGACTTGTCACGTGGGAGCAAGGGGTCCCCAATGATGTGGAAGAAGTAATGCAAAATGACCGCCAATGAAGTCTGAGGTGGGGACACTACAGGCAATATAATTCAACACATGAATGAGCTCCATGGAGCCCTCACCAATCTGTTTTTTAATCAAGCTCCGTTCCGTCGACCTTGTTAACCTCGTTCGGAGGAATTTTGGCTTGTCAGCCCTGTTCTGTTCTAATCCGTGACAAATTTTGGTTTTCTGTCTGTACTGAGGAAAGGGTCCTTCGTGGGGATATCATTCTTAATAGCTCTGTAGATTGTCTTGAAAGATGTCTGGGGGTCTATAGTGTTCTTACGGTATGTTGTCAGCTTGATGGTTGGGCTATTAGTATGGGTAAGGGGTATCGAGCCCACTCGTTTCTAGGGCTTAGAAAGGCAAGGAATAGTAAAGGACAGGTAGTCCTTAACAAGGCAAGGATCCATATCAGCTTAAGGTTGTATTTTGTAATAGGTTTTGGGTTAACCTTTAAAACCCGATATTAATGAAATGACCCTTAATTACCAAAAAAAAAAACATCTCAACCCAAACCCATATCCAACAAATGATGTTAATAATTCTCTTATATAAAAAACAAATAACATAGATAAAACCCATATAATTTATAAATCTTATAATTATATTTCTTTACATTTATTTTATAATTAAAAATACTTTTTATCTTCATTTTCTATTATTATTCTTGGAGACAAACAGAGCAACGATTCAGGTTTTGGCTCTTCTTTGAAAGGTCTAAGGTTCAAACTACGATATGGGCAAGTGTGTGGGTGTGTGATGTTCCCTATTGATAAGTATAGCTCTCACCTTTAAAAAAATCATAATTGAAAGGAGCCTGCTCAACCCTATTTATTAATCATAAAAATTTCTTACATTAACTAAATAAAAAAGATTATTAAAATTTATTATAAAAAATTATTTATATATTTTGTTTAAAGTGTCACATACCACTCTATACCATACATTATTTAACTAAGGATCAAAACTAGGAGATTTATATTCTTTGAGTTACATAAGACTTGTATTTTTTATATGTTTTGCGATAAGATATCTATTTACGTCAAAGTCATCCAATCCTTGCACCATTCTATACTTGCGTTACTTGGGAATGCTGGGTGACCTACAAGAAGCGAGCATATACTAGGAATTAAACCTTCGTATAAATGCTTAACATTCCTAAACCTTCGTATAAAGGCTTAACATACTTGCTTTACCACCCGGTGCTTAAAGTTTTAACTTTTGTTTAGGAAGTTTTAAGATTCAAAATATGGTATATTTAGAAAGAAAAAGGTTGAATGATACAATATATTTAGAGAAAGGTTGAATGATATAGTGTTTGCTGGTAAATTGTCTACCATGGTATACCTAAAAGAGCTAATCTCGATGGTGGTCCAGTTTTTTGTTGGGAAGCTGTCTTAGTTCAAACCTACACCGAAGCTAAATTGGATGGTAGCATAGTGGTTGACTTTGTCTAATTCAATGGACTAAGGTTTATAGGGGCAACACCTAATGGTATTATGAAAAAATTAATTAACTTGTCTTGAGGGACAACAATGACTCGGGTTTTTGACTCTTCTTTCGGATCTAAAGTTGTGTATTAAATTCTCTATTGATAAGCTAGCTCTTTCCCTCGTGAGAGGTTATGGTGAGATGAGATTGCCCAACAACCTTGAGCGTGAGCTCTCCCCCTTATGAGAGGTCATGCTCTCTTCTTTATAAGAAGTCATGGTGGGATGAGTATGCCTAACTTAAGTTTATGGCAAGTAAAATTTTTTCATATTTAAAAAAAAAAATTAACTTACTTATTATTTTTTTATAAATAATATGTGTTAAAAAATAAATTTAATTTACATTATTTCTAATATAATTAGGGTTCAATCTCCACAACAAATATATAATTATTACTAAAAAAAAATAAAGTACTTATTATTTTCTTTATTTTTAATAAATAAAACTTTTAATTTGAACATAACTCTAAAATAAATAAAACCAAAATCATACTATCCAAGAAATTGGCTGTTCCCTGCAATTTTGTCAACTGAATGTTACATTCATTCAACCAACATGGATGCGTTCGGCAGGTGAAGTCGGAAGTTTTACCTATTTAGTAAGGTAACGGAACATGGGCTCAAGGGGATCAGGTGCTGTACTGGGCGTCATAATGTCCAGGGCTAGCAGAATCAGGCAGAAGCTAGAGTCCACATTGGAACCCACCATGCTTGAGGTGGAGGATGTTTCGTACCAGCATGCAGGTCATGAGGGTATTAAGGGCAGCAATGCCACTGAAACCCACTTTAATCTCAAGATTGTCTCTCCAAAATTTGAAGGGCAGAACCTTGTGAAACGTCATCGCTTTGTTTATGATTTACTGAATGAAGAGCTCAAAACCGGATTGCACGCCCTATCCATTGTAGCAAAGACTCCTGCAGAAGTACAGAGCAAGTGATGTTTCCATTTATGCCACATCCAACACTTAGGTATGTCTTCAAACTTGATGTGCACATTCTGATTTGTTTTTTTTTTTTTTTTTTCATTTTTGGGAGGGAGAGTGAGGGTGAGGGTGGAGGTTTATTTATTCAGTTGTTGAGTTCTAAAGTTGATTGCCACCACTAAAAAAGAATTGGAACTTGGGATCGAATTTATATGTGGGTGTCTGAATTTGAAATTTTCATTAATTGCAATTTAACTGATATCAAATAAACCCATAACTTCATGCTTGTGAGTACTAAAACTGGGTCTGTAACAGACACTCATTTGCAGTGTTAGTTATTCCCATACACAGGGGCCAACAGACTTAACCTAGACTTGCTACTGTTTTCCACATAGTGCCATAAGGTGTGTCGTTTATACCAAAGAACTACGAGGATTCTCAGTATTTTCAGAAAATGTGTAATAGAAGTTCCAGTGGAAGGTTATGCGGTGGAAATGGGGACATTTTTAAGGAAAACGAGCCATGTTCAATCTTCCACGTTGCAATGACCCAAAAAGAAAAAGAAAAAGAAAAAAACAAATTGCATTGCGGGTTCTTAGAATTTTCACGAGGTGAGTTTAAGGTTTGTCCCCTCAATAAGAATGAGAAAATCCTGTAAGGATGTTCAACATTCATATAAGGTCGTATTTAGGCAAGGTTTTAGTGTGAACTTTTATAAAATATATTTATTAAAACCTATTTAAATGTAAAAATTGATTTGCAGATAATTAGGCTTATATATAATGTATCTAAAGACTCACAAGCAAACGAGTGCATTTTTAAAGAATATAACCCCATTTTAATGTCAATCTTCTTGCAATTTCTTCTGCAAGAATGCAGCCAGTAACCTCGGCCAACATGTACCTAGCCATCCCCCAAAAAAACTACAGATTTCATATGTATAAAATAAAATAGTGTGATTTCCAGGAAAGTAGATACATTTTTATGTATGTGTAATCAAGTGTTTTTAAGTTGAAAATGAGGGAGACCAAGAATTTTTTTATTTTTATGTATTCTTTTGATCTATTTTCTTATAACCAGGTTATTGCTGAGCTTCTGTCGAGCATGTCCCGGGCTTTTGAAAACTCTGCATTTTTCTAAAACTTTGTAAGACTCGTGAGTCAAGCAGCAATTTCCTTGGCCTAAATCTCACCTGGTTTTGTAATTATGGGTCTATCACGTGCACTAGAAAAGGAGAACATTGTACTAACAAATATGTAGCAGGTAGTCACATCTTTTATTATCTTCACAAAGAGGGAGAAATCTTCTCCTGGAGATGGTAGCCAGAGAATTTGGAGCCCAATTTTAGTCCTGAGTGGAACCAAGGACAGTAAGTTTTTGCTATTGCCTGGGATTTTCGGCTTACGTGAAGACAAAATTGCTTTGCTGAAAACAATGATGTTAATTTAAATTCTCCACAATTCAGAAGAGTTTAAACTATAGTGATGGTGAAAAAATGGACACTGGTGAAGCCAAATTATGTTTTTAAGGAAAAAAGACCGTTAATTAAATATGTAACATAATTTTAATTTACTTTTTGGGTGGGAGGAAGTGTGAGCCAAGAGGGAGTGTGAGCCGAGATTCAGTCATGGCGGAAGAGCGGCGGTTTCGTCTGGAGTGCATGAATGCTTCAAACCCTTACCACGAAAGCGTGGAACATTGTTTCTAGAAAATCGCTGAAGCAAAGGAACGCTAGGAAAAAGAAGAGATAGGGGCTATTGCGAGCCAAGAGGGAGTGCAAGCCGGGAGCGACGGCGAGGCAGGAGAGGGTGCAAGCTAGGAGCGAGTGCAAGCCAAGAGTGAGTGCGAGCCAAGAGCGAGCCCCATTAGCTAGTATGGAAGAAAAGTCATATTTGAAAGCCCTAATGGGAAGTCAAGATGCCTTAGCTAGAAATCAGGATGCCCTAGTTGGAAGTATGGAGGCCCAAGTTGGAGATAAGAAGAAGAGCGAATACATGGCAAGTTCGATCTAGAAATCAGGATGCCCTAGTTGGAAGTATGGAGGCCCAAGTTGGAGATAAGAAGAAGAGCGAATACATGGCAAGTTCGATCCAGGTAGCAGATATTACACTAGAAGTGAGTATCAAGGATGAGATGATTGAGCATGATATAATGGTTCTGAAAAGTAGAGGATTAATATGTAAGTTCCATAGATCATGGACAAGATTTTTTGGAGATTCAAAATTAGATCAAGTGGAAGTGGAGATTAAATTCAAATTACTCCGTGACTTTTATTCCTAAAGGTTTTTTCCTCATCATCTTTTCCAGTTCAGAAATTAGGGATAAAATAATGGTTGGTGGCCCATGGTTTAGGGGAAGAGATGCACTTTATTTGAGACCATGGAATGAAATTATTTTTGTTGAGATAGAAACTATTATGAAGCTTCCAATGTGGGTTAGGCTTTTTGGACTTCCATATCAGCTTATAAATAAGGATGTTTTGAAGAATATTGGAAATACCCTAGGGGAATTCATCAAGGAAGGACTAACTACTAAAGAGCAAAAACATGCAATATATACTCAAATATATGTTGCTATGGATATTTCAAACCTTTACCAGAATCCATTAAGATTAAATTTGAATCAAGAGAATGGGATCAACAAGTAGATTATGAAAATATTGCATTTCATTGCCACAATTGTTATGAAATTGGACATATGGCAAGATTTTGCAAAGTGAAAACTATGAAGAAAGAGACAAAAAATTCTAGCCATGAGATAAACTTCAAGATGAAGCAAGGAAATCATACAGTAATAGAAGCTAGATCAGATCAAGGATATTCCACTCCAAAAGAAGAGGCAAAGAAAGCCTATCTACAATATCATTTGACAAGTTTATAAGGAATTAAAGGTGCAAAAGAAGATGTGGAGAGAAATCCTAAAACAAAGAGGGTAAAAGAGGTCAAGTTTATTCTTGGTAAATCATCTTCATTTTCCTCAAGTAGTATAGAATCCTCTCCAGGTAATAAAAGTGAAAGGGGTGAAGATGTTATCCCTTGCACTTTAAGGTTTCAAGAGCAGCATAATAAAGAAATGAGGATGGAGGAAACCCATAACAATTTAGGTTTTTTAGGGCAGAATAAGAAGGTAATTGCTATAGAAGAGCATCCTTGCACTTTAGGGTTTCTAGGGCAACATAAAGAAGATTGTGCTTTTGAGGTTATTCCTTGCACTTCAGATCCTTCAGAACAAGGCAAACCTAAAGATGATAAGTCTTACTATGAGCAGTGTGAGAAGATTGAAGACATTGATGAAGATGAAAGTATTGTTGGGAATGAAAAAAAGAGGAAGACCCAAGAATAAAAAACAAAGAGAAAAAGAAACCAAGGGATATTGATATGGGAAAACAAAAGCAAATATCATAAGTGCTAACAAGAAGTGGGGCTAAACCCACAAATAAAAACAAAAAATAACGATGAAAATAATATCTTGAAGTATTAGGGGAATGAATAAGAACCCTAGAAAATGGTATTAAGAAATTGTGAGTTTGTTTAGGGACAGCCAAGTTGCCGAACTGGTTAATCTTCCCCAACATCTGTGACATCATCTCTAACATGCATTCAAACTTCCTCTGCATGGCATCGTCGGGGTCTTCTGGAACAACATATCCCTTATCTCTATCAACCATTTCCTTGACTATATTCTCACTGCCACTGGGTTCTTCTAAGTGTATTCCAAGGATGTCTGAAACGTTTTCACCTTCAAGAACTGAAGGAGGTTGCCAAACCTTTCTTAGTTCTCTGTTAGTGTATCTCTTTTCTCTTTCGCTCATGTGCAAGTTTCAAAGGTTTTTCCACAGGATGGTAGGAAAAACTGGCTCTGATACCACTGTAATAACCCACCCCCCTCCGTTCTGGCAATTTTTTTTGTAAAGTTCATATGGAAAACCAATATGATAACATAATAAAATATAGAAGCAAGCAACAAACCCAGATACTTAAAACTTCATTAAATCAAATATTCATGAATTCCCATAATTAAATAATGAATCTCCAACAACATGCATGGATTTTTTAGTCTATTACCAAGAGGAGCACAAGATCAACTACCTAGTTTGCTGATTACAAAGATTAAGTACAGTAGATGGATAAGCTGAAGTTGATGCCACAAACAACAACCCAAAATGAAGGAAATGTCAACAACAATAGTCTCCGAACAGCAAAGATGGCGTCCAACACTTAGGTCTGATCTGCAAACCAAAAACCCTCTCTCAAACCCTAGTGCAGCTCCGCGAGGGTGATTTGATATTAAATTTTTCTGTTTATTTTCTGCACCTCCAAACTCTCCAAAGAGGTCGCCCCACCTTGCCAAAGCTTGAGTTAAAAAACTCAAAACCAAATACCAACCAATACAAGAGCTGTGACCCTCAATATGGTACGGCCATACCAAAAAATGATGAACAATAAACCCCAAAAATCATCACACCAGCAATCTGATGAAATCTGAGACCCTATGCTGAAGCAATGAAAATCACTCTGAAAATCACCAATGAAGTACAAATCTCAGCCTTTGAATGAAACTGACTGATGATTGCTCAGGGAATGGTCTTTCACATCCGAAAGCAATGTTCCTTGCAAGGGTTGTCGTCCTCACAAAGCCATGAAAACTCTGCCGCCAAGCTGCAAGTTCTCACCAGAGAGAAAATATGAAATGACCTGGATCCCCCACCGAAATGACTTCACTTTCCCTTTTATCTCCAAGTCCAACGCCTAGTTTTTTTTAAAAAATATTTAAATTTCACTTTAACTTCGGAACTGGGCAACTCCAACATTTAATAAAACGCCTAGGTTAAATATTTAATTAAACTTAGGAAATCGTTAGATATTAAATATTAGTCCTCCAAATGAAATAACTAGCCAACTTACTATAAATAGTAATTACTAAAAATAGAAAGTGATGATCTCACTCCAATCGGTCTCCGGAAGCCCACTTACTAAAAACAGTTAGTTACTAAAAATAGAAAGTGATAACCACAACTCCGAAATGCTCCCAGAACAAAACAAAAGAAAGCTGGCGACGCACTGAGCTCAAAGAACCAAACCCAATAGGGTTCCCAATCACCTCACTAGCCTACAGGAACCCAGTAGTAGGCTAATCCACAAATTACTGTTGACTGCTTAGAGAGGGGACATTACACCATTCTATGTCAGGACCGCCACTAACATGTATTCTCTCCTGATTAGTGAATTTATAAACACTCATGCGCTATCAGTTTGTCCCTGAATCCACATATAGAGCAAACCTATTCATCAGATTTCATCTGGGACTTGCAACCAGGTTGTTTGGGTGGGCCTTATAGTGAGAACTGCACATAGGTAGTGTTTCTGGTAAAACTAAGGCCTGAGTCATTGTTGCTGTGCATTAACTCTGGATAATGTATTCACTGCCCCCCAAAAGGAGTTTGTTTCAATCGTTAAGCGCCGAAAACGTTTGAATTTTGAGATCTGTTGATTGTTTGTTGCTATTGTGAGGTTTTCAAAAATCATGATACCTGACTTGCCACAAAAAGTCCATAAGTTTCTGAGCAGGATTAGCTTATAAAATTCTGAAACCTCCTTATTTGAGCCATATGATGTGAATCCAAGCCTAGTCTCACTATATGCGGAATGATTTGAATGGACATTATTTGGACCAAAGAAAATGTAGGTAATCATGGGCTATGTAGGCCACTCTATATCAGACTCTATGATTCAAGTTTCATAGGTGTTTGAGTCCTGTATCTGTAGCATAACATTGTGTTCTGTTAGTGTTGGGACCTGTGTCTTCGTTTGGATTTTTCTTGTGAATCCAGTGTGGGGTGCACTGCACATGATTCATCGCATCTAATCATATTTATCTGAGAATATCCAAAATTTGTTCTTTGTACCGATATAATAGTTTTCACTCTTTTATTATTTTGCTTTTCTTCTGTTTCATAGATTCTATGGTGGAAGCTGATTTCCAGGCCAACATGTTTAACAAAGCTACTTACATCTCTGTC
This sequence comes from Wollemia nobilis, assembly GCA_028583015.1. Taxonomy (NCBI): domain Eukaryota; kingdom Viridiplantae; phylum Streptophyta; class Pinopsida; order Araucariales; family Araucariaceae; genus Wollemia; species Wollemia nobilis. The sequence goes on along the minus strand of JAQPPZ010016901.1, from coordinate 2,943,362 downwards.
TTTACATTTTAGACTGCAAATTTGAGGTACTGCTTTGCTTATCTATGTCTTAATAATATGATATTTATGGCACAAAAATCATCCACCTAAGTGGAAAAGTTAAAAACATTTAGTTGGGGTTCATTCTTTGTCGGTAGTATTTGAGTAATAAACCTGCAAAGGCATAGGAAACTTTTATAGTAACCAAACGAGGATCAGGATTGTAGGCATGTAGTTGTTTGTGCGTTCGATTTTTTTGGGCTAATTTTAAATCTAAAACATCATAAATGCTACTAACTAATGGGTAAAGTTTACTTGTATAGCATGAGGCATAAGGAAGTGCATGTAAAAATAATAATAGATTTGTTCTTTTGAATTATTGTAAATCAAAAATAGTTAACTACTTTTTTTTTTTCTTTTCAATAAGTTATATGGGATTGAAACAGGCCCCACCCGTATTACATAATCACCACATAGTGGTATTACAACAAAGCTTGGATATTATCCATGTATCGTTTGGCAAGATTCGAACCTAGGTTTCCTCCTTGAAATGTTGAGGAATCTAACCGGTTGAGCTAATACCACTTGATTAATAGTTAACTACTTTCATCTATATTTCAATTCTAAATAACATCTTAACAAAAGCATGTGGATTCTTTTTATTTTTGCATCTGATGTTTACGTGGCCACATGACTGTTGAATTGACAGACGAACTTTGATGATTTTATAGTGGCTTCTTTAGTTATAGTTGATTCATGTTACAATAAGTAGAACTGGATGGAAATCATTTTTGATAATTCTCTAAATTTATGACATAGTTTGCTAATGAATGACAAATTCTTTGACTATTTATCGCAAATTGTACATTGTATATTGCTCTTGCATATATGAATTTATATTTACTTGTCATTCCATAGGCAGGGGAACTGTTTGGTCCTGGATATTTATTATGCCCTTGAAAGAAAAATAGTGCAAACTTCAATTCTGATGCAGTAATCAGAGCCATAAGGAAAACACTTTGAACATAAGTAATCAACATACACAAGAAGTTTGACAACCTGATATGTAGAAATTCTGAGATTTCCAAGGGCTAATGAAGGTTTCAACTTTTAGGTTTCTTGGGGTTAGTGACTTCCACGTCTTATTCTTCAGGAAAAGGAAAGGTTCCTGTATCTTCATGTTCTTTGCATCGGAATGTTTTGTGGATAGTGAGGGTAGGTATTGGGAAGAGTAGTTGAAGGTTAGCAACTTATACATCAAAGCCATCAGTGGAGGAAGGTATCACAATGACCTCTTCACAGGTAGGGTGGTTCCCCTTTCCAGAGGAAGGTATCTCTTGTATGAAGTACTGGTCTTCCAGAGATTAAATACAGCAAGGGGTTTTAAAAGCTTCTCACAGGCTTGTTATAATGGCAACCAAATTTCAGGATCCTGGAAGGTGAGTAGCTATTGATTGCTATATGAATATAGACTGAGAACCAAAATTTATGATCCTAGAAGGTGAGCAGCTAGGGATTGCTATTTGAAAATAGAACCCCTCTTAAATGTCATATGTAAATGATTTTAGTATTGCATCTGTCAGTAAAGTCTTTATTCTATTGGTTAATGAGATTATGACCATCTTCCAAAGCCCCAAGAGAATGGGATCAACAACATTGGGAAGTTTTAGGTGATAATATTTTATGCTGAGTTCCAGCGGTTATTTTGTCAGTTTCTTTGCCAGTAACTCAGAATGGAAAGGTTTTGGTGTTTTTGTTATAGCTGCTCTCTTGATGAAGCATTTGAATTCAGGGTTTGATAATGCTGAAGAATTGGCTAACGTTGTATCACTATGGTTTCATCTTTTTTGGCCTTTATGATTTTGGAATAAGTCATAGATGCTTGGTGAGTATGTGAAGGCATATAATATTCCTTTTAGTTTGGATCTCTCTCACTTATCTGTAGACTTGTGAAAACTTTGATTTGGCAAAGCCTTTGTCTAAGACCTCTCATAGTAAGCTTATGAATCATTATTGGGATTAATAGGTAGATCATGAGGATATTTCTTTCAACTGCAATCACTATTATGGGAGTTTTGTCTTTCATTAAAGGAAGTTCCTTGATGCTTAAAGTGTTTTACTTATTTGAAGCCTTAGCTTCCATTGCCCTCTACAATTATAGACCAAGCTTTGAAGGGAAGGAATCGGATGGATTGTGTTTTTTGGAAGAATCATAGGAATAAATTTTCTTCAATTGTTTATCCTGCTCATTATAATGTTTTGCAAATCTTTTCAGCCAATATTGATAACACCTAGTTTGGAACTGACATAGGTTGATGTAACAAATTGAGAAGCTGTTAGGCAAGTTAGCGCTATCACAGGATGCTGTATAGAAAATGTTTTCTGGGAACAATAGCAGGGCACTTGTTGGGTCACAAAGTGCTCTTCCCTTTTGGAGAAAGATGCTATATACCTTAAGAGGAGAAACGGAGGTTGAGCATTAAGGTGAGGCATGGAAAGCTGTCCAGTACCATTATAAAGAGTCTTGTGATAGTGATTCATCATTGTCTTCAGCATATATTAATAAGAAGTCCAAAAGGCAATTATAGTTTCTTCAAACTATATAATGTAATCAATTGATTTTTGGTTTATTGTTGTTTTTCCCTACTTCTTTCTTAGCAGAACGTTTCATAAATGTGTATCGTTTTTTGCAAAGTTTATTGGAATCAGTCAAGAATTTATAGTTTTACTTGTATGGTTCTGGTTTTCTCTATGGTTCCTTTATTTTGTCCATGTGTTCTAGTCATGATGTCAACTGGACATTTACAGTATGTTCAAAACATGATGTCACATCACACATTTTTGTTGAACAATCCATCATTGCAAAGCAATAAAGCATTTACATAGTGACACGAGATTTGGAGAAGAAAGGAAAACTTAAAGATCTTCAAAATCTACACATTAGATAGTAACACAAGATCTGGGGAAGAAAGGAATACTTAAGGATCTTCAAAATCCACACAACCAATTGGATTTACTTGATGCACATGTGATTATAATGATCAAAGGAGATGCTTTTATATAGGCTTAAGGTGATGAATTATACAATAGTTGGCCTCACCCACACATTACACAATAATATTAAAATATCCCATTGGAAGAATACAAGATTTTTTTTTTTCTTTTTTTAATGGGTTATATGGGATTGAAATGGGCACCACCCGTACTACATCATAACCATATAGTGGTATTACAACAGCTTGGCAACTATGCATGTATTGCTTGGCAAGATTTAAACTTTGGTCTTCTCCTTGAAAGTTGAGGAATCTAACCGGTTGAGCTAATTCCATTTGATAATGGAAGAATACAAGTTGAACATAATTCGATTACAAAATATGCCAAAGAGCTTGGCAAGCAGGTTCATATCTTCCAACATCCTCCCTTAAACACACTTGGATGGACCAAGGAAGGTGGCATCACACCATCAACCCTTCTTAATTACAACTTCTCGCAACTTGAGCATGTCTTTTCGAATTTGTTTCTATGTTGCCAATGAAAATGTCCAACAAACTAGAGAAATACAATGTCGTCCTATCGAATGGGATGCTCAAGGATGTCCTTCACAACTAGATCAATTCACAATCACAATAAAACAACCCATCATTATTATCATCAGTATTAAGAGTATCAATTGTAGACTTCTTCCTACAAACTCGATCAGGGGAAGATTTCAAATTTATAACCCATGGATGGTGTTGCCATCACTCTAAGACCATGTAGGTGGACATTTCCACATAATCCATAAAATGAGTCTCAGTCGATGAATAACTCCAATTAAGTGCACCAAATCTGAATTTTTATGTGATGCAGAGGGATCTATAGGGGTATGTGCAAGTGTGATCAATAATTTCCAAAAGGGGAAGATGCAATCCAAATCTATTGGTGCTACAAAAAACCTTCGAATAACCACACCTTGCACAAGTCAGCAAGATAAGTAAAATATTGGCATTTACCAAAACCTATGCATAACTCCTACCTGAAGAATATAAATTGGAATGAATAACAGCCAATCATCAATCTTCTAATTTTAACGATCATCTATGAGATGGACAAAACATACCAATGGCTACTCATGTAAAAACATGACTCTGAAAATCGTCAAAAGGGCTCCACATAAGAGCCAACGCATCTATATGATCTTCTCGTATTACCATTCGAAGATTTCCATGATTGAAGTTTTATCCAACTATGATCAATCTTGATTATTTCCCAAGGTTTCTATCCATAACTGCTCAAGGATTCATACTTCCTTGAAGTTCCATGCCTTCTAGAAGATCTGTACGACCTTGAGGAACCATACCTCTTTGAAAGTTGATACCTTTAAGAATCATAGTGCCTTGGAGAACCAAACTTTCTTGAAGAACGAAACCTTTTGAAAAATCAAACCTCCTTGATGAACTATATCTTTTTGAAAATTAAACCTCCTCAAAGATGAAGGCAAAAGCTTAAGATCAAATGTGGGTTTCTTTATTTCCTCTTTTTCAAAAGAACGAGTCAACTAGATAAAATTCCATTGAACTCTCCTTATGTTTTAATGAAGTTTCAATTTCTAAGTAACCAAGGCCTTTTCTTTCGCTTATCAATTTCAGGTTTGATTGGAGTTTTTATGTTTTATTTATTTTTGGCAATACCACCTTTTGTTCAACCTACGTTTCTAAAGAATTTGAAGCCAATTCCATTTGTACGTTCATCAACTTTGAACATGTTAGTTTATGTGGATCAAAAAGAAGCTAGAGTGTGCATTATCAAGGGGTGCTTAAATAGCACCTTTACAACCATAATCTTCCACATTTGGAAGATACTTAACCATACATAAGCTAAGATGCTAACAATAATCTAACTATGCTAACAAATCCAAATTGCTTACAATCTTCTTGCCGTCCAAATATGCCGACATTACAATCTTGAATAGCTTTTTGGAAATTATTTCTAACTTAGACTTTAGAAAATAATTAAAACTAATAAACTAAGAAAAACCTAGTCTATTACAACTTTCAAAAGTGGTCCTCATCATCCCTCCCCACCATAGAAGCATTGGACTCCAATGCTTGTAAAAGGGATGGATAATCACAGGACATTTGATGGTGCGATATCCAATGAGTTTTGTGTGCAAGTTGACCTCTATAGGCAACAAGTTATGAAGTGGAAGAATCTTGTCAAGTTTGACGAGTCTTTGTATTGAACACTCGATCTATAGCAAGCAAAAGCTGAAAATCAAGTACCACATCTGTAGGATGGCTGATGACAAGATTGATTTTCAAGATGGAATCATGATATGGCTTTAGAAGATCCACATTGACGACGTCATGAATGCCAAGATGAGTGGAAAGATCCAGGCAAAGGCATTCTCGGACACCTACTTAAGAATAGCATAAGGTCCATAGTGAAGTGGTTTGATTTTACTACGTGCCTTTTTCGTAAACCATCGTTTATCTAAGTAAGCGAAACTCTGTCTCCAACCTAAAAAAGAATGAGGAGCACGGTGTTTATCCATAACTCGTTTTTGTTTTTGTTGAGTCTTCTATAGAATTTGAACCACCTTCGATTGAAGACTCCGCAAGTACTGAATGAGTGAAGTTGCCTTATCTTGCTCCTTTTGAATATGCATAGTAGCTGGAGAGGGCAAGGCTAAAGGCAACTCATAGGGTGCCAAAGGCTGAAAACCAAGACATACTTCAAAAGGAGAGTGTCTCGTGGATGTGTGAAATGCCCTGTTGTAGGCGTGCTCTATTGGAGTGAGGCTCAAATGCCACTTAGTTGGAGAAGTGTGATGATAAATCCTCAAACTTTGCACAAGAGTGCGATTAACCACTTCAGTTTTCCCATCCAATTATGGATCAAAGGCCATGGAGAAGTTAAGAGAAACTCCTAAAAGCTTCCATAACAATCTCCAAAAACTGTGACGCATCTGTCTCTATCTCAAAGGGATGGAAGAGGTTTGGAAGGACAAGGACAAGAGTTGTACACAGTTTGTGTTTCAATGTATCAAAGGAACAAGCATGATCCTTTGTCCATTGAAATAAAACTTTGGCTTTAGTTAAATGATATAATGGGGCTGCAATAGTGGAAAATCTATGGATGAACTTGTGATAGAAATTTGCAAGTCTAAGGAAACTCCTTAACTCTGTGATGTTAGAAGGAGTTGGCCAATGGAGAAGGATTTCAACTTTGGCAGGATCCACTTGTATGCCTTCATCATTAATGATAAAACCAAGGTAGGAGATGGAGGATTGAGCAAATGAACATTTTGGAAGGTTGACATACAATCTATTCTCTTGAAGAGTTTTGAGAACTTGTTCTAAGTGATCTAGATGTTCCTTCCAAGTAGGGGAGAAAACAAGAATGTCATCAAGGTAAATTATCACAATTTTGTTCAGGTTGTTCCTGACATCTCATTTGTTAGCCTCATGAATGTAGTTGGTGCATTTGTAAGACCAAAGGGCATAACAAGCCACTCAAATAGGTCCAACTTTGTCTTAAATGTTGTCTTCCATGTGTCTTCTACCTGTACTCGGACTTGGTGATACCCACTTTTAAGATCAATCTTTGAAAAGAACTTAGCCCCTTGTAGCTGATCCAAAAGATCATCTATTTTGGGAAGTGGATACCTATTCTTGATGGTGATTTTATTCAAGGCCCTAAAATCAATGTATAGATGCCAAGTACCATCTTTCTTGAGTACAAGCAAGCTTGGTGAAGCACAAGGAGAGGTACTTGGTTTAATAAATCCCTTAGACAATAGTTCATGAATTTGCTTTTTGACTTCTTCCATTTGAAGAACTGACTATCTATACATGGGTGCATTAGGAAGAGAAGCACCAGGAATAAGTTCTATGCTATGATTGATTTCTCTAATAGGAGGAAGAGTAGAAGGTTCCTTGAACACATGTGAATATGATTGCAAAATCTTGTTAAGTGAAGCATGCCTTGGAGATTTGTGAAGGTGGTTCTTGTATGTCTTCATTCTGTGGCCTTATGAATATGAGTGTCAAATCCTGTGCTTGATTTATAGCTTTGTGTGCTTGCCTACAACATAAAACCAAGTTGTTTGTTTGTTGAGTGCACTTAATTAGAAGTGTCTTGTTATCTAACTACAAAGTATAAGTTTTCTTGAATGCATCATGTGGCTTTCCTATCATATAGATTAGGGTTTTCCAAGCAACAATTCACACCAGTCCGTTGGAGTGACATCACATGTTACCTTGTCCACAAATTTAGGACCAAATGCAAATGAGACAGTGCATGTGTGTGTAATGTTAAAAGTGCTTCCATTGTCCTTTCATCCCAAAGAATAAGGAAGAGGATGAGGGCACAAAGGAAGCTTCAATGTGTCGACAACGAAACTCACAATTAGATTTTTCTGCGAGCCTTATCAATTATACAATCAATAGAATATTCATGAGTTAAGTGAGCCCTTGTGACAAACAATTTGTCATAGTCACTTAAAAATGAGTTATGATTTACAAGAGTTAAATTTATTCAATCTACCCTTTTAACTCTTGATATGTTCTATCTTCCCCAATAGTCTCAATGGGACCATATTTTGGGTCCTCATTTGAAGACTTTACAACTAAGAATTTCTTCTTCATCTTTTGTAATTGAAAACATTGAGGCCTAAGATGCCCTTTCTTTTTACAAAAACTACAAAATTTTTGAGAATAAGAAGAATTAGAAGGCCTTTTAGAGGAGGAAGAAGAAGAGGAAGTAGAAGAAGAGGGAGAAGGAGAAGAAAAGGAAGAAGATGTTTTCTTCACTCGTTGTTGTTGATTTGACACCTTGGTAGGGCCTGTAGATCGAGCTCCTGTTGATTGACTAGCAAATTTCTCCTCCGCCAATTGTGCTTGATTGAACAATGTATCCAAAGTGTTTATGGGAGTATATTTCAACTTCCGAAATATGGATTCCCGCAAACCACTTTTAACCTTGATGTTGAGTCCAGTAAAAAATCCTCTACACTAGTTAAGATTCTCAATTTATTAAACTAAAAAATGTAGTCTTGGACACACATGTTGTATCCTTGTTTAAACAAAGCCATTTGTAGATGAGGTCTTCACCATAATTTGAGGGATAAAATGTATCCTTCAAAGCTTTTACAAGTTCATCCCAATTTGTGATGGGATTTTGATTGCTTTGGCGATCAATTATCAAGACCTTGGCTACACCTGAAAGCTTTAATTTGGCAAAGGGGACTCTATCATCTTCAGTAATTTTGTTGTAAGCAAACCAAGTGTCTAAGTCTAGGATCCAGTTGTTTAAGACTTCGGGATCATGTGAACCATCATAAATCTTGACTTTGCATTTTGCGATTATGCGAATGTCATTGATTTTGACGTCACTAGGAACACTTGGAATTGCCATATCATTAACTTTGTTAGCCAAAAGACTAACTGCAACAACTAAAGCGGTCACTTGCTCCGTTAAATCAGAAACCATTTGTGACTGGGTATAAGCCAGGACTTTAACAAGTGGACTCCTAAAGACTAGAAGGTCTTTACACTAAGGCATTGCAAAATTTGCTTCTTGTTCAAGCAATTACAAAAAGATATTGGTTTGTGCAATTTGTATAAAATTTTTGGCAAAAATTTGACCAGCAAAATAAATTGCACAAAAAAAATGATTTAATTAAGTAAAAAAAAGATTTAATTAATTTAAAATAATAAATTCACATTGGTAAAAAAATTATAATAAAAAAATTATGTTTCATCGTGAGTTTGTGACTAAATCAACTGGTGCGAGTCTGCAATCAACATGAGTCAAACGTAGAACAATCAAATCACACGTGTAAAGCAACCTCCTATAGCTAACCACCGTTCCTAGTAGGTCAATGCATACGTCAACATTAGCTCGCCCGCCAACCGCTTGAGGTTGGCTGAAGACTCTTTTGCTTCAATCAAGTATTAAAGCACATAAATTGAATTAACCCATAGATGTGGGATAATGATATAGACGTTGGGAAACCTTTCACGAACAAACCACAAAAATCTCGTGCATGTGCTAGGAAGAATGCTACGTGGCGCTTTCGGAGGTAAGGTCGCCCAAAATTCATCTGTCCTGGAACACGTCAGGTGTCGATCCAAGGTGAACCGATCTAACAGTAACCCAAACACTAGTCGGCCAATCGCTCAATGCCACATTGTGTTTTTCTCCTTGCCGAATTCCCGGTTCTTCGTTGGCTTCGTTTCTTGGTTCTTGGTCGGCTTTGAGCAATTCATGCTTTTCTCCTCTCCACAAGCTCGCAACAACAAGGGAGTTCGAGGCAGCAACTCGCGATGACCAGAGATTCGGGGAGCGACGCTGAAAACATGGAGCAGGGGTTTGTTGGGGGTCTGTCGGGAGTTTGTCGAGGATTCGTTGGAGAGTTTATTGGGTATGCATCGAGAAATCCGTAGGGGAGCAGATGGGGATCTATTGGGGGTGTCCTTCGGAGCACAGATGGCCGATGTTAGAGATCAGGCGTCAGGAGTTGGACAGCCTTTGTAGGATATTGGTAGGCCGACTCAAATTTGAAAGGCCTTTGTCAACTATTGGTACCATCACGTAGGGTTGGGAGGCCAACGCCTAGGTCGGGCTTTTGCCGATTATCAATAGGGGCTATCCACGAAAATCACAAAGTTAAATGTAAACATAATGAAAACTAAAAGATTAAAGGTAATCTTTCAAAACGAAAATTTGAGCTTTAGCTTAACTAGAAGCTATGGATAGCAACTAAAGATTAAATACAATCTTGCACTAAAACTATGGCTTCAAGCTCAACCAACTTAGGCTTAAGACCAATTATCAACCTAAAACTGGAATAGAATTGTTTTGCTAAACTTCATGTAAACAAAACTTAGCAACAAAGAGCTTCTTCCAAGATATATGCATATAACAATGCAACCAAAATGAGTAGATCTAAAACCAAGCAGACCTAATCCAGCCCACGACTGTTCTGTTGCTCTGATACCATTGATGTGGATAAAAAAGAAGCTAGAATTTGCATTATCAAGGGGTGCCTCCCGCTAGGCTGCATACTGCTAACTCAGGGAAAAGACTGATGCCCAGTCTGTAAGTAATCCTGTGAGGAAATCCCGAAAGTTGGCACCGAAAGGCTTACTCACAGAAGGCTTGCAGTTCAGTTTCCTTGATCTCTCCCCTGTCTCCCATTAATTATTATGAGAGCCTTATCTTTAGGTCGAGAAGACGCTTTAAGCTAGAGCCATATGCTCTTCACCTGCAGCATAGTCTGATCTGGTGAATCAGAAAGCTCGATGCCATATCTGAGACTCTTCTCTAGGAAATCATAATCCATTCTGGAGCTTACTTGCAGCATTGTCAGATTTTCAATATCAATTGTGTTGCTTATTATCGTGGTGGTTGGAATCCTTTGGGCATTGAAGCGGAATCGGTGAAGTATTGTCATTTGGAGCAATAACAGCTGTAAGCATGGGTTCTCTTGACTCTTTTACTTCTGTTGATGAAAATATGGTCAATTATGCATGTCAGATAGATGATATTCCAGATGAATGAGCAGAAGTAGGAAAATATGATTTGTCTCTACTTGTTCCCAGCTTGGATGAAAAAGAAGTATATAAGCTAGAGGAACAGAAGAAAATAAAGCAGAAAAATGAAAAGAATGTTGTTAAAAGACATCTACCTTTCAGTGTCTATAAACCAAAGATTAAACAGGTCTTTAGAAGAGCTGAAAGAAATGTTAAAGTTAATAGTAATAAGGCCTGTAGAAGATTAAATCTATTCACATCCCAGGAGTTAGCTGCTCTTAAATCCTTAAAGAAGAAGGATATAATTACATACATTTTGGAGCAGTTCAAATTGTTATAACTCCTTTATTCGGAAAAGGCTTACCTGGTAGCACATATGTTGATCTTTTAGATTCTCGGTTTATTACATTTCATCAGGCCATTATAGGGCAAACAGTGTGCACTCTGGCAGAAGGTACACAGTTTGTAACCTTCTATCCAGACTTTCCATATCCTTTGGAGAAGGATGATTATGGAAACATTTGGAGCCTGATTGTAGAAACCAGAGGATTAGATCTCAAGCCAGGAAGTTTTGAATTATCAATTAAAGTGAAATTTTTATGTCAGGTCCGCAATACTTTAGTACCAATAAAATTTCCTTCAGACAAAAGTAAAATTGCAGTACTTGTAGGTCCAATATCAGAGGGGGCAGTCTTAATGCCCATTAGTTTTTCAGATTTTGATATTCCCAGGGAATGGGAATTTTCTAAGAGATCTCAGAATGTTGTAAAGAGTATGAATAACTATCAGATAGAATATGGAGGTGATGGTAGTTCAAGTAAAGTGATTCTTAATCATCCTCCCAATCGGCCTATGATATCAAGAGCACAATCATTAAGAATTCCAAGGCCTTTACCTGTTGTTAATAGAAGTCCAAGTCTGAAGAATTTCTCAAGACATGTAAATAGTCCTTTTATACAAAAATCAGTGGTAGAAAGTAAAGATAGTAAGGAGCTGAATTTGCCACAAAGTGTGTCTAGTATAGTCATTCAGACTAAAGATCCTCAGCCTTCGGTAGAAGTACAGCCAAATCTACAAATGAAAATGATGATGTTTATGGCATCTTCCAGTTCTCCTGATTCAGTTAAACCAGGGTCATCTTCATCCATTACATGGAGTAAATCAGGAAAAACTTTCCATAAGGGAAGTAGGTGGCCTTTAAAGCAAAAACACTGCATCACCTTACAAGAAGGAACAAATGGTGATACTAGAGCTGATGTTTTATGTGTTTTGGAACATTCAGTTAATGATGCAGATGGTCAAAAAGAAGAAATAAGGCAATTAAATTATATTAATAACTGGACCAGATATGCAGAAGTTCATATAGATGAGATGGAAAATTCAATGGCTGAAATCACAGCAGAATTGAAGATTGCTAATGAGAATTTAGAGGCTGTAAAGGCAGAAAGGGAGCAAAAGAAAATTCAACTAGCTAAAGCATCCAAGCTATTAATCGTGAATCCTACTGCATATCATGCATTACAAAAAAAAGTAGGAAAAGAAAAATCAAAAGAAGAAACAACTTCAACAGAAGCTAAAATGGCCAGAGTTTCAGTAGGAACATCTGATCAGAAGTCATTTTTATTCCCTTTCGGTATTAGGGATAGTGCTTTAATCCTTATTTTTGATGGTAATCCAAATCCAAAGAAATCATTCATGTTTGAATTAACCATTCTAAATCCCTACAAGCTATACATAGTTTGGCCAATGATCAGATAGTAGAAATTGCTACAAGGCATATGGCTGGTATGGTTTTGAATTGGTGGATACATGCATCAGATGATTCAAAAATTGTTGTATATACAAATGGATTGGATGAATTGTATATATCTCTAATTACAGAGTTTACTCCTAATAATGTAAATAAAGAGAAAGATGATCAGCTAGCATTAGCTTTTAGAAAGCTTGGAGACATGACTAGATTTGAGGAGTATGTTACAGACTACATGAAGAAAGTCTATGAATTAAATTTGCATAGAGATCAGTTTGTAAAAATTCACTTTTTATCTTCAATACCAAAAGGTATTGGTTAGTTGGTGTTAGAATAGCACAGCAAGGAATTGATGTAAATACTCTGTATTTTGTGGACATCATACAAACAGTCAGACAGGAAGTTAGAAGAATATGTCTGCACGAAAAAGTTGTCAAGAAAAATTTGAAACTTTCTAATAAAGAATGCACAGGAGTGGATGGAACAGATACTTTCTGTAAACAGAAACCAAGAAAAAGGTTTAGAAGGGCAAAAACAAGAAGATTTAAGCCTTTCAGATACTTCTGGAAAAGAACAAAGAAAGCAAAACTTGCAAAAGAAGTATGCTGTTATGCTTGCAAAAAGAAAGGTCATTATGCCCATTCTTGTCCATCAAAAGGCCAAAAAAATGTTAAAGCTCTATTTTTGGAACCTGATGTTTCTGAACATTGGGAAATGTGTGAAACACTTGAACAATTTGAAGAATGGAAAAATCAAGGAATTTCTGGTTATAAAATTATAACTGAAGAAGATGAAATTCCCAAATTTGATGAAGATGAAGCAAATCCAGAGGAGGTAGAAGCAATAAGCAAATTCCTCATGTTAGGAAATTGTCCATATCCCTGTGATCCACAAATGCCTCCCTTAGAAGACATAACAGAGGAAGAAGAACCATCAGAAAATGAAATAGAAGAAGCAGAATATTATCAAAATAAGAAGAAACAAATATGGAATCAATCTGGTTCAGAATATGAAATAAATGAAGAAACAAGCGAATCAGAATCAAGTTCATCTTCATCAGAAATATCAGCGGAACAGTCTGATTACAGTAGCCAAGACAATAAGTCTGTGTCTTATAATTTTTCCAAGGATCCAAAAGCTTTGAATTCTGTGAAGAAAAATATTTCTCTGCCAAAACCTTTTGCATTCCAGTATCATAAATAACATTTGACTAGTAAGTGTTCAGACAAAGACTTTAATCTGGTCCGGAGTGTGCAAGTTGGCTTCTTGGACTTCTTCTCATTCTGTTTTGGCTTGTTATCAGTTTAAGCTTTGACCGCTTCTTTTGCATGAGCCTGATTGATGAAAGAATGAGCCTTACACCTTTGTCTTCAAGCCTGATGGTGAAAAAGGTATTTGAACACTTAATTAATTGGAGGCAGAGAATTTGGAAAGGAGACACGAAGCATCAAATAGAACAACAACCATCACATATGTCTTTGAGACTATTGACAACAATGTTGAGAAGTTAATTGTTTTTCTCCTTGTCTGGAGCCTATTGTTCCTCTCCTGTCCCCTTTGGAATTCCTCTAGCAGTCTGGTTGTCATCTTGCAACTTCTTGAACCGACTGATATACTCATCAACGATGTCAAAGGAGTCCATAGTCAAAGTAACAAGCTTTTCTTCCAATTTGTTGATTTGTGTGGAATCAATGCAATTACACAATCCCTAAAATTTGCTAAGCAACTCCTTATGGTCCATAGTGCTGTAAACATGGGTGTCATAGATCTTGTCAACTTGGAGAGCTATCACACCAAGAGTCTCGTCCTTCTTATCCTTGTACAACTGCTTTCTTTCTTTAGAATTAGTCTTTCAAGATTCCTCATTCACATATTTGAGCAACCCCTTACTCCAGAACAAAGCTTCAATCGTGATTTTACAAGTGGCATGTTTGGACCATTAAGCAAGGGCACATGCTGATCCATAACTTTCTTGCCAAAAGATAAAATCTTGTGTGTAGTTGTGAGTAGAAACAACACTACCAATGCAGAGGTCTTCAAAAATCGTGCAATTTTCATATGCAGAAGTTATGGCCTTTGGAAGTTTGATCCAAAATTCACACAAAATGCCTCCAAAAACTTAGAAAAATTGATTTTTTTATACTTGCAGCCAATGGGGAGGCTGCCATGTGTTGTCGCGTGAGTAATTGTGCATTGATTGGATGCGTTAATGAATGAGGCGACACCAATTGTCATAATTTGGAAGAAGGGGTTGCGAACTGGTGTTGAATGTCCAGGTCATTGGCCAATGTACCATCAAACAGAACTCTGCCACTTGTCATGCTTTGATTTGCTTTGCAACCTGTGAACCATGTTGTGCCACTTGTCGCTTTCCAATTTGCTTCAAAATCCATGCTTCACCAAGTTTGTTGTTGATTGTGTGACTGTCTGGTCGTTGGGTTCGATGAGATGGCAAAATGTGATTGGTCGAACCCCTTTTATACCTATCATGTGGCATCTTGCTTGCCATGTCATCATCTGCCACATCATCACTCATTGCATCATCACGTGCCACATCATTAGTTGCCACATCACCACTCACAACATCATCCTGCGCAAGTGCCATGTCTTCATCAACAAACAAAAAAGGGTGATGTCATCAACTGCCATGTCATCTTCGCATGTTGTGAAGTCAGGAATGCTGACATCATCAAGTTTTTTCATCAAAATGGGCTGATGGGATTTGAACTCATTACCCCTTGGGCCCAACGCCTTAAGAGTGGTTTTACTAGCCACCAAGGCTTGGGTGCCCTTTGTATACAGAAGGGCCGTGACACATATGTGAAGGGGATTTCCCCCTTTAACCTTCCGTTTTTACCTTTTCAAATATGCACCACCTTGCTAAGGCATTTTTGCATCATGCTGACATGCTGCCTTGCTATGTGCATCCTTTCCCTCCATGCTGGGAATATTTTGCATATTGGGAAAATTTAAAACTTTGAAAAGTTGAAGGAAATGAGTAATTTTTTTCAACGTAGAATAAAAGGTCCTTGGAGGCAAATGGAGGTAAGTGCTGAATTGCGACCCCCCTGAAATTTTGCAAAGAATCCAAAAACGAGATGGTTTGTTCGTATTTGTCATGGTTTGCCCTATGCAACCTTTTTGTCGAATGCAACCAATTAGGATATCCTCTCATGCCAATGCAACAAAAAGTTGCCGAGCCATTTCAACAACTTTGTCAAGTGGCTCTGAGGTCTTTTCCATGCACAAAAATCTGCCCATGACTTCATTGGCATCTGAGGTCTATCGGAAAAATGTTCAGCCTATTCTTTTCTTCTTTCATAGTGGCCATGTAAATTGCCGTCTCCTGTATGCTGCTATTGGACACAAAAAGTTGAAAGAGAAAAGGAATTGAAGCTTTTTGAAAAATTCATAAAAGACAAATGAGGTTTTCAAAAAACCTTGAGAAACTCAAATTTGAAACTAGGGCATCCCTTTGGTCAGAAATCAAAACATTAAATGAATGGATTAAGTGCCAAGAGAGGAACAAAGGAACCTATTAGTGATTTTTTCTCCTGGAGCAAATCTATTGAATCCAATGAGATCCTTGTGATTCAAGTCTGCCTAGGGTTTTATCAGAAAACCCTTCTTAGAAATTGCCGATGACTTACAAAAAATATTCTAGCTGCTCCCTTGTACTATTGGCCTTAGGAGATGCCGTAGAAGCTGATTTGCTGAAGACAAGCAATCAAGTAATGGATATTAACAGCAGCTTTGATACCATGTTGGATTTCTCAGTAGTTTGCAGAAACAAATGGAATTAACACATTACACAGTGTTGCTGAAAAAGAAATACACAAAAAGCAATGCACAGGGTATAAAGGGGGTGCTTGTGTACAACAAATAATCTCACTAAAGGAAAATAGAATAAAATCCAACTGATGATGAAATGGTTGGTATGAGGGGGTATTTATACCCAAATACAAGTTACCTTTAGGTCAAGGTTAAGGAACCGATCTTCAGGTTCAAATAATAAAATATTACAAAAAATACATTTATAAGGTTTACAAGGGCCCAAAGGGCTTTTTAATACAATACAACACAAAGTTGGCCATGGCCTCAAATGAAGCTTAACTACCACATATTTCAACAAGATAGATAAAGTATTACAACAACACTGCAAAGTACCTGAAAAATTGAACGCAAGGGAAAAGTAAAAAAAAGACAAAAATATGTCGTATGATTGAGACATGCCCTCCAAAAGTCAATCTCACAAAACTTCAAATGACATTCAAAATTGAAAATTATGGATGAAGCTTTTTGAGAATGACAATTGGCATACATAGGTTCACTTGCTGACTGTGTTGCCACTTGTATGCTGATTGTGGCTATAAACTGCCACCGGTTTGCCTCCTATTTGTTGCACTCCTTGCTAAGGCTTCAACTGACCCATCTTCCCTCATAAGTGAGGACCCTATAGTGGATGACTATCTGGTTACATATCATTGTTTGGTTGGTTAATTAGGAAGGGGGTTTATATTCTGTAGCCACACAAGCACACTTGGTGCCATCTTGGCCTTGCAAGAAGGGGTCGACCCAATGGAAGGGTGGTCCACAAAGGGGAGAGAGTGAGTGGTCTCCATGTGGAATGGTCCTTAAACGTGGGTGTGTGTTGGGGGGGCGCATGCAAAGAGGTGAACGTGGGAAGAGGGAGAACTTAGCAAAAGGGAGCAAGAGGCACACAGGGATTGAACTTGGTAGCACTCGGCTTGTAGAGAACTTGTGAGGGTGGTCTAAGCAATCAGGTAGGATAACCAGCTAGACAAGGAAAGGGCACTTCTTAGTTTTGTCTACTCCAAAATCTTGCCTTCAAAAAAAAAAATCCAAAATTGCAGTCCTCTCCATATGCAGAAATATAGGCATGCACATGGTACTGGGCTTGAACTCACAACCTCTCAGAGAATAGTTAACTCATGCTTATGGGATGGCATGAATACCAAACTGGGCAACCAAGTCATAGCATCTCCGCTGCACTAGTTGTAGAGAAGAGATTGGACTTGCTAAATTGAAGTTGTGTATGTGCAGAATTGAAGTTGTGACCTCTACTTTCCAAGTGCATTAACAACATCAAGGGAGTTGAAGGAGCAAACTCTTTAAGCATGTGGATGAATAGTAGCCGTTTGTTTTGAAGATTTAGCTTCTAGAAGGTTTTGAAACATAAAAAAAATGGGCTGAATCAGGATAGAATCCAAGCTTCCAAAAGGAACTCTTACACCAAGCTAGCAGCGTGCTTCAACTCAAGTTAAAAAAAGGAAGACAAATCAATCTGTGCATTGGGAAAAAAAAAATTCTTTGAATATTCCAAATCCAAATTCAAATTTTCTTTTTCAAATTTCATGTTGGTGGCAAAAGAAAACTCAGACTGGACTATTTTTTTGACCCCTGAAATGATAGAATGAGCAAAAGTGCTCAACTGGGAACCTTGCTATTTCTGAAAAATTTGTTGTGAATCTTGAGATATCTTTGTCTCACAAACTTTCAAAGTATGATTTTCTCCTCGATTGGAAACGGGATTGAGGCAATATTTGAATGTCACACTTCTAGTCATGTCATGAACAGATAACCGAGTAATTTGTTGAAAAGAAAAATTCAAATTTCATCACTTCAATTTGCTGAGCTCTTGTAGCACTTCTCCAAGTCTTCAATCATCTTAAGCGCTAATACCATGTTACAGAATCAACCATTGCAAAGTAATAAATCATTCACATAATAACATGAGATTTGAAGGAGAAACACAAACTCAAGGATCCTCTAGATCCACACAAAACTATGTTGATTTATTGATGCACAGCATGATTGTAAGGATCAAATGGGATGCCTTTATATAGGATTAAGGTGGTTAGATATACAATAGTCTGCCTCCATCACATATTACAAAATGATAATAAAATATCCTAATGGAAGATTACAAGCTGACCATAAGGCTGTTACAAGATTTGCCAAAGGGCTTGACAGTCAGGTTTTATTTGTCCCAATGGTATTTATAAATTTTTTATCAAGCAAAACATTTACTTGTCATGCCATTATCTTTGTGGAATCCGTGGCAACCCATTTTGCAATTGCTTAAATTACTTATTTGAGTTTATGTCCTAGGAAATTGCTTTCCCTTGATTGATTGGTAAATGAAAAGCAATTTTAACATTGGACATTCAATGGCATTCATATGTTGGATCATATTCACTAGTGTTTTATTCATTTGTTAAAAGATAGAAAATATAAAAGAACTTTGTTGCAAAATGTTTTGAATTCCAAAGATTTACATTACAAATTAGGTGTAGTGATTTGTTAATAATGGATTTTGTTTGTTCTTCATTGAAGTGCTTTTGAATTTTTAGTTTAATATGCCTATTTTTAAGCATAGATATGTTTTCTTTCTTATTTAGAATGTTGACATTCATACGCCAATAATTTTTTAAATAATTATCTATTCATAACATTTATAGTTTTTAGTGCAGGACAATATTTTATATGAATGAAGTCTATGCAAGGAAAGGATGTGCAAGAAAGAACCATACCCACCTTCTATGTATGGTCTTTTTTGTTCAGCTTTTAGGATTATATATTGTTATTTCAGATATTTTAAAAGTATACTATGAACAATTTATTTACTTTCTTGTATAAAAGTATGGTGCTTTGATGCTACTTTTGGATTATGATAAATTCTTTTTAAGTGTGAAGTAACCTATGAAGGACAGGAAACTAATAAAATTGGTAGCTTGCTTGAAATACAAAATTTTTCTTGGCATTAATGACATAATTTAAGGATAAAAAGCCAGTGTGCCCAGGCTGACTGGCAAGTAAGGGGCACTTGCTAGGACAAGGAACTGGGTTTGAGCCCTGTTGGCTAGGTATCATGTGCATGTGTTGGAGTGCTCGATCCCAGGTAGAATAGGCATCATAAAATTAAGGGAAAAAAGGTCATGAGATTAAAAGATGGTACAACTTATATACTTTTTCCCACTAGACACCACACATTTATATAGTTTAGGCAGAGTTTGTTGTAGGAATGCTTAGTTATTGGTTGAAAGTTTGAAACTACACCTACCATGCATATTCTTAAGATCTTCCCTTTTGAATTATGTACTTTTATCATTAACTTCTAATATAAAATAGGCAATAAGGTTAGGTGTTCTGTACATGGGCCTTTCTTTTGTGACCCTGACATTAGACCTTTGCTCTTGGTTAATTTTGTAATCTAGGTATTGGATGAAATATTTCATGAAGAATCTTCAGTGACTACTTATATTTAATTTTTGGAAGTGAATCATTAGTCGAATCATGTATGGCAAATAAGCCTAGAACTACATATATATGCCTTGATCTGTAATTGGCTCAGACTTAGAATGTGTGCTTCTCTAGAAAGATACATGCAACTGTACAAAATGTTATTTTGTAATTTTTGTGTTTGCTTTACCTTTGTTCTTTTTTTTTTTAAAGAAAAAGAAAAATCTTTTGGTATTCTATTATACAATCTTTCATTACTTTCATGATACTTTTTTGGAATGTTTTCTTATGGTATGCAGTTCATGTATTGAAGGAAAAATAATAAAGTATATAAAATATTTCATTAATATCACCTTTAGTGCATTACACATTGAACATCTTTCTTAATCAAGGGAAACATGCCTCAAAAGATGATCGAACTCTCTTTATCTTTGTCTTTTTATTGATGACTTTTGCCTAATAACTTGATCACTTTTCTACCTGATACTTTTGTCTAATACAAAACATATCATACAGAAACAAATGTCCAATAGGAACATAAAAAGGAATATGGTTTGCTTTAACATTTCCCCTTTGCAAACCATAGCTCTTGGAAAGAAGAAATATGAAGTTGATCATGAAGATCCATGAAGTATGTAGCCATTGCTTCTCACATATGAGGTTGGAAAATAAGGTAGTTGCTAAGCCCAATGCAAATATTATTGACTGTGAACCAAGTCCATGGTTCACAATCCAAACCAAAACAAATGTGATCCACTTGTCATTTAAGGCACACAATGCCATCTCTTAATAATGAACTAGCTTCAATCTCTAGAATATCTAGAATCATGAACTCATCTGTGAGCCAACTGCAATCTCTGGATCATGTGTTGCACAACTCGTTAACAACTCTGTGAACATCTATCAATAACTATCATCAGCTAGCCTAGTTACAACCATCTCTGTATAGGTACCATTCAACCATCTCATCCAATGAGGGAACTGTTTGTCTGAAATCAACTATGAGGGATCAATCTCAATCAAATCACTGCAAGTGAGTATCAATTTAGATCCTATAATATCAGTTGGTGGGATTACATGCTTGTAATGACCACAAAACAAAAAACTATGGATCATGATCTATCTACTATTCATTAAAAGCAGATAAGTCCAATAAACAAACCAACTATCAATGGTGCTCTGACTATTTATCTCAGTAATTGTCCTCAAAATATCTTGTATATGGCATCTGTATATGTGACACCAATTCAATCTGTCAGTCCACACTCAAACTTACTCAAAGATCCAAGTGTCATGATCCAAATGGTCAGAACTGTGGATCATTTGTCATATTGTGCCAATATCTTAATGTCTCTGTCAATTACCACATCTAAATGCCAAATGATGAATAACATGCCAAATTCTAATATGGGAGAACACTCATCCCCAAACCTGGATTGGTGGGAGAAGAACATTCATCTCTAAACCTGAATCAATGTTAGAACCAATCTGAAATCTCATGTTAGTTGTCTCAAATGCTCAAATCTGCATTCAATTTATATGTTGGATTCTTAAATTTTAAATACTGTTAATCTGAAAAGCTCTATTAGCTTGAATCTGGTCCAAATGCTGATATGTCTGAATGTTAAAGTCTTTGTTTGATCTGCTTGAAATTACTACTCTACTTCCCCTTCAAATGAGAGGAGGATGAAGGTCAAAACATCTCCAATAGAGGATCACCCCATACAAAAGATTATCATCACTGATCATCACGATCACTGACAATACTCTCAATAGTATCCCATCCTGAGTGAACCAAATTAGGCTCTAGACCTTGATATGACTGATTATGTGAACCAGAAGTGTAGGCAACATATCAGAATGGAACCAGGTCATGCACCACCCAAAAAAGAGTCACCGAGTATGTGTCCATGATAGGTGTGATCATTTTGACTTGTATATAATTTATAGTTTTAACATATGATTTTATGTATAGGTTGTCGCATGTGAGTGTGCGACACCTTTATGTATAAAGTAAGGGGTTAATTTTCATTTTTGGATGTATGGATATCAACGAGTAGTTAGTAGTTAGAAAATTATCAATTGTCTACCTTGATTATCCTCTTGTATATATACATCCATTACTTTCTTGGTTGGGATCATCAATTGCAGCTCGAGTTGTTTGTTGTAGCCATTAGATATTGTACATTTTTGTATGTTTCTTTGTTAATCTAATTTTTATTTTGTTCAATTGTTACTGTGCATACCAATGAATTGTTTTGTGATTAATGTTAAAATTTGTCTTTGAAGTATTACTTTCTTTGCAATTGCATGTTATTTGAATTGCATAGGGAATACCAAACCGTTGTGCTACATTTGTCCTTGCCACAACGAGTTCGGATTGGAAGCATGCAATAACATTGTGAACTTGATGAAATAATGGGATTTGGATGAGTGATAATCCACACAACATATGTGGATGCGAATGCGGACGACGAATGAGAGAACCATCTATGTGTAGGTTTGAGAGGATTGTGCAACATACAATGCAACTAAACAACGAACGTGGTGAAGACATGCACATGGATGTGTGATGAAATGTCATGCAACCACAAGAAGGGGGTATAGAAGGTGAACCTTTTGTAGAGCCCCCTTGCGATGAGGGAAGAGAAGGTGCGCAAACACCAATGCTTGTTCTCTTGAGTCAATAACGACAACAATCCCAATTGTTTAGGTGACGAAGTGAGTATTGTTGCCAAAAATTTGAGTGTGTGGGGTTCCCTCGGGAGGGGGAAGTCCTTAAAAGGAAAATATTGTTTTGTTGAGAACAAGTGTATGATGGGAAAATTAAATTTGGTGGGACACATTTTTGTTGTTGGTCAAGAACGGACAAATGATTAACATTGAACGCATTGAAGAAGGCATGCATGCCAAAAACATTCACATAGAAGATTTGCATGCATAACATGTGTAGAAGTCCTCATATAAGAGGACGTTTGAACAAAGGAAGGAGTTTGTGCAAATGAAGATGGTTGTCAACTAACAGATGGTTGTCTCTTTGATAAACTTACAAAACTAGTTGTTGAGCGAAGACCTTGTGTCCTCGGATGAGTTGGATGTATACACATTTGACAAGGACAAGAGTCAAGGAAGAACCAACATGGAACCAAGTGAAGATAGTGTACTAGAACTAGAAGAGTGCACAGAGGACGAAGGGAACACTCATAGCAATCTCCACCATTAATAGATGGATGACTATGAGTTATTGCAACCAACATGCTCGTACTTGAATCTAGAGGAAGAATAAGGCACACATGAGAAAGGGAAAGCGACGATGCTCAACTATTTTGAGGTGGGTGAGTTAAGCGGTGCAATAGAAGTCAAGAAGAAGATAATAAACATGCATATGGTTGAAGGAGATGGAAAGTTGTCCTTACCTTTTAACTTTTTAGAGTACAATGTCCAACAACACAAACATAGATGAAGAGCTGATATACTTGTTTGATGTAGCAAAAGCAAATGAGGAAGATAACTCCATCAATTAAGGACCACACATGGTACTAGTGTATCTGGGAGAAGCAAACAAAGAAAAGATTAATTGTAGAGATGAATAAGATCTAGTTTTTAAGGCAAAAGGGTACTTCGATAGCAGTCTCCTCCATTGTAGATGTACTGCAAATTATTCCATCCAACATGCATGTGCTTGAATTTGTAGTAAAAACAAGGTATGCAGGAGAAAGGGAAGGTAATGGTGCTTGACACTTTTGAGGTGGGTGACTTGAGTAGTGCAATAGAAGTCAAGAAAAAGAATACAAACATGAGCACGATTGGAGATGAAACGTTGTCCTTACCTCCTACTTTTTAGAGTACAATGTTCAACAATGCATACATAGACAAAGAACCAATATACTTGTTTGACATAGCAAAAGCAACTAAGGAAGCTAACACCATCATCGTACATGGTGTAGGTGAACCTGGAAGAAACAAATGAAGAAAATATAATCAACAGTGAAGACAATAGAAACTTGGTTCTGAAGGCAGTTGCTCTAGATGTACTTTAGTATGCAAGTGTTGGCGTCATAGTATGCATGATGCCTAGAAGGCAAAACAACAAAGTTGATGTTGGCACCACAAGTGGAGTTGATGACATCAACAAGTGTGGTACCATAGGTGGTTTTAGCAGGATGGTGAGTACTCCAACGTTTGGAGGAACAATTTGATACGATAGATTCAATAGTCAACCTAAACTGCAATTATCTCCCACTTGTACAATAGTTACTTCACTTGTACGATAGTTACTTCCACTTGTACGACAACCTTCATTGGCAAGACTTGTACGACAAACTTCGTTGACAAGACTTGTATGGCATTCCTCGTACAACTCTCGTATGCTACTCCTTGATGACATTCTTTATACGACACTTTTGACAACATTTCTCGTACAACTCTGGATTGTGGCTTAGATACAACTTGCACAAAGAACTTGGAAATAACAACCTACAATCTACTTGCTACAACAATAACATCACACAAAACATGTACACAATCACACAAATGAAGGACGAGTAGTCATTGCATTACTCTTGCTTGTACGATACTTGCACTACATTCACAGTACAATGCCTATACAAAATATCTCTTTCCTTGCCTATGACACCAACCACACACTGTGACCTTCGACAAAAAATTACCTAATGAATGAGGGAAGGGTCATATTTATACAACTAAAAAGCAGTTGCAACATACAACTACTCGACACCTCATCATTTTCTTAAATTACATTTGACATGCGGTTGATTTACATGTACATTACATTTCATAACTCACTTTATGAATTTTCTTTGCATAACTAATACTTCATTAAACATTACACATTATCACATAATATTACATCACAACTTTATAACTTTATTATACGTACACACATTTTGTCAAACACTTTGCGTACGAACTACAAAATAACACAAAATGACAAAACTTATTCACTAATTACATAGACATGGCAATTTTCCTGGTTATACCATTTGGTTTGATGAGCGGTAGATGGGATCTAAGGGCTCTAAACTAGTATAGTTTTGGCATTGCAATGCGTAAGGATTTGAGCAACCCCTACTTTGCGTAGATCATTTGTCTCCTTAGGAAAGTGATGTTTCCATCACTACCAAGTTCAGCCCAAAAACAATCTTTTTGTCTAGTGTTGTGAGAGTGTGTGAGCAACACTCTATGATGACACATCCTACACAACTTGTACTTAGTGAAAGAAAGCTTTAGGAGCAGGGACTAGCATCTGAAAGACAATTAATTTAACACAGAGTAATAAAGTAGAAAACATAGTATTTGTACAAAGATGGAGTAATAGTGATCCATAAAGCCCTAGGGACATGGATAGGACCCTTGAGCACAGATGCAAGACCTATGCGCTCTAAAGGGATGTGAAGATAATCCTTGTGAAGGAGAGACAAAGATGCAAATCCTTGGTGGATGTAGGAATTTTGTTTGAAACAAACTTCTTCCAATTGAGAGAAGGGTCCCATTTGAAATGCACCTACACCAAATTAGTTGACCTTTAGATGTGGACATTGATGAAACAATATGTTGAGCAATTATGGTTGCATCATATTGAAATCTCACATGAGTGAAGATCAAAGCACATAATGGATTCATGTCCAACTGGAATTTTGTCTGAAATGAACTTCTTCCAACTGAGAGAAGGGTTCCATTTGAAATGCACTTGCACCAAATTAGTTGACCTTTAGATGTGGACATCGATGAAACAATATGTTAAGCAATTGTGGTTGCATCAACTTCAGAATCTCACATGAGTGAAGATCAAAGCACATAATGGATTCGTGTCCAACAACCCATAATGACTGCATACTATGCATTCCTTGTGTGCTTTTAGTGTTAAGTGAGTAATGCCATAGAGTGGTGCTATGGAATGGAGCAATAAATATTTGTTTGGTTTGTGCGAGAAAAGGAAAATGCTGATAATACAATGAGCAAGGACCTGACTATATTACAGAGATGATTGGGAAAACAAATGATCGACTATGCACGAAGGCGTTAACACCAAGGTTGACAAATAGACACTAAACAAGGGACTACTTAGGTTGGGCGTCAAGAGGCTAAACATGGACGAAATCCATGGCACTACTATCTAGGGTATTAGGTTTATAGTATAGATTATTTATTTCAAAGCAATTGGAGTGAATATATCAAAGGAACATGCAATAAAGAATGATGAACAAAATCATTTGATTATGTGCAATTGATATACATTGCTTACAACAATAAGTTCTTTGTGTCTCAAAACAATGAGACGATCTCGTCTTCACCAATAATACCAACAACATGACACAATGACTATTCAATGATACAATGATACCATTCCATTGGTCTTCGATGGAATACATACAAATTGAAAGAGGGAGGTGGATGGTTGCAACATCCAACCATCGCACTTGCATACCTAACTTTGTATCGAATTGCAAATTAATTATACGACACTTTGCCTTATTATGTTTGGGTGTCATGCACATGCAATGCCTTATGACGTACAAAATGACGACACTTAAAACACATTTTGATCAACACTTATGTACAAACAAAATGAACATTAACTCACTTCATTAGTGCTTGAGATGGCACCACCTCCGCCTGCTTGGTTTGGTGCATTTTGTTGCCTACATCTATCCCCTCCTCTAGACTTAATGATGTCCTTGTTAATAGACTAATTGAACACTAGGGATAGAAGTATTAAACGTGGTACTTGGATCTATTGTTGGGATTTTGTTTCTTTCTCCACTTAGTGTGACCAACCACTTCGTGTGACCAACCACTTCACAAGTATGGCAGGCAATGCATGTCGTCGTCACCTTGGGGGTTAAGGGGGCAAGAGCCCCCTTGTGGGGTCAAGGGATAACCTCAAAACCTCAATTGCTGAACCATTGAAACCTTCACTGTCTAGGTTGATTTTTTCCTATAGATGACATTTTGGAGGCCATTATTAAACCTCCTTTCAGAACACTATTCGTTGCTCAAATCATTAACTGCTATTAGATAACTGCATGCTTCCCCCCTCTTTGGTTGATGACGACTTTGAACTTCTCATCATACAGGAAGTAGAAATCTCAAAGGAGGAAAATTATTGTGTTGACAGGGCAATAGACAAGGATGCCCACGACAATGTCCTTTTAAGAAATAGAAAAGAATACCATAAGAATGGAGATCATTAGAGGAGAAAAACACTGTATTTATTGAATTACAATCACAAAGAATGAAAGAATATTCACCACTATAAAATGGTTGGAATCAATCCTTATTTATAATGTTTCCATAATTTAGAATGTTCTTTGTGAAAATGGCGTACGACTAAGAATGCAAATAGTATTACCAAATTGCTTGGGTTACAAATTCTTTCTTTTCTGGTTTATAATAGTTCACAACATCGGAGGAGCGAGTGTGAGCCATGAGCACGTGAAGCATGAACAACACGTAGGAATCAAAGTGCAATCAAGGAGCTAGCACCACTTCTTGTTCTAGATCTTAGGACGGACTAAAAAACTAAAAGATTCACATGAAGAAGATCTAGGTCACATGGTAAGAAGGTCATTTTTGAAAGTCCTTATTGGAAGTAAAGATGCCCTAGTTGGAAGTAAGGATGCCCTAGTTAGCAATAAGAGGAAGATAAAATATATGGAAAACCCTATCCAAGTAGCCGATACTACACTAGAAGTGATTATTAAGGATGAGATGATCAAACATGATATAATGGTTCTTAAAACCAGAGGGTTAATATGTAAATTCTCTGGATACTAGTCAAGTTTTTTTGAGATTCAAAATTGGATCAAGTGGAAATAGGGATTGAATTCAAATTACCCCATGGTTTTTCTTCCAAAAGAAATTTTCTTCATTATCTTCTCTAGTTCAAAAATAAAGGATAAAATAATGGATGGAGGCCCTTGGTTCAGGGGCAAAGATGAATTATATTTAAGACCCTAGCGTGAGACTTTTTGTGGAGATAAAGACTATTAAAAGACTTTCAGTGAGGATTAGGCTTTTTGGACTTCCTTATCAACTCATCAATAAACATGTTTTAAAGAATATTGGCTTGGCAAGTTTATCAAAGAGGGACCAACTCTTAAGGAGAGAAGACATGTTGTATACACTCCAATATGTGTTGCCATGGATATTTCAAAACCTTCACCATGGTCTATTAGGATTAATTCTAAATCAAGAGAATAGGATCAACAAGTGGATAATGAAAACATTAAATTTTGATGTCACAAATATCATGAAATTGGACACATGGCAAGAGATTGCAAAGTGAAAATGATGGAGAAAGAGATGAAAATTTTTGGGCATGAGGCAAACTTCAATATGAAACAAGAATATCATATCATAGGAGAAGTTGGGTCAAATCAAGGATTTTCCACTCCTAAGAAAGTGGCAAGAAAATCCCCCTCTACATCATCAAATAAAAAAGGCCATTATAGTTCACTTGAATCAACCATTAGAAGAAAAAATGACACAAGGGATGAGGAAGTACAATATGCAAGTTCGACTACAAAAGGAGTTAAAGGTGTGAAGGGTGAGGAGGCAATTTTTTTTTTTTTGAAAAAAATGAGGAGGCAAATTTTAAAGCAAAAGAAGATAGGGAGTTGAATTTTAAAGCGAATGAAGAAGATCAAGGTTAATCTAGGTAAATCATCTTCATTTTTGTCAAGTAGCATAAAATATTCTCCTTGCAACAAAAATGAAAGGAGTATAGAGTGTATTCATTGCACTTTAGGGTTTCAAGAGCAACACAATAAAGAAAAAACATCTTTAGGGTTTCAAGAGCAACACAATAAAGAAAAACATATGGAGGATATCCAAGGAAATTTAGGGTTTCTAGGGTAGCATAAGAAAGTAATGATTATGGAGGATCATTTATGCACTTTAGGGTTTTTGGGGCAACATAAATAAAGAAGTGTTTATGAAACTATTCCTTGCATGTCAAATTCTTTAGGGCAACATAAATAATTAGAAGATAAGTCTCATTATGAACAATATGGAAAAGTAGAAGAGATTGGTGAAGATGAGAGTTCTAGTGGGAATAGAAAAAGGAGAGGAAGGCCATCAAAGCATGAACAAAGAGAACAACAATTTCAAAGGAATGTGGCTTTGGGAAGCCAAACAAAATTATCACAAGTGTTAACAAGAACTAGGGCTAAGCCCATTAATAATATTCAAAAGTTATGATGATGAAGATGTTATCATGGAATATTAGGGTTATGAATAAGACCCCTAAAAAAAGAGTTACTAAGGAATTAATA
This sequence comes from Wollemia nobilis, assembly GCA_028583015.1. Lineage (NCBI taxonomy): Eukaryota > Viridiplantae > Streptophyta > Pinopsida > Araucariales > Araucariaceae > Wollemia > Wollemia nobilis. The sequence continues at coordinate 2,914,557 of JAQPPZ010016901.1, read as the reverse complement.
GATTGTTATAGTCTTGAGTTTATTTTAATACAAGAAACAAAATTAAGTAGTGAAGAATATAAGGATGCTTTTAAAAGGATTTGGAAGATGGGTGATTGTTTAACAGTTTCTTTTATAGGAGCTTCATGTGGTACCACAACAATATGGGACAAATGCAAATGGGATAGGCAATTGTTAGAAGCAAAAAATAATTGGGTTGTTGGACTATTTTGTAGGAAAGAGGAAAACATCAAAGTTGGGGTTATAAATGTATATGCTCCAACTATAGTTACTCTTCTTGAAAGATGTTGGAAGGACCTTAGCATATTTTTGTCAAACATAATGATGATTCATTGTGATCTATGGATTCTTGGGGGTGATTTCAACACTATTCTATCTCCTTTGGAAAAGAAGGGTGGTACTCTAGGATGGTCTAAATCAATCCAAGAATTTGCTTCATTAGTCAATCTAAATGATCTCTGGGATGTTAGTCCTTCAAGATAATAGGTGCATTGGACAAACTCATATAACAAAAATATTAAATAGATTCTTGTTACCTAACAAATGGTTGCAAACAAAATAGACAATCTCTTGATATTTTATTGCGAGCATGATTAGATCACAAACCCATTTTTTTGACTTGTGATTTACCTAATAATGGCCATCTAGAAGCATTTTGCTTTTAGTCTATATGGATCCAAGACCTTGATTTCTTCTAGATGGTTATGTTATGGTGAGATGAAGCAAATTTTGCAGGATCATATATGTCATATATGCACAAATTTGTTCAAAAGATGACATTTAAAGGAGCAAATAAAGATTTGGAATGCCAAGTCTTTTGGTAACATAAAAAAAAAAAAGAAATAGAATCCAAGCTCAAAAATTTACAGGAGTAGAAATTGATGGAATGGATCAAGATTCTTATGTGAAAGAAAAATAATTACTTTTTGATAATCATAATGCATTGAAAAACGAGGAGTCATATTGGTTCCAAAAATCTTGTGACAAATGGCTCAAGGAAGGAGAGAAATACAAAGATTTTTCATGCTACAATAATTTTTTTTTTCTTTTCATCACTTCAAAAATATTTTAACTCTCGATGTAAGAAATATTGGAGAAAAAGAAGATATAAGGAAAGAAGCAACTAATTATTTAAAAAATGTTTTGTCAGATACTAGGCAAGATAAGGAGGCACAAGAGAAGCTTTTGCAAAATATTCCATCAATTATTACACATGGACAAAATGAAAACTTGATGAAGAAGATATCTATGAAGGAGCTACATGAAATAGTTTTCTCTTTTTGTCCTAACAAGGCACCTGGCCTTGATGGATTTCCTACAATTTTTTGTCAAAAAATTTGTGATCTATTGAAGAGTGATATGCTAGTTGTAGTTAAAGAGACATGAAAAAGGAAGGCTACAATAAGTGAGATCAATGCCACTTTTATTACGTTGGTTCCTTGACAATTTTTATCGAATAAGCCTTTGCAATATGATTTATAAGATCATTTAAAAATTTATGGCTAACAGGTTGAAAGACATTCTAGATTGTGTTATCTTAGAGGAAAAAGGTGGTTTTGTTCGTGGTAAACAAATTTTGATGATATAATAATTGCACATGAGGCCATACATTCTTTTCATTCCATAAAAAAACTAGGTATACTTATGAAATTAAATAAGAAAAAAACATATGGTGGTGTTTCCTGGAGTTTTTTACATGATATTCTCAAAATGTTTGGTTTTGATTACAGTTGGTGTAAAAGGATTAAATGTTGTTATAGCACTGTGAAATATTCTATTTTGATCAATGGTTCTCCTATTGATTACTTCAAGTCATCTTCTAGACATTGCCAAGGTGATCCACTATCCCTTTGTCTATTCATTATTCTTGCGAAGGCATTAGGGAGAGCTTTTTAAAATGCAATAATGGAAGGAAAAATCAAAGGTATTTAGGTTACAAAAAATGGTTCCTTTGAATCTCATCTCCAATTTGTTGATGATACTTTTCTTTTGGACCATCCCTTAGTTGGTGAGGTCATGGAATTTAAATCAATATTACCATGCTATGAGAAGGCCATTGGATAATTGGTTAATACTTGATGCGTAGTCGTTATACCATCATTAATTCTCAATGAATCTGTCAATCCAGGGCAGTGTACAAGGCTATCTACGGGAGAAGAAGTGAAACAACTATAACTTAGGTCAATCTAGGGCAACAAGTCTTATTGGTGGAACCGGTTTTGTGGGGGGTTTTGGAACATTCCTATCTCTAAATTGCATGAATTAAATCTTAATCTAAGTTGCAGAATTGGAAACTAATCACTAACTATAGAAATGAAGTCCTAATTACAATTGGAGAATGAGACCTAATTATATTGCAGAATTAACGGTTGCGGAATTGAAAGTCTGATCCTAATTGCGAGAAGGAAATCTAATTACTTTTGTGGTAATGAAAGTCTAGATCTAATGTGGAAATAAAAACTATCAAAATTACTGTAACGAAGGTTGTCAATCTTCTATTCAGATTTTGACAGCAAAACATAAAAATGCGGAAATTGCTAAAAAACAGTAAATTATGGAAATAACAACTTTGAAAATAAAGTGGAAACTTTTCTGAAAGTAAGATTGCAACTAAAAGCTTTAAGCACAAGATTAAACTTAGCATAAATAAACTAATACTACAAATATTGTCAACTATTTACAATCAATTTGACATAACAAGTTCTACAACTCATTCTGCTGCAGCAAAATCAGAATAAAAACCTGCTTTGTTAGTCCTCCTCCTAGGTCCGGAAGTGGCCGGCCTCTTTTTCCAGAAGAAGGTGTAAGTCTCTCTCTTTTTCTAAATCTTAATCACACTCATTTACAAGTAGTTTGAAATAGAACTGGTGCACTTTATTGATCAAAAGACATGATTACAAGAATTATGTTGAAAAAGCTATTACAGGATCATAATCAGTCAATTTCTAGTTATACTCTGTATTTTCTGCTAGCTTCCTTACTCTATTTTCTACTTTCTCCTACTTACTACTAAGCTCAACCTGAACGGGAGCAATATTTATAGCTATCCTCTGATCTGATTACAAACAAAGAATATCTCAAAAGATCTAATCCTACAATCCTACAATGCTGCAACAAATTCTGGTTTTATCCTAGAAGAGGACTAAAACCTGATCTTTCCCTTAATGATGGATTTGGTCGGCAATGACGGCAAAGACAGATGGAAGATATTTCTCTTTACTTTTTCCAACCTTTATTTCCCTTTTTTTGGCTTCAAAAATCGGTCAAAAGGTCAAAAACACATTATGTTCTTCATTTCGAAGATAAGTGGCTTCATTTCGAAGACAGTGCAGTTTTCATTCCGAAGATCGCTCATTCCGAAGATACTGCATTCTCATTCCGAAGATCGCTCATTCTGAAGATACTGCATGTTTCATTCCGAAGATCCGTTCATTTCGAAGATGTTGTGTTTCTTCATTTCGAAGATATCTGTTCATTCCGAAGATACTTCGAAATGAACAAATGTATGCTTTTCCATTGATTTCTTCTGCATCTCTCAGGTGGGTTATCTCCTAAGATCAAATTCTAATGGTCTTCATCCCTTTCCTCATGTGAATTCCATGCCTTGCTTTTTATGGACGGTGGCTGGAATTTACATGGGAAAGACCGATTTTCTTTGCATGACAACGGTTTGCTTGCATCTGTTGCAGATTTAGGTGAAGTAAATGCTTGAAAAAAATCAAAATATGATTAGTGAAATGTTGCTATTATTCTAAGCATATCCCATTGTAGCAAATCATAGCAAAAAGAACACAAAACTATGCAAAAATCTGTAAAATCAGCATATAATATTTCAAATACATTGATCATGCAAAATGGTTAATATACAGCATATTAAATCAACTTAAATAACATATCAGATAAAACATAAGAGTTTATAGGCATTTTTAGTGTACAAAACATGTTATGATTGAGGCATTTCGAGGCCTCATCATTTTCCCCCCAACTTATATTAATGCATGCCCTCATGCATTCTGTTGGGCTATGGAATCACATATGTCCATGTTTAGATTCCATGACCTGTAGAATAACTTCTTGCCTATGTAATACCCCCTATTTTCTTGAATGTTTCTGAGCCAATCTTCAAATTGTTCATCAGGTTGGGCATCTTCCTCAAAGTAGAATGGAACTGGAGTAATGATGGTTGGAGGCCTGAACTCGAGACCTATCCAGTTATGTTGCATGATCTGGATCAGTTGGACTACACCTTCTGCTCTTCTTCTGGACCACTCTAGATTGATGGGGGAGATAGGTTCTCTTTTCCTCAAAGACATGGAAAGTTCATTCCATCTGTCTCTGCATACTGACAATCTTTGGGAAGAAATTGTGATCACAAAAATTGTTAAATCTGGTCACACAGTCCCTCAAATTGTTCAAGTACATTCTCTTAATATCATCCCTGTTCATCATTGAGAAGTGTTGTTGAGTGATATTTAGGTGATTTTGCTGGATTACTCTGACTAACAATTCAGCCCTTGTTTCAATCACTTTATTTTGCCTTTTCTCATGATCCCAATAAAGCTGATTTTGCAAAGTAGACATAAATGCTCTCAATTGAACATCTCCAATGTAGATTTGAGGATGAGAGTCAACTTCCTCTGGAATGAAGAAACTATGCAAAAACAGTTCACACAAGAGATTTTTCTACTCAAAAGGATTTGTCAAAATATGCCTCTAGAAAATCTTCAATAGTGTCCAATTTGTATGGAAGGTTTGAAGTAATCCTCATGACCTGCCATCTAAGGTATTTTCCTTCAAAATAAGGTTTGTAAAATCTGGCTGGCCGTCTAAATTGGACTAAAAACTCAGCAATTTGGCACAAGTCAGATACCTTTTCTTTCAATGCCTGAATTTCTGTGTCCTTGGCTTCTAGTTGTTTTGCTTCCAGTTTGAATTTTTTAGTTTTATTGGCAAGCTGTTCATATCTAATCATCCAGCTAGCTATGTCTGCATTGTATTGCTCTAGGGACACAGTATTAGGTGGTCTTACTACAGGGGGGATCCTAGGCAACAGATTTATCTGTACTCCTTTTTCTGCCACTTCCACTGGTTGTTCATCTGTCAATAACTCTACTTGCACCCCCTTATTTGCTATTTCTATGGGGTTGTCATCAGATAGTATTTCTACTTGTACCCCCTTATCTGTTGTTTCTATTGGAAGTGTAACAAGTTGAAATGCAGGGACCTCAGTAGGAGTACTTACTTGAGCATTTTCTTGCTGTTGGGACTGTTCCTGTGTTGGTGGTTCATTTTCAACATCTTCTGCAATATTTCTCACCATTTCTGAAGCATCTTCAGAACAAGAAGGCACTGCTTCAGAATGAACAGGCACTTCTTCAAAATGAAGGAGTGTTGTTTCAGGATGAACTTCTATGTCTGCCTCAACAGAGTCATCTGCTCTTGATAAACCCAGAAGCAATTGAGCCAAATTATCTTCATCATGGGATATAGTCAGTCGTTTTTCAGATTGTGACAACTTTTTTAGTTACTGCCACTTCTGCTGAAGTTCTGCAATTTTTCTTTCTTGCATCTCAATGATGCTTTCTTTCTCTGTGATCCATTTGGTCTGTGTTTTGACAACACTTCTTGCTGCCCTCAGTTGCTCAGTGATGTCTTCTATTTCTGTTTCTGCTTCAGAAGGCGATGCAGACAAATCAGTTGCAGTTGGTCGTTCAACCAAATTTTCTTCTTCTACTGCAATAGTTTGTTCTTGTTCAGGAGGCTCTGTGAAACTGTCTATAAGGGTATCTACCATATCTGTAGCCTGTTGAACTGTAGCCTCCTCCAAACCAACTTGTTCAGTTTCTGCCTCAGCTATTTGTTCAGGGAATTCTGGAAAGTTATCAGATGCTGGTTGTATCTCTGTGACATCTGGGCTACTTGGTCTATCTTCTTCCTCCATGACCTGTTCTACAGTTTCTTTCAAATGGATTCTTGTAGATCTCCTAGTTCCAGATGCAAACTTCTTCTTTTTGCTCTATTTTTTGGTGACAGCAGGGGTCATGGGGTCAATTTTTGATGCCTCTGTTTCCCTTGTTTCACTTCTCTGCTCTGATAAGTCAGTTGCGGCTTCAGCAAACCGAACTTTCTTTTGTTTTTCTGCTCTCTTGCTAGTTCCAGATCCTCTTCTCTTTTGTCTCTTAGCCTGTGAAGTTGAAGGTTCAGGAGCAAGGTTTTCTGCTGCTGCTGTGGGGTGTAGTTCTGTAACAGCTTCAGGGGCATCTTCTGCAGCCTCTTCTGCAGCATCCTCTGCAATATTTTCTGCAGCAGCTTCTGCAATATTTTTTGCAGCAGTTGTTTCCTCTTCTGCAGCAACATCAGCAGTATTTGGTTCTTCTTCTTCCTCACTTTCATCCCCAAAAATGACATCATTTAGGTTAGAGTAAAACCTGTCAAAACTCCTAGGGTTTCCTCTAAAATGATGTTGGCAAATTAATTTGATAAGGCCATGATGGCGAAGGCTTCCTTTACCCTCCTGATATCTTTTTGCCATGTTCTTTAATTCTTGATACAGATACGGGGAAGATTTACCCTAACTTATGGTTGTTGTCTACCATGTATGAGATGGTTCAAAATTCATAGATGATGCCCTGACAACAGCACATACTGCCCTTCACGGGTCAAAAACTTAATCACCCGGTGGCTACTTCATCCCGGGGTTCCTGCAGTCGGCCCTTTTTAACCCTTTGCATGTGTTGTTATGGGTTAAGTATTCAGGTTCTCTATCATTTTCTTCTACAAATTGATTAACTACATTTTCCAATGTGTTCTTGTCGGATCTAGTAATTGAAATTCCCTCTAATGGCAGCTCTGTAATCTGACTTAAAATTTTAGGGCTTACCTCAATAGACATGTCGTTGACATGTGCTCGGTTGTTTACGAACGTATGGGCAAACATGCCAGCTAAATCTTCGGAAGACCCATTGAATTTATCCAGAAATGTCATAAACCCTCCGTCTTCAAAAATCTGCACAACTGCCAGATTTTCTCGGAGGTAATTGGTATCTGCAGGCTCTGTTCTGATCTTTCGCCCCATTTTTCTCTGTTTAAAAATCGTACACTGTGGCTGCTGTTCTACTGCAGGATTTCTGGCTATTTTCTGTTGCAAATTTGCAGAGTTCTAAGTTGAAACCTTCGTTGCCCTGTTTCTCGTCTTCTTCTTCGGAATGAACCGTATTCTGTGCACTGTACCTCGCAACACGTCTTCGGAAAGAAAGATGGCACACATATCTACTTCTGCACTGTACACCTGTTCGTTGATAATTGCATGGATGTCCTTGCCGTCAGATCCACCTCATTAGTTTTGCAGATTCTCACGTGCATGTTAATTGACATTAAAAACTGGTGGCATATGGTTGGTCACGTTCTCCGTATTTCCAATGAGTGCAAAAATAGACCATGTGCTAATTGACACGTGTCCCTTCTTCGCATGCAACTAAGAAAAAATCTTGATTTTGTCGTACCTTATTTTCTTGGATGCCACGTGGAAATGCTCTTTCCGAAAATGCAAACAAAATTTCATTCCGAAGATTATGACCTCATTCCGAAGACAAGTCTTCATTCCGAAGACAAATCCTCATTCCGAAGACAGGTCTTCATTCCGAAGACAAATCCTCTTTGCAGAATTTTCATTCCGAAGATAGATCTTCATTCTGAAGATCAATCCTCATTCCGAAGATTAATCCTCATTCCGAAGATCAAGCTGTATTGTGAAAGTAAATCGTCATTCCGAAGACAGACCCTTATTCCGAAGACAGATCTTCATTTCGAAGATAGATCTTCATTCCGAAGATGATGCAGCAAATCGTTATTTTGAAGACAAAGTTTCTTTCTGAAGACAAATTGTCATTCGAAGATAAAGTTTCTTTCGAAGACAAAGTGCAACATCCATTTCCTTGTCATTACGAAGACAATTTTATTTCGAAGATAATACAATGAGCACTATTTTTGGCATTCTTGTTCCGAAGATTAGGCGAAATCAATATTGTCATTCTTAAAACATGTTTTTAAGTATGCCAACTCTTATGAATACCTTTTATGCTAATGGTTAATTGTCACATACTATATACCAATCATTTTACAATGAAGAAATGTAAGAAATATATACCTGATAAAAACAGTTAATGCCGGTTTTGAAGAATGACTGCTTTTGTTGATATTCTGTTGAGATTTTCTGCAACATTTCAAAACAAGTGCACTAGGTGAATTTGTACAATGATGGTTCAAAAATTTCTCAAGGTTATGCATGCCAGAAAACTGGTTTTCATGCACACCAACTCAATAGTGCCTTAAGAAAAGGTTTTCACTGCTGAGTTATTCATTTTTCTCTCCTTTTTTTTCTTGATTTTCCCCTTTTTTTTTTTTACCTCTCCTTTTCTCTCTTTTTTCTCTTTTTTTTTTTTTTTCTGGATCCTGACTATGCCCATGAAGGAATTTCATGATTTCCCCTGAAACCATGCCCATGAAGGAATTCATACTCAGAATTTATTCATCTTTTTGTTTTCTATTTTTTTGATTTTTTTGTATTTTCTATTTTTTCTTGAAATCCATGATCATGTTGATTGTTTTGAAGTGGAAGAAGGAATCTCTTCCACTGCTTGTGTATCCAAACTATCAAGTTCTTTGCAAGAATTCTTCTTTAGTCGGAGGTGTATGGTATACCACGAGGCGATGTCCATTCACTACCAACTTTCTTCGTGACCCATCAATGGGGGATAAACGAGCTGCTCCGTTGTTAAATACCTCTTCAATCCGGTGAAGGTCCCAACCATCTAGTTCTCGAGTTTTCCAGGGAAGTCTTCATATTGAGAATCGAACAGTTAAGCCCAATCTCCTTGTTGAAGTTTCTTCTGCTGAATGTGATTGTCATGCCACGGCTTCCTCTCGCTCTGAATTACCTCGGTTTGGTGCGAGCATCCAATCTAAGTTCATCCAATGCATTCGACTGCGAGAATCCTGTCTGTCACGTACTGCGACAATTCAATTCCAATTTCCGGTCTTGTGCGCAATGTTAGTAGCTCAAATTCAATAGGTAAAAGAGGCTTTTTACCAAAGACTAGTTCATAAGGTGTGAATCCAGTAGTGGACTTCCAAGTAGTATTGTAGGCCCAAACTGCTTCAGGTAATTTGTCTAGCCAATTTCTCCTATGAAAAGCTACTATTTTTGTCAAGATGCGTTCTAGTTCCCTGTTTGTTACTTCAATCTGGCCATTTGCTTGTGGGTGGTAAGGTGATGATTTCCTATGTTTGATTTCATACAATTCTGTAAATGCTTTTATGACTTTGGATGCAAATTGGGGTCCTTGGTCCGTGGTGATAGACCGTGGAGCTCCAAATCTCTGAAAAATCTGAGTATACAAGAAATCGGCGACCTTCTCTTCACGAGCATGTTTGAAAGCATGCACCTCTACCCACTTTGTCGGGTAATCAGTGCATACTAGAATATGCACCTTTCCTTGAGAAGGTGGATCAATAGGTCCTACAAAATCAAGCCCCCACCTCTCAAATGGTTCTAAAACCATTTGAGGCTGCAGTGGCATCTCATTTGTATGAGTGGGTTTCCCCATTCTTTGGCATGCATCACAATGCACGATGTACTTTTTCACATCCTTGTGAAGAGATGGCCAATAATATCCTATCCCCAAGATTTTTCTAACTGTGCTTTTTACGGAATAGTGTCCACTTGAGGGTTCATCATGACAAGCTCTAAGGATATCATACACTTCATCCTTTCGGATGCACCTACGTAACACATGGTCAGGACTGCATTTAAAAAGCATACCCTTAATCCATTCAAAAGAAGAACTCTGTTTGATCAATTGTTTTTTCTGTTTTGAAGTAAAATGTGGAGGAACTTTCCCTGTGACCAAATAATTGGCTATATCTGCAAACCAAGGTGATTGAACTGATATAGCAAATAGTTTTTCATCAGGAAAAGTGTCATCAACTAATTCCCCTTCATCTGTGTTCTGCAACCTAGACAAGAAATCTGCCACAACATTAGCTTTTCCTGGTTTGTTGATTATGGTGATATCAAATTCTTGTAGCAACAACAACCAACGAATAATTCTTGCACTTACCATAGGTTTATTCATCAAATACTTAATGGTTGTATGATCTGTGTGAATAAATATTTGATAACTTGTGATATAATGCCTGAATTTGTTGATGGCATAAATTACTGCTAGGAATTCTTTCTCAATTGTTGTATAATTTTTCTCTGCTCTGTCAAGTTCTTGCTAATGTTGTAGATGGTATAATGTTCACCATTATCAATTTGTCCTAATGCTGCTCCAATTCTTGTATTGGAGGCATCGGTCCGAATGTGAAATGGTAATGTCCAATTAGGTCCTCTCGAGCACGGGTGGAGTTATCAATTTTTCTTTCGGAGCTTCAAATGCTTCCCGACACTTTGCGGTCCAGGGAGAATTCAGAATCTTTAGTCAATAAGGCAAACATAGGGCTGGCTATTGTACTAAAGTTGGGAATAAACCTGCGGTAAAAACCAATGTGTCCTAGGAAACTTCGACATTAGTCTGAGTTTTAGGAGGAAGGAGATTCTTGATAATTTCAACTTTCTTTGGATCAACTTGGATCCCTTTAGGAGAGATGTGATGACCAAGAACTATCCCTTCCTTCATCATCATGAAGCATTTATCTGGATTTAAGGATAAGTGGTATGTTTCACGGCGTGTTAAGACTTTATCAAGATTTTCCAATGTAAAATCAAAAGTTTTTCCACATACTGTGAAATCATCCATGTAAATTTCAACACTTTTGGTGGTCAGATTAGCAAAAATTGCTAGGACTGCTCGTTGAAAAGTTGTTGGGGCATTACACAAACCAAAAGGTAAAACCCTATAGGCAAATGTTCCCCATGGACATGTAAAAGTTGTCTTTTCTTGATCTTCAGGTGCAATCTGAATTTGATTATATCCACTAAATCCATCAAGAAAACAAAAGTATCTTTTTTCGGCAAGAGTATCTAACACTTGATCTATGAAAGGTAATGGAAAATGGTCTTTGTATGTCACCTTATTCAACTCTCTATAGTCTACACATACTCTCATTTTTCCATTTTTCTTAGGAACTATTACCAATGGAGAAACCCATTGGCTATCAGAAATTGGGTAAATGAATCCTACTTCCAGGGAGTTTTTCAATTTCTTCTTTCACAATATCTCTTAAGGCAGGATTCAATCTTCTTTGAAATTGTCTGACTGGCTTGACTTCTTCAGTATAGATTCTATGGGTACATATATCAGGATGAACTCTTGACATATCTTTGTAGTTCCAAGCAAAAGCATGAACATGCTTCCGCAAAACAACTATCAATTTTTCTTCCTCTTCCCTAGTAAGCTGGTTGTAGATGTTCAAAAATTTGCCTGGCTGGACTTCTATTTGTTTTGTATTTAGAAGGACTGAATTCACTCCTTCATACTTGGTGTTTAAGGGATTAAGAGGACATTCTTGAGATGGGAGAAACGAAGCAGTTTCTGTTTCATTCCTTGCTTGAGGGAAGCATATCTTGTATGGAACAGTGAGAAGGAAAAATCAGATGATAGTGCCATCCATGTGGTAGTGAAACAGAGTTTCCCTGTGATAGCACAGATGATACATCTTCAGATTTTTGATTCTCCTCATTACTTATCAATTGTTGGATATTTGTTGCTTCCCCTTCTAAACCTTGTTCATGCAGAACATTCATCGGGATTGTTTCATTTTCTAAGTTTTACGTGTCACTTGAGGTCTTATGTGTGTTCTCTTACTACTAAGGTAGCTAGTGTAGAGATGACCTCTTACGGTTCTTCATCCGAGTCGAGAAAACCATAACTCGACCTGAAAATTTGCTAGATGGTTTTGCAGGGAGGATATAAAGAAATTTGTTTCAGCTCAATACCATTTGAAATAGTCATATTTCCGGATCTGCAGATCTATGAAGGCTGCTGCGGTTTGCAAGCCAAGGTCTTCCCGAATAATGGGATATCCATGTGCTTGAATTTCTTGGCTGTAAAACCAGAAAATCTGCAGGGAATTCCCAAGAAGAAACTTCTATAGGGACATCTTCAATGATTCCTTCGAGGTTTTGCAAGTGACCTATCGGCCATTTCTAAAGCTGTAAATGTGGGGCTTGAGATGTTTGAGCTGTAATTGTTCCATTGTATCTTTAGTCATGACATTTATTGCAGCTCCTAGATCCACTAACACATTTGATATTGGTACTGAACCTATGGTGATTGTGATAAGCGGGCTTCCTAGATCACTATACTTTGAAGGTAGTAGTTTTCCAGGATAAGAGATCAGCTATCTTCCCTTCAACCTGCACGAGTCTTGGGGAATGCTTTCTTCTTTCTTCTGCTCTTTTAATGCACAAATTTTGGACAGATCTTGTTAATTTCTGGTATTTCCTTAATGGCTTGCAATAAGGGTAATGAGATAGTCAACTTTTTGAGTTCTTTGACCAATTCGACTCGAGAAATTTTTGGTATTGCATTAAGTCTTTCGGGATATGGAACTATCCTTGGTAATTGTTCTGCTTGTGTCTCTTTTTCTATTGTTGGATCCAATTTTTTTGTTTCTTTTGTTGGTTGGATTCTCTCTGGTTTCGATGATTCTTGCTCTTCATTATCTTTGGTTTCCATTAAAGCTGGTTCGGGTACAACTTTTCTGAACGGAGTTGAATGTCACTACAATCAAGAACATTAATTTCAATATTTTCTTCGGCTTGACCACATAGACAGGGAGGTGTCTGTCTTACATTGTTTGGATTAGTGGTTGGTGAGCTGGCAATTGAGGTTGCTTCACTTGCTTGTGTTTGTTGTTGTTTTTCTTGAAAATTCTGATTAGGTGCGAGGTAACAAATCTTGAGTTTGACCTTGATTCCTTTCTTGCCTTGGATAGGATTGGTATTCTTGATTCCACTGTGGTTGGTTTTGCACCCAATGTGGATTAGTCTAATTTTGATTCCAAGCTGGATTGTTTTGATTCCATGAGGGGTTGTTTTGATTCTGATTCCAGGCTGGATTACTCCAATTTGATTGTGGCCATTCTTGGGAATTTGTCCATTGAGGATAATTCCAAGGACGTTGGGGTGGTTCCGATTGTCCCCAAGGCATAGTACCAGGATTATGCCCCCAATTTGTAGGAAAACGAGGGGGATTTTGATATTGAGAAAAATTCCCCCCTTGTTTTGGTCCAATATAGTTGAGTTCCTCAGTCTAGTTTTCTAACACGGTTTTGAGTTGTGGTAGCGGGTGGCATTGATCGGTTGAATGCCTTTTTGAACAGATACTACAAATGGTTGAGATAGATGTTTTATTCAAAGGACATTCCTGCAAAGCATGTTTACTTCTACATCTTGGGCAATAAATTGCCAAAGGTTCTGTGTTTTTAGCTTTTGCAGAGATTTCCCCTAAAGTAGTGTTTAGATGCACTAGGATATCAGTTTTGAAATTTGCAAGTTCCTCTATCAGGTCCTTTACATCAGTACCATTTGTGCGGCTTTTTCTTCTTCTCTGCTTAGTGCGAGAGTAATTCCTGCAGAGATCCATAATTTCCTCATTACTGAGAGTGGTTACATCCCCTTTTCCCATCAAATCCAGGACTTCTCTGGATTCATCTTGCAATCCTCTCAAAAAGATGGTTTTACATAATTCTGGTTCTACTAGTCCACATCTCCTTTGAACAAAGGAGAACCTATCAAGATAATCTTCTAAGGTCTCATCATCTTCCTGCTTGATTCTAAATAACTCATCTTTTCTATTCCTTACACGGCAGTATTCCTGATATTTGTCTAAAAAGACAGTCTCCATTTGATCCCGGGTTCTTATGGAATTTGGCTCTAAGCTCATGAACCAGCGTAATTCTGAATCCTTGAGAGTTGAGGGAAAAACCTTAAGTTTTTTATTGTCATTTATATAATCATAGGTCTGACATACTACCTTGAATTCAAACAAAAACTGGTCAGGATCTTCAGATACAACACCTCGGAAGGTGGGAAGTACTGAAGGTGAAATGGTCTTCATGGGAGAGTTTTGTGTTGGATTCAGATGAATAGGATATTCAAATGTTCTGGACGGTTGGAGTATATCCTGATCATCCCCTTCATTATGAACATAGCCATGCTGGCCATCTACATTGCCTCCTTCTGCCATAGTTTCTTGTTTCCTTGGAGAAGTTAAAGCTTTCCAAATTGTTCTCTCAAGAGGTTCAAACTTTTCTGTTGATGAGTCTGATGAATTTTCTTCCTTAAGATATTCTGTTGATACAATTGGTGATTTTCCTTTCTCAAAATGTTCTATTGATGGTGAGACTGGTGATTTTTCTTTCAATCTTTCGGGTAGTTCAAACACGGGTGATTCACCCCTTAGGCGTGAAGATCTCCTTAATGGGACAAGCCGGGGATCCTTTGGGGTCTCCCTAGACTTACTCATTCATGTTTACTCCTAAATGACATAAATTAAGTCAATAGTTGTTATCTTACTCTACTTGTTATATTCGATTTTAACACTGAATGTTCACGGTTTAGTCCGATTACGGCTATTGGACTATTTGTTTTCTTCGACAACACTATTCCCCGACAACGGTGCCAAAATGATGCGTAGTCGTTATACCATCATTAATTCTCAATGAATCTGTCAATCCAGGGCAGTGTACAAGGCTATCTGCGGGAGAAGAAGTGAAACGACTATAACTTAGGTCAATCTAGGGCAACAAGTCTTATTGGTGGAACCGGTTTTGTGGGGGGTTTTGGAACATTCCTATCTCTAAATTGCATGAATTAAATCTTAATCTAAGTTGCAGAATTGGAAACTAATCACTAACTGCAGAAATGAAGTCCTAATTACAATTGCAGAATGAGACCTAATTATATTGCAGAATTAACGGTTGCAGAATTGAAAGTCGATCCTAATTGCGAGAAGGAAATCTAATTACTTTTGTGGTAATGAAAGTCTAGATCTAATGTGGAAATAAAAACTATCAAAATTACGTAACGAGAAGGTTGTCAATCTTCATTCGATTTTGATGGCAAAACATAAAAATGCAGGAAATTGCTGAAAAATAGTAAATTCTGGAAATAACAACCTGAAAATAAAGTGGAAACTTTTTTGAAAGTAAGATTGCAACTAAAAGCTTTAAGCACAAGATTAAACTTAGCATAAATAAACTAATACTGCAAATATTGTCAACTATTTACAATCAATTTGACATAACAAGTTCTACAACTCATTCTGACTGCGACAAAATCGAATAAAAACACGCTTTGTTAGTCCTCCTCCTAGGTGCGGAAGTGGCCGACCTCTTTGTCCGGAAGAAGGTGTAAGTCTCTCTCTTTTTCTAAATCTTAATCACACTCATTTACAAGTAGTTTGAAATAGAACTGGTGCACTTTATTGATCAAAAGACATGATTACAAGAATTCTACTGAAAAACTATTACAGGACTGTAACAGTCAATTTCTAGTTATACTCTGTATTTTCTGCTAGCTTCCTTACTCTATTTTCTACTTTCTCCTACTTACTACTAAGCTCAACCTGAATGGGAGCAATATTTATAGCTATCCTCTGATCTGATTACAAACAAAGAATATCTCAAAAGATCTAATCCTACAATGCTGCAACAAATTCTGGTTTTATCCTAGAAGAGGACTAAAACTCGATCTTTCCCTTAATGATGGATTTGGTCGGCAATGACGGCAAAGACAGATGGAAGATATTTCTCTTTACTTTTTCCAACCTTTATTTCCCTTTTTCTGGCTTCAAAAATCGGTCAAAAGGTCAAAAACACATTCTGTTCTTCATTTCGAAGATAAGTGGCTTCATTCCAAAGACAGTGCAGTTTTCATTCCGAAGATCGCTCATTCCGAAGATACTGCATTCTCATTCCGAAGATCGCTCATTCTGAAGATACTGCATGTTTCATTCCGAAGATCCGTTCATTTCGAAGATGCTGTGTTTCTTCATTCCGAAGATATCTGTTCATTCCGAAGATACTTCGGAATGAACAAATGTATGCTTTTCCATTGATTTCTTCTGCATCTCTCAGGTGGGTTATCTCCTAAGATCAAATTCTAATGGTCTTCATCCCTTTCCTCATGTGAATTCCATGCCTTGCTTTTTATGGACAGTGGCTGGAATTTACATGGGAAAGACTCGATTTCTTTGCACGACAACGGTTTGCTTACTATTGTTGCCGATTTAGGTGAAGTAAATGCTTGAAACAAATCAAAATATGATTAGTGAAATCCTGCTATTATTCTAAGCATATCCCATTGTAGCAAATCATAGCAAAAAGAACACAAAACTATGCAAAAAGCTGTAAAATCGAGCATATAATATTTCAAATACATTGATCATGCAAAATGGTTAATATACGACATATTAAATCAACTTAAATAACATATCAAATAAAACATAAGAGTTTATAGGCATTTTTAGTGTACAAAACATGTTATGATTGAAGCATTTCCAGGCCTCATCAAATACTACAAACACTAGGATTTTTTATTAACATTGCCCTAGATTTACAACGAATTGCTGTGGATATTTTAGAGTTTAGATTTGAAAAATACCCATCAACGTACTTAGGCATTCCTTTGTCACATAAAAAAATAAAAAGGAGCTTTGGGTCTTTTATTTGGATACAATGAAAGCTTGTTTGGTAGGTTGGAAAGATAAGTTCTTAACCATGGTTGCGAGGCTACAAAATAATAATGACTATACATTGCAATCCATCCCTATTGTAGAGACTTTCTTTGGAAAGGATGTGAGGAAAAAATTAGGTTCCCTCTTTGTAAGTGGCATAGGGTTTGTAAAGGAAAGAATACTAGAGAAGTAGACGTGCGAAATTGCAAATTTTTGAGTTTGGCCTTAGGGGCAAAGCTTGGGTAGATTTTATTCAGATCAAGGAATTTTTTTTTGCAAAAATATTACTTCCAAAATACATAGCTTCTCTTGATGCAATGAAATTATTCAAAAAAATAACCCTACCCAAAGGATCATCAACATGGAACTTCATATCAAATAGTTTGCAATTGATAAAGAAACATATTAGATGGTCAATCAATAATAGGAATTATGCAAATTTTGGTCTGATGCTTGGTTGAAGCCTTATCCTCTTATCTTTGACTCAAAATGACAACCATTGGCTTGAGCATGCGAATGAACTCAAAATATGCTTCAAGAGTTTAATCTGCCAAAATTTACCCAAAAGGATGAGTAGGTTTGGAATCTATTAAAAAATGGTGGATACTAGGTCAAGTTGGGATATGAGGATTTATAACAGTCAAAATTTCCTACTCCCAAAGATTTTCTTGGAAGAATGTTTGGTCACTAGAGGCTCTCCCTAAAGCCTCAACATTCCTTTGGTTAGTAGTTCAAAGTAAGATTCTTATAGGAGAAAGTCTACAAAGAAAAGGATATCTTAGACCTTTCAAATGTGCCATGTGCGAGAAGGATTTAGAAACATTAGAGAATTTACTTTTTCGTTTTCCCTTTGATAACATCATTTGGGGTTACTATTTTAAAATTATGAAAATATATTGGGTGACTCCATCAACATTGAAAGAGTTGATAAAATAAATGTAGGATCAATTATTTGGAAGCTAAAGCATTATGTATTATGTGAAGGATTGGCCCAACCATTATTTGTTGGAATTTATGGCTTGAAAGGAATAATAGAATTTTAAAAGATAAATCTCAATATCATGCCCAAGTTTGGAACCGAATTATTGCCTCTCTTGTAGAATGTTTACAAATATGATGCTCATTATGAGAAGTCTCAGCTGTGAAAAAAGAGGTGGTAACAACTTGGTTATAGGACTTGAACATACATAGAAGAGTCATCTACAATAATAACATTAAAATAAATGATTTATTTCAATCTAGGATAACATAGAAATTTCTAGAAATTGGGTTCATCAATATTAATTTTGATGGGGCTTCTAAAGAAAATCTAAGAAAAACTAGTGGAGGTGGTGTTTTTTGAAATAATGAAGGCAAAATGCTTCTCACTTAGAATCATATTGAACTTTAACTAACAACTATGCAGAGGCTAGGCTAGAGAACTTATTACAGGGATTAAAATTGCAATAGAAAAATGATGGAAATATATTTCAATAGAGGGATTCACAAATTATCATTAATGCTATCAACAAAAATGGATGTGAGGATTGGATAAAAAATAATATTATTGTTGATGTTTATCATCTATTATTGGAGGTAATTTCTTGAAAATGTAAGCATATTTATAGAAAAGGAAATTGGGTAACATATAATTTAACAAAGTCGCCAAATGAGATTTTATATCATAATTAAAATGATGTCAAGGATCTCATTGAAGATACATAGCACTTCAAAGAAGACATATTTAATTAAAAAATAAAAAATATTTGTGATGAAAAATATGTTAAATATAGTTTTATTAATTTAACAACAAATATATCAAATGGCATTAGCTCAACTAATTATATTCTTCAAGAGATCCACATTCAAAGCTTGCCAAACGATACATTAATAATATTCAAACTTTTATAATATATTCTTCAACATTTAAGGAGATCCACATTCAAAGCTTGCCAAACGATACATGAATAATATTCAAACTTTTATAATACCACACTACATAATGATGAAATAATACAAGTGAGACTATTTAAATCTGAAATAATATAAGTGAGACTATTTAAATCTTATATAATCAATTGAAAAAAAAACTCTTAACAATAAATATAATAAATGAATAAATAACAACAAAAGAGAAAACAATAATTTCACCTAACACCTTTGAAATTCTCTCAACGGATGAACAAGTAGATGATGAGGATGGTCAAATGGAAAGAGTTGATGGAGACACAATTTGATGAAGAGAGGGAACAAGAAGGATTGCATGATGATAAATCATTAAAAGAGCTTGCCTTGATGCTGAGAAATAACAATAAAGAAAAAAAAAGTACAATGTAGAAAACCAACCCAAGTGCAAAACAAAAGGGCAAATTCAAACTACAAACAAAACGGATCCTCAAAAAGACTATACAAGTTCCAATAGTAGTGTCGTTGTACCAAGTAACCAGCCTATAGTCCCAACTCGAATGAAGCAAGATACGAATAAAAAGATAAGGATGCCATAATCCTAAGGTTTATAATGAGTTTCTTTATGGCAATGTTGGAAGCTTTGACTATTTTGGAATGAAGCAAGATACGAATAAAAGAATAAGAATGCCATAATCATAAGGTTTATATGACAATGTTGGAAGCTTTGGCTATTTTGCTAAGCAATTTATGATATTTTTGGTAATTTGTTAAGCTTTGGTTTATTTTTAGTGTTACCGTATTTTGTTTGATTTGTCAATAGCTCCTTTGGCTTAGTTTTTGTTGTATTTGTTTTTCCTGATTTCGTTTGTGGTGTATTTGATTCATTTTGTTGTTTATGTTTTGGATTTGTTTTGTTATGTTGTTTTTGGGTTTTTTTTTTTGTGTTTCGTGTTATGTGGTTTTTTGTTTGTGGTGTATTTGTTTCTTTTTGTTGTTTTTGTTATGGTAGTGTTTTGTTATGCTGTGTTTGTGGTTTTTCTGTGTGTTTCGTGTTTTGGTGTTGTTTATTTTTGTTGTTTTTTTTTATTTTTATTTTTTTAATTATTTATTTATTTTGTGTGTTTTATTTGATTGTGTTTTGCTATGTTGTTTGTGTGTTTGTTCTGTGTGGTTTGTGTTTTTTTTTTTTAATCTTTTTGTGCGTGTGTTTGATTGTGTTTTTTCTTTCGATAAGGAGTATGTTTTATTTGTTTTTGCTTTTTGTATGTTATGTTTTTATTTGTTTTTGTTTTTTGTGTGTTTGTGTTTTTGTGTTGTTTTAGGCATGCTTCTTGCGTGTGTCAAAGGTGATAGGCCAAGTGCGAACTCTAAACGTTTTTGGCGGAAAAAATACCCTTACCTGCTTGGGTCTTATCCAAAAATGACACCCCTTTTAAAATGTTTTTAAAAAAAAAATTATAAATAAATAAAAATAACCTCAATAAAAACTATATATATCTTAATTTTAGCCATCTCTACAACTATAATATATAATTAATCCAAAATCTTTAGGCGTCAACGTTACACCAACATTTAAGTTAACCTTTTTTTTTTTCTTGAGTTGCCATGAAGTTCTTATCTCTTATTTAATCTTGAAGTCATAAGCAATTTGTTATAGGCTTTAAACTTTGAAGCTTAACACGTGGGATTTTTTATTTTTATAAAAAGTGACCTTTCCGTTAGCATTGGTAATGTGATGTATCCACAGTTAAGTTTTTTTTCTTTTAATATTAAGAGAAGTGAAGTATAATAAAGATATAATTTGAGTTATAAATATAAATGAAGCTTCTTTTCTTATATGATTAAAATATTTAAATATAAAATATTTTTTTAATTGTATGCAAAATAACGTTATAAAAAATGTTTATTTACCTATTATATGCAGAATTTTAAACCTATATGTGGATAGAGAATGTGTGCAATGGTCAGGTGATATTTAATCACTGAAATATTGAAAGTACATGAGGTTTGTATGCAAAATTCCGCCTCTTTAAATTATAAAATTTATCCTTATTTATTTGTTTAATATTTTTGTTTTTTATTTAATTTTTTTAATATATATTATATATTTAGTATGGAGTTTTAATTATTTATATAATATTTTTTAATTATGAATTAAATATATTTAAAAATTATTAAATATATTATATAAAAAAATATTTTTATTTATTTTGGACATATAATTATTTTTAAATTATTAGATTAATTTTTTTTTTTTAAATTAGATGATTATAATAAATGTTTTCAAAGAGGAAGATACAAATTATCATTTGAGATTTTTTTAGATGATCATCTAAAACACATTGTTTTAAAACTTATAAAGATTTGAAGTATACATCAATTTTATGATTTTTTTAAAAAGTTGTTCTAATGAGGATTTAGATGAAGATATCAACAAAGGTGGAGAAAGGGTTAATAATCAAGAGAAGGGGAAAGTATAAACAAAAATAAAATTTCACATAGAATGGTTACAAATATTTCATTGGTTGAATCATGTCAAGCATGATGACTTTATATTTATGAAATGTAACCACATGACATTGAATTTATGAAATACA
Organism: Wollemia nobilis; assembly: GCA_028583015.1. NCBI lineage: Eukaryota > Viridiplantae > Streptophyta > Pinopsida > Araucariales > Araucariaceae > Wollemia > Wollemia nobilis. The sequence continues at coordinate 2,893,391 of JAQPPZ010016901.1, read as the reverse complement.
ACCATTAAGAGAAGTATAGAATGAGTGGACCATGGGTATAGGTGATGGGTGTACTAATTTTCAACATGAAGCTCGTATCACTTATGAAAAATGATTTGTGCACAAAGATACTAAAGTGAGATGATTAAGTGCATTAGAGAAAAATATTAAGCTTATTTCAGATCATATTGCACATATTGAAGATGTAAATAAGGATGAAGTAGTTACCACAATGAAAGTAGCTTTGTTTGCCATGAAGATTTGTCATATCTAAGTATAAGAAACTTTGTAAGTTTCTCATGGACATGAAAACATTTAATATGCCAAAATATTAAGACAAATTTACTTACACAAATCACAAGGCTGCAAATGATTTTCTTTATTGTATATCAAAAATCTTGAACAAGTTTAGACAAAAATATGTTGGAAAGCCCTTTCTTTTCATTTGTGATTGACAAAGGCACTTTTCACACTTTATGGAAGCACCTTGTTGTGTATACAACATACTTAATTTCAAAAGGTGTTGGAGCACCTATTTCACAGTATATGAAGCTCAAAGATGTGCCAAATGGAAGAGGGAGAACAATATATGATATTTTTAATCAATTAATGAGTGTTAGAGGTCGTTTATCTAAAAAATTGACAAATGTTCCAACAAATGGAGCTTTAGCAATGATGGGACATGAAATTAGATTTATATAAATTTTAAAGAACATTCAAAACCTTATTGTAGTTCTTTGTGTAGCTCATAATGAGTCTTTAACTACATCGGATGCTTCTAAAAAGATACTAGAGTTGTTGCATGTTGAAAAATTGCAAACAAAGTGTATTCATGGATTCAAATTTCAACAAACAAAAATAATGAATTAAATGACTTACAACAATGCAAATTGATATTCTAGATGTTTTACAAATCCATACAATTAGATGGTTATCTAGGGGAGAAGTTGTCATAAGGCTTGTGAAGGTTTTTATAGGAAAATGAAAGGATATGTTGTTCATGGTATAGTAAGGCATAAAACTATTCTACTCATTTTATTTGCATATGCTTGTCGATATATTGGGTGAACTCAATAGGTTGAACAAGATATTTCAAGAAGAAATTCTAGATATTACAAGTCCTAGGCTAGCATTTCATGAAACCATAAAACCTTAACTAAATGATTTCTAAGAGAAGAACATTTGTAGAAGGTAAAACTCTTCACTTATAGTTTTTAATTGATTCTCAATATGGGTATATTGAAATCAGAGAATTAGACAATGTTATACATAGGCATGATTTATTCTATATAAAGGTATTCTACCTATAGAAAATGATTTCAATAATTCAAGGAAACAAAATATGAAACCTCATTTTGAAGGTACTCAAAACAGTTGTTTGCAACTTACAAAAGGATATATCAAGTCTCTCATAAGTTTTTTAAATGAAAAATTTCTTGATGTTCCTCTTTCAAATCCAACAAAGCTCTTTTATCCTGGTAATTATCCACAAGAACATCAAATTCGAAAAAAAGTTAGAGGGTTTGCTTGGTAAACTTCAACATTTATAGCATACTATTTTAGATGAGTTTGAATTTGTACCTTTATTTGATGTTAAAGATTGTAAAAGAGACCTAGGTTCAAACCTTGGGGGTAAGCCAACCCTTTGCAAATGTAGTAGTCTACTCCGAATCCTCTGAGTGCGCGCTAAAACGACGACGATGGTACGAACCCCGAGCGACTGGTGGTCCCCATCTCACATCGGGTCAACAAGAATGAGATGGCTAGGTTTGTTGGGAGTAGTCCATGTGGTTTGAACCCTGCGTTGACCAGTTACTAAAAATAGTGGTTGTAACCAACTCTCCTATGTAATAATAAAAAAAAGTTACACTCTTTTCTTAATTCATTAAATTTGACTTATGAGGATTTTCAATAAAGAAGCATGGTAGGTATTTCATAACAAAGGACAATACCATAAAATTACCCTCATATGATGAAATTGTGGTAAGCTATACTTATTATTCCTGTCATAGCAAAATATTATTAGCTAAATAGAATATTATCAAACACATTAGAAGATCAAAGCTAGGATGAGATATATTAGATGTACTCATGAGAATAGCTTTAAATGGATCTAAATTAGGTGATATGGATTGGAATGTAATTTATGACATGTAAAAAGATGCAAAACCATAAGAACTATGTTTAATATTTAATGAGACTTTATTTTATATTGAAATAGTCGAATGTAGTTTCTTATATTGATAAAAAATTTTATGTAAAATTGCATTTTTAAGAAGGAAAATATTTTTCCTGCTCTTGTCATTCATGTATAAGCTTAAAAATGGAGACATCTTTTTTTTTTTTTTGGTAATTATTATAGTAGATTAAAAAAGGGTTTTTATAGAGGATCCCAAAACCTTATGTACAAAATCAGCCTTGCATCATGCCTCCTGGCTTTATGTATAAGCCTATTACAGAAAACATAACCCCTAAAAAAACCTGATTACATAAGCAATGGGCCTAGGGCATCAATCCCTTGAAACTGAACACCAAAACAGAAATCCCGCCCAGCTGGTAACAGTAAGCATGAAACAATCCCTGTCAGCGAGAAACAGACAAATAAGAAAGGAAGTAGTTTTGGAGATCCCGCCCAGCGGGGAGTAGCCAAAAACCACCATCGAGAAGATCCCGCCTAGCAGGAAGCAAAGAAAAATCGTTACAATAAAATCCCGCCTCGCGGGAAGCAGTCAAAACCACCACAAACAGTCCCGCCTAGCGGGAAGCAACAAGGAAATCCCGCCATCCGGGAAACCAACAGAAAAGAAAGGATCCCGCCTCACGGGAAAACTGGCGGATTTGGCGGATCCCGCCCTGTGGAGAAACCATCCCGCCCACCGGGAAAACATTCCGTTCAACGAGAGCCATCTTACAGGAAGCCGACAGCCAGCACAGAGAGGATCCAACCCATCAGGAAGTGACCAAAGAGTTGCACCACAAAGAACCCGCCTCGAGAAAATAGAAGAGGATCCCAACAGCAGGGACCAAGAATCCCGTCCAAGCACAGAGCCCGCCGAGGATTCACAAGAAAAAGGGGAAGCTGTCCAAACCCTAAACCATCACCTCCACCGCACCGAGAAACGCAAGGGACCAGATCCATGCGAATAACCTGCAAAAACCCCGGGGGAAGCCTGAGGGAAAAGGGAAGGGATCCCCAACCAAACGAGGGATCCCTAGGAAGCACCGATCCGAAAAAACAACCAAGGAAACCCTAGCCGGCGGGGAGGGGCACAGATAGTGGAGAAGGATCTCCCCTAGGAGATCATCTGCAAACAACCACTCCCCGGGAGGGATGACCTGGGTTGAGCCAGGAACTGGGCAGGAACCAGGAGCCATGGGAGGGGGAGCAGGGGAGGGACCAGAGCCCTCCCCTCTCTACTTTCTTCCCTCACACTAATGCGAGACATCTTTTTTTTACTAGACTAAATAATCATAACATAAAAAAATAGTTAATTGATATATTTTCTATAGAAAAGTGTATGTTTATTGTCTTTCAAATTAAAAATAGATACAAAATAAAAATATTTTAATTAAATTTGTTTGTATATGATTCACATATTTATTTTCAATTGGTTAAATGGGATTGAAATGGGCCCTACCCGTATTATATCATCACCACATAGTGGTATTACAACAAAGCTTGGATATTATCCATGTATCGATTTTTGAAAGGGACCTTGGTCCCTTGTACCAAGGTTTTAACTTGGATCTCTTGATATTTATATAAAAAATAAACTTATTAATATATTTATTTAAAAATAATGAATTTATAAAAATATTTTAAATCTAAATTGAAGCCCTAATATAAAAGTTAAATTCCAGAAATGATCTCTACTTAAATTAACATGTAATAGTTTAATTAAAAGTGAAATTCTAGATATGATCTCTACTTCCTTAAATTAACATGTCATAGTTTAACTAATTAAATGAACTACTATAATTAACTGCTACACTTAATTTAACTAATGTTTGATGGATAAGTTGTAGTAGTAATGTCTAGAGTAATGAGAACCAAAAGATCTAATATATTTGATGAGATAAATATTGAAAATTTTAATTAGTTGAACTTATATCATTTGATTAAATTATAAAGATAATTATTATAAAGAAACATAATCAAATAATATATAAAATTAAAATTCAAAAATATATATTTATAAAATAAATTAATTAAAAATGAAAATCTACAATTAAAAAAAATACTTATAACAATGTAATTTTAAGGTGAAATTCATTATTGTCATGCTATAAAGCATCAATTTTTTTTAACAATGTATTGAACAAAAATCAATAATACAAGAAATTTAAATTATTTAAGTTTGAAGATTAAAATTTGAAAAGTAAATAATTTTTTTAATATTTTTGTTTGTGAATCAAATTTTAGTATACCATTTAATAAAATTATCTACATATTTAAAACATTGAAATTATGAAATGATTAAACATGACAAGCTTAAGTAAATTGGAAAATCATTATTAATAATATATATTTTGGATAAGGCCTATGATCGGGTTTCTTGGGAATTTTTGTTAAAATTTATGGAGAAATTTGAATTTAATCAAGAATGGTTGAGTTTGATTAAAGCTTGCATTTCATTAACAAAGATTTCTATCATTGTTAATGGATTCCCAATAGGTTATTTTGGTAGTTGTAGGGGTCTCTGATAATGGGATCCCTTATCTCCTTATTTATTCATCCTGCTGGTAGAATCCCTGGGAAGAGCTATCAAAGCTAAACCTTCTATAGTAGGCATCAACCTTGCAAGTAATTATGATCCAATATCACATCGTTAATTTGCGGATGATACATTGCTATCTTTCTTGGCTTCGATTTTACAAGCTTGAGCGATTAAAACCATTCTTTATGACTATGAGCAAGCCATTGGGCAGAAGATTAGCTTCAAAAAAAGTAAGATTTATTTTTTCAACACACCAGTTAGAAGGTAGAGAAAAATTGCTGAAATCCTAGGGTGTGCGATTGATTCCCTTCCATCTGTTGACTTGGGAATACCACTCTTCAAAGGTGGAGTCAAAGCTTCTTTGTGGGAATCGATGGTGGAGAGAGTCCAAAGGAAGCTAGCGGGGTGGAAAGGGGTACTCTTGAGCCAAGCTGGTAAGGCCTTTCTGGTTAAAACTACTTTACAAAGCATTCTTGTTTATTTTCTTTCTTTGTTCAAGGTGCCAGAGACAATTCTTAGAAAATTAGAGCAGATTCTATGCTCCTTTCTTTGGTCTGGATTTCAGGACAAAAAGAAGTTTTCCTTAGTAGCTTGAGATCAAGTTTGTAGTCGCAATGATATGGGAGGACTTGGTCTGAGGAAAATGAGTTTAATGAACATGGCCCTTATAGCTAAGCAAGGGTGGAAGTTGGCCCAAAATGCTAGTACAAATTGGGTAAATTTTTTAAAATCCAAATACTTGGGAAAGGGATTTTATTTATTTTGATCCCAACCCGTACCAAGGATCTGCACTCTAGAAAAGCATGGTTAAAAGTTGAGCAAATGTTCTGAAGGGTGGCTGCTGGCTTTTGGGTAATGGTCAAAGGATCAGTTTTTGGAGAGATAGATGGGTAGCAAGTAGACATTTAAACTCTATTTTTACCTTCTCTCAAGCTGAATTTATCACAACACAAGCTTTCGGATCAAGGGTCTATGATTACTTTGAGATGGTGAATGACAAAAAATGTTGGAAACCTCTTTCCTTCCTCGACTAGTCTCAATATGAGGAATCCACTTGTAAAGCCCTTTCAGAATTGCTAAAATACATTGTTATAGTCTTTGAAGATAAACAAGATAAGATGGTTTGGGAAGCTAAAAATAATGGATGTTTCTCGATCAAATCAACATATGCACTCCTTGACGATCATGAAGAGCCTTGGTTCCCAACTAAGAAAATTTGGTACAAAGGTCTCACGCCCAAAGTGAATATATTTTTTTGGTTGGTTGTGTAGGGAAGTGCTTAACACTAGATAATTTACATAAGAGAGGTCTTATTTTACCCAACATATGTTATCTGTGTGGGTTGGTAAAAGAATATCTCGAGCATCTGTTCTTCCTGTGTTCCTATTCTAAAGAAATTTTTGGGATGCTGCTTTGTCTAGGGGGAATGGATTGGGTTCCCCCTAAAGAGATAAATGCCCATGTGGAGCAATGGAGCACTCCCTATTTTTTTCCTTAGATTTGATAATTCACATCCTTTTTTCTCTCTCATATGTGGTGCTGAATATGGAAGGAAAGAAATTCCAGAGCTTTTAAGAACACTTCTCATCACCCATAGTCAATTTTCGTTAAGACTATCCTTGCCATAGTGGAAAATGTTGATCTCCTATCCCTAGATGTGGGGAATGCTGGTACGAAAGTTGGGATAGAAAAGAATTTGGGTTTTAAATCTTCTCTTGCTTTAGTCTTGAGAATCCATCACCTAGTAAGAGCAAATACTGTTTGGGAACCTCTCTTGGGTGGATAAAATTAAACTTTGATGGTGAGTCTAAAGGTAATTTGGGTCGAGCTGGAGTAGGTGGTGTCATCAGGGGTACATAGGAATAAATTTTGTTGGTGTTTGCTGAAAACATCGAAACCCAAACTAGCCATGCAACTGAGACTAGAGCTCTATTTCAAGGAGTCTTACAGTTAAAATATTTGGGCTTTAGAAAATTCATAATTGAAGGTGACTCACTCAATATCATTAATATGGTTAGAGGGATGTAGAATCCAACTTGGACAATCTCAAACCTATTGGAGGAAGTGCATAAATTGGCCCAAACATTTGAAATTCTCTAGTACCAACATGTGTTTAGGGAGGGTAACAATTTAGTCAATTTTTCGATTAACCTGGGCACCTCTCAAAATGACATCACAGTTTGGAACAGGGAGTTTCTAGAAGGCTTGATCCAACTAGCTAATGCTGTCATAAGAAAGTAATTTGCTTGCTGCTTATTTGGTGGTCGGATTTTGGCTCTATTCAAGGGGGATTTTGTGGTACTTTTTAAATTTCAGGAACCATCTATTTTTAATTCAAAAAAGAGGAGATCCTAGCCCTGATGGGGTGGGAAGAGTGGGAACCGAAGGATGAAGAGTTGGGGAAGGAAGCTGGACCCAACGGAACCAAGAACTAGGTTCCGGTTCTGAGGGGTTTTTTGGGATTTTTTTTTGTCCTATTCTTTTTATTTTGTTAGTCTAGTTAGCTTGGCCAGGGCGTTTGCTCTCCCCTGTGTGGGATTGAGCTGCCTTAGGTTGTCTCAAAATTTTAGGAGTATGTATAGAACTATTTTGGTAGCTTTGTTTGGGTTCGATCCTATTGGATCTTTGGATATTGGTTTCTCTTTTGGTGGCCTATGGGCCTCCCTTAATATCTCGAAGTTGTGTGGATCCATTTTGTAAAAGGTTTGGGGTTCCTTTAAAAACCCCTTCTTCCACCAAATCAATATATATATATATATATACACTATGATTCATATTTTTACTAGAAACACACTAATCCATTTTAAAATATTGTAAGCAATGTGGGGATCATGCTAAAGCAAGAATTTTAAAAGAAATAGAAAGACCCAAATAGTCTTTTCAACTTGGTCAAATTAGGAGACTTGGCACAACCAAACTATGGAACTTCTGACCTTGAAGAATTAGAAAATGAACAAATTGCATTGTGTTCGTTAGTTGTAGAAGACATAAACATGTGTTTTCTTGATGGAAGATATAAGAATATTGTCTATTAATAAATTTAATTAAAAAATATTGCACAATATAAAAAATGTGTGTATAATGACATCACAAAAGTAATTGTATATGTGTATAATCAAATCATAAAATTGATCATCTTCTACCATCAATCGTTTAGTTTTGAGTGGATTGACATTCAATGAAACTAGTATTCCTTGGACCTAGTTCTATTTGAATTTGTTTTATTTTAGAAGGAAAACATACCATATATTATTAAGAAGGGTTGGAATTTGGTCTTACACCATCAAGGTAACTCAAGTTAGATATAATGGTGGTTTAATATTAGGAGCAATATGACTAAACTTTAATTTTATAAACAATAATGATTTTTCTATATATCTTAATAATAAGAAGATATAGAGAAAACAAAAAAGAAAATGCTATGAACTTTTTTTTAGTTTTGAAACTTCACTTTCATTGTTGGCTAGTAATGAGTAATCAACAAAAGTAAATAGAATACATACTTGTTAGAGTAACCTACAATTATTAGGTGCTAATAATGGAGAACATTACATATTAATGCATATAAGCAATGGAAATAAAACATTTCTCATCATTCTATAAAATAAGTTACATCAAAAGTAAAATTTTACAATAGAAAAGAAGACATATAGCAATGCAATTTCGGCAAAATGTAGTGGCATGGAAATTCAACAATTTTCAATTAAGAAATGTCTTCCACACAATCAATAATATGAAACATCTTTTAACTAATTTGAATAACTTGAAGATTATAACTTGTGAAGTAAAAGAATTTTCTAATATTCATTGTATTTGAGTTTAATTTTAATATGTCCTTTAGTGAAATTTTCTAAATATTTAAAACACAAGAATATGGAATTATTAAACATGAAAAATTTAAGTAAGTTGAAAATCTATGATACTTTTTAGTTTTAAGTTTGTTGACCTTTTAAAATAAGTATTATATGCCAAAATAGTATTTTTAATAATCCATATTTTCATAAAATAATATTAATCCACTTTTAAACAATACAAATTTGAATAGAGATTTTGGTAAAGCAAAGATTTTCAAAGAGAGATTTATCATCAATAAAGCTAAATTTGAAGAGTCTTTATTACTTAATTAATTTAAGAGACATAATGCTTTCATACTATGGATCTTCTTGTCTTTAAGAGTTGAATAATGAATAATTCATCTTGCATTTGCTAGTTACAAAGATCACAAGTGTATGTTTGGTGTGAGATGTTAAAAATAGTTTTGTATTACCGAAGTTTTTCTACAAAATATTGTGATTTATAAAAAAATACTATATAAGTGCATCATAGCAATAATTGTTTTTTACCAAATTTTTCATTGAAAGTGATTTAGCATTCAAATAAATTGGAGGCTCTAAAAAACTTTTTACGTGACCAAGTGATATTGCTTCATACTCGCTTTGATACTATGACAAAATTTACCATCCACTTAAGTCTTATACAAAAAGCATAAAAGGAAAAAAGAAAAGAAAAAAAGCATAGAGATTTGGGGCCATCCATAAGTACCATAAATAATCACTCTATTATCCATAGATAAGATTCAAAACACTATTTTAATAAAAATGAGGATTGGTGGGGGTATTCATACCAATACTAGAACCCCAAATACATAAATAATCTTAACATTAATTCAAAATAACAAGAAAGGCCACATAATTTTTCCTTCAAATAATCATGCTCAAGTTTGAAACCATACTATTGCATCTCTTGCAAAGTGTTTATAAAAATTATGTTCATCATAAGAAATTTCAAGTGTAAGAAAAGAAGAGCTAGCCTCTTGGTTACAAGATTTGAATATACATGGAAACCTCATCCATGATAATGGAGTTAACACAAAATATTTTCTTTGATCTATAGTAAAATAAAAATGTATAAAAATTGAATTTATCAAAATTAATTTTGATGATGCTTTTAAAGGCAACCTAAAAAAAGTTGGCTAAGTTGGTGTTTTTTTGAATTATTTAATCCAAAATTGCCCACTTAATAATAATTATATAGCAGCCTTAACATTGCCTTTTTACATCGACGAACGAAAATCTAGGGTTTCGACTGTTCGGAGCCTATGCGCGGTCCGGATGAGTGTTGAGTGGCGTGCCCATGGCATCACGAGGTGAGAAGGAATACAGGAATAAGACGGCTAGTGGCCCTCATAACTCCACAAGCACCATTGCGAAGGTGGGAAAGACGGTGGGTTCGACCACCACTAATCAAAATGGGGGAGAGTAACGACGACACTGGGGAAAAGATCACCAATGATGACCATACCTATGGAAACCTTTCGTATGCAGAGTTGCTTCAGAACAAGCAAAGAACCAAATCTAACACCACATGCGAGTTCATTACATAGGGATGTGATGTCTTATGCCATAGGAGTCTCATGGAAGACTATGAAACTCATGATACTTATTCCCTGGTGGGAAAGTTCTTAGTAGGCCACCTAGACATGAATTCAATTCGCAGATGGATGACATCCAAGTGGAAAACTCTGGGAAGCATGGAGCTGTCGACAATAACTCGAGGTTTCTTTATGATCCAAATCAACATCCAGGAGGACGTAGAACATGTCTTATCCGAAGGACCATGGTTTTTTGGGAGGAGAAGCCCGTTTTAAAAAAATGGCAACCAAATTTTGACCCAAATTATCAGAATATCAACTACGCTCCGCTCTGGATGAGGCTTCCGAACCTCCCAGCTCATTTCTTCTATGAAGATGCTTTGCAAGGCTTATCCAAAGCTATCAAGGATCTCATGGCCATTGACCCAACCACTCGAGCGATAACACGCTTAACTCAGGCTCGCATCTGCGTCAATGTGAACTTGAAAAGCCAACTCCTGGAATACTTGAACCTCATATATGGGGAATTCATATATGGGGAATTCAAATGGAGGCAACCATTGATCTATGAGAACAAACCAACATTTTTCCTTGACTACCAGATGCAAGGTCACCTGCAGTCCCAATGTCCTAAGGCCAAGAACCCTATCTTGGACAACCAGATCGCGGATCGTTCGAAGCAGATTTCCAGATGAACTTCAAAAAACTACACTACGACCGTTGGGCACCAAGCTAGACTGCAGGTGAACACCCCATATCAAAAGGCAAGTGCTTATGCCCCTGTTACTAATAAATTTGATGCACTTAAATATTATGGTGTTTCTGAGGAAGTTGAGGAAGGGGAAATCCTTGTTGAATCTAACCTGGTTTTTAACCCTAAACCCCTTCAATGCCCTAGGCCTAGCCCCACCCACCAAGCCCCCAAGTTTGCCTCTCCCTCGAAATAGTCTCCCAGTCCCTCCTCCTCCCAGTCTCCCTGTAGGCCCCCACTGAAACCCTCTGCCCTATCATCCTCCACCCCGCAAGACTCTCCTCCCCTAGAATCTAGGGCTCCAACCTCACCCACCTTCTACGACCTTGTTTACTTTGACAGTGAAGACCGTGAACAACCTTCCCCCGAGCAGTGAAACCCTAAACAAACCTGTAGCTTCAGGAAATCCCAGATGGATGTTGGAGGGCAGAGGAAAAAAGGCAAACCGTCGAAAGCAGACAGAAGGATCAGGGACACAACAAAAGATATAGCCAATGGGACCCAAAAAACCTTTTTTCAAGATAATAGAATCAGTGCTAAGGAAGAAACCCGAAGACCCAAACCCCCTACACATCAAGGAAAAATGGGCAAAAGAATTTCCAAAAGTTATAAATGAAGCAAGTCGCAAATATTAGAAGACTAGGAACTGAGGCGTCTGGTTCGTGTGAAGCATGGGCGCGATGGTGTTTGTTTTTGCTTTACTCTGTAATTGGAATTTTTTGTACGTTTGTGGAAGGACGCCTGTGGAGGTGGTTCGTGAAACTTTTTGGCTAGCTGCTTTATGTTGTTGGTTCAATACCCCCTGGGTAATGGACTGTGGCCTTCCAACCGTAGCTGATTCGAATGTAAAAAGGGGCGAGACCCTTCAACCCGTAAAGTAAATAAAATTACTTTTACCTACAAAAAAAAAAAAAAATTATATAAAACTTCAACTAAAAGCTATGTAAGGCTAGGTCACTTTTTATAGGGATCAAACTTATAATTAAAAAATAATGGAAATATATTTCAATTAAAGGAATTTACAAATTATTATTTTTAATAAGTTAAAAATTTACAAATTCAATAAAAATAGATGTCTATATTAGAATTTAAAAATATATATTTTTAATGTTCATCAACTCCTATTGGAGGTAATCTCTTAGAAATGTGAATATAACTATAGCCATGAAAAAAGTAACAGATAATTGCAATATCTGCTTTGGTTTTGATAAAATTTAATTTTTAGAAGGCAACATTTTTCTTAGAAATGTGAATATATCTATAGCGATGAAAAAAGGTATCAGATAATTGCAATATCTACCTCGGTTTTGATAAAATTTAATTTCTAGAAGGCAACATTTTTAAGGTGATAGGACCATTGAGTGTTTGTCAGTTGACTGTCCCAATTCAAAGGATCAGGTCCCACTAGTTGGTCAGGTCCGGTCTCACTAACTTTGTCTAAAGCAATGGTCTAAGGTTTATAATGAAGCAACCAATGTTGTTACCCATTTCTTTATTTATTTTATTAATAATAGTAGTAATGTCTTAGTGGACAGTGCAAAATTTGGGGATTTGATTTTCTTTTGAAAAATTTAAGATTCAAACCAGCATAAGTGGATGTGTGAGGGATATGTACCGTACATAACCAAAAAAATAATAATAACAGTAATAGTAAAACAGTAATAGTAAATACAAGTAGTTCACTCAGAAAACATCGTATATGGGCGAGTAGTATTGTTATTGCATGCTGTAAGGAATATAAAATAAGAATATTACATGCTTGGTGAGATGACCTTATTGTACACTGTTTAAGATGGCCCTCCTAACAATCAGTAGGAGAATCCAACTGGCACTTGGCAGGGAGGGCCCTGGCGAGGTCGGGATCGATGCTCATCAATCTCAGAAGCATCGGATGAGTACGCCCGAATTCGCAGAAGCAGGTCAAGTTGGCGCTGCTCAGCACACTGCAACAACTCGCCTCTGGTTCTGCCGGCGGCTCCGTCACCGCAGGCTGGCACGGCTTCATCTCTTCCGCCTTCATTTTACAGATCATGTAATCGCTCCTCACGCTTGCAACGCTTAATAACATTAGCACAACAGCAGTCACTTGCACTCCTTTCATCCTCTGTAGCTGAGACGATCTACTTCTGGCAGAGTTAATACGGGGTGAGGACCGAGGCTGTGTATCTATATAAGGGAACGGGTTGGAGGGAATGCATGAACCTTGCACTCTGTGTTGGCATTGGCATCTATGCTGCTCGTGATTCTGCCGCCATGGAAAGGACAGTGTTACTGTTTGGCATTGGCATCTATGCGGCTCGTGATTCTGCCGCCGTGTAAAGGACAGTGTAACTGCTTTTTTACAGTAAGCATGTTTGATTGTGTTTTTTCTTTCGATAAGGAGTATTTTTTATTTGTTTTTTGCTTTTTGTATGTTATGTTTTATTTGTTTTTGCTTTTTGTGTTTGTGTGTTGTTTCAGGCATGCTTGTTGCGTGTGTCAAAGGTGGTAGGCCAAGTGCGAACCCTGAACGTTTTTGGCGGAAAAGATACCCTTACCTCCTTGGGCCTTATCCAAAATGACACCCCTTTTAAAATGTTTTTCAAAAAAAATATTATAAATAAATAAAAATAACCTCAATAAAAACTATATATAACTTAATTTTAGTCATCTCTGTACAACTATAATATATAATTAATCCAAAATCTTTATAATCCAAAATCTTTAGCGTCAACGTTACACCAACATTTAAGTTAGCTTTTTTTTTTTTTTTTTTCTTGAGTTGCCATGAAGTTCTTATCTCTTATTTAATCTTGAAGTCATAAGCAATTGGTTATAGGCTTTAAACTTTGAAGCTTAACACGTGGGATTTTTTATTTTTATAAAAAGTGACCTTTCCGTTAGCATTGGTAATGTGATGTATCCATAGTTAAGGTTTTTTTTTTCTTTTAATATTAAGAGAAGTGAAGTATAATAAAGATATAATTTGAGTTCTAAATATAAATGAAGCTTGTTTTCTTATATGACTAAAATATTTAAATATAAAATAATTTGTGATTGTATGCAAAAATAATGTTATAAAGAATGTTTATTTACCTATTATATGCAGAAATTTTAAATCTATATGTGGATAGAGAATGTGTGCAATGGTCAGGTGATATTTAATCACTGAACTATTGAAAGTACATGAGGTTTGTATGCAAAATTCCACCTCTTTAAATTATAAAATTTATCCTTATTTATTTGTTTAATATTTTTGTTTTTTATTTAATTTTTTAAATATATATTATATATTTAGTATGGAGTTTTAATTATTTATATAATATTTTTTAATTATGAATTAAATATATTTAAAAATTATTAAATATATTATATAAAAAAAATATTTTTATTTATTTTGGACATATAATTATTTTTAAATTATTAGATTAATTTTTTTTTTTTAAATTAGATCATTATAATAAATGTTTTCAAAGAGGAAGATACAAATTATTATTTGAGATTTTTTTAGATGATCATCTAAAACACACTGTTTTAAAACTTATAAAGATTTGAAGTATACATCAATTTTATGATTTTTTTAAAAAGTTGTTCTAATGAGGATTTAGATGAAGATATCAACAAAGGTGAAGAAAGGGTTAATAATCAAGAGAAGAGGAAAGTATAAACAAAAATAAAATTTCACATAGAATGGTTACAAATATTTCATTGGTTGAATCATGTTAAGCATGATGAATTTATATTTATGAAATGTAACCACATGACATTGAATTTATGAAATGCAACCATTAAGAGAAGTATAGAATGGGTGGACCATGGGTATAGGTGATGGGTGTACTAATTTTCAACATGAAGCTCGTATCACTTATGAAAAATGATTTGTGCACAAAGATGCTAAAGTGAGATGATTAAGTGCATTAGAGAAAAAGATTAAGCTTATTTCAGATCATATTGCACATATTGAAGATGTAAATAAGGATGAAGTAGTTACCACAATGAAAGTAGCTTTGTTTGCCATGAAGATTTGTCATATCTAAGTATAAGAAACTTTGTAAGTTTTCATGGACATGAAAACATTTAATATGCCAAAATATTAAGGCAAATTTACTTACACAAATCACAAGGCTGCAAATGATTTTCTTTATTGTATATCAAAAATCTTGAACAAATTTAGACAAAAATATGTTGGAAAGCCCTTTCTTTTCATTTGTGATTGACAAAGGCACTTTTCACACTTTATGGCAACACCTTGTTGTGTATACAACATACTTAATTTCAAAAGGTGTTGGAGCACCTATTTCATAGTATATGAAGCTCAAAGATGTACCAAATGGAAGAGGGAGAACAATATATGGTATTTTTAATCAATTAATGAGTGTTAGAGGTCGTTTATCTAAAAAAATGACAAATGTTCCAACAGATGGAGCTTCAGCAATGATGGGACATGAAATTAGATTTATATAAATTTTAAAGAACATTCAAAACCTTATTGTAGTTCTTTGTGTAGCTCATAATGAGTCTTTAACTACATCGGATGCTTCTAAAAAGATACTAGAGTTGTTGCATGTTGAAAAATTGCAAACAAAGTGTATTCATGGATTCAAATTTCAACAAACAAAATAATGAATTAAATGACTTACAACAATGCAAATTGATATTCTAGATGTTTTACAAATCCATACAATTAGATGGTTATCTAGGGGAGAAGTTGTCATAAGGCTTGTGAAGGTTTTTATAGGAAAATGAAAGGAAATGTTGTTCATGGTATAGTAAGGCATAAAACTATTCTACTCATTTTATTTGCATATGCTTGTCGATGTATTGGGTGAACTCAATAGGTTGAACAAGATATTTCAAGAAGAAATTGTAGATATTACAAGTCCCAGACTAGCATTTCATGAAACCATAAAACCTTAACTAAATGATTTCTAAGAGAAGAACATTTGTAGAAGGTAAAAATCTTCGCTTATAGTTTTTAATTGATTCTCAATATGGGTATATTGAAATCAGAGAATTACACAATGTTATATATAGGCATGATTTATTCTATATAAAGGTATTCTACCTATAGAAAATGATTTCAATAATTCAAGGAAACAAAATATGAAACCTCATTTTGAAGGCACTCAAAACAGTTGTTTGCAACTTACAAAAGGATATATCAAGTCTCTCATAAGTTTTTTAAATGAGAAATTTCTTGATGTTCCTCTTTCAAATCCAACAAAGCTCTTTTGTCCTTGTAATTATCCACAAGAACATCAAATTCGAAAAAAAGTTAGAGGGTTGGCTTGGTAAATTTCAACATTTATAGCATACTATTTTAGATGAGTTTGAATTTGTACCTTTATTTGATGTTAAAGATTGTAAAAGAGACCTAGGTTCAAACCTTGGGGGGAAGCCAACCCTTTGCAAATGTAGTAGTCTACTCCGAATCCTCTGAGTGTGTGCTAAAACGACGACAATGGTACGAACTCCGAGCGATCGGTGGTCCCCATCTCACGTCGGGTCAACAAGAACGAGATGGATAGGTTTGTTGGGAGCAATCCATGTGGTTTGAACCCTGCATTGAGCAATCACTAAAAATAGTGGTTGTAACCAAATCTCCTATGTAATAATAAAAAAAAGTTACACTCTTTTCTTAATTCATTAAATTTGACTTATGAGGATTTTCAATAAAAGAAGCATGGTAGGTATTTCATAACAAAGGACAATACCATAAAATTACCCTCATATGATGAAATTGTGGTAAGCTATACTTATTATTCCCGTCATAGCAAAATATTATTATTTAAATAGAATATTATCAAACACATTAGAAGATCAAAGCTAGGATGAGATATATTAGATGTACTCATGAGAATAGCTTTAAATGGATCTAAATTAGGTGATATGGATTGGAATGTAATTTATAACATGTAAAAAGATGCAAAACCATAAGAACTATGCTTAATATTTAATGAGACTTTATTTTACATTGAAATAGTCAAATGTAGTTTCTTATATTGATAAAGAAATTTATGTAAAATTGCATTTTTAAGAAGGAAAATATTTTGCCTTCTCTTGTCATTCATGTATAAAATTAAAAATGTAGACATCTTTTTTTTACTAGACTAAATAATTATAACATAAAAACATAGTTAATTGATATATTTTCTATAGAAAAGTGTATGTTTATTGTCTTTCAAATTAAAAATAGATACAAAATAAAAATATTTTAATTAAATTTGTTTGTACATGATTCATATATTTATTTTCAATTGGTTAAATGGGATTGAAACGAGCCCTACCGTATTATATCATCATCACATAGTGGTATTACAACAAAGCTTGGATATTATCCATGTATCGATTTTTGAAAGGGACCTTGGTCCCTTGTACCAAGGTTTTAACTTGGATCTTTTGATATTTATATAAAAAATAAACTTATTAATATATTTATTTAAAAAGAATGAATTTATAAAAATATTTTAAATCTAAATTGAAGCCCTAATATAAAAGTTAAATTCCAGAAATGATCTCTACTTAAATTAACATGCAATAGTTTAATTAAAAGTGAAATTCTAGATATGATCTCTACTTCCTTAAATTAACATGTCATAGTTTAACTAATTAAATTAACTACTATAATTAACTGCTACACTTAATTTAACTAATGTTTGATGGATAAGTCGGAGTAGTAATGTCTAGAGTAATGAGAACCAAAAGATCTAATATATTTGATGAGATAAATATTGAAAATTTTAATTAGTTGAACTTATATCATTTGATTAAATTATAAATATAATTATTATAAAGAGACATAATCAAATAATATATAAAATTAAAATTCAAAAATATATATTTATAAAATAAATTAATTAAAAATGAAACTCTACAATTAAAAAAAATACTTATAACAATGTAATTTTAAGGTGAAATTCACTATTGTCATGCTATAAAGCATCAATTTTTTTTTAACAATGTATTGAACAAAAATCAATAATACAAGAAATTTAAATTATTTAAGTTTGAAGATTAAAATTTGAAAAGTAAATAAATTTTTTAATATTTTTGTTTGTGAATCAAATTTTAGTATACCATTTAATAAAATTATCTACATATTTAAAACATTGAAATTATGAAATGATTAAACATGACAAGCTTAAGTAAATTGGAAAGATTTAATATTTTTTATAAAAAAATTTAAATTATTATTAATAATATATATTTTGGATAAGGCCTATGATTGGGTTTCTTGGGAATTTTTGTTAAAAGTTATGGAGAAATTTGAATTTAATCAAGAATGGTTGAGTTTGATTAAAGATTGCATTTCATTAATGAAGTTTTCTATCATTGTTAATGGATTCCCAATAGGTTATTTTGGTAGTTGTAGGGGTCTCCGATAATGGGATCCCTTATCTCTTTATTTATTCATCCTGCTGGTAGAATCCCTGGGAAGAGCTATCAAAGCTAAACCTTCTATAGTAGGCATCAACCCTGCAAGTAATTATGATCCAATATCACATCATCAATTTGCGGATGATACATTGCTATCTTTCTTGGCTTCGATTTTACAAGCTTGAGCGATTAAAACCATTCTTTATGACTATGAGCAAGCCATTGGGCATAAGATTAGCTTAAGAAAAAGTAAGATTTATTTTTTCAACACACCAGTTAGAAGGTAGAGAAAAATTGCTGAAATCCTAGGGTGTGTGATTGATTCCCTTCCATCTGTTGACTTGGGAATACCACTCTTCAAAGGTGGAGTCAAAGCTTATTTATGGGAATCGATGGTGGAGAGAGTACAAAGGAAGCTAGGGGGGTGGAAAGGGGCATTCTTGAGCCAAGCTGGTAAGGCATTTTTGGTTAAAACTACTTTACAAAGCATTCTTGTTTATTTTCTTTGTTTGTTCAAGGTGCCAGAGACAATTCTTAGAAAATTAGAGCAGATTCTATGCTCCTTTCTTTGGTCTAGATCTCAGGACAAAAAGAAGTTTTATTTAGTAGCTTGGGATCAAGTTTGTAGTCGTAATGATATGGGAGGACTTGGTCTGAGGAAAATGAGTTTAATGAACATGGGCCTTATAGCTAAGCAAGGGTGGAAGTTGGCCCAAAATGCTAGTACAAATTGGGTAAATTTTTTAAAATCCAAATACTTGGGAAAGGGATTTTATTTATTTTGATCCCAAACCGTACCAAGGATCTGCACTCTAGAAAACCGTGGTTAAAAGTTGAGCAGATGTTCTAAAGGGTGGCTGCTGGATTCTGGGTAATGGTCAAAGGATCAGGTTTTGGAGAGATAGATGGGTAGCAGATAGACCTTTAAACTCTATTTTTACATTCTCTCAGGCTGAATTTATCACAACACAGGCTTTCAGATCAAGGGTCTATGATTACTTTGAGATGATGAATGAAAAAAAATGTTGGAAACCTCTTTCCTTCCCTGACTAGTCTCAATATGAGGAATCCACTTGTAAAGCCCTTTCAGAATTGCTAAAATACATTGTTATAGTCTCTGAAGATAAACAAGATAAGCTGGTTTGGGAAGCTAAAAATAATAGATGTTTCTCGATCAAATCAACATATGCACTCCTTGACGATCATGAAGAGCCTTGATTCCCAACTAAGAAAATTTGGTACAAATGTCTCACGTTCAAAGTGAGTATATTTTTTTTGTTGGTTGTGTAGGGAAGTGCTTAACACTAGATAATTTACAGAAGAGAGGTCTTATTTTACCCAACATATGTTATCTGTGTGGGTTGGTAAAAGAATATCTCGAGCATCTGTTCTTCCTGTGTTCCTATTCTAAAGAAATTTTTGGGATGCTGCTTCGCCTAGGGGGAATGGATTGGGTTCCCCCTAAAGAGCTAAATGCCCATGTGGAGCAATGGAGCACTCCCTATTTTTTTTCCTTAGATTTGACAATTCACATCCTTTTTTTTCTCTCATATGTGGTGCTGAATATGGAAGGAAAGAAATTCCAGAGCTTTTAAGAACACTTCTCATCACCCAAAGTCAATTTTCGTTAAGACTGTCCTTACCATAGTGGAAAATTTTGATCTCCTATCCCTAGATGTGGGGAATGCTGGTACGAAATTTGGGATAGAAAATAATTTGGGTTTTAAATCTTCTCTTGCTTTAGTCTTGAGAATCCATCACCTAGTAAGAGCAGATACTGTTTGGGAACCTCTCTTGGGTGGATAAAATTAAACTTTGATGGTGAGTCTAAAGGTAATTCGGGTTGAGCTAGAGTAGGTGGTGTCATCAGGGATAGACAGGAATAAATTTTGTTGGTGTTTGCTGAAAACATCGAAACCCAAACTAGCCATGCAACTGAGACTAGAGCTCTCTTTCAAGGAGTCTTATAGTTAAAATATTTGGGCTTTAGAAAATTCATAATTGAAGGTGACTCACTCAATATCATTAATATGGTTAGAGGGATGTAGAATCCAACTTGGAAAATCTCAAACCTATTGGAGGAAGTGCATAAATTGGCCCAAACATTTGAAATTGTCTAGTACCAACATGTGTTTAGGGAGGGTAACAATTTGGTCAATTTTTTGGCTAACTTGGGCACCTCTCAAAATGACATCACAGTTTGGAACAGGGAGTTTCTAGAAGGCTTGATCCAACTAGCTAATGCTATCAAAAGAAGGTAATTTTCTTGCTACTTATTTGGTGGTCGGATTTTGGCTCTATTCAAGGGGGATTTTGTGGTACTTTTTAAATTTTAGGAACCATCTCTTTTTAATTCAAAAAAGAGGAGATCCTAGCCCTGATGGGGTGGGATGAGTGGGAACCAAAGGATGAAGAGTTGGGGAAGGAAGCTGGACCCAACAGAACCAAGAACTAGGTTTCGATTTTGAGTGGTTTGTTGGGAATGTTTTTTGTCCTATTCTTTTTATTTTTTTAGTCTAGTTGGCTTGGCCAGGGCGTTTGCTCTCCCCTGTGTGGGATTGAGTTGCCTGGTTGTATCCAAATTTTAGGAGTATGTATAGAACTATTTTGGTAGCTTTGTTTGGGTTCGATCCTGTTGGATCTTTGGATATTGGTTTCTCTTTTGGTGACCTATGGGCCTCCCTTAATATCTCACAGTTGTGTGGATCCATTTTGTAAAAGGTTTGGGGTTCCTTTGAAAACCCCTTCTTCCACCAAATCAATATATATATATATATATATATATACTATGATTCATATTTTTACTAGAAACACACTAATCCATTTTAAAACATTGTAAGCAATGTGGGGATCATGCTAAGGCAAGAATTTTAAAAGAAATAGAAAGACCCAAATAGTCTTTTCAACTTGGTCAAATTAAGAGACTTGGCACAACCAAACTATGGAACTTCTTACCTTGAAGAATTAGAAAATGAAAAAATTTCAATTAGTTCATTGGTTGTAGAAGACATAAACATGTGTTTTCTTGATGGAAGATATAAGAATATTGTCTATTAATAAATTTAATTAAAAAATATTGCACAATATAAAAAATGTGTGTATAATGACATCACAAAAGTAATTGTATATGTGTATAATCAAATCATAAAATTGATCATCTTCTACCATCAATCGTTTAGTTTTGAGTGGATTGGCATTCAATGAAACTAGTATTCCTTGGACCTAGTTCTATTTGAATTTGTTTTATTTTAGAAGGAAAACATACCATGTATTATTAAGAAGGGTTGGAATTTGGTCTTGCACCATCAAGGTAAATCAAGTTAGATATAATGGTGGTTTAATATTAGGAGCAATATGACTAAACTTTAATTTTATAAACAATAATGATTTTTCTATATATCTTAATAATAAGAAGATATAGAGAAAACAAAAAAGAAAATGCTATGAACTTTTTTTTAGTTTTGAAACTTCACTTTCATTGTTGGCTAGTAATGAGTAGTCAACAAAAGTAAATAGAATACATACTTGAGAGAGTAACCTACAATTATTAGGTGCTAATAATGGAGAACATTACATATTAATGCATAGAAGCAATGGAAATAAAACATTACTCATCATTCTATAAAATAAGTTACATCAAAAGTAAAATTTTACAATAGAAAAGAAGACATATAGCAATGCAATTTTGGCAAAATGTAGTGGCATGGAAATTCAACAATTTTCAATTAAGAAAAGTCTTCCACACAATCAATAATATGAAACATCTTTTAACTAATTTGAATAACTTGAAGATTATAACTTGTGAAGTAAAAGAATTTTCTAATATTCATTGTATTTGAGTTTAATTTTAATATGTCCTTTAGTGAAATTTTCTAAATATTTAAAACACAAGAACATGGAATTATTAAACATGAAAAATTTAAGTAAGTTGAAAATCTATGATACTTTTTAGTTTTAAGTTTGTTGACCTTTTAAAATAAGTATTATATACCAAAACAGTATTTTTAATAATCCATATTTTCATAAAATAATATTAATCCACTTTTAAAAAATACAAATTTGAATAGATATTTTGGTAAAGCAAAGATTTTCAAAGAGAGAGTTATCATCAATAAAGCTAAATTTGAAGAGTCTTTATTACTTAATTAATTTAAGAGACATAATGCTTTCATACTATGGATCTTCTTGTCTTTAAGAGTTGAATAATGAATAATTCATCTTGCATTTGCTAGTTACAAATATCACAAGTGTATGTTTGGTGTGAGATGTTAAAAATAGTTTTGTATTACCGAAGTTTTTCCAAAAAATATTGTGATTTATAAAAAAATACTGTATAAGTGCATCATAGCAATAATTGTTTTTTACCAAATTTTTCATTGAAAGTGATTTAGCATTCAAATAAATTGGAGGTTCTAAAAAACTTTTTAGGTAACCAAGTGATATTGCTCCATACTTGCTTTGATACTATGACAAAATTTACCATCCACTTAAGTATTATACAAAAAGCATAAAAGGATAAAAGAAATGAAAAAAAGCATGGAGATTTGGGGCCATCCATAAGTACCATAAATAATCACTCTATTATCCATAGATAAGATTCAAAACACTATTTTAATAAAAATGAAGATTGGTGGGGGTATCCATACCAATACTAGAACCCCAAATACATAAATAATCTTAACCTTAATTCAAAATAACAAGAAAGGCCACATAATTTTTCCTTCAAATAATCATGCTCAAGTTTGAAACCATACTATTGCATCTCTTGCAAAGTGTTTATAAAAATTATGTTCATCATAAGAAATTTCAAGTGTAAGAAAATAAGAGCTAGCCTCTTGGTTACAAGATTTGAATATACATGGAAACCTCATCCATGATAATGGAATAACACAAAATATTTTCTTTGATCTATGGTAAAATAAAAATGTATAAAAATTGAATTTATCAAAATTAATTTTGATGATGCTTTTAAAGGCAACCTAAAAAAAGTTGGCTAAGTTGGTGTTTTTTTGAATTATTTAATCCAAAATTGCCCACTTAATAATAATTATATAGCAGCCTTAACATTGCCTTTTTACATCGACCAACAAAAATCTAGGGTTTTGACTGTTCGGAGCCTGCGCGTAGTCCGGATGAGTGTCGAGTGGCGCACCCATGGCGTCACGAGGTGAGAAGGAATACAGGAATACGGCCACATGCTGCGACGCGGCGAGTGGCCCTCATAACGCCACAAGCACCATTACGAAGGTGGGGAAGACGGTGGGTTCGACCACCACTAATCAAAATGGGGAGAGTAACGACGACGCTGGGGAAAAGACCACCAATGATGGCCATACCTATGGAAACCCTTCGTATGCAGAGTTGCTTCAGAACAAGCAAAGAACCAAACCTAACACCACATGCGAGTTCGTTACACAGGGCTGCGATGTCTTATGCCCTAGGAGCCTCATGGAAGACTACAAAACTCATGATACTTACTCCCTGGTGGGAAATTTCTTAGGAGGCCATCCAGACATGAATTCAATTCACAGATGGACGACATCCAAGTGGAAAACTCTGGGAAGCATGGAGCTATCGACAATGACTCGGGGTTTCTTTATGATTCAAATCAACATCCAGGAGGACGTAGAACGTGTCTTATCCGGAAGACCATGGTTTTTCGGGAGGAGAAGCCTATTTTAAAAAAAATGCAACCAAATTTTAACCCAAATTATCAGAATATCAACTATGCTCCGCTCTGGATGAGGCTTTCGAACCTCCCAACTCATTTCTTCTATGAAGATGCTTTGCAAGGCTTAGCCAAAGCTATCAGGGATCTCATGGCCATTGACCCAACAACTCGAGTGAGAACGCGCTTAACTCAGGCTCGCATCTGCGTCAATGTGAACTTGGAAAGCCAACTCCTGGAATACTTGAACCTCATATATGGGGAATTCAAATGGAGGCAACCGTTGATCTATGAGAACAAACCAACATTTTTCCCTGACTACTAGATGCAGGGCCACCTGCAGTCCCAATGTCCTAAGGCTAAGAACCCTATCTTGGACAACCAGATCGTGGATCGTTCGAAGCAGATTTCCAGATGAACTTCAGAAAATTGCACTACAACCGTCGAGCACCAAGCTAGACTGTAGGTGAACACCCCATATCAAAATGTAAGTGCTTATGCCCCTGTTACTAATAAATTTGATGCGCTTAAATATTATGGTGTTTCTGAGGATGTTGAGGAAGGGGAAATCCCTGTTGAATCTAACCTGGTTTTTAACCCTAAACCCATTAAATGCCCTAGGCCTAGCCCCACCCACCAAGCCCCCAAGTTCGCCTCTCCCCCAAAATAGTCTCCCAGTCCCTCCCCCTCCCGGTCCCCCTGTAGGCCCCCACTGAAACCCTCTGCCCTATCGTCCTCCACCCCGCAAGACTCTCCTCCCCTAGGGCTCCAACCTCGCCCACCTTCTATGACCCTGTTTACTCTGACAGTGAAGACCGTGAACAACCTTCCCCCGAGTAGTGAAACCCTAAACAAACCTGTAGCTTCAAGAAATCCCATATGGATGTTGGAGGGCAGAGGAAAAAAGGCAGACCGTCGGAAGCAGATAGAAGGATCAGGGACACAACATAAGATATAGCCAATGGGACCCAGAAAACCTTTTTTTAGGATAATAGAATCAGTGCTAAGGAAGAAACCCGAATATCCAAACCCCCAACACAACAAGGAAAAATGGGCAAAAGAATTTCCAAAAGTTATAAATGAAGCAAGTCACAAATCTTAGAAGACTGGGAACTGAGGCATCTAGTTCGTGTGAAGCATGGGCGCGATGGTGTTTGTTTTTGCTTTACTCTGTAATTGGAATTTTTTGTACGTTTGTGGAAGGACGCCTATGGAGGTGGTCCATGAAACTTTTTGGTTAAGCTGCTTTATGTTGTTGGTTCAATACCCCCTGCGTAATGGACTGTGGCCTTCCAATCGTATCTGATTCGAATGTAAAAAGGGGCGAGACCCTTCAACCCGTAAAGTAAATAAAATTACTTTTACCTACAAAAAATAATAATAATTATATAGAACTTCAACTAAAAGCTATGTAAGGCTAGGTCACTTTTTATAGGGATCAAACTTATAATTGAAAAATGATAGAAAATATATTTCAATTAAAGGAATTTACAAATTATTATTTTTAATAAGTTAAAAATTTACAAATTCAATAAAAATAGATGTCTATATTAGAATTTAAAAATATGTATTTTTAATGTTCATCAACTCCTATTGGAGGTAATCTCTTAGAAATGTGAATATAACTATAACCATGAAAAAAGTAGCAGATAATTGCAATATCTGCTTTGGTTTTGATAAAATTTAATTTTCAGAAGGCAACATTTTTCTTAGAAATGTGAATATATCTATAGCGATGAAAAAAGGTAGCAGATAATTGCAATATCTACCTCGGTTTTGATAAAATTTAATTTCTAGAAGGCAACATTTTTAAGGTGATAGTACCGTTGAGTGTTTGTCAGTTGACTATCCCAATTCAAAGGATCAAGTCCCACTAGTTGGTCAGGTCCGGTCTCACTAACTTTGTCTAAAGCAATGGTCTGAGGTTTATAATGAAGCAACCAATGTTGTTACCCATTTCTTTATTTATTTTATAAATAATAGTAATAATGTCTTAGGGGACAGTGTAAAATTTGGGGATTTGATTTTTCTTTGAAAAATCCTAGATGAGGGGATATGTACAGTACATAACCAAAAAAAAATAATAATAACAGTAATAGTAGATACAAGTAGTTCACTCAGAAAACATCGTATATGGGCGAGTAGTATTGTTATTGCATGCTGTAAGGAATATAAAATAAGAATATTACATGCTTGGTGAGATGACCTTATTGTACACTGTTAAAGATGGCCCTCCTAACAATCAGTAGGAGAATCCAACTGGCACTTGGCAGGGAGGGCCCTGGCGAGGGCGGGATCGATGCCCATCAATCTCAGAAGCATCGGATGAGTACGCCCGAATTCGCAGAAGCAGGTCAAGTTGGCACTGCTCAGCACACTGCAGCAACTCGCCTCTGGTTCTGCCGGCCGCTCCGTCACCGCAGGCTGGCACGGCTTCATCTCTTCCGCCTTCATTTTACAGATCATGTAATCGCTCCTCACGCTTGCAACGCTTAATAACATTAGCACAACAGCAGTCGCTTGCACTTCTTTCATCCTTTGTAGCTGAGACGATCTACTTCTGGCAGAGTTAATACGGGGTGAGGACCGAGGCTGTGTGTCTATATAGGGGAACGGGTTGGAGGGAATGCATGAACCTTGCACTCTGTGTTGGCATTGGCATCTATGCGGCTCGTGATTCTGCCGCCATGGAAAGGACAGTGTTACTGTTTGGCATTGGCATCTATGCGGCTCGTGATTGTGCCGCCGTGTAAAGGACAGTGTAACTGCTTTTGTACCCTTATCAGTAATTGCTTCCACTAACCATCTGTTTCACGGGATTTTGTTCTGTATCGCCACTTTTTCATATCTTTTAGTAGTGGGATATCTTTGTCAATGGTGTGTAAGACTTTCAGTCATGGCTCCGGGCCTACACCATTTCCATGTTTTGTTTTTGTGCAAGATAAAGAGGTGTTTTGAGCATTATTCATATATTCTTAAATTATAAGACGATCCTCCATCATCGCTTTAGGTCACGGGAGAGGATGTTAAGATTCGCTCTCACTAAACGTCAACAGAATATGATGGGCATGTCTTCATCTTGTGAAGAGAAACTTTGAGATAACACAATGTTCTTCATGATGGGTCATCATCTTGTGAAGAGAAACTTTGAGATAACACTATATTCTTCTTGTAAAGTATGATGGGCTTATCGTTCTTGTAAAGTGAGATGTACGTGCATATTAAATATGTTGTCATCGTTAGAAGTGTGATCAGTAAATATTATTTATTTTTATATACAGTAAGTGTATCCACAGTAAATATTATTTATTTATATATATATAGTAAGTATATCCCTTTAACAAAATTTTTCAAACAATGTGAGGGATCTAGCAATGGAAACTTTAAAATTTTGAATAGAGGTTTAAGGTTTGAATCTTATAATATGTAAGGTAACGGGTAACAAGTATGGTTGGATAACTATATATTAGATAAAAAACATCTTATGTGATAGTCATCTTATATAGAGTAGGACCTTGCAAACCATAAAAACTACTTTATCCTTTGTACAATCTTAGTGGTCTAATATTGGAAACTCTGGAACTTTAAATAGAAACTATGTTTTGAAAACCGAAGTATTTTTTTTATTTATTGAAAAAATACTTCATATTAAAGAATACTCAAAGAATACATCATCATAGCAAATCAGTTTACGAATGAGTAGCAAACAATGTGATCTAATATTTTTATCAATTCTAACACAGTTCGAGCAACAAACAATCTGATTTAACACTTTTATCAATTCTAACACAATCTTTAATAATCTCAAATCTAAACATCTTAAGCTGACTAGAAACAAGCTCAACAGCTTTGCTAACAGTAACAACAACCAACACCTCCTCATTATTAAAAATCAGACTACATCTATTTTTCCAAATACTAAACAAGATAGAGAGTCTAATAATATGCCAAAATATCCTTTTGTGGCTCGCATAATCAATTGAGTCTTCAAACAACACTGCCTTCCACCTGAGCTGTTCCTGAATAACATTGTCATACAACGAGACTGCCTTTCTCCATACCTTTCTCGTTCTCCAACATTCCCAAAAAATATGCTTAATTATTTCACTTTTTTCACAACTGGAACAAGCATCTGACGCAAACATCCATTTGGCTAAACAAACCTTACTTTTAAGACCCTGCATAATAACTAACCAACTAAACACCTTCAACTGCATAGAAACCTGAAACTTCCAAACCCTGGCGAGATGCTTCTTCCATGTTTTGCAAGAACATATCAAACTCCATCTGATTTTCAGAATATCACCAAATGGGATTCCAAGAACCATTAACTGATAAATTTTAGAGGCTTTAAAACACCAAATTGGTTTTCCATATTTCCACCTCCAATCCTTCCAGATAGGACCTACAAGACCATTGGAAAGCTTGTAAAGTTGCTAGGAAGAAGACTTTGCATTTGTTGCACTGCATACCTATCAGAGGGCTTCAGTTTAAATTTAACAACCAACTATTGCCACGGAGTCCAATTACCAGTGTTTCCATCCCAAAGATCCACCCACTTGAAAATTCTCTTCTTACCAAGTCTCTTGCACTGCAAGGTAGGTATATCAGCTACATAAGTCCCATTTTTTTCCAAAGGCAAATTGCTTTGGAGCAAAGAGTCCAACCCCGTCTATCATCCAAAAATTCCCATTTAACCAATCCAACTACATCTTTTAAAGCCTCCCATATACTTTTAATCAGGATGCAACCTCTAATTTTAAATTTCCCGAGGTGATCAACAATATCTTCGAAACTAAAATTTCCCTTGACTCTGTCAATATTCACATAGTTCTTAATCCGATGACGTAACAACCTCTGCCAACCAATGTCACCCTACAGACACCTAATGATCCACTTAGAAGCAAGAACCTTACCTTGAACCTGGATGTTGAGCAACCCAAGGCCTCCCTCCTCTTCGTAGGAAAAATATACTTTAATAACCATATATTAAATAAACAACATCCTCCACTAACATCCTCCACCAAGTCTTCTCATAGGGCTTGTGGATTTAAGGATCTTAAAAAGTATTTTTTACAAGTCCAATCTATAGTATATATGGGTTGAATTTGACTGGATTAAAATTGGAATAGTTTTGTAAAAAATTATTTATATAAATTAAAAGCTTTTGTGCTCGATAGAATTTTTATTTTATTTTTATTGATGAAAGAAAATATTTTATTTTTTATCTAATATCTTTTAACAATCTTACATGAATTTTTTTTTATAATAATTTTAAACTTAAAAATTAAACAACTTATCTTATCCTTCTTATATAGGTAAGATTGACAAACTATGCAATCTTAGCTAATATTGAAGAATTTTATAATAAAATAAGAATTGATTAGATAAAATATATTATTGAAATTTACAAGAAACAAGAGTATTAATATATTGATCTTTGCTGGAAGCCACATATTTGACCCTGAAAAAAGTTTTTTGCTCTGCTAGGGTTTGATGAGGAAAGCTGCTTTGCTGGAATTTTTTTGAGACCTATCTGGTGGGCTCTGCGGGGATGGCAGCAGTTTTTGGAGGAGGTATGAACAACTGGAGGAATGTAGTGATGGAATCAGGTCTGTCACAGAGCGTGAATGCTAGGGCTGGTATTTATTTTAAAAATGATTGGAAGGAATAGGATTTCCCATTGCATACCGGGAATTGCTTGTTAAAGAACAATGGATGTTTGGAATGATGTGAAGCCAGGACGGTTCTAGTGGTTCAACCAAACTTGGTGGCAAAAGATGTGGAGTATTTAACCAAACATGCGCTTATTGGTAAATTTATGGGCATCCGAATTTCTATTCCCTTTGTGGAGGCTTGGGTTAGGAAGACTTGGAACCCTGAAGGTGATGTGGAGGTGATGTTGAGTGCAAACAACTATTTTATGGTGGTTTTTTCTTGTCTTGCGGATCATAACAAAGAATTTGAAGGAGGTCTCTATTTTTGTAACCAAGCGGGACTCTTTCTTAAACCTTGGCATGTGGGTTTCAACCCATCAGAGGAGCGGTCGTCATGGATTCCGGTGTGGGTTCGGCTTCGTGGCTCCCCTTGGAATTTTGGAGAAAGGACATCTTGCATATGATTGCCCTTCTACTTGGGAAGCCGGTTGGGCCGTCAGGACAGACGTTGGATAAAAAGGTAATCTCTGTTGCCCGTATCTGTGTTGAAATTGATTTAAACAATCCTATTCCAGATTCTATTGAAATATAGTTTGGATCAACCACATGGGTTCAAAAACTTGACTATGAAGCTCTTCCATTTCGTTGCCGGATTTGCCATGAATATGGCCACTTACAAAGAAAATGCCCTAAGTTTGTCCTGCCTATGGCTTCAAATCCTGGGCCCTCTCAAGCTGTACAAAATATGAATAAAGGAAAAGCCTCGATAAAGGAGGGGGATCAAGATAAGGAAGACTTTGTTACGGTAAAACCTCGAAACAAAGGAAGAAAGGCAAAAAGAGACATTAAGGATAACCAGCCAGATGCTCAGCTCAATCGTTTTGAAATTCTAGAGAATCTTGATCAATGCGTGGAGATACCTGAAACATCGCTACTTGTTATAGATATAACAAGACCAAATCAGTTGTCTCTTCATGAGGTGGAACCAAGGGAACCAGATATAGGGGGTTTAAATGAAGAACAAAGGGCTTTGGTTCCGAGTATAGGTGATATGGTTGGCCCTAGCCCTGGAAGTGAAGTTAACTTAGAAAATGGCACAGATTTAGATGTGCTCTCTCCTACCCGAGCATCGATGCGATCATCCATGGATCGTAAAACTCCTATGGTGCTGGGATTGCAGCATAAAATAATTAAAAAAAATGCTTCAGATAAGAATATGAAGGTGGGTCGGAAGAAAGACCAAGATAAAATTAAGTTAATGGGGAGACTTTGGTAGAGTCAGGTTTGGTGAGAACATTGGACTCCCATTTTTATAACCCCCAAAAATGATTATACTTTCATGGAATGTAAGGGGGTTGAACAGCATCCCCAGACAAAAAGTTGTTCGTGATTTGATTCGTGTTCATTCTCCGGATTGTGGTTTTTATTCAGGACAGAGTATTGATAACTGGGAGAGTCTTCCGTCTGGGATTCTCAACACCTACGGGAGTTGATCCATAAGGATGTTCGGACTTAATGTGGTTTGTTTTTTTTTTTAGTTTTCTTTGGGAGTTGACCTTGTCTGGTGATTTAGCCTGTCTTGTTGCTTATTTGAGTCCTGGGTGGGGGCTCAGCTGTATTTTGTAATCCATACTTTTTATCAATAAATTTTTACCCCTTTATTTAAAAAAAAAGAGTATTAATATTGAAAAGAATATAAAAAATAGAATTTAATTTCCTTATAAATTTTATTAATAATAAAATGTAAAACGTGCTTAAAAAAATAAGATGACAAAAGATACCATAGAAAAAAATGGCTCCATTATAAAACTAACATGTTATTGAATTATAGAAATATATAATATATAAATCACCCTTTAAGATGAAAAGGTAAATAATTATATTATGAAATTAATATATTATTAAATTATAAAAATATATAATAGATAGATCACCCTTTAAGATGAAAAGGTAAATAATTATATTAAGAAAGATACTTCCCTCCAATAACATACATTTCTGTTTAGTTCACATATAAGTAAAAAAAGATATAATAAGATTCAATCGATAATAATTACTTGTAAAATATAATAAACTAAATTACATATTAAAATTAGTCTTTATATTGAATTTTTTTTTTATAAAAAAAACACTATTAGTTCTCAACTTATTTATCCTATTTATTTTAGCAACATTATTATTGCTAAAGAAAACTTGTAATGCTTTAAAAGAAAAACTACTAGATAAACACATCCCTAACCCATCTGAAAATAAAAGAAGTGTAAACCATATAACTTAAATGAAAAATAACATGGAAAGAACTTCCATTTAACTTTGCTATAATGATTTAAACGGAACTTTGCACACATTTTCATTTATAACTTTGCTAGAATGATTTAAACGGAACTTTCTAAGCATTTTTATTTATAATTTTGCATATGAAAGTTGAATCAAACCAACTAGACTTTTGATTTAATTTTTTTATATAGAACTCAAACACATAAAAATAATTTTATAATAAAAATAATTTTATAATAAACTAAATGTTAGGTTAGAGGTGTTACTAATTTTATAATAAACTAGATATTAGGTTAGAGGTGTAGACTAATGGGTGTAGACTAGTGGGAATTTAGATTACAAGTAGAGACAAGGGTTTGCTAAAGATGGATGAAAGTACGTCCTTATCACCATCTTCAACAAATTAAAAAAGGATTATCACTTGATAATCAACACTAGCAACAACATCATTACATGCCTTGCTTAGAAGTGGATGCTTGTTATTATTTTGTAGATTTAATTTTTAATCCAAGCAAAACTATTCCTACAAGCATGACAACCAATGGTGTTGAAAACTCTCACCCATTTCTTTCTCAACAATTGCATGTATGAGGTCCACTACAAGGATGGGTCAAGAACTAGGGTCATATTATTTTCGCAACTTCGGGAACCAATAGGAATTTTAAATGGCAAACAATGAAGATAGGGTTAAATTATTTCACCAACTTTAGGTTTAGATACAAACATGAGGCTCTTCAAGATAATCATTGGCCTTCTTGGGATTGGTTGAAACATCCTCACCTTTCCAATATAGATGGCATTAGAATACTATGGATGGTTCTAAAAATTAAAAACGTTATTGTAATAATACCATATTCAAAAGTTGAAAAATAATTCAACTACTTATTTAATTGTATATGCATATTGACAAGTAGGGAACTAATTTTTGAATATTAGTAACCCATACCACTAGTAAAAATGCAATATAAAAATAACAAAATTATTTTAAGCAATGATTTTATTATACACATAATTTAGTAATTAGAAGATAAAATTTGTGAGTATTTCTTGAAGAAAACATAACCTATTCTTATTTCTCATATCTTCATAACATATTCTAACTTTAGCATTGCAGATTGATGGATAATATTATAAACATAATCGACATAAGTGAACATCAAGTATTTAGAACTTTAGCATGTTGATGTATTTGGGTGATAAGGTTAGCTTAGGATTTATTTATTATAATAATTATCCTAGGCATAAATATGAGCATGAACCTTAGCTCATATTAGTTTTAGGTTGTTAGCTCAAGTTAGTGAGTTGTTAGATCATGTTAGCTAACTCATATAATTTTGGGCTACTGCTAATTGATCTTCCCAACAAAGCACTTCATGTTTGATTTGAGAGATTTGCATAATATTGCATCCCTTTTATTATTGGCATCTTGAACACCTATATTATCATGTAAATTTAATAAAGTGATTAACTAGGGTTTTAATCCCTTTTCATTGGAACAAGTGAGGGGAGAGAAAAGTTTCACATTGTAAGCTAAGGTTTCTATCCCATAGTTGAACCTTGTAAATCTCAAGGGACTTGGAATAAGTAGTGTAGAGTGAAGAGTGTTACCACAAACTAAGACTCCAATGCCATGGGTAAATATTAATATTTTCACATCAAGTTTAGGATAAATGGTGGGGTTTAAATATTTTCACACCATAATTAAACAACTATAGTCTTCTATACATTATTTAATGTCCTCTAATTGTCTTGTAATAGTATTTATTGCATGGATTCCATGACAATATTTCTATAACTTATTGATATCTAGGGTAAAATCTATCATTTTTTTTATATATTATAGTTTTTATGCTTTCTACCACTGTATTGTCCCTCTTCTATAATTTTTTGTTCTAATGCCACAATAGATGGTCTAATGTTGATGCATTCTTAATTATATATATATTTTCTTTATATATTTTTAGTTTCTATCATGGGTTCTTCACATATGTTGGATCAATTGGAGGTTTAAGCCCTAATGAAGTACTTTCTCATGACCATATTTTCATATTCATTTATATTTATGAGAAACTCATAAAGAAATGCCTCATGGTCTCATTTGTTTCCACTCCTCCAAACATCACCATGATTGTCCAATTCTCCACATATTTCAAATCCTCCATCCAAGTGCATCTATTAGAGCATTCACTATTTTTAGTATATGAGTTCAAATATCTATCATGTTGCTCTTTGAGAGGGGTCAACAACCTAGAAAATTCCGTTGAAAACCTCTATTGAATCTAATCAAAAGAATGATTTATAACTTTATGTAATGGTAGGTTTATAGAGCCACCACAAAATATGGCATACCCATCATGTTCTTTGTGATCTATGGTATTACTTTTGCTAGTTATGCCATCCATTTAGTATGGCAGGGAAGCAAAACCATCATCAAAGATATGACAAAACAACCTCTAGGTTATCCCTTGTTGATAATCTCATAGAAATCCTTTTAGGTGTAAGCCATCATAGTCTATAATAGAGCCCAAGGAATAAATAATATAAGTTATCTAGAGCACAATATTTGATGTTATGAATATTGTCCCTTCATGGATGTCAAGGTCTATAACAAGATCAAAGGAAAATTTATATGATACTTGTAGAAGATAATCGATAATCCTATTCTTCCTCTTGGTCATATCCTATCAATTATTGCTTTGAATCGATAAGAGTATTCTTCCCTTGGTACTTTCTTATCAATTATTGCTTTTAGGGAATCCAACTGCTTAGTAGTGGAAGCAATTACTTTATATCAAGGTAAGAGGTTAAGGAAAACACTCCAAGAATAGAAGGAAGCATGTTATTCTCTATATGGGTGCTATATACCCCGTAACTTCATGGTTTGAGGAACTAAATTGAGGTAGGAGCTTATAGTTAAACAAAGGAATATTTTGTGATACTCTTCCATAAAGTTTTATGACTCAATACAGATGAAGTTTATTGATGAAGGGAATGAGTGTTGGTGCTCATTTATGGTGTATCCTTCATTGTTCGACTAAGGATTAAATTATTTCCTGGGGATTTGATATTAAGGTTGGAAGAGGAGACAAGGTTTTGTTGAAGAGGTACAAATTGGATCATTATCACCAACTTTGGCACATTAACAAAGAATTTTCTACTAACAATCAACATTAGTAATGACAACACATGGATTCAATATAATCATTTTTTGGGAGTGGATGTTTATTATTATTAGGTAGATATGATATTTGATCCAATTATATCAGTTCTTAGAAGTGCAATCCTTGATAATATTAGAAACTTTCACCCTTGCTTTCTTGGCAATAATGTGTATGAGGTTCACTATAGGGATGATCAAGAACTAATAAGAATTTTAATAAGCAAATAATAAAGATAAGGTCATATTCTTTTCCTAGCTTTAGGTTTAGCTGTGAGCATAAGAACATGCAAATTTTCAATAGAACCACTAGGCTTCTTAGGCTCGAGTTAAATGCCCTCACCTTTTTTGGTCTATATGACATTGAAATATGATAAGCAACTTTGAAAATTATTAGTCTTATCCTATAAGATATTACAAAAAAATCTAAGGCATGATATTTCTCACCATATTAATGTTTGATCATTTATTTAGGTGGAGGGTTTGAAGTTACAACATAATTATTAAATTTATATATTTATTGGCATTGACATTCTCATATATATGCAATCAAAGTTATTCATTTATCACATCTATATATCAATAATACATGTTACTATATCTACATACCAAATCTTATAATAGAAAATAAATATCTTAAAATTATGTATATTATTTGTATATAAAGCATTGTAGGATTCCTTCCTCCTCATGCACAGTTCATGTTAATTCTTTTAATTTGTATAATAGGTGATGATAAAATCAGCTAGAATTTATTATATTCAATTGCCAAATTTATGTATTTTTATTTCTTATAAGTAGGTATTATGCATGTGATTAAATATCTAATTAAAATATTATTGTTAACTATATCTTTTTCTATTATTGTTATCATAAAAATATGACTATGTAACATAAATATTTATAGTGAAATTATCCATTGAGTTCATTAACTAAAAATAATGCTTGGTTGCTTGTAGGAAATACTATTATGCAAATAGAGGTTAGCATCTAAAATTGTTCCCGATAGTGACGTAGTACTCACACTTTTGCAATATCATTTATCATATGATTTCAATTATTCCATCTTAACATTTTTTATTTACCTATAATTTTAAAATCAATGATACTAAAATAACTCCAACATTAAGTCTATGTATCAATGTAAAAAATGAGGGTTCAACACTAAGTTCTACTTCCAACTTCACAATAATAGATTTGAGTTTGATGATTTAGTTGTTTTATAATTATGTGTGCATGGAGACCATAGAATAATCATACATAAGGACTTGGATGCAAGTTATGCTTATGTGAAGCTAACTTGTCTACAATAAGAAAGAACCAAGAAAAAAACTATTTGTTGATGAATATAATACACAAGAAAAAATATTGTTTCACTCTTTGGTACAAAAGAATATTTACAAACTCACTCTCACAAAGCCTTGTTATATATAAAATATATTGAGATGCAAAAAAATATGTTTCTTTTAACATTACACCATCCTTGGGATGATTATTATCACCACTTAAGACATCATGTTGATTTCCCATAAAGGTTCAATATGGTAGAGCATATCTAGAATCACCACCTAAAAATATCTAGATCGTAAAATTAAGTTTTTTTTAAAGAGAACATGTAAGTATATCAGAAACTATTCAAATCAATATTCTATATAGATTATACCACCCCTTATTTAATATTTCATAAATGAAAACAAATGGGCTTACTTTTATGAAGGTCCAAGGAAATAAATAGGTGAATTGAATTGCTATTTTGCAAGTGGGTGGAGACTGTTTTATGATATTTATCTTTAAATATAATAGTGCAACCAAACAAAAAGGTGGTGCTTGGAATTAACTAACAGAGGCAATTATTCTAAATAAAGAACATGATTATGGTCTAACTTTTTATTGGTAAAGAGGAAGAAAATCTTGAAGGAAATCAATCTGAAAAAGAACTAAAAATTCAAGCTTAGATGTGAAAAATCACCCTTTGTAATTATTGCTTGGCTTTATTTTCTATTGGCATGGAAAATAATATTGAATTGAATAATCATTTATTAAGCTTCATGATATTTGACCAATGTTGACAAATTTATCTTGTCTATAATATAGGTGATTACAAAAGAAGCCCTTTTGTTGTTTAGTGGGATACTTGTCATGACCCTCCCTTGGACAAATTTTTCATATAAAATATTTATGAATTTATATGTTATCATTAATGAAAAATTATATGGTTTTATGAGGTTTTTATGATAAATGGTATGTTACTAATAGACTTATCTTTTTGTAGGAATAGACACCTTCACAAGTGGCTAGAAAGTTGATAGCTTATATAGTCAAAGTGAACTAACATGCGATATCTATTTTAGATCTAGCTTATACCTTTGCTATTTGACATGTCATTTTTGCACTTACATGATATTTGACGTTAAATTAACACTTATAATGTGCTTTATGAAGGATTATGCTAAAAAGAATTAATATTTCTTCATTAAAAGAAAAATGAAGAAAGGAAAGATTTAAGTGCTCAACTTTAGAATAAATGAAATAAAGACATTGCTTTAGCTTCAAATTGGAAAATGAACCCAACTTAATAAAATGCAATAGTGGATAATTATGAATTCGATATATCGAGAAAATTCTCTTTGAGTTCTCTTTAAACCCCTGATGGAAAAGAAAGAAAGGGGAGTTTTTGGTCTTTGGGACTCAACAGAGAACGTGCGAAATAGAGAGGACTTTTTGATATTTTTGGAAGAAAGAGAGAGCATCGAAAGGATCTATCCTCTAATGAGCACTTGTGTCTTCTCCAGAATAAGCATCTACTAAAATTATAAGGTACTCCTTTCTATAATTGTCTTGAAGAAGGTGCTTCAATTCTATGATATGGAATTAAACTTGTGGTTTTTATTTAGTCATGTATATAAAGACTGCTTGGCTTGTGTAAAACATAGAGATACCTCCATTATTAGAACAACATTGTCATTACAGAAGATTTGGCTCTGTTGCTGTGTGCGCCCAAGAGAACATAGTGCTTGAGGTTGGCGAATCTTTATATTTCTCATTACTATGTTATAAGATTGGATGTATCTTTGTACAACTCCAATAGTTATATCATTATTGTGAATGTTGTCTGCATATATGTGTAAACCTTGGAAATTACAATGATGCTTGATGTTGCCAACATGTAGCATGATTTGTGATTAGCACCGAGGTATATGCATGAATTTGTTTTGCAAGGAAGGAAATCATGGTTCAGATTGGTTTGAAGCTTAAAACCCTCGATGGACCCCATATTTGGAAGCTTGTAGGTTTGATCTACGTTCGTAGCTTGGTATGTTTCCTATGTATATCACATACAACATTTGTTGTATGGAATAGTTCTCCCTTGCACGATGTCAAAGAAAATAAATCAAACCAAAACCTTAATATTTTATACGGATGACCTTTGATTTATTTTTGAAGCTTGGAAGCTACCAAGTGGTGCTAGTTTAGAACCCTCATGAGATGCCTACATGGTTCATAGTGAAATATAGGTGTTAATTAAACCCTAAGGGGTGGGGCAAAAGGGACTTGCAATTAATAATCCCACACTTAAGGTGAGAAGGCACTCGAGCACCTAAATTAACCCTTTAACCTTGTGTAATACCTAACTCATGGGCCCTTCACGAGGGTATTATATAAGCCTTGCTTGAGCTATGTGGTGGGCACTGCAAGTAAGATATGGGCTCATAACTGGTTTGATGAATGTTAGAATGTGATATTCAAATGTCTATGACCACCTTGGGAAGAAAAAATCTTTTTTATGAATAAAAAATAGGATGTATATTATTAAGAATAGTCAAGATATCATGGTAAGGTGCAAAGGGAAATATTTGCCATATGATTATTAGCCAAGGTTTT
Organism: Wollemia nobilis; assembly: GCA_028583015.1. Lineage (NCBI taxonomy): Eukaryota > Viridiplantae > Streptophyta > Pinopsida > Araucariales > Araucariaceae > Wollemia > Wollemia nobilis. Next base: position 2,854,575 of record JAQPPZ010016901.1, on the reverse strand, counting down.
ATTGCTTAGGAAGTGATAATTTAGGAAACAAAATAACTCCTTTTAGGTAAGATGAAGGAGAATTTAACATTTGAATTGGAACTAAGGTTTATAAAGAAATAACCCTTGGAATAAGGATAATACATGTAATTTAAACTAATAGTGATGAATAATCTCTTATGGATTTGATAATATTTAGATTAAAAGATAAACCATATTAGTGGAACATGACATGGATCTTTTTAATGAAGTTAATGTAGTAAAGAAGAATAACCTATAGTTGATTGCTTCATTATTAGAATTAGCTATTTGAGAATTGATTTATTGAATGACTTAAAGATTATGTTAAATCCTTATAAAAGACAAGAGGGATTTTTTTATGAAGTTAATTGAAAATAAATAAAAATGGACTTTCTTTAGTCTTGATAGAATTAGATGACTAAATGACGTTTCTTTCTTTAGAAATAATATGTTATGGATTTTGGAAAGGTTTAGTGATGTTTTGTAGACTTTGCAAAATATTTAATTCATTACTTAGTTATGAAAAGCTTGGTTTGATTGTCATAACCCAAGTTTTCCCATCCATTTTTTTTTAGAATCTAGAATCTAAGCCCTGGAGCAACTACCAAGGTCACTATCATAATTATCTATCTAGATCTTCCTTGAGGCACACCCATCCCTACACCTTACATAAATCCAACTATGTAAGAGTACTAGGTGTCGTTATTTAGTAGGTCAAAACTATCCATACTCATGGATCCAAATGAGCTAGCATTGACCTCCCCTTCATTCTTTTGAAAGGTGCACACCAAGTTTTCACTCTACATAAATCCTTCTATGCAGGTGATTTAAGCATGTGGGAATTATCTATCCATCTCAAATATTTTTGAGCTAGACACCCCAAATAAGTTGTCTATCCATCTCAAATCCTTTTGAGCTAGACACCCCAATTAAGCCTCGTCTTCCTAAAACCCATCATTGGAGTCATAACTAACTGTTCTTTTAGTTTAGTTCTTATTAGGTCTTACTAATCCTTTAGACCTATCTCTAAGTGTGAAGAAGCTAATCACTACTTGTTTGCATGAGACATCTCTTATCTACACTCATCAAAGTATTTAGTGAATTATAGGGTAGTAGGCACATGGTCTAAGAAATTAATCCTTTGCCAAGGTTACTACCCACTAGCTCTTCATTTACAATATTATCTCATATGGAAACATAATTTAATTTTCAAATACCATAGTCTTATTGCAGTCCCACTCTTTCACACATATAATAAAATTATATCCCCATTACTTTAATTACCTTACCATAACACAATTCCCATCTATTTTGTTCAATAGTTAATAATAAGCAACTTCCCTTAAGTAAGAGAGATCCAAGATGTGGGTCCATTCTCAAGTATATTAAATTACCTTTAATATTTTCCAACTAATATATGTAATTCAACGATAAGTAACTAATCCATATGATAACATGATTAAGCATTCAAATCTCACACCAAGCCACAATTTCCATTTTAATTCAGCCAACTACAAATAATCACACTATCTTTCTTTTTAAAAAGGGTAAACAATGTTATTGCCAAAATTCATTGGAAACACATTACAACATTTAACCATTAAAAATGATAACACAACAAGCTCACATAACACTTTTATTTTACCCTGGGAGAAACCCCTATGGGAAAAACCCAACCTAAAATTCATTGTTATTTCATTTCGTAAATTCAATTCTTTACATCAGACTAGAGTCTTCCCCAATGACTCCAAGTCCCATTGGAGTTTTACCAACTCCATGCATATACACAATGAATTGTTCCTTCAATTCGTAACTGCAGTCTAACTCTATTACATGAGATAACATCTCAACTGATATACAAAGACCATGCATCTATCCTACACAATAGGTCCTCATATAATTCATCGTTATGCTAGGAAATCCAGCTCGTATCTAGAGCATTCCATAGTGCTTTACCAAAGTTCACTCATGCTTCGGGTGGTCGAACAGTTTAGTTTTACACATCATTAACCAACCACCTGTTGGTAACTACAACATATCAAGTAAGCACACTCAGGAATTACAAAGGTTTGTATGTCCTTCCAATTGCACACTAAAACATGCAGTTGCATACATCTATTAATACTCCTTATCAAATAAGCTTTAGTCATTTACAACCACACTTACACTGTGATTGACGTCCATGCGAACGTTTATAAAAAATAGGCACTCACATCTATTAATACCCTTATCAACTAAGATTTAGTTGAATATAACCACACTTACTTTGTGATTGATGTCCATGCCAACGCTTATCAATAATAGCATGCCAACACTTATCAATAATAGGCACTCACATCTACACGTCTTAGCTCCCGATACTTACAATAGCCATAAACCATGTCCAAAGAATTGCATACTCTTGAAGAAATAATTTAAAACCTTAATCATTCCGTCTCATCCTATCTTGAATTTGTTATGGGTGATCGAAGGAAAATATCACAACTAATCATAGGATCAAAGCTAGATGATATGACATTCATCATTGGTGCCATCCTAAGGTAAACCTAGAACTTACTAGTTCAACAAAATCTTCTACCACAAGTCTCACTTCATAGCAACCTCAACAACCCTATCTATTACCAAACCAAATCTACTACCTAGGAATAGTTATCTATTACAATAACTCTATCATTCTACTAAACCACTGAATTGAGTGATCCTTTCTATAAGTAACTGGGTGATTATAAGGATTATTTAAAAAAATATCTATAATCTCTACTACCAATGAAGGATTACACTAAAGTTTAATTACTAACTTGGAGAAATCGTCACACGAAAACATCTAGGAGTAATAATCTTAGTGGGCAGAGTTTCTACCAGCTAAGAATGGTCTAACCTTTTTCCAAATACCCAGAAAGTAAAATCATTTAACACCAATGATTAAGGATAGCACTGCTCTTCCATTACACTGGGATAAAGCTACATTTATAAATTGTAGAATTCAAAATGATTAACTAGTAAACTTACCTGGCATATTCGAAATGAATGCACTCCTAGATTAACAACTGTGCAGTCCCTTGTGTTCATTCCTCTCTAGTGTAGTCCAAATCCACACAAAATATCTCCTCCTTTTTAGACTTTTCTTCTCCCCCACCAAATCCTGCACAGTCCGATCCTCCTTCCTCTCCCAACATACCCACAATGATAGTGAAGTTACACTCCCACTCCGTTTGCCATTCACTCTTCTCCACTTCATCCAACACTCATTCTCTTCCACTGTCCATTAATGACATATTCATTTCCCATGTCGTGTCGAATCTCATTCGTTAGTCTTATGATATATGGATGAATCCAATGGAACCAACTTGGTTAATTTCTCATCTTGAACGAACACTTCCATCGTGGGAAAACTAGAAGATTCCTTTTTCAAACATTTACTCATCCAAGATGTGTAGAAGTATTCATTTTGACAATTGTCCAACTTTGAAGTCTTCTCTTCCTATTAAGATCATGGTAAAATATTAGTCCATAATACCAAGTTAAAATATGTATGATAAATTGGTAAGAACTCTGAGATGGGTGCTAGGTTCATTTCAAACACCCTGTAATCTCAAAATAAGATCAAATATCAGTTCCATGAGACATATGTCATATATAATTCAACACATAAAATAATAAGTCATTTTCTTCAATAGAATATATCATATTTTCCACATTATGTATGTTTTGCACACTAACCATGAAAGGGTCAATCATTCTTGGAATAAAACCATACATCAAAACATAAATCCATCCACATAAAAAAAGTCTACCAAGGGAGGGTCATGACATCCTCCCCTCCTTAGGCTTAACATAGTCCTCTGTGTCTTTACTAGTTCCATCCACATAAGAGAAGAATAACAATTACATATTGTTTTCAAACAGAAAAGGAAAATGTCTTTGCATATCTGCTACTTTCTCCCAAGTAGCATTCCTTTTGGAATAATGGTCCCACTGGACCTTGCATTGCTCCAAGGTTCCTTTCCTCATCGATTTGGAATAGAACTCAAGGATTTTTATTGGTCAAACCTCTATAGCCTCTGGATCCACCATCTGCAAATTAGAAAAGTCCCACACATGATCAGGGTTAGCTATATATTTTCTAAGCAATGAAATGTGAAAGGTGTCATGAATCTTTGATAGACTGGGTGGTAAGGCAAGTCGATATGCCATAGGATTGATCTTATCTGTAATTTCAAAGGGTCCCACAAAATGAGGATCTAGTTTTGTGGACTTAATAGCACTCTTCTTCGGTCTCACCCTCAAAAACACTTTATCACCCATAGAAAACTCTCTTGGCGACCTCTTAAGGTCGACATAGCTTTTTTGATGATCCGCAACTTCCTTAAGCCATTATCTAATCGTTCTTAGTTGCTTCTCCATTTCCTTGACCATATCTGGTCCAAGAACAACCCTATCCTCTGGATTATCCCAAGACAATGGTGTTCTACATCTCCTACCATATAGGGCTTCAAATGGTGCCATACCTAAATTCAAATAATAACATTTTTTGTAGGAAAATTCTACCAAGTTTAGGTAGTCTTTCCAATGAGTTTTCTAATCCATACAATACATGCAAAGCATTTCCTCCAATACATAGTTCACCCTTTTGGTTTTTCCATCGATTTCTAGGTGATATGCAAAACTGATGTTCAGTCTAGTGCCAATAGCATGGTGCAAGGCTTGCCAAAAATTGGATGTGAACCTCGAGTCCCTATCTAAAATGATCACTTTCAAAAAACCATGAAGCCTGAATATTTCCTTGGAAAATCTGTTAGCCATAATCACGACATCATATTTGGTGTTTTTGGGTATAAAATACGTAACCTTGGTCAGTCTATCAACCACAACTAGGATTGCATCATGTTGAAACCTAGTTTTAGGCAACCCTACAATAAAATCCATCGAAATCACCTACCATTTCTATGCGGGTACCTCATGAGGGTACAATAGTCCTGTAGGATATCTATTTTCTACCTTCACTTTCTGGAATTCAAGGCATTGAGTGATAAATTCAGTTATGTCCCTCTTCATTCCTGGCTAGTAGAAGGTTTTCTTCATGTTCTCTCTCATCTTTACCCCTCCTGGGTGAGCTGAATATGGAGATCGATGTGCTTCATTCATGATCATTTTTCTTAGATCACCGCTCTCAGGAATTACTACTCTATCCTTAAAGCACAAAAAGCCATCCTTGGTGCTGAAATATTTACTTTCCTCGGGTTTGCTTTTCATATTTTCCCGAATTTATTTGCAAAACACATCCTGATGTTGCATTTCTCTGATTTGTTCCATCAAATCAACATGGATGCATGTTAGAACAGCTATGTGTCTTCTCCTACTCAGTGCATCAATAACTTTATTTTCTTTCCCTTTTATATACTCAATGCCAAAATCATATTCGATGAGAAATTCCATCCACCTTCTCTACCTAGCATTTAGAAAAGGTTGAGTGAATATGTATTTTAGGCTTTGATGGTCTATTCTCAACTCAAAGGGTTTCCCTAAAAATAGTGTCACCAAATTTTGAGTGCAAATACCACTGCTGCCAGTTCCAGATCATGGGTTGCATAATTAACCTCATGTCATTTTAGTTTCCTTGAACCATAAGCTACCACAACTTCGTCTTGAGAGAGCACTCCTCCCAAACCTTCTAATGATGCATCTGTATAGATAGAAAAACTACCCTGAGGATCTGGTATCTTCAGTATGGGGGATGTGGTGAGTTTCTTCTTGAGCAGATCAAAAGCTACCTCACATTTATCCATCCATTTGAACTCTCTTCCTTTCCTCTGAAGGTTAGTTATAGGAGCAATTATCTTGGCGTAATCCTTTACATAATTCCTATAGTATCCGGTCAAACCCATGAAACTCTAGACTTCTATCACATTAGTAGGTGACGACCAATTTAGTATGGCTTCTATCTTCTTAGGATCCACCACGATCCCTTCTGCTGAAATGATGTGCCCTAAATATTGCACCTCTAGCACATAGAATTCACACTTTGATAGATTCTCATACAATTGATTCTTTCTTAGCAATTCTAACACAATCCTAAGGTGTTGGTCATGCTTTGACTTATTTTGAGAATATATCAAAATATCATCTAGGAACACAAGGACAAATTGGTCCAAGAGCTTCCTAAAAATGCTATTCATTAGGTTCATAAATGTTGTCGGTGCATTCGTTAGACCAAAAGGCAAGACTGTAAACTCATAGTGTCCATAACAAGTTTTGAAGGTTGTCTTATGGGTATCCTCCTCATGGATCCTCAATTGGTGATATCTTGATTTAAGATTGATCTTTGAGAAAATAGTAGCATATTTGAGCTGATCAAAGAGATCTTCGATTCTAGGGAGAGGATATCTATTCTTGATGGTTGCCTTATTCAACATTCTATAGTCTATGCACAGTTGAAGGGACCCATCCTTCTTTTTAACAAATAGCACAGGTGCACCCCAAGGTGACACACTAGGTCTAATTAGCCCCTTTTCCAATAATCCTTACAACTGTACCTTTAGCTCTTGCATCTCTATGGGGTTCATTATGTAAGGAGCCCTATGTATAGGCTCTATTCCAGGTTGAAGCTCAATAGTGAAATCAAATTCACGCTTCGGGGGTAGTCTTGGTAACTCTTCTGGAAATACATCTTTGAATTCTTGGAGAACTGGGTGTTTTTCAAACACTTCATTCTTCTTCTCACTTTCTATTTCATTCAATTTTACCACATAAATAGTTCCTCCTCTTTTTATTGCCTTCCTAAGCTACATTGCAGAGAGGATTTGAGGTCGGAAAGCCCCTTGTAGGTTGTACACTCTCTGTAATTTCCTACCATCCTCTGAGTATTCCATCCATCTCTCTTGGAAATTGATCACAACCTTATGTGATTGCAGCCAATCCATCCCTAGGACTACGTCGAAGGCATGTAGTGGTGCTACATATAGGCAACCTACTATTGTACCACTAGGTAAGGTAATGTTAGTCATAGGGTAACACTGATCTACAAAGTAGGTCTATCCTAAGCCATACTCGACCTTCCACCCATGTGCCAAGATTCCTGGCCTCTCTGGTATTTCTTTAATTAAGCTAGTGGAAACAAAGCTATCCGTGGCACCACTATCAATCAAAATTCTAATATTTCTACCAAATATTTTACCTTTTATCACAAGTGGAGTGGCTTGGCCTTCCAGATTCTAGCTCCCTATTGCTGCATAAATCTTGTGTGCAGGTTCCTTTTGGTCAGCATCCTTGTAGGTGAGTTCCTTTCCCTTCGAACTCGATTCAGCTTTGTATGGACATTGGTTGGCATAGTGAGGTCCTCTATAGTTGAAGCATCCTTCTTTAGGTCTAGGGTGAGTTTTCTACTTCTGGTATTCTTTTGCTTTCACTGCGGATGGAGGATTGACTTGTCCCTGTGATGGGTTTTTTTTATTCCCATTCTTACGATCCTTTCCTTGGAACCTCTTCCTAAACTTCCCTTGCTTCTTGTTATTTCCTTAGTCCTATCTAGGGGGACTTTTATTTGCTTGCTCTTTTCCCACTTTACAAATCCTGCACTATTTCTTTTCCTTAGTGCTTCTCTACCCTGCTCATCTAAACCTTCATAATCAAAATAGGGTTTGAGATATGTTTCAGCTTTTCTAGCCAAATCATAGGCTTTCTGTAGAGTAGTAGGTTCCCGCATATCTACCTCTTACCCTATTCTAGGATCTACTCCTAGTATAAAATTATGGATCTTCATTTTCTCATTATATGCAGGCATATATTTCAACAACTTGACAAATCTTTGATAATATGCTTCCACTATCCTAGTTCCCTACCGAAGTTTAGTGAACTCCTCAAACTTCTGGGAATAAAAGTGCTCCGTGAGGAATCTTTCCTTAAAGGCTATTACAAACTCTTCCCATTTCAAGTCGACTGCTACCTCAAGTCCTTGTTCCTCACTATATGTTTCCCACCAATCTAAGACAACACCTTGTAGATGCAGTGTGGCATAGGATGTTCGAGTACTAATGGAATAGTTCTTCATATTACAATAGGTTTCTATCTCTTTCAACCAAGCTTCGACTTTGTCGCCACCTTCCTCTCCATTGAACTTGGAAGATCTAAGATGTTTCATGTCCCTACCTAGCTCTACCTCTAACCTTATCTAGGCCCAGTTGTGCTTCTAACAAGGGTTCATCACCTTACCTACCTCTAGAGCTTCTATTTTGCGCTTCTCAATTCAACACAACTTCCAACAATTGCTTCTGTGTTTCCACTTGTTCTCGAAGCAAAGCCATTATGGTAGCGAGATCCCCCCCTTCATTACTAGGATTTTTTGAACCTATATCTATGGTCCTATCCTCTCCATTATTTTATCGTGTTCACCTTGGCGATGGGGCAGCACCCCCTCTCCTTCTCTTGGGTGGTATTGTCCCTAGCCACACACAAGGAGAGATAGGAGGAGTTAGTTTCATAATTTTCATCTCTAAATTGCTTCTCCTACTAGCAACTATATTCTTAGTTGTTCAAACTATATAGTTGAGGTCTACCTTTAGTAAGTGTACTAATTTTGTAGGTATAGCCTCTACAATGTGCATGTCCTATAACACCCTATCTAATCTTGCACAAAGAAACTTGTATCCCTACGAACCACACTCTAATACCAAATGTCATAACCCAAATTTTCCCATCTATTTTTTTTTGAGAATCTAGAATCTAAGCCCCAGAGCAACTACCAAGGTCACTACCATAGTTCTCTATCTAGATCTTCCTTGAGGCACACCCATCCCTACACCTTACATAAATCTAGCTATGTAAGAGTACTAGGTGTCGTTATTTAGTAGGTCAAAACTATCCATACTCATGGATCCAAATGAGCTAGCATTGACCTCCCCTTCATTCTTTCGAAAGGTGCACACTAGGTTTTCACTCTACATAAATCCTTCTATGCAAGTGATTTAAGCATGTGGGAATTGTCTATCCATCTCAAATATTTTTGAGCTAGACACCCCAAATAAGTTGTCTATCCATCTCAAATCCTTTTGAGCTAGACACCCCAAATAAGCCTTGTCTTCCTAAAACCCATCGTTGGAGTCATAACTAATTGTTCTTTTAGTTTAGTTCTTATTAGGTCTTACTAATCCTTTAGACCTATCTCTAAGTGTGAAGAAGCTAATCACTACTTGTTTACATGAGACGTATCTAATCTACACTCATCAAAGTCTTTAGTGAATTATATGGTAGTAGGCACATGGTCTAAGAAATTAATACTTTGCTAGGGCTACTACCCACTAGCTCTTCATTTACAATATTATCTCATATGGAAACATAATTTAATTTTCAAATACCATAGTCTTATTGCAGTCCCACTCTTTCACACATATAATAAAATTAGATCCCCATTACTTTAATTACCTTACCATAACACAATTCCCATCTATTTTTTTCAATAGTTAATAATAAGCAACTTCCCTTAAGTAAGAGAGATCCAAGATGTGGGTCCATTCTCAAGTATATTAAATTATCTCTAATATTTTCCAACTAATATCTATAATTCAATGATAAGTAACTAATCCATATGATAACATGATTAAGCATTCAAATCTCATTCCAAGCCATAATTTCCATTTTAATTTAGCCAACTGCAAATAATCACACTATATTTATTTTTTAAAAAGGGTAAACAATGTTATTTCCAGGATTCATTGGAAACACATTACAACATTTAACCATTAAAAATGATAACACAACAAGCTCACATAACACTTTTATTTTACCTTGGGAGAAACCCCTATGGGAAAAACCTAGCCTGAAATTCCTTGTTCTTTCATTTCATAAATTCAAGTCTTTACATCGGACTGGAGTCTTCCCCGATGACTCCAAGTCCCATTGGAGTTTTACCAAATTCATGCATATACACAATGAATTGTTCCTTCAATTTGTAACTGCAATCTAACTCTATTACATGAGATAACATCTCAACTGATATAGAAAGACCATGCATCTATTATACACAATAGGTCCTAATATAATTCATCATTATGCTAGGAAATCCAACTCGTAACCAGAGCATTCCATAGTGCTTTTCCAAAGTTCACTCATGCTTTGGATGCCTGAATCGTTCAATTTTACACATCATTAACCAACCACCTGTTGGTAACTATAACATATCAAGTAATCATCACCCGAGTGTTACAAAGATTTGTTTGTCCTTCCAATTACACATTGAAATACGTAGGTGCACACATCTATTAATACTCCTTATCAACTAAGCTTCAGTCAGTTACAACCACACTTACACTGTGATTGACGTCCATGCGGACATTTATCAAAAATAGGCACTCACATCTATTAATACCCTTATCAACCAAGATTTAGTTAACTATAACCACACTTACATTGTGATTGACATCCATGCCAACACTTATCAATAATAGGCACTCACATCTAAATGTCTTAACTCTCGGTACTTATAATAGACATAAACCACATCCAAAGAATTGCATACTCCTAAAGTGATAGTTTACAATCTAAGGATAACTAATCATTCCATATCATGCTATCCTAAAGATATTATGGGTAACTAAAGGGAAACATCACAATAACTAATCATAGGATCAAAGCTGGATGATATGACGTTCGTCATTGGTGCCATCCTAAGGTAAACTTGGAATTTACTGGTTCAACAAAATCTTCTACCGCAAGTCTCACTTCATAGCAACCTCAAAAACCCTATCTATTACCAAACCAAATCTACTACCTAGGCCTAGTCATCTATTAAAGAAACTCTATTATTCTACCAAACCACAAAATCGAGTGATCCTTTCTACAGGTAACCGAGCGATTGAAAGGCTTATTTAAAAAAAAATCTCTACAATCTCTACTACCAGCGAAGGATTACACCAAAGTTTGACTACCAACCTGGAGCGATCGTCACACAAAAAATATCCAGGAGTACTAATCTTAGTGGGCAGATTTTCTACCACCTAAGAATGGTCTAACATTTTTCTAAATATCCAAAAAGTAAAATCAGTTAACACTAACAATTAAGGATATCACTGCTCTTCCATTACATTGGGACAAAGCTATGTTTCTAAATTTTAGAATTCAAAATGATTAATCGACAACCTTACCTAGCATATTCAAACCAAACACACTTCCAAATTACCAGTGACACAGTCCCTTGTGTTCGTTCCTCTCTAGTGTAGTCTAACTCCACCCCAAACGTCTCCTCCTTTTCAAACTTTTATTTTCCCTGACAAAATATTACAAAGTTCGATCCTCCCTCCTCCAACGTACCCCCGATGATAGCAAAGTTACACTTCCACTCTGTTTGCAATTCAATCTTCCCCACTTCATCCAAACTCGTTCTCTTCCACTGTACATTAGTGATATATTCATTTCCCATGCCATGTCGAATCTCATTCCTTAGTCTTATGATATATGGACGAATCCAATGGAACATACTTGGTTGATTGCTCATCTTGAACGGACACTTACATCATGGAAAAATGAGAATATTCCTTTTTCAAATGTTTACTCATCCAAGACATATAGAAGTATTCATTTTGACAACTGCCCAACTTTGAAGTCTTCTCTTCCTGTTAAGATCATGGGCAAAACATTAGTCCATAATACCAAGTTAAAATATGTATGATAAATTGGTAAGAACTCTGAGATGGGTGCTAGGTTCATTTCAAACACCCTACAATATCAAAATAAGAGTAAATATCAGTTCCATGAGATATATATCATATATAATTCAATACATAACATAATAAGTCATTTTACTCAATATAATATATCATATTTTCCACATTATGTATGTTTTGCACACTAACCATGAAAGGGTCAATCATTCCTAGAATAAAACCATACATCAAAACATAAATCCATCCACATAAAAAAAGTCTACCAAGGGAGGGTCATGACATTGGTTTACTAGATAGTATCTTGAATCTTTTGAGATTGAGTATATAATAATTTATGTTGAAAATGGTGATCTTTTGAGAAAAGAGAAAATTATTGTTTTAATGAATAAAGAATTTAGTATAGGGTCGAATAAATGGAAAGGAAATTATGGGGGTTCTACAAATACTCTTTTGTAAGAAATTACTCAAGGTATGGACTCTTGAGTATTAGTAGATTAGTGAATGATTGAGGTTTAATGTGAGGGAATTATGGGGTTCCCTCGTGTAATGTCCCCTTCTTACACAGACAGTTTGACACCTGTCAGCTTATTCTGGAGTTCCTATAGGCTAGTCAGTGATGGTTAGGGAGCTCATTGGCTTGGAGAGCCTGTGTTTTCAAATTCGCGATCTTTGGATTTTGGTACTATTTATAGAATATGCTATTTATAGTATATGATATTTTTAGTTAGTGGTATTTCTAGTTTTCAGCATCCAATTAGTTGTAGAGGTTTGTGGTGATTTTGGGTAATATTCATTCTGTTTTGGTGTTTAGTGAGCAAATTTGATTAATTTAATATTTCACTTAAGTTATAAAGTAACTTAAGTGTAATGTTATATTTTAATATTTCAATAAAGTGCACCAAAAAGGGGGGGACGCCTAGCTTAAGGGGGAAAAATGAAATATTTTAAAAGTGAGCTTTTGTGGAGATAAAGTAATGTTTATTTTTGAAAACCTAATTTCTCATTGAAAAAAACCTAACTCCTCTTAGAGCTCTTTAAAAGTGGGTTTTGGCTCCCATTTTCATTATCTGAGAATTGACAACTTAGGGAGATGTTGCTGGAATGTATCCAAGATTTTGATTTTGCTTATCAACATATTCCATTGTTGCAGTATATTCTCTTTAAGAAACTTAACTATGTAAGATAGGTTTTCCATCCTCTCACTAGAATCTATTATTCCTTTGAGTCTGTTGTCCTTCTAGACTTCTTACTAGGTCTGTTGCTCTTCCTCTTTTATCTCTAGAATTCCCTATTCTTCCAAACCTCTTTTGGAAATATACTACAACTCTCTCTCATGTAGTTAACCTTACCTTTTTGAATTGTCCTTTTTCAAACAAAAATTATCTCTTATCCATGATAAGGGTTCCAAATTGCACTTATCATCAGTTAGTTTTATTTCCCCATGAACTAACTTAGACCATTATCACTTCTTGATAGAAATCATGGCCATACTTGTCTTGCCATAAGGTACCACCTCTATGATGATCATTATAATTCTTCAAATAAATATTATGGTCATACTTATTTTCCTGCAAGGTACCATATCTAATAGGATCATTATCACTTAGTTGATACTGATCAAGGTCTTGCTAGGTCCTTCCTGCAAAGTACCCCTTTTTCCTTATCCACAAAGGAAGTTAAGTTAGGTTACAATTTCATCCTCAAATTGCACTTGTAACCACTAGTTAGTTATATCCTTCATATAAACTAATGACTAGTATCATCATCCATTGATGATATCAATAATATCACTTACCTCTACATGAGGTGTTATTTCAAGAGTATTATCAATATTTTGATAATATCATTGGTCACACTTACTCCATGTAAGATGCCCTACTAAGAGTATATTCAGTCATTCAATTAATGGCCAACTTTACTCCAAATAAATTGCCATGTCCATGGGAAGGTTATTTTCTTCCAAGACGCATATCAAATCAAGTCCTGGCTAGGTTCTTTCCAAGGTAGACTTCTTTTTCTACAACCTAGAGTTTATCATAGGGAAGCTTAAAGTCCAATGACCATGCTTTGATACCAACTATAACAACCCTAATTTCTACCCCATTTTTTCTTTTAGGTTCAAGTTTAAGCTTGAAAATATAGATAAATTCCACAAAATATTCTACCACATTGTGAGTTCCAGATGCTGCATCATCCCTCGAGTGGGCAGGATTGACCAATTATCATGTAACATACTTTAAGGTTCACCTTGTACACTGTCCATACATCTTAAAGTATATCTTTTCAGTGGTATCTCCATACAGCTTAAAGGATACCTTTTGAGTGATATCTCGCTTGTTTGATAAAAGGGACGTTAAATCCCTGACTAGTGCCAATAATTCCTTACTAGTACTCAGGCATAAGCTTCTTGTATTTTTACACACCTCATTTAGTATAAAACTATTATGCACCATTAAATTATCTTCTAGATAGTTTAATGGAGGTGGTTGTCACTTATGTGGTATCTCCATTTTGGTAGGCCATCAGTAACTTGGTTTTCCAATGACTACCACACAAAATGACATCCCCCATATGAATTCATCCACAATTGTTTGGGTTCTTATAATTATCATTTGCATGACATCTCTTTCTCACATGGGTATCTCACTCTCTACTAGAGAATCCATCACAAAGATTTAGTTACAATGGAATTCTAAGCTCACCATCTCTTAAAGCACACTTTAGTGATCTATTACTAAAGTGCCCATTGTAACCCTAAGGGATTATCACATCACATCTCCCTTAGTTCTGGTCCTAACCTTAGGGGTATAAATAGGTTGGCATTCTATGGATAAATCCTCTTAAGGAAGAATCCCAAACCCTAAGATGAATCTAAGAAATAATTTTGTCCTTTTATAATTTAAAAGCCAAAATTGCATAATCTATATTCTATTGCAATGAATAAAGGAAATCTAATCATTATCTTTATTTACAATGTTACTTTCCATAAAAAGCATAATAAAATAAACAAATCCATTTCTTCTTCATATACAATTCATAGCAATAGATCTATAAATGCTTAATATAACAAGTTCTACAAAATATACACAAATGACACATCATGTATCCTAGAAAACCCTTTCAAAAAAAAAAAAACAATAATAACCAACCTTAAAATGTCCATCTTTATTTTCATTACAAGTCTATTAGCCAATCTACAAAAAGGAATCCATTATTCCTTTTGCCATAGTTTCAATCTGTTGCATAAGAATATCCATAATTCTTATGTCCTCTTATTACAAGCATTTTGTAAATTCTTTTTTACAAGAGCAAGGTGTAATAAACACCCCTAATTTTTTTTAATATATATAGAACAATATAAATATGCAAGTTGGAAGGTAAACACTACCGCAATAACTCAAAAACTAAACAATCTTATGCAAACTATTGTAACAACATATTTTGATTGAGAAACACATTCATAACATTGTTACATCAAGTAATAACTCATTGCATACCACAACAGAGATGAAATCCTAATTCTTTGAGAGAGGGAAGTGACGTTACAGGTCTAAAAACACTAGATACATGGCTACAAATTCTGTTGTCCACCAAACAATGTCACACCAAGTTGTTCACCTCTCTACTAAGCGTTGTCTTAAGTCTGAAATCTCACTCAAAGCCTTCTAAATGACAATTCGGTCATAGGCAACCAGAAATAACCAACACCCACAAGATACCATAGTTGTAGGATCTGCAAACAGGTTTGGCTACCTCTAAAAAATTAGGAACAACCACTAAAACATGCAACTCTACAAAAAGGGGCATCCAAGTCCATTGAAACCAAAGAAATAATACCCACAACTAGATTCTACTTCCTCTGAAAGTTGCACACCAAAATGTGGTTCGGCTTCATGGCCAAAATGGTATGACCAGTCATGCCAGGAAATTCTGCATTACACAAAACCTCAAGAACAATTACCCAAATCACCAAAAATAAAGATCTCATGCACAAAACATCACATTGGAAACCAAACACACCAAACCCTAAAATCTGCAAATCAAAATACTAAAATCTCTGAAGCACCAATGTATTTCCTGGATGAAAATACCATATCCAGCTAGGATGGGTCTTTCACCATCGAAACCTGAAGAGTTAAAGAGGTTTTCCATCCTCCACAACCTACAAATCAAAATCTTGGATACATTCCAACAACATCTCCCTAAGTTGTCAATTCTCAGATAATGAAAATGGGAGCCAAAACCCACTTTTAAAGAGCTTGGAGAGGAGTTAGATTTTTTCTCAATGAGAAATTAGGTTTTCAAAAATAAACATTACTTTATCTCCACAAAAGCTCACTTTTAAAATATTTCATTTTTCCCCCTTAAGCTAGGCATCCCCCCTTTTTGGTGCACTTTATTGAAATATTAAAATATAACATTACACTTAAGTTACTTTATAACTTAAGTGAAATATTAAATTAATCAAATTCACTCACTGAATGCCAAAATAGAATGAATATTACCCAAAATCACCACAAACCTCTACAACTGACTAGATGCTGAAAACTGGAAATACCACTTACTAAAAATAGCATATACTAAAAATAGTATATTCTATAAATAGTACCAAAACCCAAAGATCATGGAATCAAAAACATGGGCTCTCCAAGCCAATGAGCTCCCTAACCATCACCGACTAGCCTACGGGAACTCCAAAATAGGCTGACGGGTGTCAAACTATCTAAGTGTAAGAAGGGGACATTACAGTCCTCCCTCCCCAAAATTGCTTGTCCTCAAGCAATTGCAGATCCAAGTGCTGTAAAATCTGCTCACTCTCCCATGTAGCATCCTCTACTGGCAGATTCTTCCACTTCACCAAAACTTCTCTGACTGTCCTCCTCCTAAGGGAACACTCTATGTAGTCAATAACTACTTCAGGAATCAATACTAACTTCCCTTCCTCATCCAAAGGAGGTAACTCTGTAGATGGTACTACGTTATGTCCAAGCACCTTCTTGAGGCATGATACATGAAAGACATTGTGCACCCTACTACTCTCAGGTAACTCCAACTCATATGCCACCTCTCCAATCCTCTTGGAGATCCTGAATGGCCCATAAAATTGAGGCTTAAGCTTCTCTGCTCCACTCCTTTTGAGAGTGGATTGTCGGTAGGGCTGCAAGCGCAAGTAGACCATGTCTCCTACTTCAAAAACCCGCTCAGTTCTATGTTGGTCTGCATACTTCTTTTGCTGATTTTGTGCTTGTTGAATGTTATCTCTCAAGGATCTCATGATGTCTTGACTCTCCTGTAAAATATCCTTAGCTTTAGGTACTCTACAATCTCCCAAAAGTAAATCAATAAATCTTGGAGCCTCATAGTCATATAATACCAAAAATGGTGACATCTTGATAGTCATGTGATAAGAGGAGTTATAACAGTACTCCCCTAAATGCAACCACTTTACCCATGCCTTCTGCTGCCCTGAAACATAGTTGCATAGGTACCCTTCCACCCATTTGTTTACAATATTTATTTTCCCATCAGTTTGTGGGTGATAACTAGTGCTAGGGGTCAGCACAGTGCCACACAATTTGAACAACTCCTACCAAAATAGACTCATAAACTTGTTGTCCCGATCACTAACAATATTTTTGGGTAAACCATGAAGTCTGAATACCTCTCTGAAGAATAGATCAACCACCTGTACTGTTGTAAACGTTGCTGAAATAGCATAGAAATGGGTAAATTTAGTCAACCTGTCCACAACCACATAAAGGTAGTCCTTCCCTTGCACCTTGGGAAGTCTAGTGATGAAGTCCATTGAGATACTTTCCCATTTTTGAGTGGGAATAGGTAGGGGCTACAGCAAACCAGCAGGATAATGATGCTCGTTCTTATTCTGTTGACATATAGGACATTCATGAACATACTGTAAAACCTCATTCTTCAGTCCCTTCCATGAAAATATCTCATGGACCTGCCTGTAAGTCTTATAGAATCTAGGGTGGCCAGCCATAGGAATATCATGAAAAGTCTTCAAAACCTTTGTCTTAAGTCTAGATTCAGGGACCAAAAATATTCTATCCTTATAAAAAATTATTTCATTTCTTACCTTGTACCTGTCATCCTGTGAAGTCCCATCCAAAATGTTGTTAGCTAAGGTATTCTTAGCATACTCTACAACAATTTGACATTTCCAATCTACTGCAATCTCTGTAAGTGAGCTCAAATGTGGCCTTCTTGACAATGCATCAACCACTATATTCTTCTTCCCTTTTACATACTCAATATCAAAATCATAAGCCTGCAACTTGCTGACCCATTTATGTTGCCTATCATTGAGATCTTTTTGATTCAAGAAATGTTTGAGGTTGTTATGATCAGTTCTCACCACAAACCTACCTCCCACTAAGTACTATCTGAATTTAGCCAAAGCATGCATGATGGCTAACATTTCTTTATCATAAATAGAGTAAGTCCTCTCTCCATCCCTCAACTTCCTACTCTCATAAGCTATAGGATGCTTATTTTACATCAATACAACTCCAATGCCTTCCCCTGAAGCATCACAATGAAGCTCAAATGGTTTAGTAAAATCTAGAATGGCCAAAATAGGACATGTGCTCATAAGTTATTTGAAGTCATCAAAGGTCTTTTGTGCTGATTCAGACCAAGTAAAAGCTCCCTTTTTAGTCAAATCTATAAGTGGAGCAGCCATATATGAAAAACCCTTGACAAACCACCTATAAAAACCACACAACCCAAAGAACCCCTTCAACTATGTAAGATTGGTAGGTGGTGGCCAATCTAGAATTGCTTTTATTTTCTCTGGATCTACACTAACTCCCTGTGAGCTGATTATGTGTCCAAGGTATAATAGTTATGTCATCCCAAATTCACACTTTGACTCTTTGGAAAACAATGATTCAGCCTCAAGGATTCCCAAAACCTCATCTAAATGTTTCAAATGCTCTTCCCATGATTTATTGTAAACCAAAATATCATCAAAGAATATTAATACAAACTTATGTAACTATTTGCTAAAAATCCTGTTCATGCAGGACTAGAAAGTAGCAGGTGTGTTGGTCAATCCGAAAGGCATGACCAAGAACTCAAAGTGGCCAAAGTGACATCTGAAAGCTATTTTTCAATATCCTCCTCTCTGACCCGAATCTGATGATAATCGGATCTCAAATCTATCTTGGAAAAATACACTGCACCATGTAGCTCGGGGAGGGGGCATCGCCCCATCTCCAATAGTTCCTTAATAGTCTTTTCAATCTCATCCTTGAGCCTTTTAGGATGTCTGTATGGGGTAGTGATAATGGGATTTGCACCCTCCTCTAATTCTATCACATGCTCAATACCTCTATCAGGAGGCCTCCCTGGAGGTATGCTACTAAAAACCTTACTTCGCTTGGTAAGCAAATCCTGGATCTTCGGATGATAAGAATGTTTCACCTCTTCTATAATTATGGGCATGATCACACACTCTGCTACCCACTCCACCTGATCATGTCTAAATAGTCTCTCCATTATTTTGAATGAGACTACCCATGGTCCTCCATTTGACATCCCTCTCAGAACCACATTTTTCCCTTCAGATTTGAATTTCAATTCCATAGTCTAAAAATTGAGTACAATCTCACCTAAAGAGTGCAACCACTGAATACCCAACACAACATCCATGTCTTCGATGCTAACAACATAGAAATCATCTCTAACTTCATGGTTGCCCAACTGAAGACCCATCTGTGAGATTTTTTTGGTACATGTAATGGTGAATCCATCTGCTACCATCACCCTGAAACCATTCACCTCCTCAGTTTTTAGTCCTCTACGAGCAACAACCCCCTCATCAATGAAGTTATGTGTGGCTCCTGTGTCTATCAATGCCACAACTCGCTGCCCTCCTAACACTCCTCGTATCCTCAATGATTCATTCCTCTAAAAACTATGGAGTTGTGCAAGAGTTCCTTGACCTTTTTCCTCCTTTTCGAACTCTTCTGATGACTTCTCCTCTTCTTTTTCTTCTGGATCAGATTGTTGGTCTGAGTTTTCAGTTGTTGATTCATCAGCTGAATAGTATTCTATTTGATTGGATTTTCCCTTAACAACACATCTATGTCCCGGAGCCCATGGTTCTTTGCATGTGAAGCATAAATTTTTTCTTCTTAAATCATTTAATGCCTCATAATCAGTCTTTGGAATTTCCCTCTTATGTTGATTTGCTTCTTTCTAAAAATATTTTTTGTTCTCCTTTCCTATAGAGGGTTTGGTCTAAAATTTAGATCTAGGAGCAGCCAACTCCATGTTCCTTGCTTTCTTCATAGCTTCTTGCAAGGTTGGTGGATCAAATGCTTTAATCCAACCCCTGATAGGCTCCATGAGTCCCTCACTAAAAAGGACTACTAATCTCCTCTCTGTGATTCCCGAGACCATCACTGAAAGTCTCTAAAATTCTGCTATATAAGTCTCCAAGGATCCATATTATTTCAACTGAGCTAACTCCTTGAAATGTAACTCTGGGTCCTTCTTGTCAAACCATTCGATGAGCTTCTGAGTAAACTCATCATATGTAGTAATAGCTCTATGTCCCAAAGTTGTAAGTCCATGATACCACCACTCATGTGCAATCCCCTCCAAATGCAAAGTGGTAAACTTGATTGCTTCCTCTTCAGGCATTGGTCTAAGAGATAGATAGTTGTCCAAATTTTGGACCCAAGCTCTAGTTGTACACTTATCACTCCCATAAAAATGAGCCAAGGTAACCTTACTTAGTGCCTACTGCAAATATTTATGTACTGTTGTTCCCCTCTGTTCAGTCCTTGTTCCACCTCTACTCTTCTTTTGGTTCATGTATTCATTGAGGGAGAAATGACCCTTGATCTCTTTCGGTAAGGTGTCATACTCAGCATATGTATGTCTCAATTCATCAACTAAAGGAATTTGGGGTTCTCGATCAATAGGAACTTCTTCTCTTCATGTAAATGTGGGTTGTAAAGGTCTTGGAATAGTCCATGAGGCTATTGATTTAGTACCTCCATGCTGATTGGAAGTGTTGGATTCACCCAAATGCATTCCCATACCCAGAGTATTGTTATGACTTGATGGTTGTATTCCTTGGTTAATCTTGGAAAGCATCTGAGACATCATCTCCATCATAACATCAAATTTTCGTTCAACCTTGGTATCAGGACTCTCTGAACCAACTCTCCCTTTGTCTCTTTCTGCCATAACCTCCAGAATACCTTCACTATCACTGGAACTTTCCTATTGTAAACCCAAGATCCCTATGACGGTATCACCTTCAAGAATCTGAGGTGGTTGCCAATGATTTTTCCTTAGCTCTCTGTTATAGTATCTTTGTTCCCTTTCACTCATGGAAAGTTACAATTTTTTTGAAAAATATCGACAAGGTTGGCAGGAACAAACTTGCTCTGATACCACTGTAATAAATACCCCTATTTTTTAATATATATATATAGAACAATATAAATATGCAAGCTAGAAGGTAAACACTACCGCAATAACTCAGAAACTAAATAGTCTTATGCAAACTATTGTAACAACATATTTTGATTGAGAAACACATTCATAACATTGTTACATCAAGTAATAACTCATTGCATACCACAACAAAGATGAAATCCTAATTCTTTGAGAGAGGAAAGTGACGTTATAGGTCTAAAAACACCAGATACATGGCTGCAAATTCTGCTGTCCACCAAACAATGTCACACCAAGTTGTTCACCTCTCTACTGAGCATTGTCTTAAGTCTGAAATCTCACTCAAAGCCTTCTAAATGACAATACGGTCATAGGCAACTAGAAATAACCAACACCCACAAGATACCATAGCTGTAGGATCTGCAAACAGGTTTGGCTACCTCTGAAAAATCAGGAACAACCACTAAAAACATGCAACTCTGCAAAAAGGGGCACCCAAGTCCGCTGAAACCAAAGAAATAATACCCACAACCAGATTCTACTTCCTCTGAAAGCTGCACACCAAAATGTGGTTCGGCTTCATGGCCAAAATGGTACGGCCAATCATGCCAGGAAATTCTGCATTACACAAAACCTCAAGAACAATTACCCAAATCACCAAAAATGAAGATCTCATGCACAAAACATCACATTGGAAACCAAACACACCAAACCCTAAAATCTACAAATCAAAATACTGAAATCTCTGAAGCACCAATGTATTTCCTGGATGAAAATACCATATCCAGCTAGGATGGGTCTTTCACCATCAAAACCTGAAGAGTTAAAGAGGTTTTCCATCCTCCACAACCTGGCATAAAAAATGTAGAAAATTATCAACAAGATAATATTATTGATATAATTTCTAAAGAATAATTCAACCTATGAAACAAATTGACTCAGTCCAAATAAAGAATAGGAATGTTGAGGTTAGATAGGAAAATAACCCTAAAACCAAGGAAAAAGAAGCTAGGGATCACATAGAAGTAGAGTTGGCTAAAAGGTTTGAAGAACATTGAAGACATCAGTTCTAGCTTAGAGAAATGAAACCAACCTACAACTAAATAAGTATCACTTCAACTATGCAAAATTGTTCGAAGAAGATTGACAAGCCCTGAGAAAACAAAAGAATTTTGGAAGGATGAATTGATAAGAGGAACAAATCAATCCCAAGTTTGAAATAAAGAACTAAGGAAAAGCAAAGGAATATCCAAGCACAAAAAGGCTACTAGTTCATCACAAAAGTGTAACTATCTAGACATAGATGCATTATGCCTAGAGGAACCATCATGGAACTATGTATGGTGGATATTGAGAATAGATACTTGTAAGTAGCTCTACTACATGCCTTGATATAATTTTAGGCATGGATTTGATTAAAGCCCACAAGGTTGTAATCACTTTCCATGATATATGAGTTGATTACATTGGTAATGATAAACAAAGATGCTGAATTATTAGTGAGCAAGGATATTTTTAACCTTAGTTACTATCAACAAGACAAAAAAAGAAGACCATGTAAAAAGAGGAATGTTTTTTGTGGTCAAGTTTAATGAAGTGGAGACAGATAAAAAATGTGTTTGGTAAACACCCAACCTTGCAAGAATATAGGGATGTGTTTTCTGAAGATTTGCTTGAAATACCACTGAAAAGGGAATTTGACTTCACTATAGAATTGATACCTGGAATGGAACCAATACATAAAAACCAATATAGGATGAATCCTATAGATATGCAGGAGTTGAAGGTTCAACTATAGGGGTTGTTAGAGAAAGGGTTGATAAAACCTAGTGTGTCACCGTGGGGTGCACTAGTTCTCTTTATAAAAAAGAAGGATGGATCACTGAGATTGTGTATCGACTATAGAATGTTGAACAAAAGTGACCATCAAGAATAGATATCACTTGCCCATAATAGAGGATTTGTTTGACCAATTGAAAGGAGAGAATACAAGGATTGAACTCATGTTTATTCTTTTCTAATACCAATTATTGTAAGCCAACTAGGTATGCCATAATACCAAGTTAAAATGCTTGAGTCTTATTGAAGAATTAAGCTCCTTCAAATATTGAAAAAAACTATATGTAAGTGGAATAAAAATAATACCAAGTTTTCAACTTACAACCCTTGCTAGCTTAACAACAATATTACCGTTCACTAAGTACCATGGAGAAGCATGCTAATAGTATGAAGCGATGCCTTACTTTTTGGAAATAAATTTGTTCTTCATTCTTTACAAAAGGGGAAACACTAGCATATAAGTTTCTAGTGTATTCATACAAATCAAGAACAAATTTGAACCTACAATTTGTAGTAAAGAATTCCATATATCCAACATTCTTACCAAGATGTCACATCTTTAAGGTAATAAGGGGATGCCTAATGTTTCTTCAAGACATCAATGCACTCCTCCTATGTGTTGGAATAAAATAACTCTTCCATCGATGGAGGAAATCAAACTTGTGTTCCATAGAAGACTCTAAGAAGATAAAAAATACCAAGACATCATGACAAGAGGACATGCGTGATTAGACTTGGCCAAAGCCAATAAATAAATAATGCATCTAGTCAAAACACCTTACATCTACAACAACAAATAGAAAAATCTCTTGAAATAGATAAGGTTACTTCCTCCAAAATTGTACTCTTTGGTTTTGATGTCCATGGATAAATTTTTTTTCCTAATTTTGCATACATTGGAATGAAATTATAAAGCTTTGAAAGGTAACTGACCTCACAATGAAAAGGTATAAAAAAAGGTTTTTGAGAAGGATGTTTCTATGATTAGATAAAAAATCCATATTTAGTGTGAGACCATATTGGATTTTGAAATGGTTTTCCAAAATGAACAAAAGCAACACATCAACTTGAATCATATAAAAATATTTAGAGAATTAAAGTAAAGAGTGATAATGCACAAGAAATGAAGTATGACCTTAGGTACCCACACAAACAATTAAGATTAAATCACATTAATGCATTGGACCAAGTGAATGAGGTATATATACTTCAATAATTAATTACAAATTATATTAAGGTGAGGATTTAGCAAGGTTACTCATCACAAGGTTAAACCATGGGCCTATAGGCTATAGACATAATTACTTATTAAATGCCAATTATTGATTATCCATAGAGTTATAAATGGTTACATTGTACAATGTCAACCTTGTCCAAATAAGATCATATTATATGTTTTCAATAAAATATACCAACTCTTGATGATACCAATATACTCAGGTTTATAATAAGGGAAAGAAAATTATACAATCATAGAGAAAACACCTTGCTCTAATCACATACAAAACTTTGAGCAAGATAATCTACCCGTATCTAATAATAAAAGTAATATCCCTAGCCTTAGAAATGACATTGATGTTATATTGATTAATTAATTAATTTAACACTAGGTTGTCTAATATTTTTTAATTCACTTGTTATGAGTTGCTCCTAACAATGTCCCAAATAATGTTTCAAAAATAATAAAATATCTGTCAATCATTGAACATTCTCATTGTTCATTTTTCTTAACATTATTTAAAATTTATTTAGAAAAATATAGCTGTCAAACTAAATGAAAATTTACAAGGAATTATATTTTTTCAATATTATAAAATTGTTTCACTTTGGGCTTCAAACACAAGTTTAAAATTCTTGAGAAAGACCTTAGTGATTTTAATGATGATATGAGGTACTTATGAGTCATTTCAAATGGATTTGGTTTTATTTAACGCTTGATTACTATATGGGACATGAAAGATCTAATTAGATACCTTATATTTAAATTTTAACTAGTGGACTAAAACGAAGTTTAATTTCCTTGACCACATAATTCTTAAAACTTTAATAAAATTCATAAATCATTGAACATTCTCATTATATATTTTTCTCAACATTATTTATATTTATTTAACAAAATATAGTTGCCACGTGCAATTGAATAAATGAAAATTTACAAGGAATTATATTTATTCAATATTGTAAAATTATTTTACACTTTAGGATTCAAACACAAGTTTATAATTTTTGAGAAAAGCTTTAGTGAATTTTAATAATGATATGAGATATGTATGAGTCATTCAAATGGATATAGCTTTATTCAATTCTTGCTTACTATATGAGACATGAAAGATATCATTAGATGCCTTGTATTTAACTTTTAACTAGTGGACTATAACAAAGTTTAATTTCCTTGACCACATAATTCTTAAAATTTTCATTTTTTGATATAATAACAAAGCTTTTTTTCAACTATGATATGACATGGGATCAATTAAAATAAATTATATCATAAATAATAAAAGTAAATATAACTTTTAGGTCACATCCAATCCATCATGTCTCTATATAAGACCTTTTGTATTTACACAGGGAAAGTTTTGGCTTTACCTTATATTATCAGTTCAAAAAGCATACCTTTTTGGGTTTTGACCAAGAGATATGATCCATTTTATGAAAGTAACATGTTTACATGTAAATAAAAGAATCCATGTAAGATATAATGTCAAACCACTATAATATTCAACTTGAGTCACGTTGATGGATCAATATAGATCCTAATATATATATATAATTTTTTTGTAATATGTGTTTTTTGTATTCTATAAATGATCCAAACTTAAAAATAATTATATAGTGTGTTTGATTTCTAAATGACTTGATGGTCAAATATAATTTATATTGTGATGCACTCACATACTTGAGGGTTTTATGATTTATAATATTTTATATGTAATTCATTTGTTTATAATTAACAAATGTTAAGTGAATTACTAATTATTTGACTCTTGTTTAAGGATAAAAAGTTCCATGGTTTTGTTGTGCCAAGCATATTATTTAATATACGTTATGAAGACTTCTAAACTGTGGCTATATTGTTTGTCACTATTGTTAAAGGAATTATTGCCTTGACAATATTAATATCCTATCCACAATTTTTGAAAGTGGTAAAGGAATATATTATTGAAATTATAGATGTTTTTCATAAATATTTGATCTATAATATTGACCAAAAAATTGATGAAAGACCATTTAAAAAAAATATAAATAAAATGGATAAATAATAAGACTTTTTTACAATTTGAATACTTTAAATATTCAGTTAGTTATATAAACATAACACACTAAAGCATATTTATTGGAAATTGTTAATATGCCATTATTGCCCAAGGATAATAGATAATAATATAATCCTACGAGCATTCATTATGTAAGCTCATGGGAAATGGTATGATGTATTTAGCCTTAGGAGTAACGATTAAACCACTTGTTGTTGGAAATCTGAGAAAGTTTTGTTGTCATTGATGTCAAGAGGTTGATGTCCAATTTTGTTGTCATTGATGTCACAAGGTTGATTTTCCAAAAGGCAAGGAAGTGGTTAAAAGAAAAAGGATATAATATTTATTTTAAATATTATATACCTAAATAAGCCTAAAAGGTAGAAGACCCAAGGAAAGAGAAGAAGGTTTAAAAAGAAATAATAATATTATAATATTTAATATTATAATATTTTGGGCAAAAGGATGAGGTGAAGAAAAACGAGGTCCAAGGAATCATTAAAAAAATATATCCTTGAAAAGACCCATTGAGCAGTTTATAAAGGTTAATATTTAATTTATTTAAATTAAAATATTTTTTTTTGCTAAGTTGATTGTATTTACAAAATGGGTTTTGAAAGGGACCCAAAACCTTATTACATAATAGCCTTGGTGGCTATGCAACAACAAAAAGTTGAGACAACGGGTCTGCCCATAGAAACCAAAATCCTCCTATCACCAAAGGAGGGATCCCGACCCCACTTTACACCCATACATCCCGACCTGCAAAGGGGACCACCCGCTCTAGTATCCAAACGCTTGACTGGACCTACTACCCCACACTGAGATGAATTAACAGAAAGTTGTCTAGTCCACAAAAACACTGAAACATACGCAAACTAGCAAAAAGCCCCTCCCACCAGGGGTCCCCCCTATTAGTTCTTACCTTCATGCTTCCTAGACACCATGGCCTTCCCCAGAATTTGGGAAGCTTCCTACAGTTGCTTGAAAACCATGTTGACAATAGACACCACTAGCTGCAACACCAATTAGGACTTCGAATCTTCCTTATCGCTCTCGAAATCCGATGCAACCTGGGTTGAGGAGGAAGATACCTCCAACTTGGGCTTCTTTAATCTAGTAGAGGATCTACCTCCCAAGGGAGTTTGAGCCGAAGCCCACCGCTTCTTTTGTTTGCTGTGCTTGGCAATCCTAGTAGGGGTAGGCTTGGGTTGCCCACCAGCCTGGCTAGGATCTCCAAGGGACTCACGATGGGGGGAAGGGATTCTCTATGGGGGGATGGGCAACCATGGGCTAGATTTTTTGTACTAGAGGTTGGTGATTCAGCACATGCTTATACAAAATTTCTAAGAGCCCTTGGTGCATGGGATGCCCACCTATATTTTGACACTTTTCCAAGGTGAGATTGAGGGAATACATGAGGTATTCGGGGACATAGATAAGTCTCCCATCGCTGAGGTGATTAAGAAAAGCCAAATGAAAGCTGCATAAGGGTTTAGATAGGTCATCATAGGTGATATATTGCATAATATGCATTATGGCATGTTTCCACGAGGCTAGGAGGGCAGACACATGCAACGATGTTTTGTACTAGCTAAGGCTCTTCCCCCTGTCGGGGAATTGATCAAGTTACTCCTCCAAGTTATGTTTGTCGTGCCTAATAAGACATCCAAATAGGGGGAGACCAGTGACAGTCACTAGCAAGTCAAGGGTGACCATAAAGTGTAAACCTTGGATAGTAACCTCACCTTGGTTCCAATACTGCACAAAGTCATCGATGACAGGGTCTTCGGCTCCAACAAATTTCTATAGAAATAGGGTAAACCTTTTGGCATCCATGAAAGTTTTGGCATTGGGGTCCAATTGCAGAAGGGCTGGTTTAAAAAAAGTCATGCTAGAAACTGGGGGTTTGAGATGGATGACCTTGGAAGGAAAATTACATAGCCCGAGACTAAGCAACAACACAACAAACAAGGAGAGGGTAATCCACTCGATTGGAAGATGAAACTAGGACTTCGACTTATGAAGGAAACTAAGCGTGATGAGGAAGCTAGATGGGCCAAGTTGGGAGTGGCTATTGAAATAGAAAGAAACAAACTATATGAGCTCGTGCGAAGGGTGAAAAATGGGCAAGCCAAAAATGATGATAGCAATCGGGCTGGCAGTTCCACGCTTCCCATTTTGCTCTTTGAGGCATGTCCAATATTCCAATTCACTACCTAGAATTGTACAAAGGGAGACCAGGAGGTGAGAGGAAGGGGTGCAAACCGCCTGAGTCGGACTCCATGGTAGGTGCCACACATCAGGGATGACGGTGGACCATACCTACTTTACCCTATGAATTTCCACGTCACTCAGATATGTTTTGGTCATGATGATATGGATGACAGTGGACCATGGTTGGTGCACATATAAAACCCATTTTTCTTGGAAAGCCATCACGACTTTTTACTTGGATGTTGGGTCAAATATTTTGATTTACCTTTGATGTGCCTACTGCTTCTAGCTGACATGATCCACCGATGAGAGAAGTGCAGATTACAATGGAGAGCTTGTGGAAGCCCTAGTACCATGGTGAGCATTCCTAGAGTGACCTGGTAAAATTTTAGGTCCTCAGAGTCCGATAGGTTGAATTGCCTCCCTTTCCTATTTTTTTGCATTAACAATGACCTAGGGATACTCCTCTCTTCAGATTCTAAACCCACTTTCTGAAGTAGCTAGATTGGCTGCGAGGTCAGCTACTTGATTGACCTCCCTAAAAATATGGTGAATGGTTGTACCTGAGCGACTATGGAGAATCCTCCTGGATTTGAGGATGGAGTTATGGACCTTCCACGATGGGGTATTTTTATTAGACATGTAGTTTATGATATTCTGAGAGTCCCCTTCAATAATTGCCTCCTTGGGATCCTCTCTAAGTAGCCACAACCCCTTCTCAATAGCCAAGGCTTTTTCATAATTATTTGATTAGTACCCTAGGAAATCTACATAGGCCAAGATGATGTTGCCTAGGTTGTCTCTAATGACCCCTCCTACCCCGACCTTACCTATATTTCCTTTGGATGCCCCATAAAAATTGAACTTGATCCATCCATCAGGATACAGACTCCACCTAGCTTTATCCTTAAGATTTGGCTGAGGCAACACCTTAAATGCCTCAGAGGAGGATCCAAGGGACCGAAGAATGGCTAGCCTAACGACCAACAGAGGAGAAGCAAGGTAGGAGATAAGATGAGAGTTCTCAATGATTAAGGCAATGGCATTGGATGCCATCGATAGGGGATCCCTGGGTAGCCCCAAAAAGGCCCTCTTGTTCTGCTCTAACCAAATCTGCCACACCAGGTGGGGAGACAAAGGGACCACAGGGATTTGAGCTTGGGATTGGAGAATGGATTTGGCCACTGAATAAAGAGGTTGATAATTGACTGGGTTGGCGCCCATTGGATGTGAAAACTATTGAGGATGTGCCCAAAATATTTAGAGGAAAACCTACAGGAGCAAAAAATATGATTATTATTTTTTCAATTAGATCGACACAAATAACAGCAATTAGGGATCATGAATCCTCTCTTGGCTAGGTTCTAGATCATGAGGATATTGTTTTGGATGGCTATCCAAATGAAGAAACTGACCTTGGGGATGAGCTTAACTTTCCAAACCAGGTTAAAAGGGATACTCGGTATTGAGGCTAGATTGAGGATAGAATAGGCTGACTTGAATGTGAAGGACCCACTGTTAGTTTCCTTCCATATAGGTCTATCCTCGGCTTCTCTCGAAGGGATAGTGATAGCTTGAAGAAGTCTGGATAGGGTGGCAGGTTGTGATGAGGCCTGCAAATGCCTCATTTTACACTATGGTTAACATATAAAAACTGCCATATTATTAAATATACAAAGTTAAATTGCCAAATATTTGATTAGAATATATTAATTGTTAATTGTTTACATGATTTTATGTTAGAAACATTATACCCCTGTTTAGACTATTTTAAGCATTTTACTTGTAAAAGGTAAAAAATGAGTATCATGTCAATTCTAATGTCATACTATAGTAAAATTACATTCTGATGGCATGGATAGATTTATCTCATCGAGAACTACAACTTTGATTTTTGAAGTAAGTCAATCCAAGCTATAGATAAAAATTTATGAAGGTTACATCATTTTGGAGCTCATGCCTTAGTTGTTTTTCTGAGTTGTTAACAGGTGCAAATCTGCATTATGGGGCATATTGGCGGATCTATTGGAAATGATCCAAAGTAATTTAAGAAACCAAATTCATACCAATTATAGTTCATAATGGAGAGAACACATAACCCAAATTTTAAGGCATATGGACAAATAATCTGGAAGTTATGGGGCCCAAAAAATGACAGTTTCACCCTTTTTGACTACTGGAAATTATGGTAAAAATCTGTTAGATGCCAACTTGACAGAAATACTGGGAGTAATTCTTGAGGATTTAAAAGCTAAAAATTGAACCAGATGTAATTCATACAACCAAGAACATGTGGGTAAAATTTGGTGTACATTGGAGTTACGAGGCAAAAGTTATAAGCACTCCAAAAGGGCAGTTGGGCATGTTTTGACTGCTGTAAAAAAACAGGTGACAATCCATACAAATTCCAGCCACCTGTCACTGTGAAGGAAAACATGAAATTTGTCAATTAAATATGCAGGAAACACTTGGAAACATATGAGGGAGGCTAGAAGTGACTCTTTCTCCACTTGCCAACACTTCCATGTGATCCAAATAGGAGCAACCAATCAAAATATTGAATTGCAGGAAATCTAAAAACAATCATACAAATTTCAGTCGGCTATCAATAAATAGCATGGCTTGGAATTTGTCAATTCCAGAATGTAAAATCTATAGAATTGGTCTTCTAGGAACGAAGGAAGATTGTTTGGTCAGTCAAAACCACTTTCTTACACATCTGATGCATGGATAAGTACAAAACTGTTACACTACCTGATATTCTAGAGCAGCTCCGGAATGAGCAGAACATGACCATTTTTGGTCAAAACTATAAACAAAATGGTCAAAAAGGTGGAAAATGGTAAGATGAAGATGGATCTAGCTATATGAGGAGTCTTCTCACCCCTTCCAACGTATTTATCCCGATGGATGACACACAAGGAAAATGGATATGCTGCAGCATAACAATTTGCTGTATTTCAGGAAGACTTATTTAGAATATTTTCTAAATCCCTGAAAGGCAGCAACAAAATGGATTGGCATATGTAATAGCATGTTATAAATAATAGGCTCCCATGTTGGTTGAGCCAGGTAGAGAGATAGAGAAGTAGAGAAGTAGAGAATAAGGATAAGACTTGTGGTAAGAAAGTAGATCTATGGAAAATTGTAGTTTTTAGCAGGTTTTCTTGCAAATATTATAATGTTGCTTGAGAATAAATAAAGTGCAAGATTTCTCATTCATAATTTGTCCCATAAAATGTCTGAGTGTTTAAGTAGTTAAGAGAGAGTTTTTTTGCTTTCTTCTGGAACAGGGGAGCAAGGGCCACTTCTAAGTTTAGAAGAAGGCTTATTAGTGACAAGTTTTTCTGTAAATTTTGCTGCAACAGATTAAGCAGAGACTTCTTGTATTTTATTTTTTATTATTAACTGTGTTTTAGTAAATGCAAGTCATATTTTTAGTAGTAGATGTGTGTGCATGACAGCTGACCACATAGCATAAGTTTTTTTCCTATTTTTAACAGTTATTTCTAGCATTTTGATATTCTCCATTGTGTGATTAATTAGTTGAGTGTGCATTTCAATTCTACAATTATTTTCATTTATGTTATTTCTTTTCTGTTAGTGCCATTAGAATTAAATTTCTACAAAGTTGTTATTTTTGTCATTTTCATTTTGCAAAGCGTAAATAGGTTTTATTCCTGTTATTTTAGATTTTGCAAGGGTAATTAGTTTTAGTTTTTTGCAACCTTTCCATTTTTGCACTTCTTCTTCAACAAATGTAATTAAGATTCTAATTCAGTTCATAAGACTAGTGGTGACACCAAAACCCCCAAAACTGACTTGTCTCATCAATAAAGCCTATTTTTTTGAATGAGCTGATTTTCAAGCTACCTATATCTCCTTTCGTATATAGCCTTGGACATCACCTTGGATTGACAATTATAATGATTAAATGGTGTGATTGATGACACTCATCATTTTGGTGCTGTTGCCGGGGACCACGGTGTTGTTAGAAGGTAAAAGCAACCGAATAATTATTAATTGTGCTAAGTTGTGAAATTTAGAGTGAAATCTGGATAAATGATTGGTATAAGTAATAATTTTTGGTAAATTGTATTTCAGCCCTTTTAGAAAATAAGCAAGAAACCACAAGAAGAATTTTTTTTACAAGAGGTTGAAATTTTGTCTAAATTGTCTAAATTTCTAATTTTCAAAAGTGTTGGAATTTTCAAAGAATCACAATAATTGACTTCAAGAACTGCAGGATCCTTTGAGAAATTATTACAAGAAAGAAAAATCAGTAGCTCAACACCACTTTCTCTTGACAAATCCATACATTCAGGAAAATTTGACAAGATTTATAATTGTTTTTGGAAACCTATAATGGAAGTGTCACAAGAGAATCTAGGGAGAGCTAGTAATGTGTTCTATCCTAGTACAACTAGTGCACCTGCCAAAACTTTTCAAATCCCATTCAATTATATCTTAATCAATATGCTCCCATGAAGGCCATTTCACCTTTAGTGTTACCAAATTTCAATGGAAATACATCTGAAGATCCTGATATGTTTTTGTTTGAGTTTAAAATTGTATGTCAAACTCATGATTACACTAATGACAATCAGAAGCTCAATCTGTTTCCTTCCACTCTTAAAGATTAAGCTCTATGATGGTTTATCACCTTAGCACCTAATTCAATTAGAACTTGGGATGATATGGAAAACATATTCTTGGAGAGATACCAAGAATATTGTCAAGTCAAGAATCAAAATGATGAATTTCTTACAATGAAACAAGAGGAAAATGAAATCTTAGAAGACTATCTAGACAAATTTTCTTTTGTTCATAAGAGATATGGAAGTGTTGAACTTGAAATCTGCAAATTCATATTCTTAAGATGACTGCAAGATAAATTTAGGGATACATTGCATATCTTAGGGAAAGGAGATGCAAATGCACTTGAATTTCATGAAATCATTAAACTTTCTAAAAATTATTCTCATTCAAGGCATAGAATAAACAAAACTGGTAGTAACACAAATGATTTGAAAGAATGCATCGAAGAGGCTGATATTTTAGTACATCTTGATAAAGCAGTAGATGAAAAGAATGAACCTATAATTGTTGAGAATCAACAATTATAGGTTCAACATGGCTGGATGCAACAAAAATGGAATCAACAACATCCGCCATTGTTACAACCAAAACTGCAGGGATATCAATGGGTACAACAACAAAACTACACAAAGGGCAGCAACATTATCAAAAACAGAAATCAAATTTGTTGCCCACTCATACCCATAGTTTCTCTCATGGAAAACAACAACAAAAGGAAAAACAACCTCTATTTTCAGCTCAACCTGTGGCCAATCCCAACAATGTTAAACAAGTAACCCTTGTATCTATGGTTGAATAAAAAAATACAGCCATAATAAATGCTTATGACTGTGATAAAACTTAGTTGTGTTAAAAACCACTTCTTGAACATAATCCACTTACCAGTGTAGAAATATGAGCTAAAATGAATGAGCATGAAAACAAATCCGCACTGAAACAAGAAGAAGAAAAAGAAAAATATGACTCATCAAAGAAAGTACCATGTCTTGAACAATTTGAAATATCAAAATTGACATCTTCACATTCATATTGGATAAAGGAATTAACATATTTTATTATTAAAATCCATTTACTTCAAGATATTAAAGATGTACCAATCATTAATAAGATTGTTCAAGAAATTTGTTTTAAGAAATCAAGGAAAAAGAAGAAAGTATATCTTGAACCCATACAAAAAGGTGGAAAATCAGTAAACTTGCTTCCAAGAAAACTTACTCAACCTAAGTATGATTGTCTAGGAAGTTCACAATTTCTTGAATCGCATAAGGAAAATGAAAAGAATATTTTAGTTTTGGCCTCCATAGTTGTAAAGGGTAATGAAGAAGAGTTGGATTCATCCAAAAAGTTTGTTTTGCTGAAATGTTTATATTTCAGATTTTAAAGATGAACCATCTACTGTTCAACAATTATTATAGAATTATGAAAAGCAGAATTTTGAAAAATTGTCACCTAATCCAGTACAAAATAGTTTTCTTCATTTACCACATGAATGTCATCATGATGCTTTACTAACACTTTATGCATCTTTAGCAATTGGTATTGAGTTGTTGCAGGTATAGAAAAAACATATTTTGCAGTTGAATGCATTTGATGAAATTTGGTTGAAAGCACTTCACCAAATAGAGTTCACTCAACAAAACTGGAAAATGTGGCATGATGATCACATTAAAAGCAACGAGGATGAATCAAAGGAGTTTGAGAATGAAGTTGTTCAACTTTCTTCGATTGATGATTTAAGGAGGACATTAGTGGTGAATGTACATCTTTTACAGGTGTACCATCAACCACTAAAAAAGGTGGAGTTTGCTCAATATTTCACACAGTTACATTTGCATAAGGTAGAAGAGGTTTCCTCTTCTGACAAATATTCCAAATGATCATATCTTTGAATCTTGAAAAAACAAAAAAAAAAAAAAAAAAAAGGGAGAAAAGAAGAAAAAAAATGAAAGAAAAAAAGAGGAAAAACAAAAGAAAAGAGAAAAATTGCAACAGAAGGCATGTCCCACAAAATGAAGATACATGAGGATATGCATCAATTTTAGCAGAGAGAAGAACTAATGAGGTCAATACTTCATTTCCAAAAATACAGAGACAATGATGACACAATAAGATTATTACTACTTGTATGGAAGGAAGGTTGCATCGTTGTTGCAAGCTTTTAGCTAAAAAAGATGTTTTATACAGAAAAATTGACATGTTTTTGCAGAATAAGGATTATTCTTATCAAGAATGAGAGAAATTCTCTTACATTGTAGCCTCATGAGATACATTCTATCTCATTGAAGCCCTTGAAAATATGGAAGTTGGTTGAAAACCAGAAATGGCAGTCTCTTCTGATAAAAAAAATGAAAAAAAAAATGAAAAAAAGAAAAAAAAGAAGAAAAAAGGAAATAAAAAATGAATAATTTGGTAGCGAAAACCTTCTCAGAGGCGCTGCTGAATTGGCATGCATGAAAATCGGTTTTCCGGCGTGCATTGCCTTGTTGATCCACCCATCATTGTTCCACCATTGTACAAATTTCACACTGCACATGTGTTATGTTTATGTTTTCAAATATCTTGCCAAAAATCATCAGAAGTAGCTTGTAAGGTGCATGATAAATTTTTAGGACAGTAAGGTATGTGTTTCTTGCATTCAATCATAGTAAGAATTTAGCATTTAATATATAATAATCGGTATTTGGCATAAACTATTCATATAATATTGACAAGTTAAAAATGTCTAGAAACACCCCCTTCTGCCCTTAGTTGCATGGAAAATTCAACACTTGAAGATTTTGTTTTACTCCTACTGCAATAAATTTCGAAGCATCTTTAGAACAACAGTCTCATTCTAAAGCAGGCTTCAAACCGAGACAAAGTGTGCCATAAATTCTTGCAAATGTTGCAGAACAGTAGGGCACATTAGAAATTGCAAAGGAAAAAAAATAAAGAGCAGCATAAAAACAAGAAAAAAAAGAAAAGAAAAAAAAGAGAAAAAGGAAAAAAAGTTGAAAAATTGCAAAGGTTGTATACAAAAAAATGAAATACCTGTGCTAATTGAAAATTTTTAGTACAACAAGAATAAAATTCTCAGGTGGCAAAAGATGTTTAACAGGATAAAACTTGCATATTGCTAGGCCTAGTAGGATGCATGAGGGCATGCATCAGTTCAAGTTGGGGGGAATGATGAGGCCCGGAAATGCCTCATTTTGCACTATGCTTAACATATAAAAATTTCCATATTATTAAATATACAAAGTTAAATTGCCAAATATTTGATTAGAATATATTAATTGTTAATTGTTTACATGATTTTATGTTAGAAACATTATACCCCTATTTAGACTATTTTAAGCATTTTACTTATAAAAGGTCAAAAATGAGTATCATATCAATTCTAATGTCAGACTATAGTAAAATTACATTATTATGACATTGATAGATTTATCTCATCGAGAACTACAACTTTGCTTTTTGAAGCAAGTCAATCCGAGCTATAGATAAAAAGTTATGAAGGTTACATCATTTTGGAGCTCATGCCTTAGTTGTTTTTCTGAGTTGTTAACAGGTGCAAATATGCGTTATGGGGCATGTTGGCGGATCTATTGGAAATGATCCAAAGTAATTTAAGGAACAAAATTCATACAAATTATAGTTCATAATAGAGAGAACACATAACCCAAATTTGAAGGCATATGGACAAATACTCTGGAAGTTATGGGGCCCAAAAAATGATAGTTTCACCCTTTTTGACTGCTGGAAATTCTGGTAAAAATCTGTGTTAGATGCCAACTTGACAACAATGCTAGGAGTAATTCTTGAGGAGGTAAGAGCTTAAAATTGAATAAGATGTAATTGATACAACCAAGAACATGTGGGTAAAATTTGGTGTACATTGGAGTTACTAGGCAAAAGTTATAACCACTCCAAAAGGGCAGCTGGGCATGTTTTGACTGCTGTAAAAAAACAGGTGACAATCCATACAAATTCTAGCCACCTGTCACTGTGAAGGAAGGGATGGTATTTTTCAATTAAATATGCAAAAAACACTTGGAAACATATGAGGGAGGCTAGGAGTGACTCTTTCTCCACTTGCCAACACTTCCACGTGATCCAAATAGGAGGAACCAATCAAAATATTGAATTGCAGGAAATCTGGAAATAGTCATACAAATTCCATCCAGCTATCAATAAATAGCATGGTCATATAAATTCCATCCAGCTATCAATAAATAGCATGGCTTGGAATTTGTCAATTCTAGCATGTAAAATATATAGAATTGGTCTTCTAGGAACGAAGGAAGACTGTTTAGTCAGTCAAAACCACTTTCTTACACATCTAATGCATGGATAAGTGCAAAACTATTACACTACCTGATATTCTGAAGTAGCTCTGGAATGAGCAAAATAGGACTAGTTTTGGTCAAAACTATAAAAAAAATGGTAAAAAAGGTGGAAAATGGCGAGATGAATATGGATCTAGCTATATGAGGAGTCTTATCACCCCTTCCAAAGCATTTCTCCCAATTGATGACACACAACAAGGAAAATGGATATGTTGCAGCATAACAATTTGCTGCATTTCAAGAAGACTTCTTTAGAATAGTTGCTAAATCCCTGAAAGGCAGCAACAGAATAGATTGGCATATGTAATAGAATGTTATAAATAATAGGCTCCCATGTTGGTTGAGCTAGGTAGAGAGGTAGAGAAGTAGAGAAGTAGAGAATAAGGATAGGACTTGTGGTAAGAAGTAGATCTATAGCAAATTGCAGTTTTTAGCAGGTTTTTCTGCAAATATTGTAATGTTGCTTGAGACTAAATAAAGTGCAGAATTTCTCATTCATATTTTGTCCCATTAAATGTCTGAGTGTTTAAGTAGTTAAAAGAGAGTTTTTCTGCCTTCTTCTGGAATAGGGTAGCAAGGGCCACTTCCAGGTTTAGAAGAAGGCTTATTGGTGACATGTTTTTTCTGCAACTTTTGCTGCAACAGATTAAGCAAAGACTTGTCATATTTTATTTTCTTTTCTTAACTGTATTTTAGTAAATGCAAGTCATATTTTTAGTAGTAGATGTGTGTGCATGGTAGCTGACCACCTAGCATAAGTTTTTTTCCTGTTTTCATCAGTTTTTGCCAACATTTTGATATTCTCCATTGTGTGATTAATTAGTTGAGTATGCATTCCAATTCTGCATTTTTTTTTATTTCTGTTATTTCCATTCTGTTAGTGCCATTAGAATTAAATTTCTACAAAGTTGTTATTTCTATCATTTTCATTTTGCAAAGCGTAAATAGGTTTTATTCTTGTTATTTTAGATTTTGCAAGGGTAATTAGTTTTAGTTTTCTACAATCTTTCCATTTCTACACTTCTTCTTCAAAAAATATAATTAAGATTCTAATTCAGTTCATAAGACTAGTGGTGACACCAGAAACCCCCAAAATTGACTTGTCTCATCAATAAAGCCTATTTTTTTGAATGAGATGATTTTCAAGCTACCTATATCTCCTTTCATATATAGCCTTGCACACCATCCTAGATTGACAATTATAATGATTAAATGATGTGATTGACGACACTCATTAGTTTGCTTAGGGAGGCTCTCCACTTCAATGGTCCTCCATCTTAGTCGACCTACTTCACGGCTTATGAAGCCCCCCACTTTGCTTCCCAAGGAATTTATGGTGAAAGGCTTCAGGCCCGCCAACTCTCTACTCTGGCTCAATAGGTTCTCTTGCTCCACCAGTATTTTTAGAAGTCAATAGTGTTCTCATTCCCCAGGATCCATCCAACCCCCTTATGAATGATGTTTCTGGTCTAGATGATGGACCTCCATAATGCCAACCCATTTTGGGATCCTTGGATGTATAAGAAACTGTGGTTCTGTAAATACTTCCCTCTGACAATCTCGATCCAATCTAAGCTACTGTTGGAGAAAATATTCCATGCATGTTTGGACAGGAGGTCCATATTCACGAGGTCAATTTTTCTGAGCCCGATACCTCCATTGGTATTGTTGTGGCACACCTTGCCCCAGGATACAAGCAGGATCCTATTTTTATCTTCACTTGCCAACCATAGGAAATATTTTTGGATCTGCTCAATCTTTGAGCTAACCACCACTAGGATCCTAAAGACAGACATAAAGTACACCAGGATACTTTGGAGGTAAGCCAAAGTAAGGGTGGCTTTTGCTACCTAGGAAAGGAGATGGCCTTTCTAGGAGGCTAAATTTTTGTTTATTTTGTCTATGATATTGTTCCACATGGGGGCAACAGGTCTTCCAAAAAATAGAGGGAGTCTTAGGTAAGTTGTGGGTAACAAATTAGAGGAGCACCCTAGGATCCTTGTGATCTTGACCTGGCGGGAAAGGGGAGTGAAGAGGAAATAGATTTTGCTTTTGATGAAATTGATCTTCTACCCGATTGCTTCTTCATAGAGGTGCAAGATATGCTTGATGGTTCTTGCTTGAGGGATTGAGGCTAAGGTCGTGAGGATGGTGTCATATACAAAATACTAATGAGTGACTAGAGGGAGCCTAGAAGTAGTCATGATCCTTGAAATGAGCTCTCTTTTGGTAGCATCTTTGATGAAACTTCCCAACACTTCAGATAGAATGACGAAAAATATGGAAGACAAGGGGTCTCCTTGCTGTAGTCCCCTTGAGTTGGGGAAGAACCCTACGGGAGATCTACTGACCAGGACGAAGAACCTAGTTGAAGATATACACTTATGGATAAGCTCAACCCAGATCGAATAGAAATCAAACTTGAGAAGGATGTCATAAAGGAACTCCTAGTGGACCCTATCAAAGGCTTTGTTCATGTCCAACTTGAGGAGGAGAGTTGGCTTCTTGGATAGGGTGGCAGAATGAATAGCTTCGTGGATAGTAATAACCCCATCTATGATGATCCTCCCTTTGATAGAAATCCTTGTTAGTCTCACAATGACACTGAGAGGGGGGGTGAATCAGTGTAGCTCTTTTAAACTTAAATCTTCAACTCTTAAATCCGAAACAATGAAAACTTAAAACCAAATAAAGAAAATATAACAAGAGAGCATCACACAACACAAGATGTACCGAGGTTCACCGATTTGGCTACTCCTCAAAAATTGATTGTTTGGACTCCCATCCAAATCCAGCCTTTGCAAAGCAACAACTTTACAATCAATTTACCAGCACCCACTAGAAGGAGCACCAACCCTTGATTTACCAGCACCAACTGGAAGGAGCACCAACCCCTGATTTATCTGCACCAACAGAAAGGAGCACCAACCCTTGATTTACTAGCACCAACCGGAAGGAGCACCAACCCCTGATTTATCTACACCAATAGAAAGGAGCACCAACCCCCGATTTACCAGCACCAACTGGAAGGAGCACCAACCCCCGATTTATCTGCACCAATAGAAAGGAGCACCAACCCCTGATTTACCCGCACCAACGAAAAGGAGCACCAACCCCTGATTTACCAGCACCAACTGGAAGGAGCACCAACCCATGATTTATCTGCACCAATAGAAAGGAGCACCAACCCCTGATTTATCTGCACCAACAGAAAGGAGCACCAACCCCTGATTTACTAGCACCAACTGGAAGGAGCACCAACCCCTAATTTATCTGCACCAATAGAAAGGAGCACCAACCCCTGATTTATCTGCACCAACAAAAAGGAGCACCAACCCTTGATTTACCAACACCAAATGGAAGGAGCACCAACCCCTGATTTATCTGCACCAACAGAAAGGAGCACCAACCCCTGATTTATCTGCACCAACAGAAAGGAGCACCAACCCCTGATTTACCAGCACCAACTGGAAGGAGCACCAACCCCTGATGCCAAGCACCAACTTGGACTTCGATTTTGAAGCTAGAAGATTGACATAAAAATGCCTTCACTTTTACAAGACCCTGACTGGTCTATTGCTTACCCAACGTCTACCACACTTCACAAAACACACACCCTTCTCGCTCGCCTCTCGCGTGCCTCTCGCTCTCCTCTCACTCTCTTCGCAAGATAAAATCCACACACTCAAATTCTCCAAGCAACACTCCTTTTATAACCATCCTTTCTCTTTGTAACTCCAGTTGTAACTCCTTCTTTCATTTCTCATACGCCACTTGTCAATTGTAACGCCTTATTTATGTAACTCCTTTTGTATATATAGAGTAGGCATTTCATCAAACACGTTACATGCAATGAATTGACACCATATTCTCCTACCATGACTATTCGTCTTCTCGGTCATGACTGTTCATTTTCTCCTTTGTGCATGCATGCGTTTTGGTTTTCGAAAAAGCTTTTCGTTTTTATTTTGACGACTGTTCATTTTCTCCTTCTTTGACTGTTCGTTTTCTCCTTCTTTGACTATTCATTTTCTCCTTCCATGACTATTCGTTTTCTCCTTCATGACTGTTTGTTTTCTATTTTGAGGCTCTTCTTGAGTCACGAAAATGCGACATGTCGCGATATCGCGACACTTTTGTTTCTCTGCCTGCTTGCCCTTTTTGAGTCACAAAAATGCGACATGTCGCGATATCGCGACACTTTTGCTTCTCTGCCTTCCTGCCCTTTTCGAGTCACGAAAATGCGACATGTCGCGATATCGTGACACTTTTGCTTCTCTGCCTTCCTGCCCTTTTCGAGTCGCGAAAATGCGACATGTCGCGATATCGCGACACTTTTTCTTTCTCTGCCTTCCTCTTCGCTTTGGACCGCAAAAATGCTACATGTCGCGATATCGCGACACTTTTTCTCTCCTTTTCTCTTTTCTTTGGAGTCGCGAAAATGCAACATGTCACGATATCGTGACACTTTTTCTTTCTCTGTCTTTCTCTTAGCTTTGGACCGTGAAAATGCGACATGTCGCGATATCACGACACTTTTTCCTCCTTGCATTTTCTCTTCGCTTTGGACCACGAAAATGCAACATGTCGCGATATCACGACACTTTTTTCTCTCTGCTCTTTCTCTTTGCTTTGGACCGCGAAAATGCTACATGTCGCGATATCGCGACACTTTTTCTCCTTGCATTTTCTCTTCGCTTTGGCCCGCGAAAATACATGTCGCGATATCGCGACACTTTTTTCTCTCTTTCCTTTGGCCCGCGAAAATACATGTCGCGATATCGTGACACTTTTTCTCCTTGCTCTTTCTCTTTCCTTTGGCCCACGAAAATACAACATGTCACGATATCGCGACACTTTTTCTCCTTGCTCTTTCTCTTTCCTTTGGCCCGCGAAAATACAACATGTCGCGATATCGCGACACTTTTTCTCCTTGCATTTTCTCTTCTCTTTTGGTCCGCAAAATGCAACATGTCGCGATATCGCGACACTTTTTCTCCTTGCTTTTTCGCTTCTCTTTTGGCCGCGAAAATGCAACATGTCGCGATATCGCGACACTTTTTTCTTCCTTGCTTTTTTGCTTCTTTAGCATATGGGTCACTTCGGTCTTCTTGGAAAATATGCAAAAAGGTGGGTAAACATCCTCATAAGCATTTAACATCACTGTACATACTCTGAATAACCTCTGAACTCCTATCCACTGCATCAACCGATCTATCTGACTGTGTTGACAACAATGACAATACTGTCGCTGCACCTTGCTCAACAATCTCCCCCTTTGGAATTGTTGGCAACACACGTGCAATTTCTTGTAACTCTTCTCCCCCTTTGACAACAATACCAAAGGGCTGCTGTAAACTCCCCCTGAGTCCATGCACAACATTC
The DNA here is from genome assembly GCA_028583015.1 of Wollemia nobilis. NCBI lineage: Eukaryota > Viridiplantae > Streptophyta > Pinopsida > Araucariales > Araucariaceae > Wollemia > Wollemia nobilis. The sequence continues at coordinate 2,811,861 of JAQPPZ010016901.1, read as the reverse complement.
TCAAGAAAAAATTATTACACTTAGCAAAAATCACAAACATGAGCAAAAAGATAAACAAATACACAAATGCTCCCCCTGAGAATGTGGTCCCGATAGCTAGTCAATTCTTGGGAAGCGTGACCACTCCCAATTTATTTCGAAGGTACTCAAAGACTTCCTTGGGCAACGGTTTTGTGAAGATATCCACTACTTGCTCTGTTGTTGGAACAAAATCCAACTTAACCTCACCTTTCGCAACTTTCTCCTTCAAAAAGTGATACCGGATAGCAATATGTTTTATGCGAGAATGCATAACCGGATTCTTTGAGATGTTAATGGCAATGGTGTTATCACACTTAACTAAAATTGGCTCACTGAAGTTAATACCAAGATCTTTCAGGGTTTGTTTCATCCATAATACCTGCGTACAACGCACTGTCATTGCAATATATTCTGCCTCTGTTGTGGATAAGGAGACTGACTCTTGTTTCTTACTGTGCCACGCGACCAACCTGTCTCCAAGATAGAATGCACCTCCACTGGTACTCTTTCTGTCATAAAGTCTTCTTGGATAAGCACTCTAATCTCTGCTCATCATATTATAATTCCTGTTGTACCTTGCTTTTACTTATTTAGTATAGCTTGATCCTTTTGACTGCCACCTCCTCCGTGACTGATGACTTTGCCTCGCATCCGTTGTGCAGCTCAATGTCTCTGGTTTCTAATGGCTGCCATGAATGTTTTCATCGCCTGCGTAGGTATTGACAGTGGACCGTTACATCTAGCATTGGAACCTCAATCTGCGTGCAGTCATCAACACTCGGTATTCTGCTTCTTGCTAGGGCATATGTCAGGGCTACTCAATGTCTTAGGCGAACATTCTTCACGCGATTCCAGGGAGCATTTCTCCTCGCTGCGATCAAGGGATTCCTCGAGAAATATCTCGCATTTCTCAAATAATGCAAGACTTTCTTAGGTGCATGGGCATCTTGTCCTCCTTGGTGCTTCACCACCTGGGTGCTATTCTCTCAACGTCTCTGCCTTGCATGTGCCACTTGGCACTCTTGACCAACTGGGTGCTAGTGCCACTGTTTGCTTTGACTCTGGCATCTCTTTGATAACGACTACTTCTTTAGAGAAAATTAATGCTCTCTTATTACCTCCACAAACAACTACATGAACTGAAACACACTTTGACAACTATACGACAACTCCCCCTGACTACTTGCCTTTCATCCTTAGATAACCAAACAACATAGGAGCATTAAAATAAAACTTTAAGATTGCTCCCCCTGAGGATGTGCTACCTGGAGCTGCTTAGTGCAATAGAGGAGTAGTCTCCTTCAGTCCAAGGAGACACGATTTCCTCTCTTCTTTCTTTCTCCAAAATTTCTTGAACTTGGGCTTGAGTTTTTCACCTGCATCCCTATTTTGAACCTTTTCGTGAACTTGAACATTTCTCTTGGGTGGTTGTCTCTTGTGCATCCTTGATGGATGATTATTTTCCTTTCTTTTATGCACATGATTTCTTCCCTGTCTGTGTTGCATTCTTTGTGTCTGATGAAATCTATTGTCTTGCCTTAGGTTAGATACAAAAGTTCTTGGACAAAACCTTGCTATGTGCCCATGACCATTACATTTAAAACATTGCACATGGTGTTCAATCGAAAAAATAGATGTATTTCTACCAAGCATAACTCTTTGATCTATTATTCAATCCACAATAAATTGCCTTGTGACCATAATGGTTGCATCTAAAACAATAGCCATTAAAAGCATTATTATGAATAGAGTGAGAGTGATAGAACCTCTTTTGTTGTGGTTGCTTTGCTGTAGATCTCTTTTGATATTTTCTTCCTTTTGAAGATTCAGCTTCAAACTTTTCTTGCTTCGATCCTTCAATAGTGAACTTCTTCTTCTCTACATATTTGGAAGATGAAGGTTGTTCAACTTCATATCCAAGACCATGCTTACACATGGGGCTTCTTTGTTGCCTTATCATTTTATCTAGCAACTCTGTGCTCTTCTCAAATTTGAGATTTGTATTGGCCTCTTCTAGTTGTTTCCTCAATAAAACAATCTCCTCTTCTTGTTTGCAACAAACAATCTCTTTCTCATTGATCTGTGACCTGAGAGTTTCTTCAATCCTTTTGGACTCTTCTACTTGCAGCTTTAGATCATTAATAACTTTGTTAGATTCCTCTTCACGTTTGCTACATACATCGCCTTTATCATCCAGGTGTGACTTCAAGGCTTCTTCTATTTTCTTGGCTTTATGAATTTGTAAGAAGAGATCTTCAATATTATCCCCATATTCTTCCAACTTCTTGGATAGTCTTTTGTTCTTTTTCCTTTCTATACCCAACTCTTCAAGTGCAGCGATCAACTCACCTTCTAGATATACTTCAGCCTCAAGGTTTTCATCACATACTTCAGAATTCACTCTTCTATCTTTTCTAGTTCAATTTTCTCTTCCACAGGAACTGAAACTGACTGAGATGCCTTATTTGAGGAGGATCTATTCTTCTTACCCATTGCGTACTAATCCAAGATCAACCCTAGCTGATTTAGCCTGACAAGGGAAACTGGCTCTGATACCAATTGTTAGTCTCACAATGACACTGAGAGGGGGGGGTGAATCAGTGTAGCTCTTTTAAACTTAAATCTTCAACTCTTAAAGCCAAAACAATGAAAACTTAAAACCAAATAAAGCAAGTATAACAAGAGAGCATCACACAACACAAGATGTACCGAGGTTCACCGATTTGGCTACTCCTCAAAAATTGACTGTTTGGACTCCCATCCAAATCCAACCTTTGCAAAGCAACAACTTTACAATCAATTTACCAACACCCACTGGAAGGAGCACCAACCCCTGATTTACCACCCAATGGGGCTCGCTTTCTCCCCAAGGAGCACCAACCCCTGATTTACTAGCACCAACTAGAAGGAGCACCAACCCCTGATTTATTTGCACCAATAGAAAGGAGCACCAACCCCTGATTTATCTGCACCAATAGAAAGGAGCACCAACCCCTGATTTACCAGCACCAACTAGAAGGAGCACCAACCCCTGATTTATCCGCACCAACAGAAAGGAGCACCAACCTCGATTTATCCGCACCAACGAAAGGAGCACCAACCCTTGATTTACCACCAACACCAACTAGAAGGAGCACCAACCCCTAATTTATCTACACCAACGAAAGGAGCACCAACCCCTGATTTATCTGCACCAATAGAAAGGAGCACCAACCCCTGATTTACCAGCACCAACTGGAAGGAGCACCAACCCCTGATGCCAAGCACCAACTTGGACTTCAATTCTAAAGCTAGAAGATTGACATAAAAATGCCTTCACATTTACAAGACCCTGACTGGTCTATTGCTTACCCAACGTCTACCACACTTCACAAAACACACACCCTTCTCGCTCGCCTCCCGCACACTCTCCTCGTGCTTCACATATCGCACACCTCTCTCACTCGCCTCTCACGTGCCTCTCCTCTCCTCTCGCTCTCTTCGCAAGATAAAATCCACACACTCAAATTCTCCAAGCAACACTCCTTTTATAACAATCCTTTCTCTTTGTAACTCCAGTTGTAACTCCTTTCATTTCTCATACGCCACTTGTCAATTGTAACGCCTTCTTTATGTAACTCCTTTTGTATATATAGAGTAGGCATTTCGTCAAACACGTTACATGCAATGAATTGACACCATATTCTCCTACCATGACTGTTCGTCTTCTCGGTCATGACTGTTCATTTTCTCCTTTGTGCATTCATGTGTTTTGGTTTTCGAAAAAGCTTTTCATTTTTATTTTGACAACTGTTCGTTTTCTCCTTCTTCATGCGTTTGTTTTCTCCTTCGATGACTATTCATTTTCTTCTTCCATGACTGTTCATTTCTATTTTGAGGCTCTTCTTGAGTCACAAAAATGCGACATGTCGCGATATCGTGACACTTTTTTTACTCTGCTTGCCTACCCTTTTTGAGTCACGAAAATGCGACATGTCGCGATATCGCGACACTTTTTCTTCTCTGCCTTCCTGCCCTTTTTGAGTCACGAAAATGCGACATGTCACGATATCGTGACACTTTTGCTTCTCTGCCTTCCTGCCCTTTTTGAGTCACAAAAATGCGACATGTCGCGATATCGTGACACTTTTTCTTCTCTGCCTTTCTCTTCGTTTTGGACCGTGAAAATGCTACATGTCGCGATATCCGCGACACTTTTTCCTCCTCTGCCTTTTCTTCGCTTTGGACCCTGAAAATGCGACATGTCGCGATATCGCGACACTTTTTCTTTCTCTACCTTTCTCTTCGCTTTGGACCGCGAAAATGCTACATGTCACGATATCGCGACACTTTTTCCTCCTTGCATTTTCTCTTCGCTTTGGACCGCGAAAATGCAACATGTCGCGATATCGCGACACTTTTTCTCTCTGCTCTTTCTCTTTGCTTTGGTCCACGAAAATGCTACATGTCGCGATATCGCGACACTTTTTCCTCCTTGCATTTTCTCTTTGCTTTGGCCCGTGAAAATACATGTCGCGATATCGCGACACTTTTTCTCTTTGCTCTTTCTCTTTCCTTTGGCCCGTGAAAATACAACATGTCGCGATATCGCGACACTTTTTCTCCTTGCTCTTTCTCTTTCCTTTGGCCCGCGAAAATACATGTCACGATATCGCTACACTTTTTCTCCTTGCTCTTTCTCTTTCCTTTGGCCCGCGAAAATACAACATGTCGCGATATCGCGACACTTTTTCTCCTTGCATTTTCTCTTCTCTTTTTGGCCATGAAAATGCAACATGTCGCGATATCGCGACACTTTTTCTCCTTGCTTTTTTGCTTCTCTTTTGGCCATGAAAATGCAACATGTCACGATATCGCGACACTTTTTTCTTCCTTGCTTTTTTGCTTCTTTAGCATATGGGTCACTTCGGTCTTCTTGGAAAATATGCAAAAAGGTGGGTAAACATCCTCATAAGCATTTAACATCACTGTACATACTCTGAATAACCTCTAAACTCCTGTCCACTGCATCAACCGATCTATCTGACTGTGTTGACAACAATGACAATGCTGTCGCTGCACCTTGCTCAATAATCCCCTGGCATGGGTCAATATGAGTGGGAGGATTGATTTAATTCTGTTAGCAAGAGATTTGATCAAGATTTTGTAGAGGACATTGTAGAGACTAATGGGTTAGTAATCGGATAACGATTTGTAGGCTAGGATTTTGGGGACCAGAGCTATGAAGGTTGAGTTAATACCTCGAGGGATGGATTTGGACTTTTGGAGATCCTTGAATTTTGTTCAAAATTCATTTCAAATCAGGTCCTAGAAGGCCTAGTAGAATCAAAGAGGGAACCCATCCAGGCTAGGAGCCTTATCTAACTACATGGAAAAAAGAGTTGCTTTGATTTATTCCACTGAGAGAGGAATGATAAGCATTTCATTAGTGGCATTAGAAATGTTGTGGGGAATGTTATCCAGGAGAGCTCCTACAACCTGAGGAGCCTCTGGGGAGGATGTTCCTAAGAGGGACTGGAAGAAATTAACAACTTTATCCCTAATATCCGAAATCTCATTGATGACCCTCCCGTAGGATGAAGTGAGATCCATGATTTTGCTGGAGCTCTTGTTCTCAGAGTGGAAGTATAGAAAAACTTGGTATTTGAATCCCCGTATTTGAGCCACAAGGCTCAAGATTTCTATCACCAGTAAGTTTCCTCTCTGGCTAGGATATTGTGGTATTCATTTAGAAGCTGCATTTCCTCCATTCTGGTATTGCTGTCATGGTATCCTTCCTAAATTTGTATCTCTAAAACATCTAGATTTTCTTTGATGACCCCTTTTTTTTAAAAATGTTGCCAAAAATCTCTTTGTTCTAGGTTTTGAGCTGTACCTTTACGAACCTGAGATTTTGGTATAACTTCCCATATGGGGATCCCTGAAAGGGCTGCTACCACCACTGGGACACCTGGTTCTTGAAATTTTGGTGGTGGAACCACATTGAATCAAATAAAAAAGGGCTCTTGAAGGGAGCAGTCGTGGCTTCTTAGAACAATAGGGGGCTATGATCCAAGCCTATTCTAGGAATGGAATGGAGGGTGGCATCTCCATAAATGTGAATGGCTTCGCAAGACAGGAGGACCCTATCTAGCTTTACTTGGATGAGATTGGCACCAGATCTTCTGTTACTCCAAGTGTACTTGGTTCCTTTTAACTAAACATCCATCAGTTCATTTGCATTGATGAATCTGCCAAAGTCTTCCATGCTTTTCATATCCACCCAATTGCCTCCGCATTTTTCAGATGAGAACAAAGGGCAATTGAAATCTCCCACCAAGATCTAGGGGATTGTTTTGAAATAAGTCCTCAATCGGCTAATGGAGCTCCACAACACAACCCTCTCTAGGGGGTTGTTAGGGGCTTATATGCTAAATAGGATCCATGTCTTGGTGCTACTCTTGAAATGGACTAGAAAATTAATGACCCTATTGGAGGAAAAGATGAGCCTTCCTTCCACTTGGTCCGGGTCCCATAAACACATAATACCGCCAACAGTTCCTAGGGTAGGGACAAAAACAAATTCACTTTTGGGCTATATAGCTTTGACAACTATCAAGGAGGATATTTCATTCATCTTAGTTTCTTGAAGGATTAATATGGTGGGGTAATGTTCTTTTCTAAGGTCAGTTGTAATCCATCTCTTGGGGGCAACATTTAGCCCTCTCACATTCCAAGTGAGGACCTTCATTTTAAACTTTTAGGGGGTTTTTTGCCTCCCTTTCCTTGTTGGATAGGAGGTTTGGGATTCTTTGGGTCTTCTCATGAAATATTGAGGTTGTCGACCAACAGTATATATTGGGAGTCATTGGTTATGTCATCTGTTGCTTCTTTCCTCCTTTGGTCCACCAAGGAAGGTCTACCTCTTTTCTTCTCACTCTCGTAGTCAATGAGGGAAGTTCTACTTTGGGTCTGCTTTGGACAAAAACTTTTGGATCAAGCCTGGGAAGAGATTAGACTACCCTCATCCTCACTATCTATATGGATAGAAGCTAGGTCAGGGTTTTGTAGGGGGGAGGCCCAGAGCAGGTTGACGATCCCATGGCCAGATCGACCTGGGGGGAGGGGAAGGGGGGAGGGGGGCAAAAATCGAGGAGGAGCCCACACAATTCTCAAAATATAGATTAGTGTGGGAGTCTGGATGACATACCTGGTTTGCACCTAAGGGTGGGGGGAAAGAGGCAATGCTGGAGCCTTTGATCGTTGGAGACGAGATCTTACTATGGGCCAACTCCTGAGTTAGATGTGCTGCAGGGTCACCTTGGTTGGGATATACTATGGGACCTTCCTGATCTGCATGCATTGTAGGGTCTTCCAGGGTGGGTTGCTTTGAATGAAATTCATGGTTTAGATATTTTTTGTGGGAAAAAGGATTTTGGGGAAAGTAGTTCCTCCAAGGGAGAACTGGTTTTGGGGTCTGAGTGGCTCTTTGGGATAAACAGAGTTGTCTACCTCACTTTTCTCTGCCTAGTTAGGGTATTGGTTTAGGAGGTGGCCTTGCATGCTACATCACCCATAGAAGGCTAGGTTATTATTATATTCAAGGGTCTGGCACCACTTGTAGGATCCTAAAACCAGGTTTACAAAGGAGGGAAGCTCCCTCTCTAGGTTGGTATTCACACATATACGAGCATGGACCATTTTGGATCTTGCTTTGGTAGCTAAATCAACCACCACCAACTTGCCTACTGCCTTGGTGATGGCTTTCATGATGTCTTATTGCCATATGTGGAAAGGCAAGTCTAGGAGGCGAACCCATACAGAGGTATAGTTGATATTCTAAGTTCGAGGGTTGAAATATGTAGCCCAATGCCTGAGGAATAGGCTCCTCCTCCTTAGAAACCAAGGTCCCCCAGTTAGGATTTGGTTTGTATCATCATGGTTGGAGAGCTTAATGATAAAGAACCTCCAAGAGATGGCTATTATTTCCATGTTCCCTAAGAATTTCCATTTGGAAAAGGCCCATCACCTTATGGTTTCCATGTCTGGTCGTCCTCCCACAAATTTAACAATTAGGGAAAAGGAGGCCTTGGACACGTAGGAAGAAAATACCTTTGCTGGGATCTCGATATCTAACCCAACCGAAGCCAGGTGGGTTCTTTATGGGGTTGGAGAACTTCCCTCGATGACCTAAACATAGGACGCCATGCCCGGTCGCGAGGGTCCCTCCACAATATTTTTATCAGGGGGTACTTTGTCCTAGGATCCCTCAAGGTGGGACCCTGTAACACCTTCCCCTACATCGATCTTACCTGGGTCTATTGCACCAACCGATGATCTGCCCGAGCGGATCTCGCCATCGCCTTCACCTCTTGCTGCTCCCGCAAATCCTCCCATTTTTAAATTGCATGTCTTAAATTAAAATATTTTAACCTATGGTTAAAATTTTAATTTAAATAATCATAAGGCGCCAAAGGTTTAAATTTAAAATTTGAATTAAAATTTGAAATCGCATAAGCCGACATGTTGGAGTGCAAAGGACAATGTATAAAAAGGGGGAAATAATTTTCATTTCAATCTAAATGTAATTTTCAGATGCCTAAGTTAATAAAATAATTGTGCATTGCATTGTGAAGGGGGAAGTGGATTCGTGTGTTTTAAAATTTAGAGACATGGAGCATCAAATTGATTCTAAGGTTCTGGGTAGCACAGATGGTGGTCAAATGTTGGTTAAGACGTTCACGTAGGGCAAGTCATGGGTTCGATTCATGTCCCCTTCGTTTTGACACACAACAAAGGTTTTTGGTTGTTTTCAAAATTTGTAGAAGGCAAGGCATTAATAGTGGATCATGCGCTTTGAGTGTTGTGTGGGCGTGTAGCCTAGGTGATAGCTTAGCCTTGGGATAAGGCACTACAGTGGCGGCTAGTCATGGGTTCGAGTTTGGGCACAGTCATAAAGGGCACAATAATTTTTGTGAAGACGTGGGCCAACATTTATAAGGTAAGCACTTTGATTTTAATTTTTGCCAAGGTTTTGAAAGGCACAAATTACATAGAGGCCACATGATTATTTTTGCAAAGGTGGAATGAATAGGGAGTCATAAGGTTAATTGAAAATATTTTATTTTTGTTGATTAGAAAAATAAATAAAAGGATTGGAGTTATAAGGTGTTAACAAAGAAATTGATTTTTATGTTAAATTTTATTTTGAGAAGTTTGGAATTTTATAAGGTGTTAATAAAGGAAGTTGATTTTTATGTATTGAATATTATTTTGAGAAGTTTGGAGATTATAAGGTGTACTTGAGACTTGATATTTTTGTATGGTGAAATAATTGTTGAGGAGAATATTTGTGTGGAAATTTTGAGATAGATTGTTGCTATCTAACCTTGAAATTGGCAAAGAGGATTTGATTGTGATTAAGATAGGTTTTGTAGACACATCTCCATCAAAGCAAAAAGGTATGGGCACATCATATTTTGTTTGAAATATTGAAATGAATGTTGTGAAATACAAGGTGGAGTGAAAAGGATTGTTTGATAAGCATTGTTGGAAATATTGAGTGAATTCTTATATGCTTCATTGGTGAATGTTTAGAGAACATTTGAGATAGATATTGAGGACTATTTGAGTTAGGGTTTGAAACCCACTTTGTGCACCTTGTTTGAAGAAGTATGAAAACACTTGTTTAGGGTTTGTGAGCAAGTTGTGTTTCATTGATTGAATGAATGAGTGAAATTCTTGAGCATTGGTTTTGAGTGATATTGAAAGTGATTGTGCAAACTTTAGAAACCAGATTTGTGAAAGCGATAGACTTAATGATTGAGTAGAACATATTGAGTTTTTGATAGAGTACATCATTCTCTATATGTTCCAGAGGTTAAACGAATTCTAAGTAGAATATGTCTAAACTGCTTCAAGTTAAAGGAATTACTTTGAAGGTTAGACAAAATAATTGATAACATTGTGTGCAAGATTTGAGATTGATTGAGCATATCTTGTGAGTTGTTTTGAGCATGTGTTTGAGAATATTGGGTAAGTCTTAGTGAATACTTGAGAGCATATTTGAGATAAGTCTTAGTGAAGACTTGAGAGTAGATTTGAGGTAAGTCTTAGTGAAGACTTGAGAGTAGAATTGAGGTAAGTCTTTGTGAAGACTTGAGAGCAAAGTTGATTGATTTGTTCAAGCTTTGTGTTAAGGCTTAGGGTAAATCTAAGCAGAGTTGATTTGTGATTTGATCAAGCTTTGTGTTAAGGCTTGAGGATATATTTGAGGATAGAGTTTGGTGTATATTTGAGAGCAAATTTGTGCTAGAATTGAGATAGAGTTAGAGCAGATTTGTACTAGATTGAGGATAGTGTTTGGTGAGAATTTGAGATAGAGTTGAGATCAAGCTTTGGAGGTGGTAGAGCAGAGGATAGTAGTCTCCAGTGGATAGAGATCCATTAGCTAGGGTAGTGAGGATAAAGGTATGAGTGAGGATAGAGGTCTTCTATGGAGAGAGATCCACAAGCTAATGCAATGGGGGTAGTAGTCTTCTAGAAGATCACCATCCAGAGCAGAGGAGAAAGAGTTCTCTTGTGGATAGAGATCCATGAACTAGAGTAAGGGGAAAGAGTTCTCCTATGGAGAGTGATCCATGAAGTAGCTAGGAAGATAGAGTTCTTTTGTGGAGAGAGATCCATGAACTAGTTGAGGAGAAAGAGTTCTCCTAGGTCAAGTTCCACGAACCAGAGAAAAGGGGAAAGAGTTCTCTTATGGAGAGAGATCCACAAATTAGAGTATTAAGGGATATTGGTGTCTCCTTTGGACAGAGGTCCATAAACATTGTAATAGGGAAGTGATTCCCAAGAGGATTTATTGAGAAAATTTAGTAGAAATATTTTCTTCGTGGAGTAGCCCACATTGGGTGAACCACGTTAAATTGGTGTCTCTATTGTGTGTGATGATTTGTGCATTGCTTTGATTACTGCTATTGATATTGCCATTGATAATATTGGATAATATTGTTTGGGAAAGAAAAGTAAAAGTTGATCTTATATTGTTCACCCCTCCTCTCAGTATAAGCTTGTGTTCTTCAATTGGTATCAGAGCAGGTTCCTTCGAAAGAGTTTAACAACTTGAAGGAAAAGTATATAGGAACACAGATGGATTCTTAGAGTGGATCTTCAGGAAATAAGGCACCATTGTTCGATGGGAACAATTATGCATTTTGGAGTGTAAGAATGAAGATTTACCTAATGGCACAAGGAAATGAGATATGGCAAGTAATTGAGGATGGGTACACACCGCCAACTACTCCTCCTATAGATAAATATGGTAAGCTCCTACATCTGAATAATTCAAAGGAAATGAATGCAATATTAAGTGGTTTACATGAAGCAGAGTTTGTAAAATTTATGCATTGCACATCAGCAAAAGAGATTTGGAAAAAGTTGAAGAAAACATATGAGGGAGACAAAAAGGTCAAGATGGCAAAATTGCAAAATCACAAGAAAATATTTGAAGATTTGAATATGAAGGATGAGGAATATATTGCTACATACTTACTTTGTGTGGATGAGATTGTTAACTCCATGCAAGGACTTGGGTTTAAATTTGAAGAATTAGATGTTTGTCAAAAGATTTTAAGGTCACTTCCTAAGAGGTATAGTGAAAAGGTTTCAGTCATAGAAGAAATAAGATATATTGAAACTTTGACTAGGGATGAGTTACATGGAACTCTCACAAATTTTGAGATGAGAATAGGAAAGGATCCTATCCCCAAGATAGAGGCAGCCTTCAAAGTAACAAAGAAGACAAAGGATAAGAAGTCAGATTCAAGTGATGAGTTATCCAGTGATGAAGAAGTAAACTATGGTAGAAGGAACAAGGACTCAAGAAAGCATAAAGGTATAAAAATAGTTAAGTGTTTCAATTGTGGTAAATATGGTCACTATGCATCTAACTCTCCAAAAGCTAGAAGTAGCAGTAGTGAAGAGAAACAAGATCATAGAAACAAGGAAGGAAGAAAATTTAGGCATCAAAAGAAAAATAGGTATGGACAAAACAAGCATGAAAAGAAGTTTTTCCAAAGGCATAAGAAGAGCTTCTATGCAGATAAGATAGGCAAGAGTTCAAGTGATAGTGATGGAAGATCCTCAGATAATGAAGAAGAAGAAATTCTATTTTTGATAGTAGAAAAAGAAGATGTTGGAAAATAAGCTAAAAGGGAACCAAAAATTCTCAAGTGTTTTAGGTGTGGTAACTTTGGTCATCTTGAAGATCACTATACAAGGAATGGGTTCATTTTTAGTGAAGATGAATATGAATATGCTCTTGAAGTTCGCGGGGGGTAGAGGAAGAATCAGAAAATGAAGAGGAAGGAGAAGTTGATCTAGAAGGTGAGCTTATTTCTGCTCTTAAGGAATTAAGAAAGGTAAGAAAGCAGAATTCAAAACTCAAGCTTCAATTTCAAGAATGTGATGAAGAGAAAGGAAAGCTTATACAAGATCTAACAAACTCAATATCTAAGACAAGGAGATTTAAAGAAATGTTAGAGGCAAAAGTATTAGAATGTGAAAGATTAGAGCATGAGGTAGCTTCACTAAGGAAGGAAGTGAAAGAGTCTAAAGATAAGCTACATAGGTTTGGGAGAAGCTCAAAGACCTTGGATAAGATTATCAAGGTACAAATATCTTCATCAAACAAAACAGGACTTGGTTTTGAAGATGGAAAAAGAGAACAAGGAGAGGAGTCAATCTCAAGCTCCAAAGAAGAAGAAGCTTCAGAAGAAGAAAGTAAAGGAGAAAGTGAGACTTATGAGGATAAGTTGAAAAATAGAAGGTTCACCAAGGAAGGAAATAATGCACAAATGAGGAACAAAGAACATCACAGGGAAGAAGAGACTAAGAGACCAATGGGTCAAAGGAAATATTTCTTCAAAGGATGTTGCTTCTCATGCCATAGGTTTGGTCACAAGGCTATACAATGCAGGACACATGAAAAGAAGGAATATGGTTCTGGTATTGGTTTTACTAAGAGAAATTTTAGAAATGGGCATCTCTTTCAAGGGTATTATTACTCTTGTAATCAGTTTGGTCATAAAGTAGTTAATTGTAGAGTTCATGATAGGGATGGATATGGCTTCACTAGGAGGAACTTCAAGATATTTGTACCTTCAAGGAACCACAACATTAAGTGTTATAAGTGCAATAATGTTGGGCATATGGCTAAGTGGTGTAGAACAAAATTTCCAGAGACAAGCAGGAATAGGAACACTCAAAGGAATCAAAAGGATCAGTTGAGGAAGAAGGTGGACAAAGAAAAATAACATTGTATGCTAGGAGTAGAAATACTCCCACCCCAAAATTAATCACCTCAAGGAAAGGAGGTGGGGAGGGGGCTGAGCTAAGAGTCTTATATTTAGCCCCAAAGGTGGCCCTTTGCCATTGATGTCAAAGGGGGAGAGATTTGAGTTAGGAGGAGAGCATTCAGTCAAGATGAGCGATTTCTCGGGGGAGCAGAACTAAAAAAGTAAAAGGAATGTTTTAAAAAAAGGGGTTGCCATCAATGACAAAGGGGGATATTGTTGGAAATTTGAGCAAGTTTTGTTGTCATTGATGTCAAGAGGTTGATGTCCAGTTTTGTTGTCATTGATGTCACAAGGTTGATTTTCCAAAAGGCAAGGAAGTGGTTAAAAGAAAAAGGATATAATATTTATTTTAAATATTATATACCTAAAGAAGCCTAAAAGGTAGAAGACCCAAGGAAAGAGAAGCAGGTTTAAAAAGAAATAATAATATTATAATATTTCAGGAAAAAGGATGAGGTGAAGAAAAATGAGGTCCAAGGAATCATTAAAAAAATATATCCTTGAAAAGACCCATTGAGCAGATTATAAAGGTTAATATTTAATTTATTTAAATTAAAATATTTTAACCTATGGTTAAAATTTTAATTTAAATAATCATAAGGCGCCAAAGGTTTAAATTTAAAATTCGAATTAAAATTCAAAATCGCATAAGCCGACGTGTTGGAGTGCAAAGGACAATGTATAAAAAGGGGGAAATGATTTTCATTTCAATCTCAATGCAATTTTTGAATGCCTAAGTTAATAAAATAATCATGCGCTGCATTGTGAAGGGAGAAGAGGATTCGTGTGTTTTAAAATTTAAAGAGGTAAACTTTTGTTTAAATCTGTGTGGAGTGCCAAATTGATTCCAAGGCACTGGGTAGCATAGATGGTGGTCGAAGGTTGGTTAAGATGTTCGTGCAGGGCAAGTCATGGGTTCGATTCACGTCCCCTTCGTTTTGACACACAACAAAGGTTTTTGGTTGTTTTCAAAATTTGTAGAAGGTAAGGCATTAATAGTGGATCGTGCACTTTGAGTGTTGTGTGGGCGTGTAGCCCAGGTGGCAGCTTAGCCTTGGGCTAAGGCACTATGATGGTGGCTGGTCGCGGGTTCGAGTTTGGGCGCAGTCATAAAGGGCGCAATAATTTTTGTGAAGACGTGGGCCAACATTTATAAGGTAAGCGCTTTGATTTTAATTTTTGCCAAGGTTTTGAAAGGCGTAAATTACATAGAGGCCACATGATTATTTTTGCAAAGGTGGAATGCATAGGGAGTCATAAGGTTAATTGAAAATATTTTATTTTTGTTGATTAGAAAAATAAATAAAAGGATTGGAGTTATAAGGTGTTAACAAAGAAATTGATTTTTATGTTAAATGTTATTTTGAGAAGTTTGGAGTTTATAAGGTGTTAATAAAGGAAGTTGATTTTTATGTATTGAATATTATTTTGAGAAGTTTGGAGATTATAAGGTGTACTTGAGACTTGATATTTTTGTATGGTGAAATAATTGTTGAGGAGAATATTTGTGTGGAAATTTTGAGATAGATTGTTGCTATCTAACCTTGAAATTGGCAAAGAGGATTTGATTGTGATTAAGACAGGTTTTGAAGACATATCTCCATCAAAGCAAAGAGGTATGGGCACATCATATTTTGTTTGAAATATTGGAATGAATGTTGTGAAATACAAGGTGGAGTGAAAAGGATTGTTTGATAAGCATTGTTGGAAATATTGAGTGAATTCTTATATGCTTCATTGGTGAATGTTTAGAGAACATTTGAGATAGAGATTGAGGACTATTTGAGTTAGGGTTTGAAACCCACTTTGTGCACCTTGTTTGAAGAAGTATGAAAATACTTGTTTAGGGTTTGTGAGCAAGTTGTGTTTCATTGATTGAATGAATGAGTGAAATTCTTGAGCATTGGTTTTGAGTGATATTGAAAGTGATTGTGCAAACTTTAGAAACCAGATTTGTGAAAGTGACAGACTTAATGATTGAGTAGAACATATTGAGTTTTTGATAGAGTACATCATTCTCTATATGTTCCAGAGGTTAAATGAATTCTAAGTAGAATATGTCTAAACTACTTCAAGTTAAAGGAATTACTTTGAAGGTTAGACAAAACAATTGATAACATTGTGTGCAAGATTTGAGATTGATTGAGCATATCTTGTGAGCTATTTTGAGCATGTGTTTGAGCATATTTGAGGTAAGTCTTAGTGAATACTTGAAAGTAGATTTGAGGTAAGTCTTAGTGAAGACTTGAGAGTAGATTTGAGGTAAGTCTTAGTGAAGACTTGAGAGCAGATTTGAGGTAAGTCTTAGTGAAGACTTGAGAGCAGATTTGAGGTAAGTCTTGGTGAAGACTTGAGAGCAGAGTTGATTGATTTGTTCAAGCTTTGTGTTAAGGCTTGGGGTAAATCTAAGAAGAGTTGATTTGTGATTTGATCAAGCTTTGTGTTAAGGCTTGAGGATAGATTTGAGGATAGATTTTGGTGCAGATTTGAGAGTAGATTTGTGCTAGACCTAAGACAGAGTTAGAGCAGATTTGTACTAGATCGAGGATAGTGTTTGGTGCAGATTTGAGATAGAGTTGAGAGCAATATTTGGAGGTGATAGAGTAGAGGACAGTAGTCTCCAGTGGATAGAGATCCATTAGCCAGGGTAGTGAGGATAGAGGTCTTCTGAGTGAGGATAGAGGTCTTGGGGAGGATCCACAAGCTAGTGTAGTGGGGGCAGTAGTCTTCTAGAAGATCACCAGCCAGAGTAGAGGAGAAAGAGTTCTCCTGTGGATAGAGATCCATAAACCAGAGCAAGGGAAAAGAGTTCTCCTATGGAGAGTGATCCATGAAGTAGCTGGGAAGATAGAGTTCTTCTATGGAGAGAGATCCATGAACTAGTTGAGGAGAAAGAGTTCTCCTGGGTCAAGTTCCATGAACTAGAGAAAAGGGGAAAGATTTCTCCTATGGAGAGAGATCCACAAATCAGAGCATTAGGGGATTGGTGTCTCCTTTGGATAGAGGTCCATAAACATTGTAATAGGGAAGTGATTCCCAAGAGGATTTGTTGAGAAAATTTAGTAGAAATATTTTCTCCGTGGAGTAGCCCACATTGGGTGAACCACGTTAAATTGGTGTCTCTATTGTGTGTGATGATTTGTGCATTGCTTTGATTACTGCTATTGATATTGCCATTGATAATATTGGATAATATTATTTGGGAAAGAAAAGTAAAAGTTGATCTTATATTGTTCACCCCCCTCTCAGTATAATCTTGTGTTCTTCACTTGTATAGTTAACCTTAACTAAACCTTCATTAAAGGTTTAATAACTTGTAATCAAATTTGTACTTAACCTTAAGTTTATTTCATCTTGGGTTACTAACATAACATATTATTATTATTATTAGAAATTAGGTATCTACTATAAATGCCCCCAACCACTTGATTGAGTATATCAATGTATCATTATGGGATCTATTTTTTGGGTGCCTAAGGACATCGACCTCTTCTCTTTCATCTATTGATATTTTTGTTTTTCTTCTCTATTAATCTTGAATAAGACTTGTGGTGAGTGTTATACTTTTGTTCATATCTAAAGGTATTGTGACGTCTAGCATGTTATCAGGTTAGGTATGAAGTGGATTCATTCAATTACATGGAGAAATTATCTTTGAAGTAGTTTGTAGAAGATCTTGTCTAGTAGATTTTAAGGCCTCATAAAAATTCTAGTTGGAGCTTGGATCATGAGGATCTCTTTGTGTTGCAATACATGAATTATTTAGGAGAAATATTTATTAATGTGTTCACCATGTTTACCTTCTTGGCATTAAATTATTTTTATTAATTAATTATTATGTGATGGATTATTCCAATGGTGCCTTGAAGAAGAAGTTTTTCTAAAAAATGGTGGATTCAGTTTTGGAACTTTTTACAAACCTTGTTTCTCTTTTACAAGTTTTTGTTAAAACTACATTTCTTTTGGAACCAGTGTAGCACAAATGAGAGGATACTATGCATGGTTTCTAAAGCAAAGAAGAAGAGGCTAGACAATTTTTTGTTTGCTCCTAGTTTCTAGAAAATTCTTGTGTAGATTTTAGATCATGGAAAAGACTTCAAAACCACTTGAAAAAGTTGCTATCAAGGTAAACAACAATTATGAGGTTGGCCTTTCGTTTCATCGAAAAAGGTACCTCGGTGATGGAGATATTTAATTTTAAATATTTAGTTTAAATTTTAATTATTTAAAATTAAAATTAAAATTTTAAAATTAAAACTAAAGTTAGTGCCGACGTCTAAAGAAAGAGGGAAAATCAATAATGCGTTGACGTCATCAAAAATGAGGAGAAGACTATATAAAGGGGGATCCTAAGGTTCATTTGAAATTAATCCTTGCTCATGTTAATCGTTGGCTAAGCATCCGAAGAGAGCTCGTGTGAAAATCATTTTGAAAAGGGAGACAACGAATAAATCCAAGGTTGGTCGAAAGCCCAAGATATTGTGGGCAGAGTGGCGCATTGGCAATTGGATTTTTGTTAAAGTGTGTGGCAACACTTTACGTCAAGGTTCGAATCTCCTTGACTGCATTTGGAGGCATTGAAAGGAAAGCACTCGAGGTGCTTTTGGTTTGCATGGAAGAGAGAAAGGACTTAAGGCACATTCTGACTTTTCCTTTCGAATGAGCGGTTAGCTTGTGTGGTAACCTTAGCCACGGCTAAGGCGCTCGCGGTGTCTGCAAGTTGGGGGTTCAAATCCCCTTGAGGAGGTAATTACGTTTTGCTCTAATTAATTTCGTTGATGCCCTAGGATAGGAGTTATAAGGTGGTTAAGGAATAATTAAAGTTCTTAAGTAAACTTTATTTTTATATGGGATGTGATTATTATTTCAGAGGTGGATGAGTTGTTGATTTATTTTGATATACATGAAATTGAAAATTAAGATTTAGGAGGAATAAGGAGTTGTTATAAAATATTTTTGAGAGCCTTATTGATTATTATTTTTGATAAGGGTTTTATTAAAAAGGACTTTGGTGGATGTGTTTATTAAGTTGGAGTAAAAAGGTGTAAATTGAGGTATGCTTATCTTATGATTATTATTTGAAGTCCACTAACCCTTATTGAGATTGGAAAGGAAAGTTGTGTTTAGTGTGGCAGATTTTGTGGACAACTTCTTGGCATCGAAAAGGTATGGACACATTCTCCTATTGATTGTTTATGGTGGTTGATTTCTGAAATATCATTGGAGTGAAAAGGATTGATTGTGGTTTCCTTTTTGAAAGTGGTTGGTTAAATGCTTCAAGATTTTATGGTTTGAGAGTTGTGTTTAAACCTTATTTTATAGGCATAGTTGTTGAAGTCCATTGGTTGTGAAAGAACTTGAAAAGAACATGAGTATCATTGTTATGTGAGATTTATGGTTGAGCATTGTTGGAAATATTTGAGTTGGTTGATACATGCTTGGACTAGGATTTTTGTGAGAAAGAGTAGTCCCTTGTGGTGATTGGTTGAGTTGAGTTGATTGAGCCTAGTCAAGTGATTGTGTGAGGTGATTGGTCAAGTTCCATGAAACAAACTATTCTATAATTTTGATTTGAGTTGAGTTGAGATGAGATTAGAACATATTGAGTCTTTAACAATTTTATTTATGCTTCTATGAGTTGATTTGATTTGAGATTGATATTAGAACATATTGAGTCTCTAACAATTAATCTTATGCTTCTATGAGTTTAGTTGAGTTGAGTTGAGATTGATTTGAGTTGAGTTGAGTTGAAGATTGAGCTTAGAACATATTGAGTCTCTAACAATTCTCTTTATGCTTCTATGGGTTGATTTGAGTTGAGTTGAGTTGATATCATTATGGATTATTATTGTCACCCATTGAAGAGTACATTGCCATTTATTGTTGAGTTCATATTTGAGCTTCACCTTGATAGATTTCTAGATGAAATTTGAGTACTACGTGTGCATGATTGATTGAGCCTTTGAGAAGGCCTTTGTGGATAGTTTTGGGACAGCTTTGTGGACAAATTTATGGATAGTTTTGAGACAACTTTGTGGACAGTTTTAGGATAACTTTATGGACAATTTTTGGATAACTTTGTGGATAGTTTTGGACATATTTGTGGACAGCTTTGTGGATAGTTTTGGGACAGATTTGTGAACAGATTTGAGCAAGTTCTTCGTGAGATATCTAGAGAATATTTGGGTAAGTTCTTGGTGAGCTTGCTAGAGAAGATTTGGATAAGTTCTTGGTGAGCTTGTTGGAGCAAATTTTGGGCAAATTATTGGTGAGCTTGATAGAGCAGATTTGGATAAGTTCTTGGTGAGCTTGTTGGAGCAGTTTTGGACAAGTTCTATGTGAGATTGTTATTCAGATTTGTACAAGTTCTATGTGAAATTGTTATTCAATTTTGTACAATTTTTGTGTGAGCTTGTTATTCAGATTTGGACAAGTTTTGTGTGAACTTGTTATTGCCTAACTTTGAGCAGATCAAAGAAATCATTATATTGGATAAGGATCCTTATTTCTATGTAAAATATTATAAGGATAGGATTACCCCACATTGGGAAACCACATTAAATCTTGTGTCTCAATTGTGTGTGGTGATTTATTCTCTTGCTTACTACTGCTATCTGAGTTATTAATGCACACTGCTATATTTGGTTATTACAATTAAGGACATTAATTGATATTGATTTGGAAAGAAAAGAAAAAGTGGTCTTATACTGTTCACCCCCCTCTCAATATAAGATTATGTTATTCAATTGGTATCAGAGCGGGTTCCTTAGGAAAGGCTGACAACTTGAGGGCAGATTATACAAGAACACAAATGGCTTCACAAAATGGATCATCTACAAATAAGGTTCCATTGTTTGATGGTAACAATTATGCTTTCTAGAGCATGAGGATGAAGAACTACTTGATATCACAAGGATATGAGGTATGGCAAATGGTCAAAAAATATTATAGAGTTGAAGGTGATCCCGATGCAGATAAGACTATCAGGAAATTATTTGAGATCAATGCAAGAGCAATGAATTATATTTTGAGTGGGCTTCATGAGATAGATTTTGCAAAGGTCATGGTATGTAATTCAACTAATGAGATGTGGACCAAGTTGCAAAATACTTATGAAGGATATTCTAAGGTAAAGTTAGAAAAAATACAAAATCATAGAAAAAATTTTGAGGAATTGACAATGGAAAATTCTGAAGATATTGCAAAGTTTTTACTTCGTGTTGATGATATTAGTAACACCATGAGAGGCCTAGGTTTTGATATGAAAGAATCAAAATTTACTCAAAATTTTTTGAGATCACTTACCATGAAACATGATTCTAAGGTTTCAGCAATAGAAGAGACAATGGATATAAACAAGCTAACAATGGAATAATTGCAAGGTACTCTCATAGATTATGATATGAGGGTAAGTAAGCATTAGTTTCAAATAAAAGATATTGCATTCAAGGCTTCAAATAAAGACAAAGGGACAGTTTTGGAAACAAGTAGAGGTTCAGATAATTATGAGGAAGCCAACTTCATTAAAAGGAATAAGGAGTCAAATAATTTCAAGGATATAAGGAAAGTTAGATACTAAAAGTGTGGTGATCTTGGTCACTATGCATACAGGTGTCCACATGAAGAAAACAATGATGATGAAAAATAGGGTCAAAGAAGGAAAGAATATGGAAAGCATAAACATGACAAAGATGACAAATACAAGCAAAACAAGTATGAGAAAAAGAAAATTTTTTGTAAGGCAAAGAAATCTTACTACATTGTAGAAGCAAGTGATAGCTTAGATCATAGTGATAAAGACAAATCATATGATGAAAAAGAATAACATCTATTCCTAGGAATAGAAGGTGAAAGAGAGCAGTGCTTTGTGTGTGGTCAAAGAGATCATAGATCAGGATATTGCAATGGTTTCAGTGATAGTGAAGATGAGATGACACATCAAGAAAACAAGCATGGTCAAAGAAATATTGAGAGTTTGTTTGCTATAGAAGATTATAATGGTCTCAATGACAATGAAAACAAAGAAGTCTCACTTTTGGTTATAGAAAAGGAAGAGGATGAGCTAAGTAAACAAAAATCAGAAATCAAAAGGCTAAAATAAGAATACAGGAATCTTGAAAACAAGATTCGAACATATGTCAAAATCAGAGAACTACTTCAAACAATTAGTAATCTTAGATAAGAGCTTAAAATACAAAAAGGATAGAAGAAAGGATGAATAAAGAACTAAGGGTAACCATGACAAGACATGATACATTTAGATGAAAAGGTTCAAAAAGGAGTGGAAACTTATTTTAAGGCTGTATCTTACTTCCAAGAAAAATCACACTCAAAAGGAAAGGAAGTTCTAAAAAATGAAAGCAAGGAAGCACCTAAGATTTGTGAGGAAAGTTCCAAAGTTCATATGGCTCCAAATATTTAGTTTTATTCTTGTTTTGAGATAGGTGAATCAAGTTCAAAAGGAAAATAAATACTTGAAGAGAAAAGCAAGGAAGAAACTAAGGAAGATGATTTAGATACTACAAATAAGGTTCAAGGATGCAATGCACAAGTTAAAAATGATCATAAGGATAATGGTCAAGAAAGGTATGAAGAACCAAGGCATGAACAAAGGTCTTTTCAAGGACATTGTTTTTATTGTAATGGATTTGGACACAGGGCTATACACTGTAGGGTCTATGGATCAAAGAAGTTTGATTTTGCTAGAAGAAACCTCTAAGGAAGAAGGTATGTTTTTCAGGGGCATTGCTTCTCATGTAACAAGATTGGTCATAGAGCTTTTAAGTGCAAAGGAAATGAGCAACATGGTTTTAGTTTTAGAACTTCACAATTCAGAAGTCATGGTCATAATGGTCATGAAAATAGAGCTTCACAATACAGGGTTCAAAAAAGGAATGGATATGGAAATTATTTTAAGAATGAATTCAGGACATGGGAACCATACAAAGGCTACAATATCAAGTGTTTTAATTGCAGTAACTTTGGGAATATTGCAAACTGGTGTAGGAATCAATTCCAAACAGGTTCAAGGCAAGAAGGTCAAACATGTTCAAGGCAAGAAGGTCAAACATGTTCTAGATAAGAAGATCAAGTAATTCATCAAGATAAGGATATCAGAAAAACATGAAAGGAAGTTGATAGAGGAAAGAAACAATGTGATATGGGAGTAAAAGTACTCCCACCCAAAAATTAATCACCTCAAGAGAGAAGGTGGTGAGGGGGCTAAGTTTAAGAGTCATATTTTATCCCCATAGGTGTCACTTTTGCCATTGATGTCAAAGGGGGAGAGATTTAAGTAAGGGGGAGAGCATTGAGTTAGGGGGAGAGCATTGAGTTAGGGGAGCAGCCTCCATAGAGAGTATTGAGTCAGGGGGAGCAACTTTGATTCTCAGAGATGGTTTTTGCAGTGATTGTGGTTTTTGCTTTAGAGGTGTTGCCATCAATGACAAAGGGGGAGATTGTTGGAAATTTGAGTTATTTTATGTTGTCATTTATTTCACATGAATCATTGATGTCATATGGATCACATTGAGTTTTTATGGGCAAATGATATCTTGGAAAGCATGGATAAAATCAGGTTTTTTGTGAAAACCAAGGCAAGAAAAATAAAAGGTTTTATTTAAAACCATGGATGGCAGATTTGAAATGGGTTTCTCTTAAAACCCAGGTTGGCCTTCCGTTTCATCGAAAAATGTGCCTCGTGATGGAGATATTTAATTTTAAATATTTAGAATATTTAGTTTAAATTTAAATTTAAATTTTAAAATTTAAATTAAAGTTAGCACCGACGTCTAAAGAAAGAGGAAAAATCAATAATGCACCGACATCATAGAAAATGAGGAGAAGACTATATAAAGGGGGATCCTAAGGTTCATTTGAAATTAATCCTTGCTCATGTTAATCGTTGGCTAAGCATCCGAAGAGATCTCGTGCAAAAATCATTTTGAAAAGGGAGACAGTGAATAAATCCAAGGTTGGTCGAAAGCCCAAGACATTTTGTGGGCAGAGCAGCACATTGGCAATTGGATTTTTGTTAATGTGTGTGGCAGCACTTTACGTCAAGGTTCGAATCTCCTTGACTGCATTTGGAGGCATTGAAAGGAAAGCACTCGAGGTGCTTTTGGTTTGCATGGAAGAGAGAAAGGACTTAAGGCACATTGTGCCTTTTCCTTTCGAATGAGCGGTTAGCTTGTGTGGTAACCTTAGCCACGACTAAGGCGCTCACGGTGTCTGCAAGTTGGGGGTTCGAATCCCCTTGAGGAGGTAATTACATTTTGCTCTAATTAATTTCGTTGATGCCCTAGGATAGGAGTTATAAGGTGGTTAAGGAATAATTAAAGTTTTTAATTAAACTTTATTTTTATAAGGGCTGTGATTATTATTTCAGATGTGGATGAGTTGTTGATTTATTTTGATATTCATGAAATTGAAAATGAAGATTTAGGAGAAATAAGTTGTTATAAAATATTTTTGAGAGCCTTATTGATTATTATTTTTGATAAGGGTTTTATTAAAAAGGACTTTGGTGGATGTGTTTATTAAGTTGGAGTAAAAATGTGTAAATTGAGTTATGCTTATCTTGTGATTATTATTTGAATTCCACTAACCCTTATTGAGATTGGAAAGGAAAGTTGTGTTTAGTGTGGCAGATTTTGTGGACAACTTCTTGGCATAAAAAAGGTATGGGCACATTCTCCTATTGATTGTTTATGGTGGTTGATTTTTGAAATATCATTGGAGTGAAAAGGATTTATTGTGGTTTCCTTTTTGAAAGTGGTTGGTTAAATGCTTCAAGGTTTTCTGGTTTGAGAGTTGTGTTTAAACCTTGTTTTATAAGCATAGTTGTTGAAGCCCATTGGTTGTGAAAGAACTTGAAAAGAACATGAGTATCATTGTTATGTGAGATTTATGGTTGAGCATTGTTGGAAACATTTGAGTTGGTTGATACATTCTTGGACTAGGGTTTTTGTGAGAAAGAGTAGTCCCTTGCGATGATTGGTTGAGTTGAGTTTATTTAGCCTTGTCAAGTGATTGTGTGAGGTGATTGGTCAAGTTCAATGAAACAAACTATTCCATAATTCTGATTTGAGTTGAGTTGAGATTAGAACATATTGAGTCTCTAACAATTCTCTTTATGCTTCTATGAGTTGATTTGAGTTGAGATTGAGATTAGAACATATTGAGTCTCTAAAAATTCTCTTTATGCTTCTATGAGTTGCCTTGAGTTGAGTTGAGATTGATTTGAGTTTAGTTGAGTTGAAGATTGATCTTAGAACATATTGAGTCTCTAACAATTCTCTTTATGCTTCTAAGAGTTGATTTGAGTTGAGTTGAGTTGAGATCATTGTGGATCATTGTTGTCATCCATTGAAGAGTACATTGCCATTCATTGTTGAGTTCATATTTGAGCTTTGCCTTGATAGATTTGTGGATGAGATTTGAGTACTACTTATGCATGATTGATTTTGCCTTTGAGAAGGCCTTTGTGGATAGTTTTGGGACAGCTTTGTGGACAACTTTGTGGACAATTTTGGGATAACTTTGTGGATAGTTTTGAGACAACTTTGTGGATAGTTTTGGGACAAATTTATGGATAGTTTTGTAAAACTTTATGGACATATTTGTGGATAGTTTTGGGACAGATTTGTGGACAAATTTGAGCAAGTTCTTGGTGAGCTTGCTAGAGAAGATTTGGGAAAGTTCTTGGTGAGCTTTCTAGAGTAGATTTGGAAAATTTCTTGGTGAGATTGCTAGAGCAGATTTGGACAAGTTCTTGGTGAGCTTGTTGGAGCAGATTTTGGGCAAGTTTTTGGTGATCTTGCTAGAGAAGATTTTGACAAGTTCTTGGTGAGCTTGTTGGATCAATTTTGGACAAGTTCTGTGTGATATTGTTATTCAGATTTGGACAAGTTTTGTGTGAACTTGTTATTCAGTTTTGGACAAGTTCTGTGTGAGCTTGTTATTCAAATTTGGACAAGTTCTATGTGAACTTGTTATTGCCTAGCTTTGAACAGATCAAAGAAATAATTGTATTGGATAAGGATCCTTATTTCTGTGTGAAATATTATAAGGATATTATCTAGTGGAGTACCCCACATTGGGGGAACCACGTTAAATCTTGTGTCTCAATTGTGTGTGGTGACTTGTGCTCTTGCTTACCACTGCTATCTGAGTTATTAATGTACATTGCTATATTTGGTTATTGCAATTAAGGAAATTAATTGATATTGATTTGGAAATAAAGGAAAATTGATCTTATACTGTTCACCCCCCTCTCAATATAAGCTTGTGTTCTTCAAAATCATCACATTAGAAGTTAGACTATTCCATGATTTAACTTAGTTTTTATTTCATTCCCAATGGGATGAATCCCCATTATTCATCCCTAATTAAATATTTAAATCATTATTTGTCTAACTTGATTTAGGCATGAAAATTGCATTCTACCATGAGTAGGAGCAATTTACCCCAAACTAAAGGAATCTTGCCAAATTTTTGCCTAGGTAGTGATTCACTCTAAATTTGAAGTGATTTGATCCACTTGAGTGAATAACTTGAGAAATAACCTAAGTCCAATTCTAGGAGTGATTTACTCCATATTTATAGCAATAAGCTTTGAATCTAACAAACTTGCATAACTTGAATGTAAAGTGATTCATCAGGGCCAAGGTTTGATTTATCAAGATTAGTCCTAAATTGACCTTGAATTTTACATTATTTTCATTATTTATGTCTAATTTTTATAGGCACTTTGCAAATGATCACTCTATTATGAATTTCAAAATCATAATTTTTTTGTGGCAAGAAATCAAGAAAACAACATAAATGTAAGATACCTCAACTTTGAGTCAAATTTTACATTTTCCATAGGTAGGAGGAATTTGGATTATGTTTGAGAAAATTCTATCAAAGATCAAATCAAATAGCAATCCACTCCATTCAACCAATGATTTTCTCCAAAATGGTAAAATTTATTCAAGTCAAATTTAAATAGCAATTCACCCAGATTTTGTAGAGTGATTTGCCTAAAAATTAAAATTTTCTTCCTAGATCCTCTAAGGAGAGTGATTCGCCCTAGAAATTAAGCAATTCACTCATTCATCTAGTCTATTTTTTTTTTAAAACTCTACTAGTGAATCACATGGGTCTACTAGTAATTCACTCTAGTTCGCTAGCAATTTGCTCCATAGACCAAAATTTATAAAATTTTCAAAATTTTAACCCCAAAAATCTATTTGTGTAGGTATATATGCATGTAAGGTCAAGCTTATTAAATATACACCCAAAAAATAAAGAAGAAGATAAATACATCAATTTCTAGATGTAATCATATGCTAAAAAATGTAAAAGGGAAAAGAAAGGAATAAATCACCACTTGGGAACATCAATACAATGAGATTGAAGAAATTCTTGTCTAATATTGCTCTCTCAAAAGTCAAAAATATAATGTTCAATCCTGTTACTCAAAACCTTATGTCCTAAGAAATTGGTTTCCTTGGTTATCAACTTAGTTATTTATTTGTTGTCACAAACCAATCCTGGATAAGTATTGGTCCTATATTGAATTATATAAACCCTCTTTATAAAATTATCTTCATGTAAATAACTTTGTAAAAAATCTATATTTTGTGACCTTTTATATTGTACAAAATGTAAACCAACCTCCAACATCTAGTGCTCAAATTACACCTCCTATTAGCACAACTTCATTACAAAGTCCACTTGGATCTAGTTTATCTAATACATCCAATATTCCTTTGGATAATCTATAATTTTGAATGTAGGATATTTAGATAGTATTTTTCTTAACCAAAGCCAAGAATTTATTCAAAACTTGTAGGTGTAAAATGGTCAGGTAGTAATGCAAAGTACCTAAGGAAACCCTTAGGGATAAATTCCATATCCAACTAGTCAGAGATAATATAACATATAATAAGACCCTCCTCATCTAAATAATAGGTTCCTCCACAAGGCTTGCAATACCCTCCTCCATTCCTAAATATGCAAGCTCCTCCAAATCAATAATAGTCTTGCCTAAATTTGTTGTCTCCACCTTTCCAAATGATAAATCATCCTTTTCATCCCCCTTACTATGCCCCATATCAAAATCCTCAAATTCCTTTGTACACACCTCAAGGTGATGCAATATATCCTTATCTAATGCAACAACAACAATATGGTCAACATTTATAAAATAATCCTATGCCTCAATCGCCTCAGAGTCAAAACCAAATTCTCAATTGGATTTATCAAGGTCCATTGAATTTAGAATCCTATTCTCTTATCCCTAATTTTGCTATAAAATATTTATCTACTTTTGATAGAAGCAAGAATAAGATGAAACTGCATCACCTCAAAGAGTTATCTACAATCAAATCAATTCATCATATTCAAGAGTAATACATCATGGGAATTTTATTGATTTATTCTTTAGAGATTTACCTAATAATATATTATTAGGTGGGCATCAATAGTAGAACCACTCATGCATAGATTTGGTAGCATGGATGATGGGTACTCTATTTTATTCCAATTAAACATAATGTAAAGACACTCTCATGAAAACATTTATGATTAAAATAATAAATTATTGAATCTAATACTTTATTCTATAAAATATTATACCTATTGATTAAAATTATTACCATATTATATCAAAGGACTACAATTTCACTTGGGATTGATGTTTTTAAAGATAACCATAATACTCTAGTTGCATCCTTTGAAGAAGTAGCTCAAGCAAAAGATATCCTAATCAAGGTAGAAACGTTACCACCTACCTCACCAATAGCCTATGCTACTCATGTTACCCAAAATTTTCAATTTCTTGGATCTACGCATTCCATTTCAACCATTCCAAACACCTACCCAGTTGCAAACTCAAAACCTTATCTATACATTGTAACACATCCTGGTCAAAATTTATCATCAACTATCACCTTTCAACTATAATTACGAACACTATCTAGTCTACCACAATCCAATGATGTCATCTCTATAAAGCTTAAGATGAGGAAAATATTGGAAGTAATGTGAACCACAATAAATTAGAATAACACTAAAAAGAGGTAATGACAACAACCACATAATTGGCAACTCCAAAAAACACCTTATATCACTAAGGACCAAGTGACTCAATGAGGTGCTAATCTTGGTCCAAACAAAGTTTAGAACAACTTGGTAAATACCAATTTTAAAACAATACAATATGATATTTTTCATGCAAATGTAAGGCATGATCTTATGGATTATGTAGTATCCATTCAATATTCCCATACAAATCAATATGACCAATAGTGTCAGACTCGAATAGTCTCCATCTTGGACCAAATGACACCTATGATAAATCAACCCACTTACCAACAACCTCAAACAAATTAGTCAATTCTTACCTTACCAAACCCAAAAATACAATCTTTGATAATTTTAGTGTTATTAAAAATGATGAAGATTCCATGTATGAGGATGATGCTATGTGTGCAAATCAACAAGGTGCTGGAACCAAAGGGTAAAAGCAAAGCATCAAATGAACAATCGTAGAATTAAAAGTAAAACAAAATAAACAAAGACATTATAGTTCTTAGGAGAAGGATATTATCATTACACTTGAAAGATAAAAGTCTAGTGGTAGTAGTAACACAACAAGAAAAAAAAGAAACACACTAGGAAGGGTGCTATAGATACAACCCAAGCGTATACACAAGCCAATAAGGACAAGTAGA
This sequence comes from Wollemia nobilis, assembly GCA_028583015.1. NCBI lineage: Eukaryota > Viridiplantae > Streptophyta > Pinopsida > Araucariales > Araucariaceae > Wollemia > Wollemia nobilis. The sequence goes on along the minus strand of JAQPPZ010016901.1, from coordinate 2,782,784 downwards.
TGGAGAAGGGAAATTAATCAAAGAATTAAAAGAGAAATTTATCTGAAGAAAATAAGTCCATATAAAGTAGAAGTGATAAGGATAGGGACAAAATTCAAAAGGATATATAATGACATCTCAAATATCCTTCTCTCACTTGCAAAGGACATGCAATGACTACAAAAAAATTTACTACCAATAGTGAGAGCAAATCATCCAAATTTTGATTCAATATAATTGAAGAGATGAAGAAGAGACTTACCAAGTTAAGTATGTTGGAAGCACTAGCTCTACTTGCTTATGAGATATACTATAGGAATCTCTAAAAGAGCAATAAAGAAGTTATATCAAGAATGGGCAACCTACTCAACCTAGCAAGGTGAATATTATAACCTAATAGAAAAAATCCATTTGACATTCAGGTCAATGTCTTAGATATATTTAATGCTCTAAATCCTAAAATATAAAATTCACTACCATAATATATGACTCCAATAATTGAAAGTTATCTATTAAGAGATTGTATAGTTGTTTCAGTAGTAGTCATGACAGTAATGCCAAAATAGTTTGCAAAGAGATGGGATTTCCCTATATAAAAATAGCTAGGTATATAATTTAGATGGATGTCACTAAGGTAAACATATTAGGAGTTCTAAAAGATCTAACTATGATCATAGCAAAGCATCCAAATTTGGTGGTAGTATAGTAAGTGATAGCGGTTGAACTTCCCCCATAATTTGGCATGTTGTCTAGAGAATGAATAGGTAAGCTATTAAGGTATGGGTACCAAGATATAGACTAAACTCACATGAAGGTGCTAGAGATAAGAAGATGATATGAATTGAGAATAATCCTCCATGTAATTACCTTTTACACAAACTAGATGAAGATGACATAGTGGATGGAAATGAGATTCCAGAATTTATAGGCAATGAAGTGTTGAAAGATGATCAAATATCTAAAATATATATGATAATAGGTGTATTTAGGATGAAGAATACCTAGAGATCAATTTGAAGGATACATATCTTGGGATTTGTCTCATATCAAAATAACCATCTAACATCCTAGATCTAACATGCCAACATGCACAATGATCCAATAAAATCTAGATAATGCACTAGATCTAAAAATGAGGTGGGTATAGGCATTTAGATCATTGATCTAAAAGGTGCTCAAACCAATTTTGTATGTCAACTACTATTCAAATGCACAAAAACATGGATGCATAATAGGTATTATACATTAGATTAAGGAAAGTAGAGAGGATGGGGATCAAGAACCTAAAAGCATGTAGTGAGTCTACATTAGGTTAATTCATAACTTGCCACTAATAATAAGCACTTGAAATCATACAAGCATTAGGTCTGGTATCTAATGGAAAGCTTCAACACTTATGAGACTAAGGAATCACTGAGGTAGTTTAATGTTAAGGTAGACGAGCTAGCAATAATGGAAATAAATTTTGACCCCACCATTGATATTCAGGATAAACCAAAAGAGCTATAAGTGGTGTTCAAGCCATAATCCCCAATAATTTTGATCACTCATAGGTATTCAACAATAATGAGTAGACCATTGAGTTCTTAATTAGATAAATTAAACATACTTAAGATAAAAATAAATATGGGGATGACATTAAAGATGAGGTAATTTAGTTAAAGATAAAATTGTTACTAATAGGATTAATCACTCTTGAGAGATTGTTTAATATAGAAGAATGTGAAAAATATGGTATCAAGGTGAAATTATTTTCCTACCACCCTATAAAATTTATAAAGGAAAGAAATTATTTCTAGACAAAGAGTGCACAAATGAAGAAATTGGCCTATTCAAGGATATCTATATTAAATAGAGAGATATCATTGATTGTCCTATGAAGATATGAAGGTATATTATCATTATAGAGTATACTATTGAGTTAGAACTAGGTTCTAATCCTTTTGTACAAAAACAATGACTAATAAACCCCAAAATTAATGTGGTGATACAGAAATAAATCCTAAAGCTCTTATAGGCCCAAATAACCTTTTCAATTAAGAATTCCACTTGTATGGCCAATATTATCCTAGTCTATATAGAGAATGTCAATATCAAGTTGCGTGTAGAATTTAGAGATCTCAATAAAACATCACTAAAATATTATTATCCCCTACCTTCTATAGATTAAAATCTTCAAACAATATCAAGGTCATAAATGATGTTACTCTTGGATAGTTTATTAGGGTATAATGAGATATGGGTAAAGGATGATGATCAACATAAAACAACTATAAAACAAAGGATATATCTTCCAATAGGCTATGGACATCACTTTTGTAGGGCTAGTTAGTAAGATCATTCTCATATATCTTGATTATTTGATTGTATATTCAATATACAAGAAGAAGCATATTGAATATCTAGAGTCTATATTTTAGAGGTATATAGAATATGGTATCTAATTCAATTCCAAAAATTCCATCTTTATGGTCCAAGAAGGTAAATGTTAGGACATGTAATTTCAAAATATAGTCTAGTCATACACATCGATATGATAAAGGACATCTAGGACCTTCCCTTGTCCATATCAATAAAAGAAATCCCATTCCTAGGTGAAATCTAGTTCATTGCCAAGTTCATAACCAATTTCACATAATTAATAAAATTAATAACCAATATTTGGAAAAAGGATTCCTTCCTAACCTATATTGATGAAGGTAGAAAAGCCTTTCAAGATATAAAGGATGTCATAACCATATATCTAGTCCTAAACAATCTTGATTTCTCCAAATACTTCAAGATCTATGTATTTGAAATTAATTAAAGCATTGGTACAGTTCTAACCCAAAATAATGACAAGGATGAAGAACACCATCTTTTTCATAATCCAAATCCTCCCTAATTATGTAGGAAGATACACCTTCATTGAAAAAGGTGTTTGCTGTCATGAAGATCCTTAGAATATTCAATTATTAATGGTCATAAAGCAATACTATAATCTTCATAGTTCACCCCAATTTCCAATCTATTTTACTTCATGGTGAATTGGGAGAAAAAAGAGCTAGATGGATAAATAAAATACAAGATTTTGATATAGAAATCAATCATACAAAGCTCATTAGAGGTAGATCCTAGTGTGAAAACATGGCAATATTTTCTCCAAAAGATAAAACCACTATGGTAGAAGAGATAGATTTTGATGATCAAATAGGATGGATGAGAGATATTTGTATGTACATGGCAACTAGATAGGTCCTAAAATAATTATTTCATATATAAAAAGTAACACACCATGCATGACTAGAAGGTGTTATTTTTAGGAACTTATCTCATTATTTAGTAAGTGAATCTCACATAGTTACAACATTTGTAGCTACTACTAAATTAGGGTTATTGTTATAACCATATTAAACACTTATTATATCCTTGTTGTATTTAAAAATGTAAATGTTAATAAAATTACTTGAATTAATATCACAATAGTGGTCTTTGAGTAGATCAGGGGGTGTGGCCTTTGTGGGGGGCTTGCTACATTGTAATGACAAAATGACTCTAGGATTGCCAATAAGCATAGCCAAAATACTAGAGAACAATTTGCCAAGTCCAAGGGAGGCAATCAATCTACAAAAGGTGGCACCTACAAAGATGTTATCATGGATCATGCTCGTATGACAAGTTGAGGACCATGATTTTAGTGGAGATGATAATATTGTTCATGATGCACTAGTTTGAGCCACCATCGCACATGGTGTAGATGTCGAGTATAGAGTTCATGAAATTCTACTAGGACATGTTCTTGATGCACTGCATGGAGAAGTGCATTTCTTTGATGGATATATAGACAACCTCCAAAAATTCCTAAAATCAATTAGTGTCCCTCATGCAACCCTCATTTCAAGCTATCTTAAACAACCAATTACCACATGCTTAAAAAGACCCCCACTGAATCAAAGACAAAGGGAAATTTGGAGATGGTTTAGTTAAATTCTCCACTATCATTTCATCTTGATTTTTGAACTTATAGTGGTAAAAAATATAGCTGACTAACACTATGCTAATTGTAGAGAATAATACATTAGGTATTGATAAATTAGCAACCACGACCGAATCCCAATTTTGTATTATGTCAAAGATAATGACATCTAGATAAAGTTGACATAATATATACTCAAAGGGCTTCTAGAATTCTTCCAGGGTTTTCTTGAGGAGAGGCATCAAATCTAGAAAGTTACAGACCCTCCAAATTGAAACATGGAGAGGATTTCTCTAGAAGAAAAATGCAAGTACCCATTAAATATTTGTGAGACTAAAAACAAAGGATTCTAAAGGCATTTATTAGGATTCCAAAGACCCCCAACATAAGTAATATTTTCTATTTCTCATCCATTATCGATGTTGAAAAATTATGCTACAAAATTAAATTGTATTTTTCAACATATTTTAAAAGGCCATGATGGTTATATGTATGGTCAAAATGTATTTTTAGATGGAGATTGGATTTTGGTGCTCTAGTGGGTGACCTTGGTGGTGACATGACCTTGGATTTACCAAGAGGTGGATACATAGTGCTACCTATTCCTCTCGATTATAGCTCTAATGATAACATCATTAATAATAGCAATGATAACATTACCCACCATTTCATCTAGTGCATTGACAGGAACAAGATCCCCTTGGGAAACAACATCCTTTTGAACTCCATTTTTGGGGGTGAGTGATGCATGGATTCAAAGCATCGACTATATGACATATACATCATGACCAAATGTGAACACCTTGAAAATTATGTTTGTTTAAAGGGGATAATACATATTTGTAATAAATTAAAAAAATTACTACCATAACAATCTTAAACTATAGTGCATATATTACAAAATTAAGGGGAAATATTGAACTTTTAAGTAAAAAGTACATTTTTGGTAGTGAATGACACCTTAAAAATTTGCAAATCCAAGTGAGTTGGATGAGATGAAGGGAAAGGAAAAGACAAGTACCAAATCTAAGAGCAAATATTCAAGAGCCAAAAGCCAATATCTAGAGCCAAGAGCTAGAGTCCACACCCAAGTCCAAGTCCAATCTGCTAGAACAAGAAATGACTTATTTTATAAGGAGTGATATTAAATATTACCAAATAATGTAATAAGGGGGATGTTAGGAATGTATTAAATTATTTAGTAAGTGAATCTCATGTAGTTATAATTTTTGTAACTACTACTAGATTAAAGTTATTGTTATAACCATATTAAATATTATAACCTCCTTGATGTATTTAAATGTATAAATGTTAATAAAATTAATTGGATTATTATCTCAATGTTTCCATTCAAAAAGGGATATGATGACATCTTGTTGAGATATGTTAAAGAAGAAAGTACCAAATCCCTGATAAAGGAGTATTACAATGAGGGAGGACTTTATTCTATGCCAACCATGAAACACAAATCCTAAGGGCAGGTTACTATTGGCCTATCATCATCTTCCAACAAGACAAGAAATTTAAGTCTTGTTGTATGTTCATGGGAAGGAGAAGAAAACCATTAATTCCCCTAAATATTGTCATCATTATATAAACTTTCCAAAAGTGGGGCCTAGGCTTTACCAACAAGATAAGTCCTTTGTCTAGTGTGAAACATGGATATTATCCTCACTACAATAGACTACTTCACAAAGTGGGTCGAAGCAATACTTGTCACATTAGAAAATCATAAAGCAATTATCCAATTACTAGAAGAATTCATCACCAATATTAGGACACCATCCACAATAGTCATTGATAACACTCCTTATTTCAAAGGGGCAAAATTAGTGAAGTTTACCTTAGAATATAGGTTCTTGCTCAATATGCTCTCTCATAATCCCTAGGGCAATGGATTGGCATAATATACAAGTAAGAACATGAGGATCCTAAAATATATCATTGTCAAATCATAGAGATATTGGCACACTAATTTTTAGAAAGTACTCTTGATAGATCGAGTGACACCTAAGGCCTCAATGGGGGATATATCCTTATAAGTTGGTCTATGCAAAAAGATCATGTTCTTGATTAATTTTGAAATTCCTTCTATATAAATGTTATAGGAATTAAAATTAGAAGACACTAACATTAAACTGGTGTAAGCACAATTGAATTCCTTATTGGCCTTGGAAGAAAAAAGAGAGAAGGTATTCAAGAGGACCATCTAACAACAAGAAGCAGTAAAAAGGTGGTTTGAAAAAGATCCACAAAGATAAATTACAAGGAAGGTGATTTAATGTTCAAATGGGATGAAGATATAGGTAAATCAAGTAGTCATCAAAATTTTAGCTCCCTTTGGAGTAGATTCTACCAAATCGTTTAGATCATGAGCCCATATGCTTATAAGCTCACCATTATGGATGGAAGAATGCTATCGATTTAGTGAATAGATAACACCTTTGATCCATTTAGTTAAATTTTTAGCCAAAAGAAGTTGTAATTATGTCCCCACCCACACACCAACTAGCTCGATGGAAAAATTGGTCCCTGTCGAGTCAACCTACCTTGTTTGACAAATTAATGGTGGATATGGGTAAAGTGGGGGCTATAAATCCCCCCACCCATGACACTTCCCCCACTTTCTTCTCACCATTTCACTTTGCTTCTTACATTTAACGAACCCTTTACACTCACAAAAACACACCTCATTGTATCCCTACATCCACCACACTCAATCTTGAGCCTTGACTATGAACCATGCGTACACCCCTTTGCTATGTGAACCACACCCCACAATGCATGAACCATGCAACTTTGTAAATTCTTCCATTCCTTGCACCATGTTGTGTATGCCCACTTAAAGCCTAACAATTTGCAATCTAATTTGCTATACTTGGTCAAAGGGTCAAATTTAAGCTCCTTTTATCAGGTCAACTAGTTTGAGTGACCCTTCCCTAAGAGAGAGAACCAATTTGCATCAAAGTCTTCTTGTTGTTCCTAGGAAAAGGGAGCTTCTTCAATCCAAATCAATCAAACAATTATCATTTGTTAAAATTTTATTATGATATGAATGTTATTCATTTCATAACTCATTAATATGATAAAATATTTTTTAATTGGTTATATGGGATTAAAATGAATTCCACTTGTATTATATAATGACCCATAGTTTAGTTATTATGCATATATCCCTTGATAAGATTTAAACATGAACTTTCAATTTTTTGAGACTATTAAACTATTTATTATAGTTCTTGTGGTTGTAGTTATTCTTCAGAAAGGAAACTAACAATCTAGAGCAGTAAAGTGGATATTGTGAAAGTTTTTGCAAAAAAATATCAAGAAGAACGATGCTAAATTCTAAAATATTTATATTTACAAAGAAAATTGAAGAAAATCTAGAAAATGAAAAACAATAATTCATATTTTTTTATGAAAGAAAAAGATATCTAGCTATAATGACTCAATAAGATGAAAATTGAATTTTTTTGTAAACTCTCAAGATTTAAAAGAGAGAGTTGTGATTTGTTAAGGGTGAGAAACCTTAGTGTAGAAAATGAAAAACAAAAATTCATATTTTTTAATGAAACAAAGTATCTAGCTATAGCCACTCAATGAGATGATAATTTAATTTGTTTGTAAGAAAAGAGAGAGTTGTGATTTGTTAAGGGCGAGAAACCTTAGTACAAAAAATGAAAAACAAGACTTCCTATATTTTTTATGAAAAAAATGCATCTAGCTATAGCTACTCAATGAGATGAGAATTGAATTTTTTTGTAAGCTCTAAGACTTTAAAAAAGAGAGTTATTATTTTTTAAGGGTGGAAAACCCTAGTACAGAAAATAAAAAACAATTCATATTTTTTTTATGAAAAAAAATATATCTAGTTATAAACTCAATGAGATGAAAATTAAATTTATTTATAAACTCTCAAGTTTAAAAAAAAAAGTTTTAATTTATTAAATATGGGAAACCCTAATACAATTAGTTTAAAAAAAATAAAATAAAAAACATTATAAATTATGCTATATTACTCTATTGACTCATATGTCTTTGATCATCTTTTGATATTAAAGGGCTACTTAATAAATTACTTTACTAATACACTATACCTATATCATATCATGTTCTACAATAATATCTTAGTTTTACAATTAATGGAATTTGTGTAATTCTATCACTATAATAATCTATTTTTTAATAAAAAATAATTTCACTATAATAATCTATTTTTTAATAAAAAATAATTTCATTGTTAATATTAAATAGTATCTTTGAGCATTAAATTATATCTTTAGTATTCTTTATATATAGTAGTAGTATAAGTGGTAACACAATAGGGGCCACACTTTTTAGGGCATAGAAATAGGGCCTCCTTAGTACAAATGGAACCACACTTCTCAAGGTATATGAATAGAGGCCACTTTCCTCATTATTTGAACTCAAGTCACCCAAAATGAACCCCAAAAACATACCATTGGAATAACCCATAAAGTCTCCTTTAATATTTATGTTCCCATTCCTTAAAAGTCTGAATAATATATTGGTTTCATCTAATTCCACCTTTATTATAAAATTTTTAATATTATTAATCTAATCTATAAAAATAAAATAAAATATATTGTTTATTTTTTTATTTAAAATAATTTATGATAAACTTTTTTATATAGCAAGAGTACCATTGTTATAACTCACAATTATACACGGCAAAACTTCAAAAATAATTATTTATATAAAGGTCTTTCAACTTATATAATTTTTATTTTTAAATATTAATAATTTAATTTATATTATAATTAAATTACATTTTAAAATATTTTAATTGATTATTATTATTTATAATTTTATAATAATAATTTTCAAAATATTTGAAAATTAAAATTTAAAAATAATTTTAATAAAAAAATATTTAATTAATTAATTTTTTTTAAAAGGGTGTTGCCTTTATCTACATAATATAAACTAAACTTATTGACATAAAAAGTTAAGGAAATATTATTGTATCAATTCATAATGAACATACATCCGATAAAAAGTTAGGGAAATATTATTGTATCAATTCATAACGAACATATATCCGTAGTGTACTATGGACGTTTCGTGAATCGTGAAAGTGACAGTTGACATCCCTCCCGTGACCTAAAATGACGGGGGACCACTTTTAAAGTATTTTGTCTTGTCCTAAAATCTTCCATGCCTCGCTGTCGGCCACCCCCAACTTTTCGAATAATGCAACTCCACGGGGTTTTTGAAGTTCCCAATCGTAAACAGCGATAAGCCCACAGACATAATAAAAAAAAAAGATAATATTGTCCTTTCCACGGTGACAGAATCACGAGCCATTACAGAGCCCAAGGTTCATCCATTCTCTTATATAAACACACACTTCCAATCCCCAACTCCATATTTGCTCTTCCAGAACGTTTCAGGCATATACACATTGTGTATGTAGCATGGTCTTCACAAAGATGAGAGGAGTGCAGGCGGTTGCCGTTGTGTTAATGTTGTTGAGCGTTGCAAGCGTGAGGAGCGATTACACGATCTGTAAAATGAAGGCGGAAGAGATGAAGCCGTGCCAGCCTGCGGTAACGGAGCCGCCGGCAGAACCAGAGGCGAGTTGTTGCAGTGTGCTGAGCAGCGCCAACCTGACCTGCTTCTGCGAATTTGGGCGTACTCATCCGATGCTTCTGAGATTAATGGGCATCGATCCCGACCTGGCCAGGGCCCTCCCTGCCAAGTGCCAGTTGAATTCTCCTACTGATTGTTAGGAGGGCCGTCTCACACAGTGGACTATAAATAATTTCCTTCTGTTTGCATCCCCAGCCTAGATCTGTCTTGCTTTCTATCTGTAGCAATACATGCACTGGTTCTCTTAGACTTGAACCCAACATCTTTACTTGTGTTTTTGGTGGATTCTACTGTCTGTTTCGGATTCTGATTTGAGTTTCTCGAGTACGAGCACAGTGACATTTCAGATCATTGTACCTAAGAATTTACAAGTTGCCCATTTTATAATTGTATTGGTTGCCTTTTTTATAATTGTATTGAGTGCCTTTTCTGGTCTCTTTCTTTGCCTGGCAACCGATGGAATTGAGAATGAAAGCAGCCTAATAAAAATTGTAACATGCATTCTTTAACATTGTTTTAGTTGTACAAAGTTTTTTATTTTTATTTTTTCCTTTATATCTCATCAGACATAAAATCGGCTATGGCGATTAGACTATTCTAAAGCGTGGGCCTCCCAATTAATATTTATATAATCTAATAATCAAAAAATTGCTTGTTGAAAAATATTTACACCATGAAATTAGTAGTGTTGGCGGTTTAGTTTAAATCTAACTAAACTATCAAAAGGAAATCAAGTCTTGCAGTCAAAATTTAAACCGACTGAGAGACAAACTATAACTATCAAAAGGAAATCAAGTCTTGCAGTCAAATTTAAACCGACTAAGAGACAAATTATAGTTTATGTTGACCCTACACCTCCAACTTATGTAGGATCCTAATAAGCCGCACCTTGATAGCTATTAAGTTAGTATTAACCTATGTAGGATCCTCGTTCTTCATAACTTCATTCCAAAACTTCCTTCCAAAATTCTATAACCAAAGCATCGACGCAATTAGAGTAAAGTCAGTTTGATAAATTAAATTAGTTGCCTCTGAAACTTAGTAAACGATTTTAAAAGAACTTTCTTCCATTTTAACTTTCTATAAATATAGAAGGACAGTTTCTCTTAACACTAGGCCAGTTTCTCTTAACACCATGACATGACCATAACAAGTGTTTAATAGTTTTTAGTTTACTACAAAGAGCACAAAATTGATTGGAGGAATACTGATTTGGCCAATAAGGCGAATAACCCTCTAGGCCAAAAGTAATTTTGGTATAGAGGCACTTAGCTTTTACGTGTGTGCTTAAAGCTTTCCATGAAGAGTAAAAAAACATAGCCTTTAATTTGTCACTTAACCTAGATGCAACTAAAACGAGAGGCATAAGAGACCTATAGAGAATTTTAAATCTTGGTTCATTGATCTTCCTACCACTAATTCAATTTTATTAGAAGGGAGAGGTGTGGAAAGTTTAACATCTAGTTCTTCATTAATTACTTTTAATTAATACAAAAACATTTATGAAATTAGTGGAAAGATTGTATAGTCTTTTAAAGATAGATCATGACTTTAATTTGTGTTCATGGATATTCCATAAATATATGAAATATTAAATATATTTTTTAAAGAGTAGCTTGCTTTTGAAAACAAGATTCAAAGCTAAAGGTTTCTCATTTCTTAATATCAATATGTTCCACCATACATAAGTAGTTGTAAAACTCAACCCTTTGGTTAAGGAAGGAGCCATATCAACTTAATAGGATTATAGCAGGCTACCACATCTTCTAAAGATACTATATAGGGAGGAATCCCAAAATTATGAAAAAATTGAGCATTTTGGACTTTATCAACTATATTTAGAACATCCTAAGCATCATCATGATAAGTAGATTGAGCATGAAATCTAACTTACTATTTCCATAGTTTATTACCACTCAAAAACATAGCAAAGGGGTCAATACAATAAGACTATGACATAACATATGCCTTCCTAGTGTATTAAATATTACCCTAAAATTTATTTTCAACTCTCATTTCTATATTATTCATTCCCAATCCTAATATTTTTTTTTTAAATTAACACCCTCTATTATAGGTACCTTTATTTTCTTGACATTTTTAAACATATTTTTATTTCCATGTTTTTTATAACAAGGCTAGTTTTATTTTCAATAGTGGATGAGTTCTAATCAATACTCTATCAAAGTTAATCCAAATATAATTAATTATAAACACGGTACATAAGAAATTCATTTTTAATATCAATCAATACTACAAGCATTATTTATAATAAAAATCCTAGTTGCATATGACAATTCTTGCAAATCAAACCATGATGATGATCTCAATTATAAAGGGTAACTCTATACATTATGTAAAAACTAATAATATTTCTAAATGTAAAACCAAAAGCATAAATAAGCAACAAGTACATTACTTACATTGAGGATACCAACAAAAAGCAATAACAAGTTTTCACTGCCCAAACATCCCTACAACATCACAAGTTGATGTTTTGTAGACATCAACAATATTCATTGTTAGCCAATTATTATTTATGAGGGAATCCAAAATCCGTTGTAGATCTATGTCATTTCCACTTTTGTATATTTTTTTGGAAAAAAAATAAAACTAAAGAGTAACCTTGTGAGCATTAATCTATTACATATGTTTAGTTGTTAATACAAAATAATTATTTGATAGCTTCTTGCATCCCTCAAAGTCATATATGAGAGAGAAAAACCCTATGTGAGCAAAGTAGACATGGAGGATAAAAAATTAGGGGAATTTTTTTTCCCTTATTTTTATACAAGCTATCCACCACCCCTTCATGAACACCCATGAGTACACAACACCTTAATTTATTTTTAATGTGCCTAATAATTAATGATATACCACTTCCAAAAACATTCATTTAAATTACCCCCAATATGAACTCACTTCCTATGGTATTGGACATAAAGTTGACCCTCCATGAAGATTAGCCCCTTATTTAACCATAGGATTAACCCCATGAAACTAATTATCTTGATCAATCCTTGTCTTCTTTTATCTTAGGTTAGGTGCACTATTATCAAGGGATATTAGCTCTTGTTTGAGAACCATGCTATTTCTGACAAAAGAAATTGGGTACAACTCTAATGAACCAACATAATGATATTTGATGAGAAGCCATCAAGAATTATAATAAAATAAGTTATGTAGCAAAAATATTTTTAATAACTCTATATTACCAACAAGGCATACATGTTTAGTCACACAATTATCTATTTGATGTTGGAACCTGGCCATAAACCACTACCATATATTAGTAGAGAGACTCTAGATCCAAAAGGAGTACTTAATTATCTAATAACTTTATTGTTCATAATCAATTCTTATTCCTATGAAATCTAGTTAAGAAAAGTACTATCTTGAGTTAGAATGAACTCAAATTTACTTGGTAAAGGTCTAAGCTATAAAAACTAAAAAAATGCCTCTAATAAGTCCAATGCATTTTTTAATTCAACTCTATCATGCCCAAGGAAAATAGTAAAGTCATTTACAAAATGTGAGTTAGCAATTATGTTGTTACTAGGTGGTGAGATTTCCTCGATAAGATTCACTTGGACTACCCTGTTAAATAGATAACCTAAAGTATTAGTAGTGATGATGTATGAAAATGATATGGGTGAACCCTTTCCTTTTAGAACATTGTATTTTACTGAGTTTTGACAAAGATCCATTCATAGTGATTTTAGCTCACATAGTTGCAAAAGGGATTATAATTTTATGACAAAATTTTAGATGAAATCTAGTCCACTAAAGCATTTGGAGCATGAAAGTCCAAAGAATCATGTTAGAGGTATTTTCAAAGTCTAATTTAACAAAAATAACATTCTAACTTTACTCATATTCCTAATCCAAAGTTTCTCATTCCAAGGTCAAATTATCTAAAATAAATCTCCCTTTAAGAAATCTGATTTATTTTAGGTAAATAATCTATTGATAAATATGGCTAATTCTATAAGTTAAATATTTTACAATTATTGTATAGGTAATGTTCAAAAGGGTGATAAAAATCTACTTAGGGGCCCTATCCCTATTTGCACCTTGAGGAATAAACCTAATCAACCCTTGATCAAAGGGATCAAAGAAGGAAGGTAACATCAAGATTTTAATATTGAATTGTAATAAATGACCCAAATAATGTGATGGCCTACCCAAGTTGTAGGGAAGGTAGATTTAAATTCAATCCACTAGAAACCCTAGCCTTAGGCAAAACCTTAGCAAATATTAGAAGAAAACTATAAATGTGATTAATAAAAGATAAAGAAAATATACTAGGAATAGGAATATGCATTGGCCCAACGATTGAACTTAACCCATGCAAGAAGGATCATAATATTTCAGATATCGAGGTATATTGTATAGGGTCCCACCCTCATGTTGCTACTAGAATTCCAACTAGAATAACTCTCAATTGTACTTCATGGGAAGTTGACACACTTTCTTGGTTGGGAATATACAAAAATATGGAAGTTGCCAAATGTTGGACATCCAAACTAGATGGAGTAAGTAAATAAAAGGACTGTAATGGTGCTATAATGGTGATAGTAGGTGCAAAAAACACTAGGAAGGTACCTTACGAAACATACTTCTACACACCTATACCATTGGTAAAAGTTTCTAGCGCCTAAGGTGAGCACATATCATTAGATAGGTCCACTGGATCCTCTATAAAGTTCATATTTTCTAGATGATATGGAACTTAAGGGGTACAACATTCAATTATGGGTTAACTCCACTTGCAAGTTCAAATGCTCTTCTTAGCTCGACTAAAATACCACCATATTACCGCTAAAGACTAAAAATGTGATCAAAACACTATAATATTATACCAATTTAATATATGAGATGAGACAAAATCCTTATAACACCTCAATCTCATCTTATATATTTTTAGTTTAATTATTATTTGAGGAATAGGGATCAAGGGCATGAAGGATACATGCAGAATAGAATTGGGAGGGAATATAAAAAGAAGAGAGCCTTAGTAACACTAAGAGGTGGATTTTCTTATTTTTAAATCAAGTATTTAACTTTGAAAAACAAAATGCCATATATTTTTAACCAACACACATTTTAATTATATTTAGTGGAGCAGATCACTATCATTTCTTTTGAGTGTAATATTAGTCTTCATGACTATGAATTTTGAACAAAGCATAACTAGTTGCACACTTACAATACAAATCAATAGGCTATAAGTTTTTTGAAATATATTAAATAGAAATTTAGGATTTTAGCATAGTTAAGTGTTTCATTCCATAAAAAATAATACATGTGTAAGAAGAACATTGAAAAAAACTACTATATATTTTTTAGACATCAATCAACATTTTTGACATTTCAAAAGTGATCTCATGCACTCCCATGATTGAAAAAATATAAAGTACAACATTCATCTAAGTTTGTACTATACCTATAAAACTTAACCTCTATTAGTGACATTGAGAAACTATGCTTCAAAGCTCAAATCCCACTAATAATAGTAGAGCTACAAAATTTGATAAAAAAACCTAATCATGTCCTAGTAACACCTATCATACTTGTAATGCACCTTCACATTGGGAATGTACAACCTAATGCATTTTATCACTCATGACCAACTTAGGGATCATGCACTTGGCACTACCATTTGTAATCACAATCACAATATTTTATTTTCCCTTATGTTTTTAGAAGTGTTCTTGGAGGTTGTATATTTGAGTCCCATGGATTTTAGGTTCTCTTCACAAGTCCCAAGGCAAGGTAAATTGTAATTCATATAGGATTATATTTTGTAGATTTTTTAAGAAAAGAAAATTTTCAATTATTTGTATTATAGACTATTTTTACATTTTAAAACTATATAACCTCTAATTCAATGTAGAATAAAGTGAATAACCCTTCCCAATTTAGTATATTCATATTATTAATTCATGAATTCAAAACAATGAATATCAACAAGTTGAATTCACATTTGAAGGCCCATAAAACTTATTGTAGGTCTCCCTAGTATTTTTCTTCCTTGTGCAAGGATACATTTTCTTCTTCATGTAGCAAAGTCTCAACCTTCATTCTTCATTTTCACTAAATCTAAGCAATCACTTGGTAAAATACCCTATTTTTTTAAATAATCTATACTAGTATTTCTTAATATCTTTCTCATATCTAAGCTATACCTTGAATAAATCATAAATTTATACAACTATACCTCTATATGAATGAACCACTATATTTTTCATAACAATTCTCTTCTTCATATTGTCTAAAATTTAACTTATCAATATTTTATTCCTTAAAAACAATTATTTATTTTTACTTACATAGGTTCACTAGAGATTCCTACATATATAAATAATAAAAAAAATAAGTCAAATATCTAATAGGATGATGATTAACCTTTTAAATACTTATGGATATCCCACAAATGTTATTTTATCAATATTCCTCTAAAGGAAACATTAAATCCATGCAAAAATTGGGACCATGGGATGATAATTTTTCTACTCATTTACTATTAATTATACATCTTAATTATAAGAGTTAATCAATCCCATTCCTCCTTTATTTTGGGGTTGAATACATGGACCATGAAATGGAAGTCATAAGAGGTGATCAATCCAACTTAATTAAAATAAAATTTCTTATAGTATTGGTAAGTTGTAAGTAACTAGACTTTAAGTAAAATAACTATGTATATTTAGGTGATAAGGAAAATCAAAAATATATATATTCATCTACTTATCAAGTTTCTCTTCTAGAATTTTATCATAAAACCTTAATTACAAGTCTACACCCAAAAAAGAATACATGAATAATATATAAGTTTTTTTATACATAATTTTCTTAAAATCAAATGATATTCATGAAGGGTGAGCGCCACTTTAGTATTATGTAAAGATACTTTGGATCTGGAAGCCTGGAAAAAGTATAATGTACTCAATGATTGTAATCCTTATAAAGTTTATGAGGAAAATAGATAATACTTCAATACAAGATATCATTTTCATATGCCCTCAAAGAAAAAACTTCAGCTATATTAGTTGCTAATTATTATTTTTAATGTGATATGTATCTAGGAAGGACTTTTACATAATGTATCAAAAAACTAAAGAGATTAAGAACCTTGGGCCATATTATCAATCACATGTGGTCACCCTAATAAGACTATGACATAACACATATATTTGTAAGATACTAAAAAATACTTCCATATTTATTTCTATCTCTCATTCCTATACCTCTTCCTAATACATTTTACTCTTCCTAATACATTTTTTAAATCAATACATCCCCTATTTTCACAATGTATCATAGCTACCTTTTTTCATGTTTTTTAATACTTTTTTAATATATATGTTTGATAATGGTAGTTTTATTTTCAATGGCTTCATTAACCACAACATCTATGAATGAAATAGATATACGATTATTTTTGTTTCAATACGAATTGGAAATAGCATTGAAACTATAATTTAATCTCTTTTGTTTTATATTTTAGTCTTCCATTATACTAAAATGGACAAAAAAGATCATAACAATAATACCTCTTGTCAATAAAGCTATAAAATTACTATAGTGGTAAGGGCTTTGACCTCTCTTTAAGAGGTCCAAGGTTCAAACCCTACTCATCATGAGGGAAGTGGAACCCCTCATAAAAAAACCATGTAAACTCATTTAATATTTTTATTAGGGGACTAAGACCTATCATAAAAACCTATGTAAACTTATTGAAAAAATGGTTAAATTTTAAACTCGCGAGATACTGGTAAGTCCTTAGGTTTTCATATAGAAGACCCAAGTTTAAACCCCAATACGAGTGGGTTAGGACCCCTCATTAAAACTAGAATGGTAAGGGCATTGACCTCTTTTTGAGATGTCTAAGTTTAAAACCCCATACAATATGAGGGAAAAAAGACCTCTCACAAATGCCTCTCTTTAATAGGTCCAAGGTTCAAACTCCACTCAGTATGAGGGGACCGGAACCCCTCATAAAAACCTGCGTAAACTTAATGATTTTTTTTTAAGCTGCAAGCTTAATGGAATGGTAAGGGATTTGGCCTCTCTTTGAGAGGTCTAAGGTTCAAACCTCATCATTATGAGGAGATAAGGATCCCTCATAAAAACTTACTTAAACTCATTAAAAAAATAATACCTCTTATCAAAAACAAAAATTATAATTTTCTTATTAATTAATTTAAACAAATTTATAATTAAATTCAAAGAATCTCCATACTTTACAATACAACCAAATAATTTACTATATTTAAAAATACAATTAAAAAGAAAAATAATTTTTTTAATGAATGGAACTATGAAGAAAATCAAAGAATCTCCATAGTTTACAATACAACCAAATAATTTACTATATTTAAAAATACAATTAAAAAGGAAATATATATATATATATATATATATATATATATATATATATATATATATATATATATATATTATGAATGAAACTATGAAGAAAATCAAAATCTACCATTTATCTTCCAATGTAACGAAGAAAGGAACTCTAACCATGAAGAAAGCTAATAACTTTTGATTATTATGATTCCCAAACTTTGTTTTTATTGTTAAAAGAAACTCCCTTCATGTGCAGGCAATACTGGCAGTGGAGGATGATGTGCACAAATACGACAAAGAGGACATAAGAGCAGCACATGGTAAAGTTAATAATAAAGACACAACCTATGCATAACATATTGGCCACCACCTTTTTAATATCATACCTTTAATTAAAATTTTTAAAAATAAAAAAATAATAAAACATACCTTTAAACTTTAGTGGTTGGAAAAGATAAAGTGAAGGAATTGAATTGTTTAAGTACTCAAATAAAAACAATTTATTTACAAACACTCATCAATTATTAACCAACCTATTCTTTCTAATTTAATATCATATTTCATTCCCCAACTTAAAATCTAGTAACCATGGCGAAACTTTCATCCTTCGTTCTGGGTAATGACCCGACATTTTGCAGACGTGCATTCTAATTCAAAAATATGAAGCAAAGACCACGGGACTCGGCCGAGTGGCGATTGAAGTGTTTACTGTTTCGAATCCTATGAATATAACATAAAACATAATATCAACTAAAATCCGATTTAGTTTGGATAGAAAGTCCCCATATTGCACACCCGATGTGTCCCGAGACATTGTAAATATGTAGCTTTTAATCTGATTTTTGCCATAGACAGACCTGTGTAGGGCCATATCCCAGCAATGCTCATCGAGATTGGAAGAAGCAGTCACGCCTTCAGTTTCGATCGATGTAATTCTCTTGCAGTGCAACTCCGAAGAATGATGTGACAGTCTTCACAATAATATCAAGAAGCCCCACCACATGGAAACCATGATTACACGACCAAAGAATATAATGTTACGTTCTATATATTCTGCATCTCGTGACTTGGTTATAATGGAGAAGTACAATCTCATGATGAACTTTTGTTTGCAGGTCCAATTGCTTTGGATATAGACGTTCATAGCAAGACTTTTTATAATAAAATCCCAGATAAGGTTCACGGACCATGATATTTTTTAAGCCAAAATTTTCTTATTTAAAGAGGTGAAAGCCGGTCTTTTCTTCATACGAGCTCTGAGATCAGTACTGTGTTTTTGTGCAGTGACAGAAGTTGTTGGGAGAAGATGAAATACGTGCAAGTGGGTCTGTTGTTAATGGCTGCCACCTTGCTGGTGGGAAGTGCAATGATTTCAAGGGCAGATGCACAACTTTGTGGGATTGGCGTCAATAAGCTTATGACATGCAAACCCGCTGTGACAAATCCCCCTGCGGCGCCCACCGCGGAGTGCTGTGGTATGTTGAAGAATGCAAATCTTCAATGCCTGTGTTCCTACAAAGATCAGATGAAGACCTTTAATTTAGACCCCAAGCTAGTCATGGAGTTGCCTCAGAAATGTCAAGTGTCCAACGTCCCTTCTGCATGCAAATAAGGTGAGAGCCAGTTTTTTACGATCACCATAAATCATGATTTTTTTTGGGATTGTTAGTACGTACGTAGATGACTGAATCCTGAATCTTTTTACTGTCGTCGTTTCTGAGTTGTTTCTTCTTCTTTATTTATTTATTCATGGATTCAGGTTAAGGATGAGGCCATGTATGGTTAGGTATCAGCTGCTTTTGGGATCTTCAGTAGGAGAATGTGTTACGGATGTGTGTTAGCTTGAATTAGATGGTCTATTGTTGGTGGTACACCAACATTTGATTGACTTATTTGCAGGAGCGTCTTAAGTTCATCTATCTTTTGTTATTGTTGTCTAAATTCAATAAACCATTGTTGAACGATCGTTTTAGTGTGATGCATTTTGGTTCTATATCGTTCTTCTTAAATGGATAAATTGAACTTTATCAATACTTAAAAATAAGTTTTTATAAGATTATAAATATTATTTAATTAATATATAATTATTTTTAATTATATTTGTTGTTCATATGAAATATTTTGTCTCTCATTCAGAGACTTCAACTCAAAACCACGCAACAAACCAGTAGGTTGCCTGGTAGTATGTTTTATTTAGAAAAGGAAACAACCCAAGCATAGTATATAATATTACCTTAAATTGAGGTTACTGCCTTCAAATTTTTTAATAGAGTATAAAATCAACCCATAAAAATAAATATTAAAAAATTATAAAAAATACCTTTTTAAAATTTACACGGTCCTAAAAGACAAACATAATAAAAAACATCCTTAACCACCACATATTCCAATATTTTCTTATTATTTAAATTTTTTTAATCATTACACAATATATTGTGTCAATTTTCCTACTTACGAACTTGACATTTACACAAGATGTTCTCCTTTGTTACCAACCCCATCATGCTTTTTTCAATCAGTGATGGTTGACTTATTAGACATATCTCTTATAGTAAGAACATCTCATCCATCCATACATTATAAGAACATCTCATCCATACATTGCTCTACTTTATCTACCCTTTCTAATTCATGTGATGGTTGATTAGATACATTTGAGAGATGGTTAAAAGTTCAGTTCTTATTGTATAAGAGGAAATGCTAGTTTTTAGGATTAATAACAATAGTACTTGACATTGATGATTATAAGAATGTGATTGTGTATGAGGTTGAAGGAGTTGATTACTAGTACATACGTGTATTTTTCAATTATACATTGGATAAGGATGACTTAGTGCATAGGTGTTGACCTATGAGGACATGGAACTGTACACAAATAATTTTTTTTGTATGAATGAGTATATGTAGAAAATCAAAATTTAGATTTATAACGAAGAAAGGAACTCTTAATATGAAGAAAGGTAATAACTTTTGATTATTATGATTCCCAAACATTTTTTTATTGTTAAAAGAAACTCCCTCCATTTGTAGGCAATACTGGCAGTGGAGGATGATGTCCACAAGCAGGACATACGAGCAGCACATGGTAAAGTTAGATAATAAAGACACAACCTATGCATAACATATTGGCCACCACCTTTTTAATAACACTATTTTTATAAGAAACAAAGTTAATGAATTAGATTGTTTAAAAAATAAAATGAAAAAAATTATTTATAAACACTCAATCATTATTAATCAAATTATCTTTTCAAATTTAATATCATACTATTTCATTCCCAACCATCGCGAAACTAAAAACTGATTTTTTTTTTTCATCCTTCGTTCCGGGTAATGACAGGACATTTTACAGACGTGCATTCTAATTCGAAAATATGAAGTAAAGACCACGGGACTCGGCCGAGGACATTTTACAGACGTGCATTCTAATTCGAAAATATGAAGTAAAGACCACGGGACTCGGCCGAGTGGCGATTGAAGTGTTTACTGTTTCGAATCCTATGAATATAACATAAAATATAATACCAACTAAAATTAAATTTAGGTTGGATAGAAAGTCCCCATGTTACACACCCGAAGTGTCCCAAGACAATGTAAATATATAGCTTTTAATCTGAATTTTGCCATAGACAGACCTGTGTAGGGCCATATCCCAGCAATGCTCATCGAGATTGCAAGTATCAGTCACGCCTTCTGTTTCGATCGACGTAATTCTCTTGTAGTGCAACTCCGAAGAATGATGCGACAGTCTTCACGACAATATCAAAGAACCCCACTACATATATATATTTTTTTTAGCGAAAAACCCCATGTGGGGTCGCCTTGGTCTGAGAGACCACGAAAAGGGGTTCTATACAGTTAAAGTCAGTCGGAAGTCGCACCCAGCCCTGCCCGCACCAACATTATCAATTGGATTTTGGGTATCCAATTCAGCTTTTTGGTAGGGTGGAGATTTGAACCTGGGACCTCCCTTGGAGGATTGCCCTCTCCTCTCCAACTCACCCACAACACCTGGGTGGAAACCCTACTACATGGAAACATTGAACAGAAAAAGAAAAAAGCAAACCATAATTACACGACCAGTGAATATAATGATACGTGGTTATAATGGAGAAGCACAATCCCACCTGTGATCAACTTTTGTTTGCCGGTCCAAATGCGCTGGATATAGATGTACATAGCAAGACTTTTTATAATAAATCCCAGATAAGGTTGACGGACCGAAGAATGATGTGACAGTCTTCACGACAATATCAAGAAACCCCACTACATTTTTTTTATAGCGAAAAACTTCATGTGGGCCCCTTCGGTCTGAGAGACCACGAACAGGGGTTCTATACCGTCAAAGTTATCCGGGAGTGACACCCAGCCCTGCCCGCACCAACATTATCAATTGGATTTTGGATACTCAATTCAGCTTTTTGGTAGGGTGGAGATTTGAACCTGGGACCTCCCTTGAAGGATTGCCCTCTCCTCTCCAACTCACCTACAACACCTGAATGGAAACCCGAAAAAAGAAAAAGCAAACCATAATTACACGACCAATGAATATAATGATACGTGGTTATAATGGAGAAGCACAATCCCACCTGTAATCAACTTTTGTTTGCCGGTCCAAATGCGCTGGATATAGATGTACATAGCAAGACTTTTTATAATAAATCCCAGATAAGGTTGACGGACCATGATATTTTTTAAGCCAAAATTTTCTTATTTAAAGAGGTGAAAGCCGGTTTTTTTTTCATACGAGCTCTGAGATCTGAGATCAGTACTGTGTTTTTGAGCAGTGGACAGAACTTGTTGGGAGAAGATGAAGTACGTGCAAGTGGGTCTGTTGTTAATGGCTGCCACCTTGCTGGTGGGAAGTGCAATGATTTCAAGGGCAGATGCACAGCTTTGTGGGATTGGCGTCGACAAGCTCATGACATGCAAATCTGCTGTGACAAATCCCCCTGCGGCGCCCACCACGGAGTGCTGTGGTATGTTGAAGAATGCAAATCTTCAATGCCTGTGTTCCTGGTTTAATTTTGACCCCAAGCTAGTCATGGCGTTGCCTCAGAAATGTCAAGTGTCCAATGTCCCTTCTGCATGCAAATAAGGTGAGATCCAGTTTTTTAAGATCACCATAAATCATGATATTTTTTTGGGATTATTAGTACGTACGTAGACGACTGAATCCTGAATCTTTTTACTATCGTCGTTTCTGAGTTCTTTCTACTTCTTTAGTTAGTTGTTCATGGATGCAGGTCAAGGATGAGGCCATGGATGGTTAGGTATCAGCTGCTTTTGGGACCTCCAGTAGGAGAATGTGTTATGATGTGTGTTAGCTTTAATAAGTTGGATATGGTGTTAGATGGTCTATTGTTGGTGGTACTACCACAAAAACCAGCATTTGATTGCCTTATTTGCAGGAACGTCTTAAGTTCATATATCTTTTGTTATTGCTGTGTTAATTCAATAAACAATAGTTGAACAATCATTTTAGTGTGATGCATTTTGGTTCTATATGGTTCTTAATGGATAAATTTATATGAACATTATATAATTATTTTTAATTATATTTATTGTTTGTATGTATGGTTTTAATTTTTCATCTAAAGATTAAAATTTAAAATTAGTAAAATGACTAACAAAAACAACTTAATATATAATCTTACCTTCAACAAAATTAAAACCTTATACTTTTATTTAAAATTTCAACACTTTTTTATTAAAATATTTAATATAAATATTATTATATAAAAATATTTAAAAAAACGAGGCCACTTCCTTCAAATTTTGTAATATCTTGTAAAAATGAAGTACAAATCTAATGAGCATGTTATTGATGCTTTGTAATAGCTGTAAATATGAAGTACATATCTAATGAGCATGTTTTTTTTTTATGCTCATGTAAGCTTGAGACGAGTTATCACTTCTTTAGCTTTGGTAAGCGATATATATTGTTCTTTAATTTAATCATACAATCATACATTTTCATAGATCTTTAATTTAATCATACAATCATACATTTTCATAGAAATTGGCCGTCATATGGAATGACATGGTCGACTACTACGTTGTATTCCATTCAAAGAGTGTGCCTGTTCACATCGAAAGCATCACGTTTATCCTTTATGTCAAAGCTAGACAAAATAATTTTCTTCCAAACTCTCTAGTTAATTATTAGCGCGCATAAAAAAACACTCTTTACACGGCATGATGTGACATTGTATAGGGTGCATTACCTATATGATATTGATTAGCCTTAATATTTAATACATACATATAACTTTACGAAGATGTTTTTGCAAAAACTGTATAATTTTTTTTTTGTTGCTACATATAATTTATATTTCATTTTATTATTGTTTAACTTAACATAAAATAAACCACACATAAAATTACATATATATTGTGAGTTATGATAGTTCATATTATTTAATAAGCAGTATTGTATAGATACATATCTTTTGTTTTCAAATAAAGATTACATACGCAAGAAAAAGTATAAAAGAGTGTTATTGAAAAAATTACACAAGTTTTTAATTTTTTTTTAGTTTTTAAGTTGTGTAGTTAGAACTTTAATAATGGTATGGGATGATTTATTAGTATTCTATCAAATATAAAAAATTTGCATGTAGTTGAGACTAGAAAAAACAATATCAATATAGAGAGCTAAAAAAATGTGTATTTTTTTAAATGGGGTTTCAAATGCTTCCACATATAAAAGTTATGGTCCTAAAGTCACAAAAAATACCTCTAAAACCTATGAACAAATAAAAATATTTTTAGTACCTACAACAAATATGAGGTCATCACATGTCATTGCATGAGTGACTAAGAGGATGCATATTGTGTACTAACTATATAGCATACCAATAAATCAGATGGTGCCTTTTATCATAATATGATTTGCAACCTTTTCTATAAACTAGGTTGTGCCACTTGTTGCTATATGATTTATTCCAAAATTCTTGCATCACCAAGTTTGCTATTGGTTGTGTGAACTACTTATCAATTTTGATTAGATAACAAAATATGACTAGCCAATCCTATTTTTATAAACACCAAGTGAAGCATACTAAAAGGGTGCATATTGTGTGCTAACTATATAGCATATCAATAAATCAGATGGTGCCATTTATCATAATATGATTTGCAACCTTTTCTATAAACTAGGTTGTGCCACTTGTTGCTATATGATTTATTCCAAAATTCATGCATCACCAAGTTTGCTATTGGTTGTGTGAACTACTTATCAATTTTGATTGGATAACAAAATATGACTAGCCAATTCTATTTTTATTAACACCAAGTGGAGCATATACTACCATATCAATCACTATATAGATAGGTATGTTAGGCCAACCAAAATGTACCATGTATTGCCTTGAAGTGCATGCCACTCCAACATTATCAAAAACTACCATGTGTCGACCTATATCACCATCCTAGACTACCATCTCAACTATCATATGTTACCTCAATATTTGTGTATCACTTTCCAAATCATTTGTATCAACTACCATGTTAGTTATATGGACTACCATGTGTTACCTCAGGATGCATGTGCCTACCAACTCCATTGTATGGAACATCATATATTTCCTTGGAAATCATGCCACCTTAATTGTATAGATTAACATGTGGTATCCATATGCTCCTATCATGTCATCACTTTGGGAGTAAAAAGGTTCTACATCATCAATTAAAATTCTCAAGGGTACCACATCATCACTACTAACATCATCTTGTGCAAGTATGAGATATATTAATGTCATTGTCAAAATAAGGGGAAGAGGTTCAAAGTTAGGACCTTCCTCAGTCAAAACCTTAACACTAAAGGTGATAGCTACCCTCCCAAGTGCTTAGCTTGGGAGGTAAAGCAGAATAAAGATACTTATTATGTTGAATTTACCCAAATGCCCCCTTCTTGTGTGTGTGACTCATTCACATCACCATGACACAAGTGCACCCAATTTTCCTTTTATTGCTTAGCCAAGGAATATTCCTCATTTCAAATTAAAAAAATTAAATTATGGAAGAAAATAGGTAAAATTTTCAAATGCAAATTAGGAGTACCTAGAGGCAAAATGGTAAAAAGTGCTAAATTATGACCCCCCTAAAATTTTACAAAGAATCCAAAAAGTTGATAGTTTATCCATATCTACTCCAGTTTGCCTTACATAACCATTTTATTGAACATAACTAACCAGATCCTCCTCTTATGCGTATGCAACAAAAAAGTTATTGAACCATATTTGCAAATTTGTCAAGTGTCTTAGAGGTCTCTACTAAGCACAAAATCTTACCCATGACTTCTATGGCATTAGGGGTTTGTCTAAAAAAATTTAGTCCCTTATTTTCATCTTTTACAATGGCTAAGAATTTTTTCCTCTCATCAGTGTTGCTATTAGCCATAAAAAACTAGAAGAGAAAAGGATATGATTTTTTATTTTTTTTTAAATCTATAAAATATAAAAGTGGTTTTTCAAAAACAAATAAAAAAAAAAGATGGTTTTCAAAAAACTCAATCCTAAATCTGGGTCATCCATATAGTCTAAAATATTAAAAAAACAATATTGTGTGTGAACGAGAGGAAAAAATGAACTTGTTGATGAATATTTCTCCTAGAGCAATCTACTGATACTAGTGAGATCATTGCAATCTAAGTCCACTAGGTTTTTATTTTAAAAACCCTTCTTCAAATTATGTTGTCTCCTTCAAAAAAATCTTATCCATAAGCCCCTATCAAAAACATCCTCAAGAGAAGCTAAAAAAGTAATCTACTGCTAACAGAAGCAAATGAATAATGAAGATTCACAACCTAGCTCTAAGACCATTTTAGATTTCATAGTAGTTTTTAGAAACAAATGGAATCAAACATTACCCATATTTTGGTCAAAAAAATATATAAAATATATGAAAAATATAGTATATAATGGGGTGTCCATAGACATCAAATTATCTTCACTTGAGAATCAAAATTATACTCAAACCAATAAAGAAATGAGCAATGACAAAGGGTATTTATATCTAACTATATATGACCTTTAAGTCAAGGTTATGAGATCAACCCTTAAAAATACATATAAATTTAAAAAAAAAAATACCTTTTTAAAGTTTACATGGACCAAAAAGGTAAATATAATAAAAAGTAACTTATGACCTAAAAAAAACTTAACCACCACATATTCCAATATTTTTGGACCTTGTTTTTAGTCATTACAAAGAAGGTTAATATCATACTGTTTCATTCCATCAACTTAAAAATCTTGTAACCATGGCGAAACTAGAACAGAAAAAACATTTTTCTTCCTTCATTCCGGCTAATGACCGGACATTTTACAGAGATGCATTCTAATTCGAAAATATAAAGACCACGGGACTCGGCCGAGTGGCCATTGAAATGATTATGAATATAACATAAAATATAATATCAACTAAAATCAAATTTAGTTTGAATAGAAAGTCCCCATCTTGCACACCCGATGTGTACCGAGACAATGTAAATATATAGCTTTTAATCTGAATTTTGCCATAGACAGACCTGTGTAGGGCCATATCCCAGCAATGTTCATAGAGATTGGAAGAATCGGTCACGCCTTAAGTTTCGATCGATGTAATTCTCTTGTAGTGCAACTCCGAAGAATGATGTGACAGTCTTCACAATAATATCAAAAGGCCCCACTACATGGAAACCACCACAATAGTCAAAATCAACGGGCCTTGAAAAGAAAAAGAAAAAAGAAAACCATGATTGCACGACCAATGAGTATCATGCTACGTTCTATATATTTTGCATCTCGTGACTTGGTTATAATGGAGAAGTACAATCCCACCCGTGACCAACTTTTGTTTGCCGGTCCAATAGCGCTGGATATAGACGTACATAGCAAGACTTTTTATAATAAAATCACAGACAAGGTTCACGGACCATGATATTTTTTAAGCCAAAATTTTCTTATTTAAAGAGGTGAAAGCTGATCTTTTCTGCATACGAGCTCTGAGATCAGTACTGTGTTTTTGTGCAGTGACAGAAGTTGTTGGGAGAAGATGAAGTACGTGCAAGTGGGTCTGTTGTTAATGGCTGCCACCTTGCTGGTGGGAAGTGCAATGATTTCAAGGGCAGATGCACAGCTTTGTGGGATTGGCGTCAATAAGCTCATGACATGCAAACCCGCTGTGACAAATCCCCCTGCGGCGCCCACCGCGGAGTGCTGTGGTATGTTGAAGAATGCAAATCTTCAATGCCTGTGCTCCTACAAAGATCAGATGAAGACCTTTAAGTTAGACCCCAAGTTAGTCATGGCGTTGCCTCAGAAATGTCAAGTGTCCAACGTCCCTTCTGCATGCAAATAAGGTGGGATTCAGTTTTTTACGATCACCATAAGTCATGATTTTTTTGGGGATTGTTAGTACGTACGTAGATGACTGAACCCTGAATCTTTTTACTGTCGTCGTTTCTGAGTTGTTTTTCTTCTTTATTTAATTATTCATGGATGCAGGTCAAGGATGAGGCCATGCATGGTTGGTATCAGCTGCTTTTGGGATCTTCAGTAGGAGAATGTGTTATGGATGTGTGTTAGCTTTAATTAGTTGGATATGGTGTTATGGATGTGTGTTAGCTTTAATTAGTTGTAATATCTGTAAAAATGAAGTACAAATCTAATGAGCATGTTATTGATGCTTTGTAATAGCTGTAAATATGAAGTACAAATCTAATGAGCATGTTATTGATGCTTTGTAATAGCTGTAAATATGAAGTACATATCTAATGAGCATGTTTTTTTTTATGCTCATGTAAGCTTGAGACGAGTTATCACTTCTTTCTTTAGCTTTGGTAAGCGATATATATCGTTCTTTAATTTAATCATACAATCATACATTTTCATAGATCTTTAATTTAATCATACAATCATACATTTTCATAGAAATTGGCCGTCATATGGAATGACATGGTCGACTACTACGTTGTATTCCATTCAAAGAGTGTGCCTGTTCACATCGAAAGCATCACGTTTATCCCTTATGTCAAAGCTAGACAGAATAATTTTCTTCCAAACTCTCTAGTTAATTATTAGCGCGCAAAAAAAACACTCTTTACACGGCATGATGTGACATTGTATAGGATGCATTACCTATATGATATTGATTAGCCTTAATATTTAAGGCATACATATAACTTTACGAAATGTTTTGCAAAACTGTATAATTTTTTTTGTTGCTACATATAATTTATATTTCATTTTATTATTGTTTAACTTAACATAAAATAAACCACACATAAAATTACATATTAATATATATTGTGAGTTATGATAGTTCATATTATCTAATAAGCATTATTGTATAGATACATATCTTTTGTTTTCAAATAAAGATTACGTGGAAAAAAATTAAACAAGAAAAAGTATAAAAGAGTGTTATTGAAAAAATTACATTATGTTTTTTTATGTAGAACTAACAAGTTTTTAATTTTTTTTTTAGTTTTTAAGTTGTGTAGTTAGAACTTTAATAATGGTATGGGATGATTTATTAGTATTCTATCAAATATAAAAAATTTGTATGCAGTTAAGACTAGAAAAAACAATATCAATATAAAGAGCTAAAAAAATGTGTATTTTTTTAAATGGGGTTTAAAATGCTTCCACATATAAAAGTTATGGTCCTAAAGTCACAAAAAATACCTCTAAAACCTATGAACAAATAAAAATATTTTTAGTACCTACAAAAAATATGAGGTCATCACATGTCATTGCATGAGTGACTAAGAGGGTGCATATTGTGTGCTAACTATATAGCATACCAATAAATCAGATGGTGCCATTTATCATAATATGATTTGCAACATTTTCTATAAACTAGGTTGTGCCACTTGTTGCTATATGATTTACTCCAAAATTCATGCATCACCAAGTTTGCTATTGGTTGTGTGAACTACTTATCAATTTTGATTAGATAACAAAATATGACTAGCCAATCCCTTTTTTATAAACACCAAGTGGAGCATGCTAAGAGGGTGCATATTGTGTGCTAACTATATAGCATACCAATAAATCACATGGCGCCATTTATCATAATATGATTTGCAACCTTTTCTATAAACTAGGTTGTGCCACTTGTTGCTATATGATTTATTCCAAAATTCATGCATCACCAAGTTTGCTATTGGTTGTGTGAACTACTTATCAATTTTGATTAGATAACAAAATATGACTAGCCAATTCTATTTTTATAAACACCAAATGGAGCATATACTGCCATATCAATCACTATATAGATAGGTATGTTAGGCCAACCCAAATTTACCATGTATTGCATTGAAGTGCATGCCACTCCAACATTATCAAAAACTACCATGTGTCGACCTATATCACCATCCTAGACTACCATCTCAACTATCATATGTTACCTCAATATTTGTGCATCACTTTCCAAATCATTTGTATCAACTACCATGTTAGTTATATGGACTACCATGTGTTACCTCAGGATGCATGTGCCTACCAAATCCATTGTATGTACCATCATATCTTTCCTTGGAAATCATGCCACCTTAATTGTATAGATTGACATGTGGTATCCATATGCTCCTATCATGTCATCACTTTGGGAGTAAAAATGTTCTACATCATCAATTAAAATTCTCAAGGGTACCACATCATCACTACTAACATCATCTTGTGCAAGTATGAGATATATTAATGTCATTGTCAAAATAAGGGGAAGAGGTTCAAAGTTAGGACCTTCCTCAGTCAAAACCTTAACACTAAAGGTGATAGCCACCCTCCCAAGTGCTTAGCTTTGGAGGTAAAGCAGAATAAAGATACTTATTATGTTGAATTTACCCAAATGCCCCCTTCTTGTGTGTGTGACTCATTCACATCACCATGACACAAGTGCACCCAATTTTCCTTTTATTGCTTAGCCAAGGAATATTCCTCATTTCAAATTAAAAAAATTAAATTATGGAAGAAAATAGGTAAAATTTTCAAATGCAAATTAGGAGTACCTAGAGGCAAAATGGTAAAAAGTGCTAAATTATGACCCCCCTAAAATTTTACAAAGAATCCAAAAAGTTGATAGTTTATCCATATCTACTCCAGTTTGCCTTACATAACCATTTTATTGAACATAACTAACCAGATACTCCTCTTATGCATATGCAACAAAAAAGTTATTGAACCATATTTGCAATTTTGTCAAGTGTCTTAGAGGTCTCTACTAAGCACAAAATCTTACCCATGACTTCTATGGCATTAGGGGTTTGTCTAAAAAAATTTAGTCCCTTATTTTCATCTTTTACAATGGCTAAATTTTTTTCCCTCTCATCAGTGTTGCTATTAGCCATCAAAAACTAGAAGAGAAAAGGAAATGATTTTTTATTTTTTTTAAATCTATAAAAGATAAAAGTGGTTTTTCAAAAACAAATAAAAAAAAAAATGTGGTTTTCAAAAAAATCAATCCTAAATCTAGGTCATCCATATAGTCTAAAAAATTAATAAAACAAGATTGTGTGTGAACGAGAGGAAAAAATGAACTTGTTCGTGAATATTTCTCCTAGAGCAATCTACTGATACTAGTGAGATCATTGCAATCTAAGTCCACTAGGTTTTTATTTTAAAAACCCTTCTTCAAATTATGTTGTCTCCTTCAAAAAAATCTTATCCATAAGCCCCTATCAAAAACATCCTCAAGAGAAGATAAAAAAATAATCTACTGCTAAGAGAAGCAAATGAATAATGAAGATTCACAACCTAGCTCTAAGACCATTTTAGATTTCATAGTAGTTTTTAGAAACAAATGGAATCAAACATTACTCATATTTTGGTCAAAAAAAAAAAATATAAAATATATGAAAAATATAGTATATAATGAGGTGTTCATAGACATCAAATTATCTTCACTTGAGAATCAAAATTACACTCAAACCAATAAAGATATGAGCAATGACAAGGGGTATTTATATTTAGGTATATATGACCTTTAAGTTAAGGTTATGAGATCGACCCTTAGAAATACATATTAAAAAATTATAAAAAATATCTTTTTAAGATTTACATGGGCCAAAAAGATAAATATAATAAAAAGTAACCTATGACCTTTAAAAAAAAAAACTTAACCACCACATATTCCAATATTTTTGGACCTTGTTTTTAGTCCTTAGAAAGAAGGTTAATATCATAGTATTTCATTCCATCAACTTAAAAATCTTGTAACCATGGCGAAACTAGAACAGAAAAAACATTTTTCTTCGTTCATTCCGGCTAATGACCGGACATTCCGGCTAATGGCCGGACATTTTACAGAGATGCATTCTAATTCAAAATATAAAGACCACGGGACTCGGCCGAGTGGCCATTGAAATGATTATGAATATAACATAAAATATAATATCAACTAAATCAAATTTAGTTTGGATAGAAAGTCCCCATCTTGCACACCCGATGTGTACCGAGACAATGTAAATATATAGCTTTTAATCTGAATTTTGCCATAGACAGACCTGTGTAGAGCCATATCCCAGCAATGCTCATAGAGATTGGAAGAATCGGTCACGCCTTAAGTTTCGATCGATGTAATTCTCTTGTAGTGCAACTCCGAAGAATGATGTGACAGTCTTCACAATAATATCAAAAAGCCCCACTACATGGAAACCACCACAATAGTTAAAATCAACGGGCCTTGAAAAGAAAAAGAAAAAAGAAAACCATGATTACACGACCAATGAGTATCATGCTACGTTCTATATATTTTGCATCTCGTGACTTGGTTATAATGGAGAAGTACAATCCCACCCGTGGTCAACTTTTGTTTGCCGGTCCAATAGCGCTGGATATAGACGTACATAGCAAGACTTTTTATAATAAAATCCCAGATAAGGTTCACGGACCATGATATTCTTTAAGCCAAAATTTTCTTATTTAAAGAGGTGAAAGCTGGTCTTTTCTGCATACGAGCTCTGAGATCAGTACTGTGTTTTTATGCAGTGACAGAAGTTGTTGGGAGAAGATGAAGTACGTGCAAGTGGGTCTGTTGTTAATGGCTGCCACATTGCTGGTGGGAAGTGCAATGATTTCAAGGGCAGATGCACAGCTTTGTGGGATTGGCGTCAATAAGCTCATGACATGCAAACCCGCTGTGACAAATCCCCCTGCGGCGCCCACCGCGGAGTGCTGTGGTATGTTGAAGAATGCAAATCTTCAATGCCTGTGTTCCTACAAAGATCAGATGAAGACCTTTAATTTAGACCCCAAGCTAGTCATGGCGTTGCCTCAGAAATGTCAAGTGTCCAACGTCCCTTCTGCATGCAAATAAAGTGAGAGCCAGTTTTATACGATCAGCATAAATCATGATTTTTTTTGGGATTGTTAGTACGCACGTAGATGACTGAACCTTGAATCTTTTTACTGTCGTCGTTTCTGAGTTGTTTTTCTTCTTTATTTAATTATTCATGGATGCAGGTCAAGGATGAGGCCATGAATGGTTAGGTATCAGCTGCTTTTGGGATCTTCAGTAGGAGAATGTGTTATGGATGTGTTAGCTTTAATAAGTTGGATATGGTGTTAGATGGTCTATTGTTGGTGGTACTACTACAAAAACCAAACATTTGATTGCCTTATTTGCAGGAGCGTCTTAAGTTCATCTATCTTTTGTTATTGTTGTCTAAATTCAATAAACCATTGTTGAACGATCGTTTTAGTGTGATGCATTTTGGTTCTTTATCGTTCTTCTTAAATGGATAAATTGAACTTTATCAATGCTAAAAAAATAAGGTTGTTTATAAGATTAAGAATATTATGTGGTTAATATATGATTATTTTTAATTATAATTGTTGTTCATATGATATGGTTTTAAGTCTCAGAGAGTTAAACTCAAAACCAGTAAGGTGCCTGGCAGTATGTATTATTTATTTAAAAAGAAGCAACTAGCATATAATCTTACCTTATTGAAACTTATTATTTTTATTTAAAAATTTAAAATTTTTACTATTAAAATATTTAATATATTATTATATAAAAACTTTTTTATTAAAAAAACCGAGGCCACTGCCTTCAAATTTTTTAACAGCCGTAAATATGAAGTACAAATCGAATGAGCATATTTATTGATGCGCATGTAAGCTTGAGACGAGTTATCAGTTCTTTAGCTTTGGTAAGAGATATATATTGTTCTTTAATTTTATCAAACAACCATACATTTTCATAGAAATTGGCCGTCATATGGAATGACCTTTGTACTCAATTCAAAGAGTGTGCCTGTTCAAATCGAAAGCACCACGTTTATCCTTATGTCAAAGCTAGACAAATAATTTTCTTCCAAACTCTCTAGTTAATTAATAGCACGCATAAAAAGACGTTGATGTGACATTGTATAGGATGCCTTACCTATATGATATTGATTAGCCTTAATATTTCATACATAAATATAACTTCACGAAGATGTTTTGCAAAATTATATAATTTTTTTATTTTTATAAATAAAGAATTTAACATCCACAATTTTTTATCATCAATATTATTATGATTATAATTAATATGATTCTTCTTCCCTAAGTTTGGATATCTTGTTTATACAATAATGGTTATTGTTGTCCGCTGTTATTGTTCATTTTAGATTACTTTATGTAGATCCTATTTTCAAATAAATGGTAGATCTTGTTGCAAACCCTCTCTTCTGTGGTTGACGAGTACCT
Source organism: Wollemia nobilis (assembly GCA_028583015.1). Classification (NCBI taxonomy): domain Eukaryota; kingdom Viridiplantae; phylum Streptophyta; class Pinopsida; order Araucariales; family Araucariaceae; genus Wollemia; species Wollemia nobilis. Next base: position 2,748,194 of record JAQPPZ010016901.1, on the reverse strand, counting down.
GTACGCTTGTATGTCCTTGCACGAAGCGGATAAATTCGAAGGGAAGATAAGGGGGAACGTCGAACATTTTTCTCCATTTTATACTTGTCCATGGCTGCCATGGTAAGAGTGATGGCAAGTTGGTGCAAGAAAATAGGTAAATTTGGTCATAGAATAGAGAAATATCGGAATCTCTATTCTTGTCAATTTTGTGGAAGACATAACCATTCACATATGTTTTGTTTACAAAAAGAAAGAAAAAAATGTACATTAAAAATAAATTGTGGATGGATTGATATAAATGCTTGGGATAAATTAAAAGACATGTTGTATGGTTTATTTAGAAGGAAACCAAGTGTGATCAAAAGTTGATCAAATACAGAGAATGAAGATAAATTTGATGAAGAGAAAAATGATGAAGAGAAAGAGCAGCAACAGGAGTATACCCAAAGGAAAAAGAGGGAGTGAAAGAATGCTTTCATGTTCATGCAGTTAAAACTGGTTGTGGATTTTTTAATGTTCTCTTTTTGTTGTGAGACCATGTTCAAAGTCTCATATTCATTCTAAGTGAGTGTGAAAGCACAAGGATACGAAAACAAAAAGGAAAATGCTAAGTGCGATGCTTTTAAAACCAAACTTAATGCTAAAAGCCTATGTATTGAAAAATGCATAAAAGGAAAGGAAATAGACGAATCGACACAAGATAAAAGCAATATAGAATTCGGCCCTCTTTATTGATATGCTTTTTAAAGTGTGTTACAATACGTCTCCTTCCTTTTTAGGGGATAGGAGCGTCAACTATGTTTCTTATCACATCCATGGATAGCAATCCTTCTTCCGCGTGCCCACATGTAAGATGGGCGGACCAAAACGTCGCCTTCACTTGTGTATATGATTGTTGACTCCTTCCTGCTCCTCTGATGTTGAAGACCTGTGTTCAAGGAAATATAAAAGATTAGTAGCACCTGCAGATAGAATAAAACATGTATTTCCCAAGGCCTACTATTAGTGTATGCATGAAAATGTTAAACCGATAATTAAATGACATCCAAACGACCTGGAAATTTGACAGAAGCATGAATATGTTGCCAGAAAACCATTGCAAAAAGAACAGTTAGGAAATTCCTTACATATTTGTATTCGCTCTGGGGCGGGACGAATAAACCTACAACAATTTGTCAAAAAGCACCCTCTTCAATGTCCTATCCAGAAAGCTCCAAATGATCTGCAAAGTTGGGGTTAGCTAATTGGGGGTATTTTGGGATGACCCAGATGGTCAGATTTCTCCAATTTAGCCTGTATCACCCAGAATCTGATGGCGCTATCTGCATGTTAGTAAAGGCGGGAAATGATAAAAGCATAATCAAAACTTGTCAGAATGAAGTGAAATTTAAACTACAACATATTTGAATAACCTAGAATAAAATGCAAAAGAAAAATTAGAGAAATCTACCATAGATTTCTATTCATCCCGGGGTGGGGCGTTTAGAACTGTGACAACTTGGGGAGTGCCCGGGGGCAGGACGCCCACCGTTTGGGACTTTGTTTTGGCACCAATCCACTTGGGATGGGTCCAAAACCTCTTATGGGGTTATGTCAACAAATTTTGTGGAATATTGTGGCCAAATGTTCGGGTTTGGGCTTAGATTTGTGCTTCCAATAACCACCCAATAACCTCCCTTTCGAATGAGAGATTAAGGATGTGAAAGACACAAATCGCAAGTAGGTATGTAAATTGGCAGCACTTCGTTGCTCAAATTATCCCTCTCTCTGTATATTTTGGGTGAGAAAACTCACCAATTTATAGACCTAGGGTCTCTCTGTTTGAATTGCGCATGCGAGGGCGCCACTGGAGTTGCATGTCCTAATTTAGGGAAAATATTATTCCTTGATTTAGAGTCTCCTTGCATGAGGCCTCCAAAAATCAAAGACATGCATGACTGAAGTCTCTCTCCTTGATTTGAAGTCGTTCCTCGCAATTGCATGGCCTGAAGCTGCAGTTAACTGGCAAACTTGTCGAGGTTTGACTTTTTTTGCTAGTCAAACCTTCTATTCACCTCACCCTGGGGCGAATGATCATATTCATCCCTGGGTAGGACGAATTCCAGTTTGTATTCGTCCCAGGGTGGGACGAGCAGGGAGCAAGGTGCCAAAAAGGTGCCAAATTGACCTTTGACCTTCCAAACTACTTTTGGGAGTGGTTAGGACCACTGTTTAACCTCTGGGGGCTGCCCTAGGGGCTGTGTGTGTCAATGCGATCAACGCTTGTTGTCACATAATCGGATTGGTGCTTTTTTGGTGTCTACAGATGCCCCTTTTTGGGATGCATTGTGCAAGGCACAGTGCCGAGCAAAAATAGATAACCAAAGCACTAATGATTAGGGTTTCTCAGTAACCTAACCAACTCTTGATGCCCCAAGTATGGAAAGGGCACACATTCTTGAATCCTTGCTTTTGACGAGCTAAGGAACTTAATTCAAGTGTTAACCTTGTTCGGTGAGGTGTTACTTGAGCTTGGACATTGATCAGTCATGAATAGGCAAAGGGCGCAACCTTTTGTCTGTGGGAACCTTGAGTTCATGATTCACGAATGCCAAGTGTTTGATCAGCTTGTGATTATTGCTTGTTTGCTGCCCCAAGCAGGGGCGTGATTATCTTTGTCAATGATCCTTTGAATGCATGTCATTTCCATGATTGGGTGTGTTTTTGTTGATTGGTGACTAAGTGTGACTACCCCCTCAAGCGACGAATCGATGAGGGAATGACCGACATGAGAAAAGCGATGAGTCACTTGACCCAAGATGACTTAGGTAAGGGTGCCTTCAGTTGTTTACCGTTGAATGCGAAAGCAGTTTCTGAACATTCTGACCTATTTTTGGTGGGTTTGAACCCATTTTGTGACGCATTTTGGAGCTAAAATTGGCAAAAATTCGTCCTCCCGTGGAGTGGTCCGGCTATGGTAGCCTTCTTAGGGAGTAGGATAGTGACAATTTGTAACCCCAACGTCTATTTTGGATGCCAAGAATGTCAGGTGCAAATGCACCTTCGTTCGGCAATGTTATTGCTATTTTTGGTTGGGTTTTGACCCATTTTGGGATGCCATTTAGGGATGAAATTCTCGGCAATTCGTCCTCCCATGGAGCGGTCCGGCTATGGTAGCCTTCTTAGGGAGTGGGATAGTGAGGATTTGTGACCTCGACGTCTATTTTGCATGCCCGTAATGTCAGGTGCAAAAGCACTCTCATTGGACAATTTTATTGCTATTTTTGGTGCATTTTTGTGCATTTTTTTGCTATTTTTGAAATTTTTGCTCTGTATTCGTCCCTGGGTGGGACAAATTCCTATTTAGTATTCGTCCCAGGGTGGGACGAGCGCTAACCAGAGTGCTCATCCTAGGGGGAACGATTACAGGCTCAAAAGCCTATTTAAAGGCCAAAACTGAGTTTTGGGCTCATTTGCATTTGTTTTTCCTGGCGATTTGGAGCTTTGAGGAGGAGGTCAATTCTGCGAAGCAAAGCGCTGCCAAAATTTTCCTGCCACCATGAGTTCATGGACCGGATCCTCGAGCGGCGGAGCTGAAGCGAGACTAGTGAGTGCTCTTCCTCGTCATTGGTTGTTTGTTACAGTTTTGGAAAACCGCAATGTGTATTGTTTTTGTTTTTGTATTTTGCCAATTTAAAATGGAACCTTAGTCTATCAAAAATTAACACTAAGTTAAAACTTAGGTGAACCCTAGGTAAACAAAGATCAAAAGTTTAGTTGAAAACTTAGCTAAAAAACTTAGTTTAGAACGTAACTTAAAAACTTCGCTTAACCCTAAGTGAACAAAGATCAAAACTTAGGTTAGAGACAAACAATTATTTTGTAATTTTTTTGTTTTTAATCTATCAGTTAGAGGTAAAAACCTAGAACTGACAAATTAATTTTTGAATTTTTGTTGTTTGTTTTGCAATTTATCGTTAGAGTTAAAACCCTAGAACTGACAAATTAATTTTTGAATTTTTGTTGTTTGTTTTTCAAGTTATCAGTTAGAGTTAAAACCCTAGAACTGACAAATTATTTTTGTTAATTTGTTTGTTTTTAATTGATCAGTTAGAGTTAAAACCCTAGAACTGAAATTTTTTTTGTTAATTTGTTTGTTTTTGTTTAATTTATCGAGAGTTAAAACCCTAGAACTGACAAATTATTTTTGAATTTTGTTATGTTTTTTTTTAATTTATCAGTTGAGAGTTAAAAACCCCTATAACTGACAAATTAGTTTTTGAATGTTGTTATGTTTTTGGCTATACCATTTTATGCCTTGTTGTATAGTTTTTTTATGGTTTTTAATGTTTTTATGTTGTTTTCTTTTGCAGGTTGTGAAGAGCCGGTACCGTGTGCCCACGGTTTTCACTGAAGCGCGAGAGGCGCTGACGTTGGATGACTAGGAGTGGCTTGATGCCCTTGGGCTCAAGCAGGTGACTCGACTGGAGCCTGTGGTCGGGGATCGGGCCTATTTGATGGCCCTGATCAACTTATGGGAGCCCCGGACAAACCTTCCATCTCCCGATAGGGGAGATGACTATGACCTTGGAGGATGTCTATCGGATTCTTCGAATTTCGATAGATGGACTGCCGATCCGGATGACGTCACGAGATCAGCGGACAACAGTGTTGACACGTTGCTTTGGACATGGGGAGGAGTTAGGTGTGGAGAGCCTAGTGGAGAGGGCAGAGGGCGACTGCCAGATTGGTGGGATTTTGGTCCGATGGTGGTGGGAGATGGGAGTGTTGGGAGCGAGGCACGCCGTTCTGATGGGCCTCATTTCCAACATGCTGCTACCCGACTCTTCGGGTGCGAGGTTCCCGTGGAACCTACTGGAGGTGGTTTTTGGGTTGGTGGAGTGTCCGACGGAGGCACCCCTGATCATGAGATGGGGACAGACACTGCTGGCACAGCTCTATGATGAGTTGTACGAGGTCCACTGTCGGAGGCAAAAGGGGATCGGTTGTAGCTACTTGTTATAGTGTTGGGCTTGGCAACACATAGTAGTGGAGAGGTCGATTGGGCTGCCATGGACGACTCAGGCAGAGATGGTAGACCGAGAGATTGGGTACGGGGCATTATGGTGACGGTCGAAGGAGTAGGGATAGAGTTAGCGATGGGTAGGTGCCATAGGGCACTATGCCGATGCCTTCGCTCGGCTTACTCCAGGGGAGGTGTTCTGGCACCCCTATCGAGACTGTCCAGCCTGGCCTGAGGCTGGAGAGTGGCTCCGACGGGTTCGTAGGGGGCGGTGGTTGATTGGGCGGCATGGGACCGAGCAGGAGTTCTTCTCGTACAACCAAATTATGCGATAGTTTGGGGTGAGCCAGGGGTTGCCTGGGGAGCCCGTGATCTATTGGCGTTGGGGGGACGAGAGGACTCTGGACCGACTAGTCATCGCACCGTTGGGTGAGGATCCAGATACAATGATTGATGCCCTGGATGTGGATGACATCGAGGTTACCGTTGAGTATGAGCAATGGTGGACACTACGGCGATGGCGAGGCGAGGGGCCTCTAGGCGGTGTAGAGGCAATACAGTAGGTGGAGAGGGTGCAGAGGCACTAGGAGATGATTGGGGAGCTCCGTTGGAGGATGCGAATATGGTGGAGGTTGAGGATGATTTTGGGGGGGATTTTGGGGTTTCGGATCAGCCGGAGACATAGGACATCCCGGAGTAGTGGGAGCTAGAGCAGGCTGCTATTCCAGAGATGTCAAGGCCTCAAGCAGTTTTAGAGGACACGAAGGTAGGGGTGCATGCTGAGAATGCGTGATTGGTAGGGCTACTATGGAGGCAAGATGAGGAGCTCAGGGATGCACTATAGGAGAGAGATCTCCTATGAACATAGCTAGCAAAGTGGGAGAACGCATGGGCTACGTACCGCCAGCAGGATGGGGATACTGATGCTGCATGGGAGAGAGAGATCCTATGAACGTAGCTGGCACAACACGACAATGCAGTAGCTTATTACCATCGATGGGAGGCAGAGTGGTTTCAGCAAGAGGCAGAGTGGTTTCGACATCGGATGGATATGGAGGGAGAGATTATCCACCTCGGTGGGCGGTTACCTGAGCCCCCTAGAGGTGGCTCTTTGCGCTAGACAAGAGGCAACGATACTGAGTAGTCAGCATCGTCTCGTCGTAGGCGGCTAGATGAGGGGGCACTAGTGGGCATGATGCGGGGGCGAGTAGCAGTCACCCTGAGAGGTCCCATAGGACCCACACCATGGGGGGTAGTTCCCATCGCACCGATCCTGCGTGATCATGGTGGTCGACGCCCTAGGCTTGGGGGTTTTTGAGCTTTTGGCTTTTGTTGCGAGGTCAGAGGACCGGTTCATTGTAGCCTACGGGCATTTTTGATGATATATATACAGATGAATTTCTTTGTTTTGTTTATACACTGTTCATGGTTTGCTTTTCTGTTTATGCACAGTTTATTTATGATGATGTATGCATGTGGTATAATGAATGCGATGTTTCTAATTATATGATGTATGCATATGGAATGAATGAAATGAGTTGTTTGATAACTTGTCGATGGCACCATAGACTGTACAAGATTTACTGGCTTGTTGTACTTATGGGATGGCTTTGTGGAATGACTTTGCATGTGAGAACTTTGTTTTTGTATTTTTTTGTATTTTTTGATGGGGATGGATGTAATGAAATGTACCAGTTGTTTAAAAATGTAGTTAAGCTTTTCTGAGATTCAGATATTTTAACTAACTAGCCAAAACTACACATTTATCTCGCAAGACTTTTGAACAAGGTAGAAATCAGACTTGAGTTTGACCAAGTTATTTCACATCCTTGTGTGTGCAATTGAGTTCATTTATGTGGTATTTGTCAGGATACCGCTAGTGCCAGATAGGCTATCAACCAAACCTATACTGAGGATCACCTAATTAGCTCCACTAACTCCATTGTTGTATTTAGTAAGATTAATCCATGGGACAATCTAAGGTACCATAAGCTAGCTCATCCACATGCAAACATTGGTCTGCTCACACGCAAAGCTAATGTGATAGACATATCGTCATGCGTTTAGGATACCGCCATTGCCAGGTAGGCTATCCACCAAACCCGTAATGAGGATCACCTAGATGGTTTTCAAATGCTGAGAATTCCAAGGATTCAAGTTCAGGATTTTTATTTGCTCAATGTGTTAGGATACTTGCTCGTATACATAATGATGAAAATCACTGTTTATTTTTCTCTTTGTTTTTTATTTTTGAGCAAGGATTTTGAATATTGGTGAGAACCACTATTATTTGATTTTGGATTTTGAGCTTCGTAAGGTTGAGCTTGTAGGTGTTTGGCTTATGAATGACCTTGATCCTTTTGGCCTTGGGGATGACTACCCATCCTGTTCAGGGGCATGTAGTATGAATCCTTACGACTTTGGGAACCAAAGGGGATTATGGAGATTTTGAAGTAAGGGCATTGATATTTTAGGCCTTGGGGATGACTACCCATCCTTGGCAGGGACGTGTAGTACGAATCCTTATAGCCTGGGAGACCAAAGGTGAATGGAGATGGTCATGATGATGGTTTGTTGAGATTTTGTTTTTGAATGGTCATTGATCCTTTTAGGCCTTGGGGATGACTACCCATCCTTGGCAGGGACGTGTAGTATGAATCCTTATGACTTTTAGGGACCAATGGTGATTGGGATTTTTGGTAGTGGTGACAACCACTGTTGATTAGGGGGAATGGATGGGGAAGAACTTGTCCTTTTGTCAATTCTCAACACTCTTGAACCATTCGCACAAGGGGATGAATAGGCTAATATTTCACCTATGGTACCCTAGACTACTTTGTAGGTGTCTCTTGCGTTCACACAACTTGGGAATTATTTTATGTGTGTAACTTGTGTAGGGATGTTACATAACGAGGCGTGATCCAAGTAAAACTTTTCCCTTGTAAAATCCGTTTAACTCTGTACAGTTTTTGGCTAGAAATTTAAAGACAGCTGAATGACGAAAACCCTACATACATTAGGAGACAACTGACTATGCTAAAAATGGGGATGGTGTTATTCTGGATGTATGCGTTGATAAAATGGATTGGAGGTGGAAGATGATGGACTTGCCGAGCAATTACAGTCTATGGTGCTTTTGACTTGTATGACCTAGCAAATATGCAATGTATGGATGCGATGCCTAATGCAACTTATATTTTTGTATTTTGATTTTTACGAGTATGCATGGAATGGAGATGCAATTTTTTTGTGATTTTTGATGATTTTATTGTTTTTGTTTGTTTTTGAATATTTTTTTTGACCAAGCGGTTATGGGTACCCTTGGAGCGTTTGGCTTGACCAAAGGGTTTATGGACACCTTTGGGGCATTTTTGGGTTGACCAAGCGATTGTGGGAATCCTTGGAGCTTTTGGTTTGACCAAAGGGTTTATGGGCACCTTTGGGGCATTTTTGGGTTGACCAAGCGATTGTGGGAATCCTTGGAGCTTTTGGGGTTGACCAAGGGATTATGGGAATCCTTGGAGCATTTTGGGATTGACCAAGCGATTGTGGGAATCCTTGGAGCTTTTGGGGGTTGACCAAGTGATTGTGGGAATCCTTGGAGCATTTTGGGATTGACCAAGTGATTATGGGAAACTTTGGAGCATTTTGGGGTTGACCAAGCGATTGTGGGAATCCTTGGAGCTTTTGGGTTGACCAAAGGGTTTATGGGAATCCTTGGGGCATTTTGGGATTGACCAAGCGATTGTGGGAATCCTTGGAGCTTTTGTTTGGGCTATGGCTCTCTAAATGTGGAATGGCCTCAAATGACTGATGTTCAAGGGTTCTAGCTCCTTGATTCCTTCAAGAGAGGCGAGCCGGTATGTTCCAGGTCCTATTTTACTGTCAATCACATAAGGACCTAACCAGTTTGCCATGAACTTGTCCCTTAGATGGGACGACAAATTAGAATTCTGTTGGTTCTCTTTTAAGACCAAGTCACCAACCTGAAAGTCCCTTAGGTGAACCTTCATGTTGTATGCTTTCTTAAGTCGCTCTTGATAGATATGCAAATGCTCGAGAGCATTGACGCGTCGTTCATCGAGCAACGTAAGTTGGTCTAACCGGGCCTACCGCGTAGTGTCATCATCGATGAACTCTTGCATTGAAATGCGTAGGGAAGGGATTTCCAACTCAAGAGGCATGACTGCCTCGGAGCCATACACCAGCAAAAATGGAGTTGCCCTAGTGGGCATCCGAATGCTAGTGCGATAAGCCCATAGGGCAAGCAGGATTTGAATGTGCCAATCCTTGTGACTATCTACGATGGTCTTTTTGAGGATGGCGACTAGCATTTTGTTTGACGCCTCTACTTGCCCATTTGCCTACGGATAATAGGGTGTTGAAAAACTGTGCTAAATTTTGTACTTTGTGGTCAAAGCACGCACATCTTTATTCTTGAATGACGTCCCATTATCCGAGAGGATATTGGATGGAATACCAAAATGACATATGATGTTATGCAAAATAAACTCCGCAATGCGGGGTCCAGTCGTAGAGGTTAGCGAAATTGCTTCCACCCACTTGGTGAAGTACTCTATGGCCATTATGATGAACGTGTGATGACCCGACGATGCAGGGGAGATCTTTTCGATTAGATCAAAGCCCCACTATGAAAAAGGCCAAGTCGATTGAATCGGTTGCAAGGCCTGAGAAGGTACGTGTGTCAAATTGGCATGGTGTTGACACTTCACGCACTTCTTTACATATGCACAACAATCTCGCTCTAAATATGGCCAATAATAGCCCATGCAGAGAATGCGCTTTGCGATGGCCATACCGCTGAAGTGGCCACCACATGTACCATCGTGGGCTTGGGTGATCACCCAAGCGGACTCCTACTGGTCCAAGCAATGGAGGAGGATTCCTTCATAGCTTCGACGATACAAAATGTCTCCTAACAAGACATGTTTTGCCACTTTCTATTTAAATGATCTTTTTATGGCTTGTGTCAATCCAAGTGGGAGGTTACCTAGCTTAAGGTAATCCCTGATGGGTGTGTACCAATCCTGCTGATCAAAAACCTCGATGGTATGAATGACCAATCCCTCTTGAAGTTCATCCCTAGCAAAAGCTGAGCGGGAAAGAACTTGTAAAAATAGCATTGTGTTGCTATTAAGGGGAGTAGGGGAGAACAAGGACCCCCAGTTGGCTTGAGTCAAACAATCTTGGATTCGAGAGAACCTATCCTGAGATGGTTCAATCTGGATCAAGTGGATTCTTGGCGTTAGGTCAGAGCTTGCACGCTCCATCATGGATTGCGATAATGTCTTGACCTAAATGGTTGTCATTTCACCGGAAGGGTCTTGTAGGATTAGTGACCCCAAGGAGGCCATAGTATCCACAAAATGATTCGATGATCGAGGGAGTGCCTCGATGTCATACCATTCAAGTTGTGCCAAGAATTTATCCACAAGGGCTTTGTAGGCCTGTAGAACTGGGCATTTACATTGGAATACCCCCTTTACTTGATTGACAATTAACAACGAATCACCAAAGATGTTTAAACGTTTAATGTTCATGGTGACTGCTATTTGAAGACCTATGAGCAAGGCTTCGTATTCTGCATTGTTGTTGGTGCACGAGAAGTCTAATTTAAATGATAGAGGCATTGGAGCCCCTTGTGGAGTGAAGAATACAATTCCCATGCCACCTCCTTGCTCACATTTAGAACCATCGAAGAATAGGGTCATGTTAGCTTGTGACTCAGGCTCATTAGAATCTGGTGATTCTGAAACATGGAAGACCCCATCATCAGGTAGTTCTATGGTCAGAGGTTGATCGTCTTCAAGAGGAGCCTCTGCTAGTTGATCGGCGATGACTTGACCTTTTATGGATTTTTGTCCAATGAATTCTATGTCAAACTCCGTCAACAACATGATCCATTTCGTCGTGCGGCTACTATGATAAGTACGACTCATCATGTATCGCAATGGATTCTCCTTAGACACAACATACATCGTATTGTTGAGCATGTAGTGGCATAGCTTTTTGGTAGCAAACACCACTGCCAAGCAGAGCTTCTCAACGTATGCATAGTTAAGTTCATAACTAACCAGGGTGTGGCTAAGATAGTAAGTAGCCTGTTCTTTGTGTAGTTCATTTTTTTGGGATAGCATGGCACCCAGTGCCACCTCAGTAGCTGAGATGTATAAGTAGAACGACACTCCTGGTCTAGGTGGTGCCAATACTGGAGATGAAGCCAAGTATTGTTTAATGTCATCAAAGGCTAATTGGCACTCGTCATCCCAGTGAAATACTACCCCCTTGTGCAATAATTTATTCATGGGTCGGCACTTGTCAGATAGCTATGCTATGAAGCGCTTTATTGATGCGACCTTTCCCTGCAGACTTCTGAGCTGCTTGATGGTAGTTGGGGGAAGCATTTCAAGGATTGCCTTGACTTTGTGTGGGTCTACCTCAATTCCTCGTTTGGAGACTATGTAACCCAAGAGCTTTCCAGATGTGATGCCAAATACGCACTTCTTGGGGTTTAGTCTGACTTTATGTTCCATGAGGCGATCGAGGATCTTGCTCAAGTCATCGAGATGATCTGGGCACAAAAGAGATTTAGCCAACAAATCATCCATGTAATCTTCCAAAGTTTTGTGCATGTAATCATGGAAGATGTACGTCATGGCACGTTGGTAGGTGGCGCCAATATTTTTAAGGCCAAAAGGCATGACCTTATAACAAAATGTCCCCCAAGGCATTGTGAACGCCATTTTTAGTTGGTCCTCGGGATTGATACGAATTTGATTGTATCCCGAGAAACCATCCATAAGGGAAAGCATTTCGTGGCCCGTTGTAGCATCTACCAATGCGTCGATGCTAGGCAAGGGGAAATCATCCTTAGGACTCACTTTGTTTAGATCTCAAAAATCGATGCATATGCGAATCCTCCCGTCGGGATTTTTGACGGGCACCATGTTAGACAACCATGGTGGGTAATCCATGCAGATGACAAACTATGCATCCAACAACTTTTGTAGCTCGTATTTGACCATTAAGGCTACTGTTGGATGCATCTTACATAGTTTTTGCTTTATTGGCTTGACTTTTGGATCAAGCGTTAGATTATGCGTGACTAGCTACGGGTCTAGCCCCGACATGTCTTTGTAGGACCATGCAAAAACCTCCTTCTTCTCTTTGAGAAGGGCAATGTAGTCGACTTGCTCTTCGAGGGATAGACTTACCCCTATCTTGATGATTTGCAAATTCATTGGATCTGAGCCGATGTCTACGTTAGTTGTCTCCTCGATCGACATGTGGGACCCATCCTCCAACTGGTGTGGATTTGGGATCAAGTGGATATCATTTGCTGAGTTGAGATCATCATTTGGAACATCAGGTTCCTCTTCAGCATGTAAGACATCCTGAGTCTGTTTGGGGGTGAAATGGAACATCCCACCACAAGGCCAGTACTCTGATGGGGATGGCGGTGTGTCAGCGCGATCCCAGTCTATAGCATCTAGGTCTAGATGCAATGACCATGTTGGGTCGACTGGATTATGAATGGGGGCGGTTAAACCAATGGAGATCATGTTGATGAAATTATTGTGGTCTCCATTATTGTGGGTATGACTGCTCGAACATCCTAGATAATATTTGTGCTTCGGATCTGGCTCTGGAGGTACTGGCACAAATGGATCGGCCCTATGTGCAGATAAAAGGATAGGGTCTGCCCTAGGCACTGATGGTTTGATAGGGTCTCCAGGTGGAAGATGTTCTCTGTATACCTAGAGTGTTGGGTGCAGTAATTGCTATAACTACACCGGGTTGAGGTGCCACCTATGTTGTGGCCCTATGTGTAACTGTTCAAACATGTCGTCTATGTCCAAGGGATATTGCTACTATCATCTATGTCCCAGGCCTGTGTTGGCCATATCAATGGTGATCATTGGTAGTTGAGGGGGAGCGAATGGGAGTCATTCTTGAGTCCACTCCATGGAGGGCGAACCAGGCATCTCGACTTCCATTTTGCTGGGCATCTCTTCGATAGAGATGGTTGAGACCAGGGGTGGTTCCTCTTCTAGGGGTTTCTTTCCCTTGTCCTTTGGTGTGGCCACCATAGATGACATCATTTTTGAAGGACCAGATGAAGAAGATGGACCCGACTGGGGATTTTGTGGACTTGTCACTAGGGGTGCCTACGAAATTGGACCATGTTTAGATGGATTCAACTAAAAATCAAAATGCATTGATGGAAGGGTCGATTGCAGCATAAATTGCATCGTATTGTAGTACTTGAAGGGCTTTAAGTCTATCGAGACTACATGCACCTGTCCTTCAAATGTGTACTTTAAGCACTGATGAGCTATAGAAGGGACACACTTCATGTCCCTGATCCAAGGCCGGCCTAGTAAGATATTATAGGCCATCTCACCTTCCAAGATGTGGCACAATGTATGAATAGTATTTTGTCCCACTTGGATGGGTAGGACAATTGTGCCAACCGTCGAGCATATCGCATCATTGAATGCTCGAAGAGTATAGGCGGAGGCCACGATGTGAGATGTTGGCAACTTCAGATGTTTCAATGTTGTTGTTGTAATAATATTACTGGACAAACCAGTGTCCATAAATACTCTCTTATGCGGAATCTTGTTGACCTGTGCAATGACGTGTAGAAGTGGATCCGCCATATCACCAGTCACTAATTTTAATTCATCTTCTCTAAAGGTGATGACTGGTTCTATACATTGTTTTACATGTCCCATGAAGTTGTTGAAAGAATTTGCTTCATGGGGTTGCAGCTCGATGGCTTTTAATATCTTCATTAGAGCCTCCCGATGGGGCAATGATTGTTGAAGGAGCTCGTATATGGACCTTAGAATTTGGGTAAGTCTAGTTCAAATCATGGCCACTGGTCTAGGCGAGGGAAGTTGTGTAGGGTGCTTTTGAGGTTGTGACGTTGATGGAACCTCTCTTGTGGCTGCCGCGGGGGTAGCTCTCGGGTATCTCTTGTTCCTAGTCACTATGCTTATCATCCCCACATGCCCCTGCATGGGGCAATTCTGTTGCACCTCATTGAATTGAAGGGGTTTTTCTTATGCCTCATGGGTAGGCAAGGGGTCTCTAAATACTCCTATTTGTTGGTTGTTTGGCACTACAGGGTTGTCCACCGCCAATGTCTTATTATCGATTAGGTCTTGTATCAAACCTTTAAACTTCCACCATGCATTAAGGTCATGTCCCTTCCATATGTGGAATCGACAGTACAAGTCCTCCCTGTACCCCTTAGGCTTCGGTGCATTGGGATCTATGGTTTGAATCTCTGGCAGGTTAATCAAGTTTGTCACTGACAAGCGGTCAAACAAGGAGTCTTTGGACTCTATGTAAGGTGTAAATTATCACCTAGGGCGATGCTAGTGATTTTGTTCCTGCATTTGGTTTTCTCTATCATAATTGCTAGGAGGCACTGCCTGATAGTTAGCCTTTTGAGGCTGTGTTGCTTATGCAGGCTTAGGGACATTGATAACAACCTAATTGACCATAGCGGGTTTCTGTTGCATGGTCCCTATTTTGGTGTTCTTGGTCCATTATTTCTTCTTAGGTTTGGTGATCTCGCCATCCTGTATCTTGATCTCCTCAATGATTCTGGCTTGTGCCAGAGCTTCTTCAAGAGTGGCATATGGCTGCAGCTGTAATAGCATGAAGATCAATCTCAAACAGCTCTTTGAGAACATTTGGGTCAGGTCGGACATTAGAGGGAGGTAGGGCAACTTTGAAAGTAGCGTCCTCTACCGGTTCCCATATGCCGCCATGGTCTCTTCCTCATACTTCCTGAGGCTATCTAGGTCACTTAGTGACACCTTTTTCTTGGTGTTGAAGGTGAAGTGTTCTAGGAACACGTCCACTAGCTGATCCAAGTTACTAATGCTATGTTTTGGTAACTGAGTGAACCAATCCGAGGTAGGGCCTGCAAATGTGGTTATAAATGTTCTTAGTAATAAAGCATCATTGTCCTGAATGCCAAAGCACTGGCTCAAGAACCGAGTCACATGCTCTTGGGAATCCTACTCCCCTCTAAAGAGTGCCAACTAGGGTAGTTTAAAGTGTTCAGGTTATGGAGGTGCTGACACTGATGGATGCACAGGATGACTATGGATTTGGCGTAAAGTGGGCTTTTGGGGAACATAAGTCTTGATCTCCATAGATTCTAAGCGCTCTAGCAGCGCTTTATATGCATCGAAGGATTTGATCTCTTCCTCCTTGGTTTGCTCTTGCCATGGGTTGCGAGGAGCTGGAGGCCTATGGAGGGGTAGCTAGGTAGCACCCCCTCTGCCTTGGTAGGGTGTTTTAGCCCGCTCTTCTTCTTGTTCATACTCCTCATAGGCTTCTTGAGGAGTGCCTAGATGAGACAAATAAGCATAGGTGGATGCCCGTGGAGGGTGCCCATCATTTTTTCTGGGAGTGGTCTCCCGCTCAGGTCTATGAGGTCTTGGAGGCAGTACCTGACGAGGTTGCGGAGACCTGTCTCGCACTAAAGGGTTATGCCTATCCTGCACTTCTACTTTATGTGCACAAGGAGTTGGGACCTTCTCAAGCATCTTTTTCAGGAGAAATTTGGCTTTCTGACGCTGAATGCGCTCTTTGTTAAGGCGAGATAGATATTCTAATTGTTTTTAATCTTGCATGAGATGCATAATCTGTGCTTGGTGGGTGGCATGTATGGAAAATGCCAAGTCAATTTGTTTCACCGTCTCATGTTTAAGAAGCCTAGATGCCTCTCCTACATGTCTATCTCGGTCGTGGTGATCCGAGACCCCTATGGGTTGCTTCCCTCTGTCGAGGTTAGCAACATTTACCTGAGGCTCCGGCCTCAATGGGCAATCCTGATACATAGCGGGTGTGGAGGTGCATAGTTACTGTGTTGTGTACTGCTCTTGAGGAATGTAGTGGTCTTCCTCATACTCTCTTTCATATGCGTAAAATGTGCGAGCAGAATTGTCTTGCCCTGTCTAGAGAGCCTGATACTCTAGATATTGTCTAGTGTTTCTAACAGTAATACAGGGTAAAGGAGGGATGACAAAATCATGTGGCCCCTCCTTCTGGACCCTCTGTTGCTCTAACCCTTCATCACTGGGCCACTCATAGCGAGCGTCTAAGGGAGGTCTCCTGTCTATGTTGAGTGCTACGTTTAGGTTCTCCTCTTGAAAGGATCTATGCTGAGTGGGGGTGCCCCTCAAAGAGGTGCCTCTATAATCCTATTCTGTTATGGCATGATGTGGACTATCTTGGGTGCCATGTCGCCAAGGCGGGATGACTAAGTCCTCAAGACTATATCGGAGGTGACTTGTCCCCCTTTGCACACTTTCTACAGTGCTTGCCCGTGATTGGGCTCGGCTACGGGTGTACACCATGGTGATGTTTACCTAAAGATGTGTACGTTTTTATCTTATTTTAGATTTTTTTTTTTGGGGATGACTAAGTCCTCAGGACTATATTGGGGGTGACTTATCCCCCTTTGCACACTTTCTGCGGTGCTTGCCAGTGATTGGGCTCGGCTACAGGTGTACACCATGGTGATGTTTACCTAAAGATGTGTACATTTTTATCTTCTTTTAGAATTTTTTACTTTTTTTATTACATTAAACAAAAAGGAAACACACACACAAAGCAATGATTATCTCGTTTAAAAGATTAAAAGTGTGCCCTAAATTTGGTTTAGTTTGTTTTGATTTTTTTTGTTGTTTTGAAAGCTTGTGTAAAGAATGTTTAAATGCAGTATGATGGCTCTTATGACTCCCAAAAATGGTCACCCCTTCGATATACCTTTTCCAGACCGATATACCAACCTCTCTATATACCCGCCCTTACGTGAGGGAAACTATTGGTATGTGAGAGCAGATGGTACATGGAACATAGGTGGTACAAAAGGGGAATCACTCTGTTTATGACACCTACCATAGAAGACTTATCCTCATGCGCTGGGAATCACCCCCGCTACACTTTGTTAGCTTTCGTTAGGATTTACGTCTAGCAACAGTCGTGATCGGGGTTATGTATGCAATATCTCAAGCCAAGGTGGTGATGAAATCCACCGTTGGTCTTGCTCAAGGGTTGGGGTTTTACGACCAACTCCTTGTCATTTAAATTACCACGTGGTGTGTGGGGTTCTTTTTAAGTTGCATAAATGAAGGAAACAAGCATTCAAACTCTCCTATGCAAGCAAATAACCAGAGAACATAAACAAAAAGCAAAAAAATTGACAGAAGGTGTTTTAAGACCCCTACCTCTTCTCTGCCCAAATCAGATGTCTCTGAATTTTTGCCTTAAAATTGCATAGAGAGCTATTCATCCCGGGGTGAGACGAATAACAGAACAAAATTCTTTCCAGGGTAGGACGAAGTCCTATTCGTCCCTAGGTAAGACAAATTACAGCTCTGTAATCGTCACAGACTGAAACGAACAACAGTCCAGCATTTGAGAACTTGGTACCTGTAAGCAAAAAAGCAACTTTTGATCAAAAATTTAATCTTAAAATCAAGGGACAGAGGTCCCACCGTGATCATCACCGAAAGCATGAGGATACGGAAACAAAAAGGAAAATGCTAAGTGCGATGCTTTTAAAACCAAACTTAACGCTAAAAGCCTATGTATTGAAAATGCATAAAAGGAAAGGAAATAGACGAATCGACACAAGATAAAAGCAATATAGAATTCAGACCTCTTTATTGATATGATTTTTAAAGTGAGTTACAATACGTATCCTTCCTTTTTAGGGGATAGGAGCGTCAACTATGTTTCTTATCACATCCATGGATAGCAATCCTTCTTTCGCGTGCCCACATGTAAGATGGGCGGACCAAAACATCACTGCTACTTGTGTATATGAATGTTGAATCCTTCCTGCTCTTTTGATGTCGAAGACCTGCATTCAAAGAAATAGAAAATATTAGTAGCACCTGCAGATAGAATAAAACATGTATTTCCCAAGGCCTACTGTTAGTGTATGCATGAAAATGTTAAACCGATAATTAAATGACATCCAAACGACCTAGAAATTTGACAGAAGCATGAATATGTTTCCAAAAAACCACTGCAAAAATAACAATCAGGAAATTCCTTACAGATTTGTATTCGCTCCGGGGCGGGACGAATAAACCTACAACAATTTGTCAGAAAGCACCCTCTTCAATGTCCTATCAAAAAAGCTCCAAATGATCTACAAAGTTGGGGTTAGCTAATTAGGGGTGTTTTGGGATGACCTAGATGTTCATATTTCTCCAATTTAGCTTGTATCACCCAGAATATGATGCCGCTATCTGCATGTTAGTAAAGGCATGAAACGATAAAAGCATAATCAAAACTTGTCAAAATGAAGTGAAATTTAAACTACAACATATTTGAATAACCTAAAATAAAATGAAAAAGAAAAATTAGAGCAATCTACCATAGATTTCTATTCATCCTGGGGTGGGGCGTTTAGAACTGTGACAGCTTGGGGAGCGCCCGGGGGCAGGACACCCACCGTTTGGGAATTTTTTTTGGCACCAATCCACTTGGGATGGGTCCAAAACCTCTTATGGGGTTATGTCGACAAGTTTTGTGGAATATTGTGGCCAAATGTTTGGGTTTGGGCTTAGATTTGAGCTTCCAATGACCACCCAATAACCTTCCCTTTGAATAAGAGATTAAGGATGTGAAAGACACAAATTGCAAGTAGGTATGTAAATTGGCAGCACTTCATTTCTCAAATGCTCCCTCTCTCTATATATTTTGGGTGAGAAAACTCACCAATTTATAGACCTAGGGTCTCTCTGTTTGAATTGCATATGCGAGGGCGCCACTGGAGTTGCATGTCCTAATTTAGGGAAAATATTATTCCCTAATTTAGAGTATCCTTGCATGAGGCCTCCAAAAATCAAATACATGCATGACTAAAGTCTTTCTCCTTGATTTGAAGTCGTTCCTTGCAATTGCATAGCCTGAAGCTGTAGTTAACTGGTGGACTTGTCGAGGTTTGACTTTTTTTGCCAGTCAAACCTTCTATTCACCTCACCCTGGGGTGAATGATCATATTCGTCCTTGGGTAAGACAAATTCTAGTTTGTATTCATCCCAGGGTGGGACGAGTAGAGAGCAAGATGCCAAAAAGATGCCAAATTGACCTTTGACCTTCCAAACTGCTTTTGGGAGTGGTTAGGACCACTGTTTAACCTCTGGGGCTGCCCTAGGGGCTGTGTGTGTCAATGCAATCAGCGCTTGTTGTCATATAATCGGATTGGTGCTGTTTTGGTGTCTATAGAGTGAATTTATTAGAAACTGCATATTGATGTTGTTTCTAATTTTGTGAATGAATTTGTTGAAATTCATTTTGGGGTGTCAACCAAGCAAAGACACCATTTCCTCACTTTTTGTTGCAGAATGAATTTGTTGAAAATAAATTTGTTAAAATTCATTTTTGGGTGTCAGTCAGACACACCATTTCCTTGTGTGATACACTTGGAAATTTTGAGGACACATCATGACCAAAAAAATAGAATGGATGTTACAGTTTGAAAGCATGGATAAATTTTGTTTGAGAAATTACCCTTAAGCATTAAGGGGGAGTTTGTTGGAGAAATTAATTATTTGTAATGCTTAAGGATTTGATAAGCAATAGTTAGGTGCTCAATGACATGCAATCAGTTTGGTTTCGTTATGGAAACCGCATCTAATTATTTTGTACTCCTATAAAGTGTATCAATATTCTTGAATGTATAATCATAAAATGATCAATATCATCAATATTATTATGATCATAATCAATATGATTCTTCCTCCCTAGTATTGAGTCTGGACATCTTGTGTATATATTTTTCATCCACTGTTATTGTGTTGTTCATTTTATATTACTTTATGTAGATCATATTTTCAACAATAACACATATTTTACCTAGTTGTTGTTTAACTAGGCATGAAATGGACCATTTATAAATTTACATATTAACATCTATAAATTTTAAGTTATAATAGTTCCTAATATCTAATAAACATTATTATATACATAGATATATTTTATTTTCAAATATTTATTTGGATTAAATATTACATAAAGGAAAATAAAAATTAAACAAGAAAAAGTATAAAAGAGTGTTATTGACATAAAAATACATTATGTTATTTTTTAATGTAGAACCTACGAGTAGTTTTTTTTTTAACTTCTGAATATTCTAAGTGGTATAGTTAGTTGGGACCATTTAATAATAGAATAGGATGATTTATAATCATTCTATTAAAATTTTAAAAATGTACATGTAATTGTAATTAAAAGAAATAACATCAATGCAAGGAGCTCAAAAAATGAGGCTTAAAATATTTTTATAAATATAATATATGTCCTAAAGAAGTTTGGTATTAAAAACTTAAAATAATACCTTCAAAACCTATGAACAATAAAAAATATCATTAGTACCTACAACAAATACAAAGCCATCACATGGCACTGCATGAGTAGCTAGGAGGGTGCATACTTTATGCTAACTATATAGCATACAGATAAATCACATGGTGCTCCTTGTCATAATTTGATTTGTGATATTTTCTATAAACAAAGTTGTGTCACTTGTCGCTGCCTATTTGTTCTAAATTTATGCATCACCAAGTTTGCTATTGATTGTGTGAGCTACTCATCAAGTTTTATGAGATAACAAAATATGACTGGCCAATCCTATTTTTATAGACACTAAGTGGAGCATAGACTAACACATAAATCACTATATAGAAAGGCCAATCATATTTTTATAGATAAAATAGGATTGCATCAAGTTTTATGAGATAACAAAATATGACTGGCCAATCCTATTTTTATAGACACTAAGTGGAGCATAGACTACCATATCAATCATCATATAGAAAGGCATGTTAGCCCAACCATAATGTACCATGTGTTACCTTTAAGTGCATTCCACTCCAACATTCTCAAAAAATACCATGTGTTGACCTATATCACCATCTTAGACTACCACCTCAACTACTATATGTTGCCTTAGAATTTGTGCATCACTTTCCAAATCATTTGTATCGACTATCATGTTAGCTATATGGACTACCATGTGTTGCCTCAAGATACGTGCACCTACCAACTCCATTGTATAGACCATCATATGTTACCTTAGTAATCATACCATCTTAATTGTATAGATTGCCATGTGGTATCCATATGCTCCTATCATGTCATCACTTTGAGAGTAAAAAGGTGCCACATCATCAATTAAAATTCTCAATGGTACCACATCATCACTACTAACATCATAATATGCAAGTATAAGGTACATTGATATCATCATCAAAAGAGGGAGGTGAGGTTCAAAGTTAGGACCTTCCTCAGGTAATACCTTAACACCAAAGGTGTTAGCCATTCTCTCAAGTGCTTATCTTAGGAGGTAAATCAAAATAAAGATACTTATTATGTTAAATTTTTCTAACCACCCCTCTTTTGTGTTGTTATTCATGCACATCATCATGATAAGAGCGCACCCAATTTGCCTTTTCTTGCTTAGCCAAGGAATATTCTATACTATAGAATATTCCTCATTTCAAATTTAAAAATTTAAATTATGGAGGAAAATAGACAAAACCTTCACATGCAAATTAGGAGTACCTAGAGGTAAAATGGCAAAAAGTGCTAAATTATAACCCCCATAAAATTTTACAAATAATTTTAAAAGCTGATAATTTATCCATATCTATTATAGTTTGCCTTACATAACTATTTTATTGAACATAACTAACCAAACTCTCCATAGATATTATAGTTTGCCTTACATAACCATTTTATTGAACATAACTTACCATGCCCTCCTCTCATGCCTATGCAGCAAAAACGTTGTTGGACCATTTTTGTAACTTTGTCAAGTGGCTTAGAGGTCTCTACTAAGCACAAAAACTTACCCATGACTTTTCTGGAACAAGGGTTTTTCCTAAAAAAATTAGTCTATTCTTTTCATCTTTCACAACGACTAAGCCTTTTCTCCTCTCATTAGTGTTGCTATTGGTCATGAAAAACTAGAAGAGAAAATCTAGAAGAGAAATCTAGTGCCAACAAAAGTAAATGAATAATGAAGATTCAAAACCTAGCTTTAATACTATTTTCGATTTCATAGTAGTTTCTAGAAATAAATGGAATCAAATATTACCCAAATTGCTTGTAAAAAAATACACAACATATGAAAAATATAGTATATGATGGGGTATCCATAGACACCAAATTATCTTCACTTAAAAAGAATCAAAATTACACTCAAACCAATAAAAAATTATCAGTGTCAAGGGGTATTTATATCCAAGTGCATATGGCCTTTAAGTCAAAGTTATGAGATCGACCCATAAGGATAAATATTAAAAAATTGTAAAAAGTACCTTTTTTAAGGTTTACATGATCCTAAAGGACAAAAATAATAAAAAGTCATCCATAGCCTCACAAGAAGTTTAACCACCACATATTCCAATATTTTTGTTGTTTGTAATTTTTTCAATCATTACAAAATATCTTTTTATTGAAAATTAATTTTCCTTTACATACATAACATGTTCTCCTCCTTTATTACCATCCCCATAATGGTTGACTTATTAAACATATCTCATAGGTGAGAACATCTCATCCATACATTATTCTACTTTATCTACCTTTCTAATTCATGTAATGGTTGATTGTATGAGGTTGAAGGAATTGATTACTAGTACATAGGTGTATTTTTCAATTATATATTGGATAAGATTGAGTTATGAGGAGATGGAAGTGCAGACAAATAAATATTTTGTATGAATGAGACTGTGAAGAAAATCGAAATCTAGAATTTATCTTCTAATGTAACGATAAAGGAACTCTAAACATCAAGAAAGGTAATAACTTTTGATTATTATGATTCCCAACATTTTTTTTTTTTATTGTTAAAAGAAACTCCTTTCATGTGTAGGCAATTCTGGCAGTGGAGGATGATGCCCACAAATACGACAAAGAGGACATAAGAGCAGCACATGCTAAAGTTGATAATAAAGACAACCTATGCATAGCATATTGGCCACCATCTTTTTAATAACATACCTTTAATTAAAAATAAAAAATAATAAAAAAAAAAAAAAAAAACATACCTTCAAACTTTAGTGGTTGGAAATAATTAAAAAAAACATACCTTTAGTGGTTGAAAAGATCGGATTGTTTAAGTATTCCAACAAAAACATACCTTTAGTGGTTGAAAAGATCGGATTGTTTAAGTATTCCAACAAAAACAAACTATATACAAACACTCATCAATTATTACCCAATCTATTCTTTCTAATTTAATATCATATTTCATTCCCTCAACTTAAAAATCTTGTAACCATGGCGAAACTTTCATCCTTCGTTCTGGGTTATGACCGGACATTTTACAGACATGCATTCTAATTCAAAATTATGAAGTAAAGACCACGGGACTCGGCCGAGTGGCGATTGAAGTGTTTACTGTTTCGAATCCTATGAATATAACATAAAATCAACTACAATCCGATTTAGTTTGGATAGAAAGTCCCATTTTGGAGACAATGTAAATATATAGCTTTTAATCTGATTTTTGCCATAGCGAGACCTTTGCAGGGCCATATCCCAGCAATGCTCATCGAGATTGGAAGAATCAGTCACGCCTTCAGTTTCGATCGATGTAATTCTCTTGTATTGCAACTCCGAAGAATGATGTGATATTCTTCACAATAATATCAAGAAGCCCCACTACATGGAAACCACCACAATGGTCAAAATCAAAAAAGAAAAAGAAAAAAGAAAACCATAATTGCACAACCAATGAATATCATGTTACGTTCTATATATTTTTGCATCTCGTGACTTAGTTATAATGGGCAAGTACCGTCCCACCCGTGATCAACTTTTGTAAGTGCGCTAGATATAGACGTGCTTAGCAAAGACTTTTTATAATAAAATCCCAGATAAGGTTCACGGACCATGATATTTTTTAAGCCAGAATTTTCTTATTTAAAGAGGTGAAAGCTGGTCTTTTCTGCATACGAGCTCTGAGATCAGTACTGTGTTTTTGTGCAGTGACAGAAGTTGTTGGGAGAAGATGAAGTACGTGCAAGTGGGTCTGTTGTTAATGGCTGCCACCTTGCTGGTGGGAAGTGCAATGATTTCAAGGGCAGATGCACAGCTTTGTGGGATTGGCATCAATAAGCTCATGACATGCAAACCGGCTGTGACAAATCCCCCCGCGGCGCCCACCGCGGAGTGCTGTGGTATGTTGAAGAATGCAAATCTTCAATGCCTGTGCTCCTACAAAGATCAGATGAAGACCTTTAAGTTAGACCCCAAGCTAGTCATGGCGTTGCCTCAGAAATGTCGAGTGTCCAACGTCCCTTCTGCATGCAAATAAGGTGGGATTCAGTTTTTTATGATCACCATAAATCATGATTTTTTTGGGGATTGTTAGTACGTACGTAGATGACTGAACCCTGAATCTTTTTACTGTTGTCGTTTCTAAGTTGTTTCTTCTTCTTTATTTAGTTATTCATGGATGCAGGTCAAGGATAAGGCCATGCATGGTTAGGTACCAGCTGCTTTTGGGATCTTCAGTAGGAGAATGTGTTATGGATGTGTGTTAGCTTTAGTAAGTTGGATATGGTGTTAGATGGTCTATTGTTGGTGGTACTACTACAAAAACCAACATTTGATTTTGCCTTATTTGCAGGAGCGTCTTAAGTTCATCTATCTTTTGTTATTGTTGTCTAAATTCAATAAACCATTGTTGAACGATCGTTTTAGTGTGATGCATTTTGGTTCTATATCGTTCTTAAATTGATAAATTGAACTTTATCAATTTTAAAAAATAAGGTTGGTTCTAAGATTACGAATATTTTGTGGTTAATATATAATTATTTGTAATTATATTTCATGTTATTTTATATGGTTTTAGTTTTTCATTTAAGAGTTAAACTTAAAATCAATAAGGTATCTGGCAGTATGTATTATTTATTTTAAAAAAACAACCAAAACATAATATATAATTTTACCTTATATTTTATTAAAATTTTAAAATTTCCACTATTAAAATATTTAATATATATTATCATATAAAAATACTTTCTTTCGGCCACTGCCTTCAAATTTTTTAACAGCCGTAAATATGAAGTACAAATCGAATGAGCATATTTATTGATGCTCATGTAAGCTTGAGACGAGTTATCAGTTCTTTAGCTTTGGTAAGTGATATATATTGTTCTTTAATTTTATCATACAACCATACATTTTCATAGAAATTGGCCGTCATATGGAATGACCTTTGTACTCAATTCAAAGAGTGTGCCTGTTCAAATCGAAAGCATCACGTAAGCTAGACAAAATAATTTTCTTCCAAACTCTCTAGTTAATTAATAGCGCGCATAAAAATACATTGATGTGACATTGTATAGGATGTCTTACCTATATGATATTGATTAGCCTTAATATTTGATACATAATATAACTTCACGAAGATGTTTTGCAAAATTATATTATTTTTTTATATAAGGGAATATGTGACAGCCACAAGTAAGTTCAAATATTAGATTATCCCCTATAACATCTATTTCATCTAATTATTGTTTACCTCAAAGTAAAGTGGACCATCGATAAAATTACATATTAACATCTATAAATTGTAAGTTATGATAGTTCTTAATGTCTAATAAACATAGCTCTCGACTTCACGAGGGGTCATGGTTGGGAGGAGGCTGCTTAACCATGTAAAGTGGACCATCGATAAAATTACATATTAACATCTATAAATTGTAAGTTATGATAGTTCTTAATGTCTAATAAACATAGCTCTCGACTTCACGAGGGGTCATGGTTGGGAGGAGGCTGCTTAACCATGTACTTGGGTCATAGAGATTTCTCACAATAACCAAATTTTAAAAATAAATAAATAAAATAAGCATTATATATATATATATATATATATATATATATATATATATATATATATTAGTTTCAAATATTTTTTTGGTTTAAAGATTTCATAGAAGAAAAAAAAATTAAATAAGAAAAGTATAAAAGAGTGTTATTGAGAAAAATACATTATGTTTTTTTTTAATGTAGAACTTACGAGTAATTTTTTTTAAACTTCTTAAGCTTCCAAGTGGTATAGTTAGTTGGCACCATTTAACAATGGAATATGATAATTTATAATCATTCTATTAAAATTTAAAAATTAGGATGTAGTCATAATTAAAAGAAACAACATAAATGCAAGAAGGTAAAAAAAAATGGGGCTTAAAATATTTTTATATATATAATTTATGGTTCTTAGAAGTTTGATCCTAAAATCACAAAAATACCTTTAAAACCTATGAAAAATAAAAAACATCATTAGTATCCATAAAAAATACAAAGCCATCACATGTCACTGTATGAGTAGCTGAGGGTGCATACTTTGTGCTAACTATATAGCATACCGATAAATCACATGGTGCCACTTGTCATAATTTGATTTGTGACCTTTTCTATAAACAAATTTGTGTCACTTTTTGCTTTCTATTTGTTCTTAATTCATGCATCACCAAGTTTGCTATTGATTGTGTGAGCTACTCGTCAAGTTTGATGAGATAACAAAATATGATTGGCCAATTCTATTTTTATAGACACTAAGTGGAGCATAGACTACCACATCAATCACCATATAGAAAGGCTAATCCTATTTTTATAGACAAAGTAGGATTGTATCAAGTTTAATGAGATAAAAAAATATGATTGGCCAATCCTATTTTTATAGATACTAAGTGGATCATAGACTACCACATCAATCACCATAGAGAAAGGTATGTTAGTCCAACCATAATGTATCATGTGTTACCTTGAACTGCATGCCACTTCAATGTTCTCAAAAACTACCATGTGTTGACCTATGTCACCATCTTCAAATACCACCTCAACTACCACATGATGCCTTAGGATTTGTGCATCACTTTCCAAATCATTTGTATCAACTATCATGATAGCTATATGGACTACCATGTGTTGCCTTAAGATACATGCACCTACCAACTCCATTGTATAAATCATCATATGTTGCCTTGGTAATCATACCACCTTAATTGTATAGATTACCGTGTGGTATCCATATGCTCCTATCATGTTATTACTTTGGGAGTAAAAATGTGCCACATCATTAATTAAAATTCTCAAGAGTGCCACATCATCACTTTTAACATCATCATGTACAAGTATAAGGTACATTAATATCATCATCGAAAGAGGGAGGAGAGGTTCAAAGTTAGGACCTTCCTCAGGAAAAACATTAACACCAAAGGTGCTAGCCATCCTCCCAAGTGATTAGCTTGGGAGGTAAAGAAAAATAAAGATGCTTATTATGTTAAATTTTCCTAACCACCCCTTTCCTATGTGTGTGACTCTGTCACATCCCCGCTGTAGTACTCAAATTACTTGTAAGAATTTGATATTGCGATGAGTTTTTTGTGATACAGGTGCAGGTGAACTTGTGAAGTGGTAGAAGAAACCCACCCTGGTAGAGAGAGAATTAGGAAGCGTCAGGTGAGTGGGATATGATGTTGTACCTCAAGCACCTTGGCCCAAGGGTACATGGAAGCCCTCCATAGGATTTGTACTGAAAGATCATCCTAATTGTCGATGCATTCATTGCACTCATATGATTGCATACTATGTAAATCACCTTTGAAATGCCTGCATGATAATTGTTTTGTTTGACATTGCTCTCTCTCTCTCTCTCTATCTATCTATATATATATATATATATATATATATATATATATATATATATATATATATATATATATATATATATATATATATATATATATATATATATATATATATATATATATATATAGATAAACATAAAAATACCTATATATATGTGTGTATATGCAGGAATTTGAAAGGAGATATAATAATAAATACAATTAAAAAAATAAAATATATAATAAAAATATATATAAAATAAAAAATAATATAAAAATTAGAAATAATATAGTAATGATAATAATAATATTTAAAGGGGAATTTATGGCACAATTTGTATAAAGCATTTTACATAATGCATGCCATAAAGCATTTCACGTAATAAAAAAACATGATACAAGTAAAACCTAAACAACAAACCTAACTATTAAGTATAAAAACTAGGTGATAAGCTAAGGTTAAGAATGTAGGAAAATGCCAATGATTAAATAAATAATTAAAACACCACTATGTTCTCCACACAGATATTAGTGATACGCTCCACATGGCCAAGGTTAAAAGGAAGAACCTAGCAAATAAATTTAGGACGTGTCTTATGCTCATCATGAGAATACATTTATAAGATATTGAAATATGTAGAAGCAGGTGTGTTAATATTTTTGGAGTGGTTGGTTGGTCTTTGAGGCTTGGAACGTCATCAAATTTCATGACGTTGCAATGAAGAGGTCTATTTTCGTTGTTGTGTTGTATGTTGAGGTTTTTGTTTTCATAAATGTTGTTGTTATGCTCCCTTTGATAAGTGGATTTTAACTTAAGGAAAAACAAGTTGTGTTGAATTAAATACTTTGAAATTTTCGATAAAGAACTCCTGAAGACAATGTTGTATGTAAATATGATGCTTTGATCTGTTATTAGGAAGTCTTTCTATAGCCAAAGAAGATAATTGTTTTTTTAAGGAAAAAAAAATGTCACCACGTATACTTAATAGACATACATTAAAAATTTACAACGCTTTGATAGGTGTTTATCGTAAAGGTTTGCGTTGCATCTTTACCTGTTGATTGCATATAGATTTTATTTCATGGGCCAAGCTGATTCCTACATTGCCTTCCTAATATCTATTCCTAGGTGGGTGGATGTCAAGGAGGTACCAAGCTGAGCATCTAGTGATGCTGGTCACGCTATAGGCGCTCTTGAATGATGAAATTACCTTTCCAAGTGGTGTATTTATATAAATTTTCTTAGCTGCATTGTAATATGTTGAATGGCAGTAATGTAAAAATTAAGAAATGAATGAATAGTTAATGTTTATTTCTAAAAATTAGCTTCCAAAAGTCGTAGATATCCGAGTTTGTATATGGTTGAGCAATTACAAATTAAAATTCTGGGTTTGCTAATTTCTGTATCCACGTGGCCATGCGTTATACTATTTTGTTATCTTACAACTGCCAGTGATGTTGTGTTTCTTTTTAAAAGAAAATTGTTGTACATTTTAACATAGGATGGCATATTCTAAAGCATTTATTAAAAAAAGAAGAAACAAACCTTTACAATTGCCTTAGCCTGACTGAAAGTATAGATTTAGCTTGGAGGTTTAAGTAAAAAGGAAGTTTCACCTTAAAATATTTTCAGTCACATCAAGGTACCCACGAATAGGGTATGTGTAGGGTCACAAATGTCTGAGAACGTGTGAGTCGTTAGCAAGCTAGTTTGATCTATGATAATTTTTTTTATTGAAAGTCAAAACCTTTGACTTGGGTTTGTTATTAAGCCACAATGCCAAAGTCGTAATAATTTAAATTTTTGAAGAAAGACTTAGAGGGTAATATAACGATAGAGTTTATGAAGTTACAAAATAGTATCATTATTGGTCTCTTGACTTCTTTTAAGATTATATCTTATGTTATTTTATTTCCACGAGTTATCTTTTGTCTTACTAGGATGTATATGATTTTAAAATTATAGGATCACTTTTAAATGTCGTCTAGTAACATGTGATCATTTGCTTACAAGTTTTCTTTTAAAGGTAAAGTGGGAAAGGATTATTCTTGCTTACTTATGGTTACTTTGTTGAAATTGTTTAGATGAAATTTATTATAGTAGATAGGTTTTCTTTTTAAAATATTCTTTTGCAATTAGCAATAACTTTATATAATTATTAAATATTCTTAATATTATCTTTATAGATAAAAAAATGTAGAATATTTATTAGAAATAATTTAAAAGTGTCATTTTTATATGAAGATCTTGTAAAACAATGAAACATATTCAAGAATCAAGTAGGGTACAAAACTTGCTTCGGGGCTTGTCGAGGTAGAACAATGCCCATCCAACCACAATAAGTTGTCGAGGCAACTTATGTGTGATTGTACTATTCGTATATTTAGCAGACAGAGGTCCAACTAAGGATAATAAAGAGTGGCGATATGGGACATCGCTCTAGAAAGGTAGTCAGTTAGTAAGTGAATGTGTTCATCAGTCCACTCTATTCGAGGAAGTACCAACATATGATATGGTTATAGGGCTAGCCATATTATTGGTGGATCCAATGGTAGATGGTATGGGTAGATTTACCATCTAATAGAGATGGATCTTGAATACCTAGTTCGTAATCCATGCGATGGCAGACTCTAGTCAAACCTTAGTAGGAGGTCACTGACTAGCACTGGCATAATAACATTGGCTCCAAAGTAAATGAGTTAGAGGACCACTATGACCAAGGATTAAGAATCCTTGTGCTTTGGATAGGGGATTACAACATCCACCCTTTCAGGTGTATGGGCCTTGAAAGGACAACCCCCACACCAGGATCTAGGAAAACTTGAAAAAGGGGTTAAAATATTAAAAGGTGAGCTCTTGCGAGAAGTTGGTCGGTATCGAACACTTAAGACACCAGTTGCAGTGGTATTGATATTGAAGTGTGGATTAATTATGCCTTGGCTAACATTAAGTTGGGATAAAGCAAATGAATTATCAAAAAAAAATTGTGTGTAAATTTTGGGTTATGACAGTTGGTATTAGAGCCTAGGTTTGTGAAACCCTAGTTAACATAGATGTTCTGACAAAGTTATTTAATGCCAGATATGGTAGGCACCTCATAGAGGGCTGGTATTAATCTTCAAGAATATATTACGAAGGTTCCAAGGAAGAGACCAAGACGACTCGTTAAGGAGTCTAAGAGGGTGCAATCTGCTGAAATACCATAGTGGGTGGTAAGAAAATAAAATGAGTCTATACCTATGAAAGCTACACAGAATGATGAAAATATGGCTCATATGATTCAACTCATGCAAGATTAGCTAAATCAACAGCGTGAGCAGATGGAGATCTAGAGAGCTCAGCTAAGTGAGCATATGGATCAACAACCGGCATAGCTGGCCCAACAACAGGAACTAATCATCCAACAATAGAAGGTTATTGAAAACATAACCCATAAGAAAGCAACTAAAAATATAAATGAATTTTTGGAAGGCTCCTCGAGGAGAAATGTGGGTGAGGAATTGCAAAAGGAGATAAAGAAGTTGGATATCTCCAAATTTTATGGTAGTGGGGATGGCGAAATTGCTATTAATTAGCTGAGCAAAGTTGAAAGATATTTTGCAATTCAACCCCTTTTCTCTGAATCAAAAACTACTTGGGTGGTACCACATTTAGAATGTGTTGCGAGGGATTGGTGGACTACATACAAAAAAAGTTACTCAGAAAGAAGCATCAGATATACCTTGGGAGGAGTTCGTAAGGGAATTCAAAAACCGCTTCCTTACTAAATAGTTTTATATTGAGAAACATGGATAATTCACCAATCTATGACAAGGAAATATGATAGTAATTGAGTATTACCAAATATTTGTGCAACTTCTTAAGTATACCCTAGAATTTTATGGACATGAGAAGTTTAAAGCACATAAGTTTGTTATGGGACTACACCCGAAGTATAGTCAACCTGTGGGTAGAAAAGTACCTCAAACATTATCAGTTCCATATGATGCCACTCAATATGAGGAGTCAAGCCAAAAGGAGGTAAGAGATTTTTACCAG
This sequence comes from Wollemia nobilis, assembly GCA_028583015.1. Classification (NCBI taxonomy): domain Eukaryota; kingdom Viridiplantae; phylum Streptophyta; class Pinopsida; order Araucariales; family Araucariaceae; genus Wollemia; species Wollemia nobilis. Next base: position 2,716,459 of record JAQPPZ010016901.1, on the reverse strand, counting down.
CAAGAAAGAGATAACTCAAAGAAAAGAAGGTATCCTGAACAGAATCGAGGCATAAAGTAGAATAGGAAATACAGAGATAAGGGTCGCTTCAAAAATGATAACATGAACAAGAATAGGAACAAAGGATACAAAGGGCAGTCAAACCGAAGGAATATTCAAGAAAATAAAAATATCAACAGAGAACAAGGCAAAAATGACAATCAAAAGGGGAGGGGGGACAATGCAGTGGTTTGGGCTTTGGCTCTTCTTCGAGAGGTCCAAGGTTCAAACCATGACGTGTGTGAGGGGGTGGGTGTGTGTTAATAAAAAGCTTATTTAGGTCTGAGATGTAGACCAATTGGTTCATCCAAACCCCTAAGGGGGTGGAGGTCCAAGGTTCAAATCTCGGGCCTCGTCGGACCGAACACTTGTCCCTTTCTTGGTGCTTTCAATGGCGTAAAGGTTTAAAATTATTGTGGCATGGAGGTTATAGGGACAAACTGTGTGAATATCTATGTGGCGACTTTCATAGCGTACAACGTAGAATACTATGGCAGCCATAAAATCTAGATAGCTTTCTCAGATTCGCGGCGGCTACCGATTCTACCATGTTTAAAAAAAAAATGACAATCAAAATAAGGAGGGTGGTAAAAAAATAATGATGGACCAAATGCATGCTATGCATGCAGGGCACTAGATCATTTCACCACGCAATACCCAAATAGAGTAGATCGCATAAATCCTATTGAGGAAGCATCACAAAAAAGTTTTTCTACCATAGGTAACCCTAACCTTATGGGGCAAACTACTCCATTTTTTATTAAAGGAAAATTATGTAAATGTAGACACCAAAAAAACACCAATCCGATTATGTGACTGTAAACACTGATCGCATTAACACACACAGCCCCAAGGGCAGCCTCCAAAGGTTAAACAGTGGTCCTAACCACTCTCACAGTAGTTTTGGAAGGTCAGAGATCAATTTGGCACCTTCAAGAACTTTGCTCAATATATTTTCCACCCTGGAATGAATTCAAACTAGGATTTGCCCCACCCAGGGATGAATTCTGAATTCGCTCCCTTGTGAGGCGAATTGCAGGTTTGATGGGCAAAAAGTCAAATCTTGACAAATGGCAGCTCAGATTCGCCACTTAACACTTCCTTCATCGCATGGGAGTATAGATGAGCGTTTTCGAGAGTTAGAGGTAATTACAAGGGCATTCATGAAGTCCCTATTCAGGGAGGAATCTTCCCTCCCCTGGAGAGGTATGATTGCCAAGTGGCGCCTCTACATGCTCATCCAAAGAGATCGTCAGGTCTATAAAATGGTGAGTCTTCTCACCCCAAAATATACAAAGAAGGAGAATTTTAGAGCAACAAAGTGCTGTCATTTTATTGTCATACCTCACACATTTTGGATTTGTGCCTTTCACATCCTTGATCTCCTTTAGAGGGGAGGTTATTGGGTGACTATTGGGAGGACGAATCTTGAACCCAAAACCCGACATTTGGCCACAATATCCCACCAAATTTGCCAAAAATACCACACAAGAGGTTTTGGACCCATCCCAAGTGGATTGGTGCCAAAATCAAGCCTCAAACAGTGGGCGGCCTGCCCCATGGGCGCCCCCTCCCACACTGCCACAGTCCTAATCGCCCCCCTTCGGAGCAGTGGGAACTCCATGGTAGACTTGCTTTATTTCATTTTTGCATTCAATTCTATGATGCTTAGATAGGTTGTCATTTAATTTTTGTCTCGTTTTGAACAATTTTGATCATATTTCTATCTTTGCTCGCTTCCACTAATCTACAGGTAGCATCATTAAATTCCTATTTATGGAGGCCAAATTTGGAAAATCTGACCATCTGGGTATTCCCAAAATTCCCCCAATTAGCTAACCACAAGTTTTTAGGTCTTTTGGAGCTTCCTAGGTAGGACATTTGGGATAGTACATTTTTGACATTTTTTTGTAGGTGAATTTGTCCCACCCCGGAGCGAATTCAAATCGGTGAGGAATTTCTTGACTGTTATTTTTGCAAGGCCTTCCTAGTGGTGTCTTGATGCCCCTGTCAAATTTTTAGAGCATTTGGACCTGTTTTAGTCATAGTTTAATTCATTTTTCTCATTCACTTATCGTAGGCTTGGGGATTGCATGCTTTGTTTTATCCGTAGGTGCTACTGACCGTTTCTTGTTCCTTTTAACATAGGGTTTGGACATTAGAGGAGAAAAGAGGATTCAAGACTCATCAATGCAAGCGACGACGACGTTTGGTCCGCCCATTTTACATGTGGGCACGTGGAAGAAGGAAAGGCACCCATGGATGTAACAAGAACGCATACTTAAACACTCCTAGCCCTTGGAAGGGGAGGATGCACATTGTAACCGAGTTGTGAAACATATAAATAAAAAGGGCTGTCTTATTTATTCATATCTATTTTGTTTTGATTCGCTCATGCTTTTCCCTCTTTTCATGCGCTTTCAAATTCCTAGGATTTAGCGCTAAGTCCAGTTCTGTTTGCATCACATATTCACTTTCCTTTTTGCTTTCGTATCCTCGTGCTTTTAGTAAAAGAGATGTAAAAAATTTTAATTGATAGTGGTGCTACAAATAGTTTCATTTCAAATAGTATTTTGAAGGAGATACCTGTTAAACCTGGGATTATGGCAAAAGGGTGGCATGTTGAGTATGGCTCAGGACAAACTTATTTAGTCAACTAGTGTCTATTTGATCCACAAATAGAGATACCTCAAGAGCAAATCAACTAGCATTTGTACGTAGCACCTTTGAATTTATTTGATATAATTTTAGGTGTTGACTGGCTTAAGGCTCATAAAACTCTATTGAACTTTGAAGAAATATGTATGGATTTTATCGACAACGTGAAACAATGGATCCGAGTTCACTGCAATAGAACAACCCTTGAAATCCATTTGATAACCAGTATGTAAGCCAATAGATCCTGGAGAAAAGGATGTAAATTTTATGTAGTTAGAATGAACATGAAAGAGGAAACTGACTCAAGTTCAACATTATTTCAAAAATATTCGGTATTGGGTGACTTTAGGGATGTCTTTCCTGAAGATCTGCTAGGTTTGCCACCAAAAAGGGAGTTTGAGTTCTCAATAGAACTTGTACCAAGAGCAACCCCAGTAGTTCAAACTCCATATCGTATGACACCACTTGAGTTACAAGAACTTAAGACTCAACTACAAGATTTGTTGAAAAAAGGGCACATCAAACCCAGCGTATCGTCTTGGGGAGCACCGCTTCTATTTGTTAAAAATAAGGATGGTTCCTTAAGATTATGCATTGATTATAGGATGCTCAACAAGATGACTATAAAAAATAAGTATCCATTGCCTAGAATTGATGACCTATTTGATCAGATAAAGAGAGCCACAATATTTTCTAAAATTGACCTTAGGTTAGGATATCACCAATTAAGAATCCAGGAAGAGGATACATACAAAAATGCCTTTAGAACTCGGTATGGGCATTATGATTTCACAGTATTATCATTTGGCTTAACTAATGCACCAGCTACATTCATGAACCTAATGAACAATGTGTTTCGAGAAAAGTTAGACCAGTTTGTAATTATATTTTTAGATGATATATTAATTTACTCCCAAAGCAAAGAGGAACATGATGAGCACATGAGGATAGTATTAGAAGTTCTTTGGAAAAACCAATTATATGGAAAGTTGTCCAAATGTGAATTTTATACACCACAAGTACAATACTTAGGACATATTGTTTCAGCTAAGGGAATAGATGTAGATCCCAAGAAAATTGAAGCCATAATAGGTTGGTCAACACCAACTAATGTGTCAGAAGTAAAAATTTTTATGGGAATGGCTGGTTACTATTGGCGGTTTGTTAAGGGGTTTTCAAAAATTGCATATTACATTACCAACCTACAAAGGAAAGGGAAATCATTTAGACGGACTACTTGGTGTGAGGAGACCTTCAAAACCCTTAAGAAAAAATTGACAACTACACCAATATTGAAAATACCTAAGCTAAGAAAACCATTTACAGTTTGCACTGATGCCTCATTGGAAGGATTAGGTGGTGTGTTGATGCAAGACGAGACCATGGTAGCATACGAGTCCAGAAAACTCAAGAAACATGAAATAAATTATGCTACACATGATTTGGAACTGGAAGTAGTGGTTCATGCTCTTAAAATTTGGAGGTATTATCTGCTAGGAAAGCCCTTTGATCTTAAGACTGATCACCAGAGTTTGAGATATATCTTTACTTAGCCATTGCTAAATGCTTAACAACACAGGTGGATGGAATTTTTGGCTGAATATGATTTTGGTATTGAATATATCAAGGGAAAAGAAAATAAGCTGGCATACACTCTTAGTAGAAGAAGACATATAACTGCTCTCACGATATGTCAGTATGGGTTGAAGGGATAAATCATGAAAATGCAGATGAATGATGAGTTTTGCAAACTATGGCGTAACAAGGTTGAACACGAACCAAATCGGCATAGAGACTATAGTGTTAAGTAAAATCTAGTATATTTTCAAGATAGAATAGTAGTACCCAACAATGAAAGGCTTAAAAGAACTATTTTACAAGAAGCTCATTATGCTCCTTATTATGCACATCCAAGGGTGGTCAAAATATGGGAAAACTTGAAAAAAGACTATTTCTGGCCTGATATGAAGAAATATATAGTTTAATTTATTGCAAGATACGTCGAATGTCAAAAGGTCAAGGCAGAACATAAACATCCTAGTGGAAAATTATATTTGTTTGAAGTACCAGAACACAAGTGGCAAGTTATATCTATGGATTTCATTGTGGGTCTTTCAAAAAACCAATTTCAACATGATGCAATATTTGTAGTGGTGGATAAGTTAACCAAAGTGGCACATTTTATACCAGGAAGTGTACGTGATGATGCTTTAGCCATAGCACAAAAATTTGCAAGGGAAATTGTGAGACTACATGGATTTACTAAAATAATTATATCATATAAGGATCATGATTTACTTCTAAGTTTTTGTAAACTTTACATCGAGCTTGGGGAACAAGGCTCAATATTATCACTGCTTATTAGCCCGTGATGGATGGATAAACCGAGAGGGTCAATCAAGTGCTTGAATATATGCTACACATGTATTGTATGGACTACCAAAGCAATTGGGAATATTATCTCTTCCTGGTGGAATTTGCTTATAATAACAACTATCATACCACATTGGGCATGGCCCCTATTGAGGCTCTATATGGACAAAGGTGCAAGACACCATTAAAATGGGATAATTTGGATGATAGAGAAGTGATCAGTCTAGAAGCTGTAAAGTAAATGGAGAACCAACTTAAAGAAATTTTCTAGTAACTATATGAAGCCATTGATCGTAACACCCCGTGAATTTTTCATTGGTGATAAGGTCTTCCTTAGAGTCAAGACTACTAAAAGCTCCATTAAATCCACCAAATTAAGCCCTAGGTTTGTCAGTCCTTTTGATATAACTGCTAAGATCAGTCCTATTGCCTACAAACTTGCAATGCCACCCAATATATCAAAAATCCATAGTGTTTTCTAGGTATCCCTTCTACGCAAATATATAGCTGATCCATCCCACATTTTGGATCTAACTCATTTGCAGATGTTGGACCCACAGCTCATTGAGGTTCAACCCATAAAAATTTTAGGTTTTAGGACCAAACAACTAAGGAAGAGGACTGTGGAGCAATACCGAGTATAGTGGGATCAGTATTATGAAATGAATGCCACTTGGGAGGATGTTTCGAGCATAAGAAACCAGTTTCCCTACTTGTTTGAAAATTAATACTAAAGACAATATGTTATTTTTGAATGGATTGTAAAACCTCTTTTGTTTGTTACATCGTGATAGAAATTACTATGCATCTCAGACATATTGATACATAATTTTTCTTTTATGTGTGATGTTGTATTGAGGACATGATATGCATATTAGACATGGCTACTATAAAAATATTTTATTGTGCAACAATTTTTTTTAGTTGAATATCTAAATGTGTTTACTTTCTTATATGACTTTTCTAGCTAACACATGGACTATGTTAATTCTAAGAGGGGGAGTACGTCACATCCCCACTTTTGTATTCAAATTACTTGGAAGAATTTGATATTGTGATGAGTTTTCTATGATACAGGTGCAGGTGAACCTGCGAAGTAGTAGAAGACACCTACCATGGCGGAGAGAGAATTGGGAAGCGTCGGGTGAGTGGGATATGATGTTGTGCCTTGAGCACCTTGGCCCGAGGGTACATGGAAGCTCTCCATAGGATTTGCACTAAAATATCATCTTGATTTTTGATGCATTCATTGCACTCATATGATTGCATACTATGTAAATCACCTTTGCAATGCCTGCATGATAATTGTTTTGTTTGACATTGCTCAATATATATATATATATATATATATATATATATATATATATATATATATATATATATATATATATATAAAACATAAAAATACCTATATATATATATATATATATATATATATATATATATATATATATATGTATTTGAAAGGAGATATATTAATAAAATTAAATTAAAATATATATATATATATATATAATAAATATATATGTATAAATATATATATATATAATAAATAATAATATAAAAATAATAAATAATATAGTAATGATAATAATAATATTTAAAGGGGAATTTATGGAATAATTTGTATAAAGCATTTTACGTAATGCATGCCATAAAGCATTTCACGTAATAAGCAAACATGATACAAGTAAAACTTAAACAACAAACCTAACTATTAAGTATTAAAACTAGGAGATAAGTTAAGGTTAAGAACGAAGGAAAATATCAATGATTAACTAAATAATTAAAAAACCACTATGTTCTCCACATGGGTATTGGTGATACGCTCCACATGGTCAAGGTTAAAAGGAAGAACCTGGCAAATAAGTTTAGGATGTGTCTTATGCCTGTCACGAGAATACATCTATAAGATATTGAAATATGTAGAAGGAGGTGTGTTAATCTTTTCAGAGTGGTTGGTTGGTCTTTGAGGCTTGGAATGTCATCAAATTTTGTGATGTCAGAGCGAAGAGGTCTATTTTCATTGTTGTGTTGTATGTTGAGTTTTTTTTTTCATAAATATCGTTGTTATGCTCCCTTTGATAAGTGGAATTTAACTTAAGAAAAACCAAGTTGTGTTGAATTAAATCCTTTGAAATTTTCAGTAAAGAACTCATGAAGACAATTTTGTATGTAAATACGATGCTCTAATATGTTATTAGGAAGTCTTACTATAGACGAAGAATATAATTTTTTTTTTAAAGAAAAAAAACATCACCACATATACTTAATAGACATACATTAAAAATTTACAAAGCTTTGATATGTGTTTATCATAAAGCTTTGTGTTGCATCTCTGCCTGTTGATTGCACATAGATTTTATTTCATGGGACAAGTTGATTCCTAAATTGCCTTTCTAATCTCTATTTTTGGGTGGGAAGATGTCAAGGAGGTATCAGGATGAGCATCTAGTGATGCTGGCCGCGCTATAGGCGCTCTTGAATGATGAACTTACCTTTCCAAGTGGTGTATTTATATAAATTTTCTTAGTTGCCTTGTAATCTGTTGAATGGTAGTAATGTGAAAATTAAGAAATGAATGAATAGTTAATGTTTATTTCTAAAAATTAGCTACCATAATTTGTAGATATTCGAGTTTGTATATGGTGGAACAATTACAAATTAAAATACTAGTTTTTCTTATTTATGTATCCATCTGGCTATGCGTTATACTATTTTGTTAGCTTGGAATTGCCAGTGATGTTGTGTTTCTTTTTAAAATAAAATTGTTGTACGTTTTAACATGGGATGGCATATCTAAAGCATTTCTTAAAAAAAAGAAATAAACATTTACAATTGCCTTAGCCTAACTGAAAGTATAGCTTTAGCTTGGAGGTTTAAGTAAAAAGGAGGTTTCACCTTAAAATATTTTTAGTCACATCAAGGTACCCATAAATAGGGTATGCATAGGGTCACGAATGTCTGAGAACGTGTGAGTCATTAGCAAGCTAGTTTTGTCTGTGATAAAAATATTTATTGATAGTCAAAACCTTTGAATTGGTTTTTTTTTTAAGCCACAACTTCAAAATTCGTAATAATTTAAATTTAGGTCTGAAGAAAGACTTAGAGGGTAATATAAAGATAGAGTTTCTGAAGTTACAAAATATTATCATTATTGGTCTCTTGACTTCTTTTAAGATTATATCGTATGTTATTTTATTTTCACGATTTATCTTTTCTTTTTGATAAGTAACTAGAATTTTATATACAAATTGAGTTTTTTAAGAGAATCCCAAAACCTTATAACAAAAAGGGCCGTTGCACCTAGATTTAAATTAATTCCTTAGTACATGAAAATAAACACAAACTGAAAGGAAAAGGGCTAGAAACAACCCTTGATCCAATAGAAATACCAAATTCTAGTACCAACTAGTGAGGCCCACTTCATGAAAATATCATCCTCCCATTGTTGGTAGTCTAGGATCCTCCTAGGGGTGGATAAAATTGTCTGGGATCCACCCGAGGGTGGATACAATAGCCTAGGATCCTTTTGAAGGTGGATACAATGCACTTGCCTAGACCTATGTAGGGAGAGTGAGAAGGCCAAGCATAACCTGTAAATAAAAATCCTGCTCAAAAACCAGAAGCAGGGAATTTTTAGAAAACTAGAGGGGATCCTCGTCGAGGGATGGCTCGGGATGCAAACCAGGGTGTAGTGGAGAAAAAACCAACCACACGAGCAAAGCAGTAAGCAGCATCAAGATACAGGCCATGGATCAACAATGGGATAGCTTAGGTAATGGCATCAAGGTCCTTAAAGAAAAATGGGAAGCCTTCACATGAGCCTAAAAAGTGGAACAACACTACTGGTAATATCTGTAGGTCAATATATCCTTGTGCACAATAAGGAGAAATATAAGGAAGCTAGAAGGATCCAGGGAAAAAAACAACAAGTGCAAAGACAGGATCCTGGAAGCCAAAACTTAATTAGGAAGGAGGGACCATAGCTACAAATACATTAATCTCCACCTCCATAATAGAGAATATAGAAGGAAACCCTCACCACTCCAATAGAAATTCCCAAGAATCACCATCCTTGCTCATGAATAGATCTAGGGAACTAGGACTAGAAGCCCCTAAATAGGAACTAAAACAAGCAACCTGAGAATCCCAAGTGGGAAGCAGTAATAGGAAAAAATATGGGATCCTCAGAAGCCTAACTTGGGGGATCCAGGGTCTACATGCACTGATCATGGGTCTCCCTATAAGATCTAGACATGCAACAGAAACCCTAGGAACCCTAGAAGAAGGGACCAAGATCCCCCCATCCTTGCTCATGGATAGCTTTAGGGAACTGGGACTGGGACTGGGAACAACCCAGGTAGAGGAAGAGGCCCACCCCAAAGGCCAACCAATGCCTTGGGTGTCCACAAAATCATAGATCTAGCAAGAAGAAGCCTTCGAACAGGAAACTAAAAAGGTCCCTACCCAATGGGAAAGGAACAAAAACAACCACAGGCATACCAGATAGGAGTCACTGGTAGAAGAGGAAACTGCCCCCCCAAGACCAACCCCAAAGTAGAGAGGATCTCACAGGATGCACTAGGAAGTAGTCGAAAGCCCAACCTACCACCACCATCGATCGAGGAAGCCCTGGGAACCGGATCCAAGAAAAAAACTTACAAAAAATCCTAGTAGAAAGCCTGAGGGATATCAGAGAAGGGATCCTGGAAGCATGTAGGGAACCCTAGGAGACCCTTGGGATGCACCAGACCACAGGCTCAGGCAGTGAAACCTTGAAATTATTAGGAAAGGAGCAAAATGTGGAGAAGGATCTCCCCCCCAAGGAGATCATCTACTACAAAGCATTCCCAGAGCAGGATGACTTGAGATGAGCCAGGGACTAAGCAAAAACCAGGGGAGGGGGAGCAAGACTCTCCCCCTCCCCCCATGAGTTATCTTTTGTCTTACTAGGATGTATATGATTTTAAAATTATAGGATCACTTTTAAATGTCGTATAGTAATATGTGATCATTTGCTTACAAGTTTTTTTTTAAAGAAAGTGGGAAAGGATTATTCTTGCTTACTTATGGTTACTTTGATGAAATTTTTTAAATGAAATTTATTATCGTAGATAGGTTTTATTTTTAAAATATTCTTTCGCAATTAGCAATAACTTTATATAATGATTAAATATTCTTAATATTATATTTATAGATAAAAAAATGTAGAATATTTATTTGAAATAATTTAAAGTGTCCTTTTTATATGAAGATCTTGTAAAACAATGAAACATATTCAAGAACCGAGTAGGGTACAAAACTTGCTTCGGGGCTTGTTGAGGCAGGACAATGCCCACCCAACCACAATAAGTTTTCGGGGCAACTTATGTGTGATTGTAATATCTGTATCTTTAGCAGATAGAGGTCCGGCTAAGGATAATAAAGAGCAGCGGTATGGGACATCGCTCCAAAAAGGTAGTCAATTAGTAAGTGAAGGTGTTCATCAGTCCACTCTGTTTGAAGAAGGACCAATGTATGATATGGTTATAGTGCTAGTCATATTATTGGTGGATCCAATGGTAGATGGTATGGGTAGATTTACCATCGAATAGAGATGGATCTTGAATACCTAGTTTGTAATCCATGCGATGGCGGACTCTAGTCAAACCTTAGTAGGAGGTCACTGACTAGAACTAGCATAATAACATTGGATCCAAAGCAAATGGGTTAGAGGACCATTGCAACCAAGGAATGATAATCTTTGTGCTTTGTATAGGTGATTACAACATCCACCCTTTCAGGTGTATGGGCCCTGAAAGGACAACCCCATGCCAGGATCTAGGAAAACTTGAGAAAGGGATTACGATCTTAAAATGTGAGCTCTTGCAAGTATTTTGCCGATACCGAACACTTAAAACACCAGTTGCAGTGGTATTGATATTGAAGTGTGGATGAATTATGCCTTGAAGCCAATTTAGTTGGGATAAAGCAAATGAATTATCAAAAAAAAAAATTATGTGTAAATTTTGGGTTATGACAGACTCATGCACATCATCATGATAGGAGCACACCCAATTTGCCTTTTCTTTCTTAGCCAAGGAATATTCTATACTATAGAATATTCCTCATTTCAAATTTAAAAATTCAAATTATGGAGGAAAATAGGTAAATTATTCAAATGTAAATTAGGAGTACCTAGAGGTAAAATGGAAAAAAGTGCTAAATTATGACTCCCCTAAAATCTTACAAAGAATTTAAAGAGCTGATAGTTTATCCATATCTATTATAATTTTCTTTACATAACCATTTTATTGAACATAACTAACTAGACCGTCCATATATATTATAGTTTGCCTTACATAACCATTTTATTGAACATAACTAACCAAACCCTCCTCTCATGCCTATGCAGCAAAAATGTTGTTGGACCATTTTTGCAACTTTATCAAGTGGTTTAGAGGTCTCTACTAAGCACAAAAACTTACCCATGACTTCTTTGGCATGAGGAAATTTTCTAAAAAAAATTAGTCTCTTCTTTTCATCTTTCACAATGGCTAAGCATTTTCTCCTCTCATTGGTGTTGTTATTGGCCATAAACAACTAGAAGAGAAAAGCTAGAAGAGAAATTTAGTACCAACAAAAGTAAATGAATAATGGAGATTCAAAACCTAGCTCTAAGACCATTTTAGATTTCACAGTAGTTTATAAAAATAAATGGAATCAAACATTACCCAAATTGCTTGTCAAAAATACACAACATATGAAAAATATAGTATATGATGGGGTATCCATAAAAACCAAAATATCTTGTTTTTTTTTTAATGAGAACATTTACAAATTACATCAACAACCACCCTCAAGGAGTCTGAACACAAGACCACTTAAGAAACAACCACCATATTTAGCCACTAGGGAAACTGCTTATCAGCTCACCAAAATATCTTCACTTAAAGAGAAACAAAATTACACTCAAACCAATAAAAATTATCAATGTCAAGGGGTATTTATATCTAAGTACATATGAACTTTAAATCAAGGTTATGAGATCGACCCATAAAAATAAATATTAAAATATTATAAAAAATATTTTTTTTAAGGTTTACACGATCCTCAAAGACAAACATAATAAAAAGTCATCCATGACCTCACAAAAAACTTAACCACCATATATTCCAATATTTTTATTGTTTAAATTTTTTTAATCATTAAAAAGTATTTTTTTTATTGAGTGTTAATTTTCCTATTTACAAACCTAACATTTACACATAATATGTTCTCCTTTGTTACCATCCCCATAATTCTTTTGTCACTCACTAATGGTTGACTTATTAAACATATCTCATAAGTGAGCACATCTTATCCATAGATTGTTCTACTTTATCTACCCTTTCTATTTCATGTAATGATTGATTTGGATACATTAGAGAGATGGCTAGAGGTTCAATTGTTATTGTATTAAAGGAAATGCAAGTTTTTAGGATTAATAACATTAGTACTTGATATTGGTGATCATAAGAATGTGATTGTGTATAAGGTTGAAGGAGTTGATTACTAGAACATAGGTGTATTTTTCAATTATACATTGGATAAGGATGAGTTATGAGGAGATGGAAATGTAGACAAATAATTTTTTTCCCTATGAATGAGACTATGAAGAAAATCAAAATTTAGAATTTAACTCTAAACATGAAGAAAGGTAATGACTTTTGATTATTATGATTCCCAAACATTTTTTTTATTGTTAAAAGAAACTCCCTTTATGTGTAGGCAATACTGGCAGTGGAGGATGATGTCCACAAATACGACAAAGAGGACATAAGAGCAGCACATGGTAAAGTTGATGGCAGTGGAGGATGATGTCCAGAAATACGACAAAGAGGACATAAGAGCAGCACATGGTAAAGTTGATAATAAAGAAACAACCTATATATGACATATTGGCCATCACCTTTTTAATAACATACTATTTTAGAAACTTTTAAACTTTAGAGATAAAATTAATTAATTATATTGTTTAAGAAATCAAATGAAACTATTTGTTTACAAATATTTAACCATTATCAACTAAATTACCTTTTAAAATTTAATATCATACTATTTCATTCCTTCAACTTAAACATCTTGTAACCATGGCGAAACTAGAACTGAAAAAACTGTTTTCATCCTTCGTTCCGGGTAATGACAGGACATTTAACAGACGTGCATTCTAATTCGAAAATATGAAGTAAAGACCACGGGCCTCGGCCGAGTGGCGATTGAAATGTTTACTTGTTTCGAATCCTATGAATATAACATAAATAAAATATAATATCAAGTAAAATCCGATTTAGTTTGGATAGAAAGTCCCCAGAGACAATGTAAATAAATAGCTTTTGGTCTGAATTTTGCCATAGACAGACCTGTGTAAGGCCATATCCCAGCAATGCTCATCGAGAGTCACGCCTTCAGTTTCGATCGACGTAATTCTCTTGTACAGCAACTCCGAAGAATGATGTGACAGTCTTCACAATAATATCAAAAAGCCCCGCTCCATGGAAACCACCACAATGGTCAAAACCCACGGGCCTTGAACAGAAAAAGCAAAAAGAAAAAAGAAAACCATGATTACACGACCAATGAATATCATATATTCTGCATCTCGTGAATTGGTTATAATGGAGAAGTACAATCCCACCCGTGATCAACTTTTGTTTGCCGGTCCAATAGCGCTGGTTACAGACGTACATAGCAAGACTTTTAATAATAAAATCCCAGATAAGGTTCACGGACCATGATATTCTTTAAGCCAAAATTTTCTTATTTAAAGAGGTGAAAGCCGGTCTTTTCTTCATACGAGCTCTGAGATCAGTACTGTGTTTTTGTGCAGTGACAGAAGTTGTTGGGAGAAGATGAAGAACGTGCAAGTGGGTCTGTTGTTAATGGCTGCCACCTTGCTGGTGGGAAGTGCAATGATTTCAAGGGCAAGGGCAGATGCACAACTTTGTGGGGTTGGCGTCGACAAGCTCATGACATGCAAACCAGCTGTGACAAATCCCCCTGCGGCGCCCACCACGGAGTGCTGTGGTATGTTGAAGAATGCAAATCTTCAATGCCTGTGTTCCTACAAAGATCAGATGAAGACCTTTAATTTAGACCCCAACCTAGTCATGGCGTTGCCTCAGAAATGTCAAGTGTCCAACGTCCCTTTTGCATGCAAATAAGGTGAGATCCATTTTTTTAAGGCCACCATAAATGATAATCTTTTTTTGGGATTGTTAGTACGTACACGACTGAACCCTGAATCTTTTTATTATTGTCGTTTCTGATCTCTCTCTTCTTGTTTATTTATGTATTCATGAATGCAGGTCAAGGATGAGGCCAGGCATGACTAGGTATCCGCTGCTTGTGGGATTTGCAGTAGAAGAATGTTTGTGTTATGGATGTGTGTTCTGATTATAGCCTGTAAACCAAAAAAAAAAAATTAGGTTTAATTAGTTGGATATGCTCTTAGATGGTCTATTGTTGGTGGTACTTCTTTGATTGCCTTATTTGCAGGAGCGCCTTACGTTCATCTATCTTTTGTTATTGGGTTCTAAATCCAATATATAATTGTTGAACGATCATTATAATGTGATGCATTTTGGTTCTGTGTCGTTCTTTTTAAATGGATAAATTTGTATGATTTTACTATGCTTGTTGTTCATGTGGTATGGTTTAAGCCTCTTATTTGGGAGATCAAGTAGAAATGTTTGGAGTATGTATTATTTATTCTCAACAAGTTTATAAAAGTTTTTAAATTTTCACTATTAAAACAGTCCATATAAATATTATATAAAAATGTTTTTACGGCCTTCAATTTTTTAACAGCCGCAAATATTAAGTATAAATTGAATGAGCATATTGATGGATGCTCATTTGAGCTTGAGACGAGTTATCACTTCTTTACCTTTGGCAAGCGATATATATTGTTCTTAAATTTAATCATACAACCATACATTTTAGTCATATGAAATGACTTGTGGTCGGCAACTAGTTTGTATTCATTTCAAAGAGCGTGTCTGTTCACATCGGAATCATCAGGTTTATCCTTTCCGTCAAAGCTAGATAAAATAATTATCTTGCAAACTCTCTAGTTAATTATTAGCGCACATAAAAAGACACTCCTGATAGTTCATAGTGTGACATTGCATAGGATGTCTTACCTGTATATGATATTGATTAGCCTTAATATTTAAAGCATAAATATAACTTCGCGAAAGATGCCATTTATGTTTTGCAAAATTATATATAAATTGTGAGTTATGATAGTTCCTAATGTCTACTAAACATTCTCATTAGATAGATATTTTTTGTTTTCAAAGATTTCTTTGGTTTAAAGATTACATACACATTACACGTGTATATTAAAAAAAAAAAACTAAACAAAGGAAACGTATAAAAGAGTGTTATTAACAAAATTGTATTATGTTTTTTTATAGAGCTAAAATTTTTTCAAAAATTTAATTGAGACCATTTAACAGTGACATATGATGATTTATAGTTATTCTATTAAAATTTAAAAATTTACATGTAGTTGATAAAAAATTTCTGTAGTTATGATTAGAAGAAACAACACCAATGCAAAGAGCTTTAAAAATGTGCATTTTTTTATAAAAGGAGTTCAAACATTTTCATATACAAAACTTATGGCCCTTAGAAGTTTGACCCTAAAATCACAAAAATTACCCCCAAAACTTATGAAAATTTATAAATATTTTTAGTAAATATATTTTCATTTGAATGTCTAATCATAGCATTTAACTAAAATAGCATTAAATATGCATCAATTAGATTCCTAAATCTTCTAATAAAATGCTTTTCTATAGTTTGCAAATGGTGATTTGTCTATCTTATAGGCTTATGTACCACAACATAAACTTATCTCTTAGTGAAAATATGAGCAAGAACACCATTACATTTGATTGGTTCTTAAGGTATTCTAATTTTGTTTCTCCATCATTCCTATTGAATGTTAGTAAATATTTTAATGCCTATATTTAAATTGGTGAATAGACAAGTAGGGTTAATGAACCTTGATAACTCTAATTCAAGAAATTATTTGTAGGTGGTATTTGCACTTCAATCTAAAACAGTTGTCATTGTACATATTGCATTTATTGAATAGGTTTTCATTTCACAATGAATGAGGCTTGTTGAGAAGCTTGAGGAATTTGTATGGCTTATTGTTGAGTAACTTTCTATTATGAAACTTGTTATGCACCTTGTTGTGTTGGTTGTTGTGCAACAATACTAGTCGTTAAGCATTAGGTTGCATGGGTTTTGTTTACATTTGGTTATATTTATTGAATCACAAGATGCATGGGTTTTGTGAATATTTGGTTATATTTATTGAATTAGAAGATGAATTTATTCATTTTTTTGTGTGAACTAACCAAGATAATTAGATTGATCTATATTCATAATAGAATTATAGGATGATGAAATTGGTCTTTTTCCTTTTTCTAGACTGTGGTTCTTAGTGATTTTCTATGTTTTATCTTAATTTTGAAAAGGTTTTTGATATTATTATTATATTTTATCTATACAAAGGTATTTTACTAAAATTAAGACTTTTCTTAAATGTATGTGATTTAGATATTGTATTCATAAACTTAGAAAATCCTTCTTATTAGTGGATTTACTATAAAGTGTATGTAAAAATTTACCTAAATGTAGATATGGGTATTTTCTTGTTGGAACTATAAGAGATCCTGAAAAATTAAATGCCAATAACTTGGAATTAGAAAAAGCAAAATTTTCTTCTTTTTTATGAATTGTCACTTTGCTCTAGAAGCAAATAAATGTTATAATAATAAATCATTAACAAAATTTTATAGGTGATTTGTTGTTTAGGGGACTTGGCAAATTTTTTGAAAAATTTTAGTTTGTCAATGAATCATTATTTTTTGGACTTAGAAGACTCTTGAGTAATGTTTCTATCTAATTGGTGAACCATTAGAATTTTGGCAACTCAATTTTTGGTAGACTTGGATGATATTTTAGTTTATCAGTTAGATGATATAGTGGATTGTCAATTCCTATAAAACTCAATATATTTAGAGATTAATATATTTAGAGATTTGTTAAATGATGATGTAAATATATCTAAAGACATGAAATTTGTAGATCTAAGATAATTTTGATGGATTCTTTGAAAACATAGTTACCATGCATAAATATTTGATGGGTGTTAACATACTTGAAGAATACTTAAATAAGAGATCCCACATAATAATATTAAAATACGACAACTAGTCAATCTAAATTTTATATTACTATATTTAAAAATTAAAATTTGGGATTTATCAAATCTAAAGTTTTCTTAAAACTCTTTTACAAATATGATGTGATGACATGTTGATCTAGTTAGATCTAAAAAGGTCAAAACCTCACTAAGATTTGGAATCATAGACAACAAGACAACATTGAAAGAGGATTTTTTTCCACTCAACCTTTAGATAAGGTCAAAACCTCACTAAGTCATGCAACGTAAATTACATTGAAAGAGGATTTTATTCCACTCAATATATGAAGGTTGAAACCTCACTAAGCTTTGGAATCATATTTATATCAACTGTTAGAATATTTTATTACTTTATTCTTAGATCATGCATTATTAGTTGGAAGTTTATTTTAATAATTCTTCCATGTAACGATCTCCTAAATTGGGAGTATCGATCATCCAGTTTTTAAACCTAAAGCATGTATTCAATAAGCTCTTGCCTCAATGAATGAATAACTTTTTGACATCATTGGTATCAGAGAAAGTTATTTCCCATCTAAAGTCTAAAGGAGGGAATCACCTCTTTGGAAATCCTCCCCTCTTGATACATTTCAATCGATAAATTGAAGTAGATATATAGCTATGAAGCATGGAAATTTGAGTATGCTCTCAACCCATAATGTAAAATTGATCTAGTTTATCAAAAAGGATTCCTTGATCTGAGCCACCATTGAGTGTGTGAATTCTAGTAAGGGATAATCGTTGCTATTTGACAACAAGCCCTTCCATTTGTTTGATATACCTAGGTCTAAGTGTTTGCAGGTTCTATTCATGGGAAAGATATCCATTGATAATCAAAGCCTATGCAATCACGAACTTGGATTTGGTCTTTTAAAATATTTTCCTCAATATTTACCAAATCCCTTTATTCAAAATGAGGATTCTTTTATGAATTTTATTTAACCAATTTTGCAATTTAATTAACCAATTGTGCAATTGTCGTTGTAAACAAGGTGCATTATTGACGAAGTTTAACACCTTGTAAAAATTCAACAATTGTAAAAAGAGGCACATTTTTGGTAGAGTCTAACACCTCAATAACATAATGCAAGAGAACCTCATAAGGAAACTTGTATTTTCTCCATGTAGGCTCTAAATATTTTGTACAAAGGTGAATTATTGACAAATTCTAATACCTTCGTAGTACAAATGATGAGTTTATCCTAAGGGGGTACTCATGAAATAATATACTCTATTGTACCTAGTACTTGTAATTACTGGTTATCCATGTATTTTGATAGGATAAGAAGATTACCATAAGGATACTCATAGTTGAAGAAGCAAAGTGAGGTCAATCTCACTTTTGCTTAAGTACTTTAAGAGTACTTGATATACTTAGATATAGATGCTAAATCAAAGGCCAAGCTGGATATAAACCTAAATATATTTATCTAAGCAAAGAGCTAGAGGTAGACACAAAGGCGATAGACCCAATGGATGACCTAAAGGTGATAGACCTAGAGGTGACAAACACCATGTCTAACCCAAAGGTGGACCTAGAGGTGACTTTAGAGATTTTTACCCAAAAGCCATAACAACAGCAACCCAAACCAAGTGTCAAAGCTAATAGCCAAAGTAGCCAAAGCATCCAAAGCATCCAAAGCTATGAGCTAATGTTAGAGTAGTTATATCTAGAACCAAGAGCTAGAGCCAAGAGCCAGACCTAAGAGCAAGAGTCTAGATTCGTCTAAATTAAGGGAGGTCCTAATATTTCCTAACCTGAATAATGTAATAAGGGGGGATGTTAGGGTATTTTATTACATTATTATTAGATCATGCTAGCTAAAATATTATTTTAATACTTCTTGTTTTTAACAATTTTCTAAATCAGGAGTATCCATCTTCTAGTTTGTAAATCTAAAGCATGTATTAAATAGACTCTTGCTTTAATGAATGAATAGCTTTTTACTATAAAAAACATAAAATAAACTCTAAGACTTAACTACAATAAATAATTTATAACCCCTAAGCATGATTTAGTATAATCTCAAAAGATAGATGGCAAATGGTTGTGCATCCATCCAAATTTGGCACTAAATCTCTTCTAAATGTATTTTAATAGTTGTTTGTCTTCACCAGTATTTAGAGGGACAAGTATCAATTTATAGGCTTTTATTTTGATTCATATGTCTTGAGCTTTGTTCCAAATATACCTTAATATAAAATAAATCAACACTTAAATATATCTTTTTGGTATTTTCTATTGAATAATAATATATTATTTTTTTTAATTGACATATTATTTGTTCTTAATGAAAAATAATTATTTTTGTCTATCCATTGAATTGCCATCTTCTAAAATTAAACAATTTCTTGAGGTTCTAGCCTTACTCTAAATTAAAAAAATTAGGTATCCACTTATATTTTTCAATTACCTTTGACTATTTGATTATGTGAGTTGCATCAATCTTTATTTTGTCATCCTTCTACATGTCTGATTTCTTATCTGGAATGTCATGACCGCTACAAATTCTAAATTATTTTTAATGGATTGTGATAAAATTTAAAATAAATCTACTCCATATACTTCTATAATATCTTAGATCTACATACATCCTTTTATATTGCATACACCATAATATGCACTTATCTTCATGAAATTGAAATAAGAAACTTCCTAAACATTAAAAAATAAAAAATAAAATTAACACTATATCTAATGGTATAACGGTTAAAACTTCTATTTGCACCAAATGAAATAAAAAGCCACAGTCGAAGTGAGGAAGTCATATGTTAGTCTTTCCTTCTAATTGAAATCTTCTATCTGTGTTATTTTATATTGATAAATTAAACGATTATTTTTTTATTTTTATTTTTTACCCATTTAATCATTTTTATTCAGGTTTATAATTTACAATTTTTCAATGATATGAATGTGACTTGGGTTCAAATGTTTGTATTAATGATGTAAAATATTATGCTGAATCCTCTTGTGATATATAGTTTGTTAATATATTATTATAATGTGATCATGATGTAATATAAGTGGAGTTCATTTCAATATTATATAACTAGTTAAAAATAATAATTATCATTATAAATAAATTCTACATATATCAACCCTATTCCATTGGTATTTAGCAACATTCATAATTATAAAAACCACCGCAATTTGTTACTTTAGACTATAGGTATCACTCCTCTCTATTTTCATCTATTTTCATGAGAAGAAAAAAGAGAGGTATTTTCAAAATAATGGGTTCAAAAGTGTACATAAATAGACATGAAAACCTTAAAAAATAAAATTAACTAAACTTAGAGGAATTATTTGAGTCATTTAGACTCCAAAAGTGAAGATAGTGTAAAAAGTACAATCACATCTTAACTCAAGTTTTTATATGTGTTGTATTTTTGTATAAATTTTATAAAAATTATGTCATTTTAACCAGTTATATATATTTAATATTTTTCTATGAAATAAAAGTTATATGTATTATATATAAGACCATTTTTATACAAATTATATTGAGATATTTTGAGATGTTAATTTACATGTAAATAAAGGACAAGAACATTGAACAATGATTTAATAATTATTTTATTAATTATAAATTTTATATATCAATTATGGTATGATAAGTATGTTATGGTATGATAAATATCACCTTAGTTTCTTTTTATACCTCCTAATTATATATTATTAATACCTCATAAAAATACACATTTTTCATTTTAGGTATATCTTAGTTTCACTAGATATTGTAGGTATCTATCTTTTTATGATATTTATTACTTTTTTGTATTTTCACCCTTTACATGTTACTTAAAGGGTTAAATAGTTTTTAACATTCCTAAAGCCATAGGCCATATGAGACCGATATTTTTTATCCAATATATGGTTATCCTCAATCATACTTTGGTTACTTTGGTTATTAGAGTATGGTGTACAACCCTAAATCTTAGACCTTTATTTAGAGTTCCAAAGTAGCCATCACTAGGCTACTTAAAACATATGAGATATATTGCTCCTAAATTTGATATTCAAGATACTAAAAGGTAGATCCGAGGTGTAGACCAATTGGTTCATCCAAACCCCATAATGGGGGCAGAGGTCCAAGGTTCAAATCTCAGGCCTTGTCGGACTGAATACTTATCCCTTTCCTAGTGCTTTCAGCTGTGTAAAAGGTTTAAAATTATTGTGGCATGGTGGTTATAGGGGCGAACTGTGTGAAGATATGTGTGGCGGCTTTTGGGAAAAGCAAAACAGAATACTATGGCGGCCATAAAATCTGGACAACCTACCCAGATTCATGGCGACTACCGATTCCACCATGTAAATTTAAAAAAAAATACTAAAAGGTATGGCATATTCACTTAATAGCATGCTCTAGTATAGCAATATTTTTTCTAAGGTATTATAAATAAAATATAAATGAGGTGCAATCATATGAGTACAACTTGAGTTCAAATTCTTAGTTATGGTGAGGATATGATAAAGTAATATATAATAATCTAATTTTTTGTAGTACCATAATAACATAGTTTTTTGAAATGTCAAGGTGGATATTTTTAATTTCATATAACCAATTTAAAAAATACATAAAAGAAGATACATTAATATGGGATGAAATTCCATCTTAAGAATATGCAATTGACAATAAAATATTTTCAATAAAATATGTATATTATACCAGGTATACTAATCAAACAAATGAATATAATTTAAAATCCATAAAACTATTGTGTGGTTGTAGAACATTACTCATATTTTGTAAAACAAGAGCACATAATAGCAAAATTGAATATGCACTAAGTTCATAATATTATTCATGCTTGGTAATACCTTGAATAATTATATAATTACATTAAAATAAAATAATTTCTACAACTCATGCTCCAATATGAATAATTCATGTACCTAATAAGATCCAATATGAATAATTCATGTACCTAATAAGATCACAAACCTAATAAAATCCTGATAGTGGACGAGGATAAATCATTCCATATGTAAGAATTAAATCACAAACTTTAGTTAATTTATAGTGTTATAAAACAAAGTGCACCATAAGATTAATTTTAGATATTTTTAAAATAAATAAATATTAATAATTATTTATTAAAATTAAATCCTTTTTATATCTCAAATAGGATGTATTTCATTATATTAAGTATGATAAATGATCCAAGTAATATCATTGGATCTCAAACCATGGTCCCTTAAGCTAGAACAAAGGTCACAACCAAGCTACCACTATAGATAAATATATTTTCATTTACCTATTATAAACATAATAACTAATGGTGAAATAACACATAATATCTATTGACATATGGTTAATAAATAAGTATTTAATATTATAAACATTTAATGCATTGTTAAGTCAACTTTCTAAACTACATATAACTAATTAATTATTTTAAAATATGATTAATAACCTATACACCTATAAAATTAATAATATTTTTATATTTTAATATCCACATAAATAAATATAATAAAATTAACCTAAGCATAAGTGCCTTGATTTGGAAAAGAAGAAGAGCAAATCTATTAAAAATCATATTTAGGTAGCAAATATTACACCATAAGTGATTATCAAGGATGAGATGATTGAGCATCATCTAACGATTTTTAAAAGCAAAGGATAAATATGTATGTTCCATAGCTATTGACCAAGTTTTTTAGAGATTCAAAATTAGATCAAGTGGAAGTGGGGTTTAAGTTTAAATAACTTATAGATTTTCTATGAAGATAAAGTGAGTTAGAATTTAAGACTATAGAGTGAGAATTTTTCTATGGAGACAAAGCGGGTTAGAAATTTTGGAATTACACATCAAGAAATCAATTCATATAGGAGGTACTAAAAACTAAGGAGTGAATACATAATCATTGAAATACTGAGTGAATACATGTTGTATAAACTCAAATATGTCTTTCCATAAATATTTCAGAATCTTTGCCATGATAAATTAAGATTAAATTTGAATTAAAAAAATTGGATTAATAAGTGAATTATGAAAATATTGCCTTGTAATATCATAAATATTATAAGGTTAAACACATGGAAAAATATTACAAAGTGATAATTATGGAGAAAGAGAGAAATTTTTAATCATGAGACTAACTTCAAAATGAAGCAAGGAGATAATTCCATAGTAGAAATTGGATTAGTTGAAGAATTTTCCACTCCCAAGAAAATCACAAATAAATTTCTTTGCATCATTAAATGACAAAGACCATTATGGTTTATTTAGATTAACCATTAGAACAAACAAAGGATACATAGGATGAGAATGTACAATGTACAAGTACAAATTCAAAAGGAATTAAATGTACTAAGAAATATATAGAGGAATGTCGAAAAAAAGATACAAAAGAGGTCAAATTTAATATAGGAAAAATATTTTCATTTTCCTCAAGTAGTATAAATTCTCTTCCTACAATAAAAATAAAATTTCTATAGAGTTCATCCTTATAACTTTAAGGTTTCAAGAGAAACACTGCAAAGAAAATAGTATAGGGGATATCCATGGAAATTTAGTATTTTAAGGCAACATAAGAAAGTAATTATTATGGAGAATCATCCTTTCAATGTAGGGTTTCTATGATAATATCTAGGGTTTTCAAAGCAACATAAGAAAGTAATTATTCTGGGGAATCATACTTGCATTTTATGGTTTCCAGTGCAACATAAAAAAGAAGTGTTTGTGAGATTATTTCTTGTACTTTGGATTTTCTATGGAAACATATTTTTTTAGAAGGTAATATTGGTTTTTTATCTAGATTATCATAGGTTCCAAATATCTAGGATCTCTAGTAACCTCAAATATTAGAGCAATTTAATTTTAATGGCTAAAATCAATGAACATAACATTGATGGAAAATAACAATTATAATATATAAATGGTCAATATCATTCACACAATAGCATGAAGAAAAATTACAATAATATTGCTCTAAAATATGTATACAAGCTTTACTCAATATTTATTCAAAATCTTGATGTTCTTTTATCATTGTTTCTTCTCCTCACTCATTCATATATGGTGGTAGCAATGGTTATTTTCAAACCAAATTGAAGCTAAATTGATGAGGTTCTCTGATAGACTCTCAACTAGGAGACTTAGGTTCAAATTTGGAGCTTGTAGTGTGATATTACTTTGATTTTATAGCTAGTTATTTGGTAAATTCATTCATGGTGGTGGCAACAATGGTTTAATGTTGGTGATGTTGAAGGCAGTATAACTTCAACACTTCTTGATGGCCTATTAGCTTAAGTTTCACTCATGGTAGCAATGATGATGGATTTTGAAGTGAGTGGTCTTGGAGGTAGCTTTGATGGTTCTTGATACTCATTGTGGTAGTGTTGGTGGCTTTGTTTTTTTATGGTGGCAAATGCTCTACTCCAATGATGATTTTTGTTAATTGTGGTCTTGTGGTGGTGGTTTTATCTTTTATGGAGTTGATGCATTATTTGGGTTTCTATTCAAAGACCTTAGTTCAAGCTTTAGTGCATTTAATAAGTTGTTGGCTTGATATTCTAGTTGTTTGGTTGGTATGATTGAACAAGGTGGTGGTAATGATGCCTTTCTACCTAAGGTATATTCTAGTTGCTATTTTTTTTAAGCTTTCATTTAAGAGACCCAAATTCAATTCTCAAAACATATAATTGATTTGATATTATAATTTATTTATTTGATAATTTTTTTTTGGTAATATTAAGAAAGAGAGTTTTGAGAGGAATCCCACAACCTTATACAACAACTCCCAAAGGGAGAGAAAAACAAACACAACCCAATAAACTATCTCCAAAGGGAGACTAACAACCGTCCACCCCAACGGGAAAAAATAACCAACATCACTAACACATTCGAATAAGACAACCACACGGATCTCCCAACCTCGAACTAAAAAAAATATTTGATAAATTTATTTATAATAAAAAAAACATAATTTTATGATAATAATAAAAGGTAAAAGTTAAAAATTAAAGAAATAAGTTTTATTGTTGATGAAACTTAAAGATTAAAAGTTAAAGATGAATTTTGAGGTAAAAAACATGAGAATTAGTTTAGAGACCCTAGAATCCAATGTTAATAAAAATGACAAGTTCAAAGTACCCGCTTCATTGGAAAGTGTTCGGACTTGATGTCAAACTGGACTTTAATTAGGGATTGCGAATTGCTTAAAGATAAAACAGCATTTAATAGCTTCTCGTTCGAATTTAAAAAGTTCTATTTATTTATATAATGAAATTTGTAATTATTATTATTATTTTTTTAATTATTTGGTATCACAGTTATTATTTATTATTAAATAGAGGTATATTTAAGTCAGACTATTATCTTTATCAAATTTTGTTAAGTATTCGTCTTACCAATCCAACATTTCACCAATCCATTAACCTTCTTAAGCTATTTAAATATGGTTTCGGCTTGTTATAAAAGTGGAGGGCTTTTGGAAGGAAGACAGATTGACCCACTAGCTCCTATTATTAGGACTGACTGTTCCATTGGACACACTGTCTATATTCTGACATGAACTCAGCTGTCATTGGAATCGACGATGAAAGAACTACTCTTCAATCTCAATGGACATAATTCTAATTTACATTCGATAGCATAAGAATAAAAATATCTCAAGCAGTCCGCAGTCTGTGGAAGTCAGCATCGTATACTGTCCACATCTGCTACTGACTAAATAAAAGTTTAAAAACCAATTAAATTATGTAAGCCTTCGTTTTGAACAAAATGATACAGTTCTATATAATCATTCTATCTCGTGACGTGCGAATCTCATGCCTGACAAGTCTAATCCCACCCGTGACTAATTTTCGTCTTGCAGCAATCGATACTCGCCATAATTGAGACGTTAAGCAGAAAAAACTTGCAGTCTAAATCTTAGATAAGTTTCATATACGGTCAATTTTAAAGCCAAAATTTGCTTATTCAAACGATACACAGTTTATCTTTTCTTTTTTTAAATAATACTTCTTATCCACATCCACTATAAAGATTAAACCTGAATCACATCACCAATAATACAAGTGACGTTCTTGTGGTAAACCATATCTGATCTTTTCCGAGCTCTGAGATCAGTCTGGTGTTTAAGTACAGTGAGAGAACTTCTTGGGAGAAGAAGAAGTACATGCAAGTGAGTCTAATGGCTGCCACCTTTCTGGTGGGAAGTGCCATTATTTCAAGGGTAGATAATCGTCGTTGGATCTCTTTTGTGTTAAACAGTTCTTGAGGGCATCTAAATTGCAACTTGCTCAAAGGAAGAAACAATAGGCATGTGCCAAAAACAAACAAAGCAAGATTATCAAAATCATTATTTATTTCAATCCTTCTCTAAATTATTGAAGTCTTATTGACTTATTTTTAACCACCACCACCTTGCCAAAGAAGGAACAATAAGCATGTGCCAAAAACAAACAAAGCAAGATTATCAAATTCATTCTTTATTTTAATCCTTCTCTAAAGTCTTGTTGACAAAATTTTAACCATCGATCTAAAATTTATTTCTCATGCCTATTTTCACAGCATTGCTAATCTTGACAGTGATTGAAATCAGCCCTGTGATCAACCACTATTCTTACACATCTGCAACAATGAGTGGTTTAAGCACATAAAAATTTAAAAACCAAATAGATTATCTATTTTCGAGCATTCAATTGAACAAAATGATAAGAGTAAGAGTTAAGTATAAATATTGCGCATCTCGTGATTAGGGAATATCACGCCTGACAAGTCCAATCTCACCCGTGACAAAAATTTGTTTACAGCAATCGATATTTGATGAAATGGCAAGGTTAAGCAAACGAGAATGCATTCTAAATTATATAGTTTAAGTTACACTTTTAAAATGCATAATCATTAAGATATTAAGATGCAAACTAATCTATGGAAAAATTTTAAAACACAAAAATTGAATTTTAAATCTTTAAATAAATAAATGGAATGCATATATATTTTATTATTTTAATTTAATTGTTGGTTTTATAATTTTGCATGTTCTAGGACTCTTTTTAATGTTGACATGCATATAATTGTTGTTGGTGGTTTTGGTTTTTCTTGTGATCTCCTTCTATTAGTGTGCTTATTATCTTATGCTTGTTAATATTTTTAGTTGAGTTTTCTTACATAACAAAAGTGTATCATTGTCATTCCCTAAACTTAAATGTTGTCATTTTGTTCCATTCCTTGTCGGTTCTTCTTTTTGCTTCATTGGCTATTTAAAGGGGTTGGTCTAATGTTCTTCTTCTCTAATTTGGATATCTCATTCTTGCATGCATTCAACAACCTATTATCATCAATATCATATATATGATATCCCTTGTCATTGTCTCTTTTGTTAATTTAGGTTCAATCACAACACCCATGATAGCTGTGCATCTTATCCAATGTCTGATTAATGTTTAATATCTCTTATGCATTCTACATATCACAAGGAATATGAAGGTTGAGTGATTGAAATTTGGATTATCTTTTTCACTGTGGGATTATTGTTGAGTGTTTTTTATTATTCCCTAATTTTAGTTGCATTACTCATTATTGTATTGGATTTGCATAGTTTCATTTGGTTTTCAGGCTTAGAAACAAATTTATTTGAGTTAAAAGTGAGCAATGTTTTGAAACAATAGCGAATATCTAGCTTTATAATAAATTTCAAGCTTCACTACCATTACATCAATATCTTCATAAACTATCAATGATTTGTTTTTAATATCCAAGAGTAATTTTGGGCATAGAAGAGTATATTTGATGCCAAAACAGAAGGTTTCATTAGTGATTACTTTTACCATAGTCCAAGTGAAACCAAGCTAAGGAGGATTTTAAGTGTTCAAATGAATTTCTTTGAAGTTCAATTAGGGGAAATTAAATATCATGCATAAGAGGCTAGATAAGAGTGCTAAATCTATTAATATGAGAATTTATGTAAATCTTTTTCCACTCTTCATTTTAACAACCCTTTTATTGAGTATGTAAGTGGTACTAATTCAGTCATATAAAATCTCGAGACTATGTAACACAACCAATGCAACTAGATCTTCCTTCAATTATCCAAATAAGATTAAAGGAGACCATCTCTAGCTTAGAGGTTGGATGATTCCTCCTACATTAGGGGGTATTTGAGACCACCATTTAGGTTCATTACCATGTTTTGATCCCTAGAGACCCATTTTTTAGGAATACTAATTGGAGGATGGTGTGGCTCATAGTCTTTTATCTTAAATAAAGAACTTTTTTTGTTTGGAATATATTGTAAAAATTGTAAATATGGAATGATAGTGAGTATACATTAAGATTTAAGTATATAACTTTATTTATATTGATTTAAGGGGTTAATCATGCCAAAACATGAAAGTGCAATGTGGTGCATTTTGAAGGAATAGAGAAAATCCCTTTTTGTTGAAATATGATGTCAATTTAAGGAATAAAAGGATTGAAAGGAACATAAATATTGTGAATTAGACGGTATTGAGAAGATACTATGTATATGTGGACTTGGATATTAGAAAATTATATTCATTATGGTGCATTGTGATCTTTGGTAAAGAAGCTTTTAGGGTAAGAAGTCTACAATGGTGGATGTATATATGAAGAAATGTACTTATTTTATTATGGGTTGTGTATTTCGTACTAGGAGAGAGGATCCTTGGCATAATATATAGATTATAGGTGTTGAGGAAGAAAATTTAGGGTATGTATTGAAATGAATTGTTGTATTCTCTATAAAAGTGGAAGATGGAATAAATTTATTTTATTGGTAGTATAAATATTATATATGACAAGATCCTTCATATATAAAGGCATCAAAGCATTTTTAAATTATGAATGATGAAATGATTTCCATGCTTCATCAAATTCTTCTAGAGGTGCTCAAATTTCAAAGTAATTATTCTAGTATGAAGTTTAATGGAATTAGTGACTTTTGTTTTGATGAGAATAGAAAATAATGCAAAGTCTTGTGTATCAAATGACATTAGCTCAATTGGTTAAATTCCTCAACTTTCAAGCAAGAGAGCCATATTTAAATCTTGCCAAATAATACATGTATAATTGACAAGTTATTGTGATACCAATATATGGTCACAATGTAATATGGGTAGGGCTTGTTCCAATGATATATAACTAATTTTAGAAAATTATCCATTAATATGGATGGTTTTTTTTATTAGAGGTGAAAATTAGGGTTTTTGAAAGGGTCTCGACCCTTTATACAAGAAACCAAGTTTATCATGCAAAGTGTAAAATAGTAGCCCAAGGGAAATGAAATGTAGTAAACTTAGGTAGAATATATAACATAAAACCATCGTAGTAAATAGTAAAATATGTAGTATGAAAATTTACTACTCAGAGAAACTACATTAAAATTAAGACATTGGATGATCTTGATTGTTTTGCTTCATTTTGGATAGGATAACAACAACTTCCATATCTTCATCCTTCTTATTTATTTGAACCACTAGAAGATACAACATAAAAACAACACAAGAAACAATAAAAAATTTAGTATGGAAGTTACAACTTAGAGAAACTACATTTAAAATCAAGAGGTTAGATGATATTGATTGTTCTACTTCATTTTGGATAGGATAACAACAAATTCCATGTATTCATACTTCTTATTTATCTAAACCACTAGAATATACAACATAAAAACAACATAGGAAACAATAAAAAAATAGTATGGAAGTTACAACTCAGTGAAACTACATTCAAAATCAAGAGGTTGGATGATCTTGATTGTTTTACTTTATTTTGGATAGGATAAAAACTTCCATGTTTTCATCCTTCTTATTTATCTGAACCACTATATTCAATTCCTCCCAAGTGTCCTTCATCCTCTTCTTACTGAACTTCCACATTACCAAAGCTGAATTGATTATCCAAGCTTAAATCTGAACACACATGAGGTGAATATGAGTCCATATATATGTCTCCTCCATAGTTTTTTACTCCTAGAATATCCAAATAATCATAACTTTATTCCCTTCCTTGAAAGTATGCATAATGTTCACCTCTTAAAAATATTGAAGCAATATTTTACTTTCCCTTATGATTCCTTCTCCGATCCAATGTGGTTATCCCTTTACAATAAAATAGTTAATGATGTTTAGGGAGTCCCATTTATCATTGTCTTACCTTCAACCACATGACTGGTTTGAGTCTCGTAATTCTTCGAGTAAGCCTTTACCATCTCTCCTTTTGAATTTCTTATCACACCACCTTCATTAAAGTTTCTTGGGTTACCTTTAGAGGTCCCATTGAAGTTAAGTTTTACCCACCCCTCCTCAGGTGTCTTCCATTTAGTATTCTTTCCTATGTCCTCCTTCAACTTGTGGCCATCCCTGATATTTAATTCTATTTTTTTATTATTAGTTCTCCTTCTCTGTTCTCTACTCAACACCTTCCTCAGTCTTACATATCAAGTTCTTATGG
Source organism: Wollemia nobilis (assembly GCA_028583015.1). Lineage (NCBI taxonomy): Eukaryota > Viridiplantae > Streptophyta > Pinopsida > Araucariales > Araucariaceae > Wollemia > Wollemia nobilis. Next base: position 2,685,714 of record JAQPPZ010016901.1, on the reverse strand, counting down.
ATCAAATTTATAATTCTAAAATATATATTTCTCATCCTTATAATCATCTCTAAAAATCTTGTTATTATACTCCAACCAGATATGCCAAAATAAATGAGCTAGGTATATATCCCATAAACAAGTGAGTTTGGAACTTTTGAAGGGCATGTGCCATTATTGAACAAAACTAAGTATATATTGAGGGATCATCCAAGAACATTGAAAGGCTTAAAGCATAAAATGAAGAACCTCCCTTGAGAAACAATAATGGATAAACAGGTGTGAAATGGATTCTTTATCAGCTTTATATAGAGGATATATGTTTGTAAAATAAAAGCCTCTTCTTTTGAGATTATCTATTATTAAAATTATATTTTGAAGGACTAACCAAAGAAATAATGTTACTTTAGGAGTTATGTATTTTATTCGAACTCTATTAATTGAGAATCTAAGAATGTCACCATCCCTTGTTAGTAGATAATCTAATCTAGTATAGTACACTTCTATGAAAGTAGAGGCCCAAATGAGGGTGTCTTGAGTCGGTCTTATAGGGATGTAATTAGAGAGGAGAAGTTTTTTAATCAAATGATACTTGGTATTGAGTTTCCTAATTAGCATCATGAATAGAGATATATTTCCATCTTCCGAGTAGCTCTTCTCCTTCTAAAAAATCACTTACCCAGATACCAAATCTTAATTTTAGGGGTTCCATGATCTGTATACAATCCTTCTAGGCACACAAGGGCTTGTCATCTATCTAGGTGTCCTCCCTCCTAGAAGGAGATGGAATTTCTAATCTCTAATATCTATTTTAATCCCTTCAATTATAGATGCCTTATTTTAATTAATTCGTTCTAAAATGTTAAACCAAAAGGTGGATTTTCACATCTAAAGAAGGGGTTGAAGGGTTTTAAATACATATCTTTGATAATCATGACCCTATAGGTTACCCTTTATTTTATTAACCTCCAATCAAGCTTGGTCATAAGAGCTTCATTAAACTTTTTTATTCTCTTGATGCTCATCCCTCCTTTGTTAGGACAACACACTTTATTCCAATCCATTAGAGGAAGTCTTTGATGTTCCTCAACCCTTGATCATAAAAAGTAAATTTTCAATAATGTTAGAATATTTCAAAGGGTTTATAAACATTGAGAGGTAATACACTAGTAAGGACTGAAGAGTAGATTTCAAAAGTTATGTTTTACTAGCCAAAGATAGGAGAGCCTCCTTCCATCCCACCAATTTTCATTTAAATATTTATATCAATGTATTCCATAGTTATTCTCTAGATCTTCCTTTAAATAATGGTAAGCCTAAATAAGTTGAGAGAAAGTCCATGATTTCACAACCAAATATCCTAGCAATTTTATTCTATCCAAAACCTAGTCTTGATAAAAAATAGTTTACTCCTATTAAAGTTGATGCTTTAATTTTATGTTTGTTAATACTCCTACAACACCTCCTTTATGTTATTGGATTCTCTTAATGAAGCCTCCTCTACAATTATAGTATCACCCACAAATTGATGGTGAGTAACCAGCTCTCCTATTGTTGCTAGCTTAATTACTTTAATATATGTTAAAATTTTAGTTGAGTAAATGGCCCTACCAAACGCCTCTCCCATTACAATGAAAAGGTAATGGGAGAGAGGGTCCTCTTGCCTGATTCCTTTCTAAATGGGAAATAAACTCATTGCTCGGCCATTCACAATGACTGAGAACATAGGAGAAGATATACATCAAGTAACCAAGTTTCTCCATTCTAAGTTGAAGCTAAAATATTCTAGGACCTTATCCAAAAATACCCATGACACCCTATCATAGGCCTTACTCATGTCCAAATTTAAAAGCATACCTATCAAACCTCTTTGATCCATGGAGTGCAACACTTCATGAATGGATATAACACCATCCACAATTTGTCTATTTGTAACAAACCCACCTTGGATTTGAGAAATAATCTTGGGTAAAAGTATATTTAATCTGTTGGCTAAGGTCTTGCTAATAATTTTGTAGATCGTGTTACAAAGACTAATCGACTTGAAGTCCTTGAACATATTAAATCCTTGCTTTTCTGGGATGAGGAGTAGAAAGGTAGAGTTCCATTCCTTTAGCAATGTGTTATGAGCTTGGAACTCCCTCAAATATTCCCCTATATCTTGTTGAACGATATGCCAAAATTCTTGGAAAATACTTGGAGGGAAACCATATGGGCTAGGATCTTTGTCCTGCTGCATTCTGAAAACAAATTTTTTTATTTCATCATTTGAGAAGGGTTGAATTACTATGGATAGTTATTTAGGTATAAATTATCATTAAAACTCTTCCTCTATATTATAAGACTCTAAAATGGGGTATTAATAATTTTAAATAACAAGTTTTATCCTTTTAAATTAATTATATTTATCTAAAAATAACTCTTATATTTTGTCTTACAAGTTTTAATTATAAAATATATTATATTTATTACCATGTAATGACTATAGTTTTTTAAGATTTAAATAGTAAAAACTGAAACCTAAATTTTAAAACACAATGTAATTTAATTTTCAACTATGTCATTATTTAATAAATAAAAAGATAGCACATACAGTTGGTCTAATATTTTCTTAATAAAAATATTATAGGTCACATAGGTTTTGATTTAATGGTATGATTCTTGTTGAGGGTGGAAAAGTTCCTAAGTTCAGTTCTTAGAACATTGTTTTGATAGAAAAGTCAACATAGAGAAAGAAGAATCGTCCTACACTCACATGTTGTATTTTATATCTCATTTCACTATATTTCTTTGGTTATTATTGATGATCATAATTATTATATTTAATGAATTATTGGGTTGGTTTTTTAATAGGTTTTCTCATTTGCTCACAATGGTTATGATAATTATTTCCAATCTAAGATGTACTTGAGTTGATGGGTTCTTTGGAATCCCATCCAAGATACCTTATTTCAAACCTAAAGATATAGGATGTGTTGTTGGATCAATGTTTTGGTTGGTTACTTAACAAGTTTGCTTGTTTGCTTATGGTGGTCTACATAGTATATAAGATGGGTTTCAACCCAATGTTATGGTTTGTTGCTTGGTATGTTTAATTTTCAGCCCATGGTGAGAGTGATAGTCATTTTGGACCCTAGATATAACTGAGTTTCTTATTTTTGAATCAAGGAATAACGAAGTTGATCATAGTTCTCTAGGCTCCAATCTAAGAGACCTAGGCTTAAACCCATGACATTTGATGGATTATCAACTTGATATTGTGGTTAGTTGCTTGGCAAGTTCATTCTTTCAGTGGTGGTACTAGTGATAGTTTTTAATCCAGGTCATAACATAGTTGATGATTTATCTAGGCTTCTATCCAAGAGGTCCAAGTTCAAATGCTAAGACATGCAAAGGGTGTTTGACTTGAATTTATGACCAATTGCTTGCAATATTTATTTATTCATCTATGGTGGTAGTAATGATTGTTTTCAAACCAAATTGAAGCCAAATTGGTGAGGTTCTCTACTAGACTCTCAACTAGGAGACTTAGGTTAAAATCTAAAGCTTGTAATGTGATATTACTTTGATTTTATAACTAGTTGCTTGGTAAATTCATTTATGGTGGTGGCAACAGTGGTTAAATTTTGGTGGTGTCGAAGGTAGTTTAACTTTGACATTTTTTATGGATTATTAGCTTAACTTTATAGTTGGTTGTTTACCAAGTTCACTAATGGTAGCAATGATGGTGGTTTTTGATATAGGTGGTGTTGGAGGTAACTTTGACGGTTCTTAATGCTCATTGTGGTGTTGTTGGTGGCTTTGTTTTGTTATGGTATCAAAGGCTCTACTCCAATGATGATTTTTGTTAATTGTGGTCTTGTGGTGGTGGTTATTTAAGGTGTCACTTAGGCATGGAATATGGCCCTCGAGTTGGTGAGTTATACTTCAGGCCTTAGTGTGTCTAATAAGTTTTTGGTTTGATGTTCTAATTATTTGGTTGGTATGATTGAACTTGATGGTAGTAACGATGGTTTTTAACTTGAGACACTTGATAGATTTTTTAAAACTTCCATTTAAAAGACCCAAGTTTAATTCTTAAAACATATAATTAATTTAATATTGTAATTAGTTTGTTTAATAAATTTATTTATGATAGAAAGCAGAATAATTTTTGTTATCTATGAAAAGTAAAAACAAAAAAATAAAAAAATGAATTAAATTATTGATAAAACTTAAAAATTAAAAGTTAAGATGAATTTTAAAACATTAAAATAAAATTGAAAGTTAGTTTAGACTTGTCTTTGACTCTACAATCCAAGGTTAATAAAAATGACAAGTCCAACGTACCAACTCCATTGGAAAGTGTTTGGACTTGATTTCAAACTGGACTTCAATTCGAGATAGAGAACTGTTAAAAGAAGAAAAAAAAAAAAAACAATTGATAGTTTTCCATTCGAATTTAGAAATCAAGGCGCCAAACGGCACAATCAGGACAGCAGTACATAGTCAACACGGTCAACGTATGCTATGTGGAAGCTAACTGGGCTACTGAATATAAACAGTTTGGAAAGCACAACACACATACCTTTACTTTAAGCAGCTGAAATAAATAGGTTATATGAAAACAGCATGTTCAAACGACGCGTGGAAAGTTAAAAATAAAAGGGCCAACTACCTCACAAATGTTGTGAATAGATGTCACACATGTTACAACTCGAGACTGATAAGGGCTTTGTGTTGGGCTCATAAACCACTCAAGTCCCACAAATGGGTTAAGGGCTTTGTGTTGGGGCTCATAAACCGCTCAGGTCCCACAACCGGGTTAATGTGGATTATTAACGCACACACTAGACTAACTAAGTAGAAGAGGTGACAGGTAAAGGTGGGGTCAATGTGGAATTATTAGTGCACCCACTACACTAACTAAGTAGGAGGTATTAAAGTGAAAGAAATTTCAACATTACTACACTAAGTAGAAGAGGTGACACTAAGTAGAAGAGGTGACACGTAGAGGTGGTATTAATGTGGAATTATTAACCCACGTATTACACTAATTAAATAGAAGAGGTATTAAAGTGAAAGAAATTCCAACATAGGAATATGTCACTACAAATAAATAGTTCTTATAATTAAAAAGAAAAAGAGAGAAGAGGTATTAAAGTGAAAAAAATTCCAACATAGAAATATGTCACTAAAGAACCAACTATCCCACATATAACACAACTCCATAAATAAAAAAACTCGAAATTAAAACCAATGAAACTGACAAACAATCAGTAATTCTACTACCTATAATGTACATTAACTCAGCTGTCATCGGAATCGAAGATGGAAGAACTACTCTTCAATCTCGATAGATGTAATTCTCTTTTGCATTCATAGCACAAAAATAAAACTACATCAAGCAGTCAGCAATCCATGAAGTCAGCAGCGTATATTGTCCAAATCTGCGACTGAAATAAAAAATTTAAAAACAAGTATAATCATTGTGAATCCCGTGACGAGCGAATCTCATGCCTGACAAGTCTAATCCCACCCGTGACTAATTTTCGTTTTGCAGAAATCGATACCCGCCATAATTGCGACGTTAAACAGAAAAACATGCGGTCTAAATTTTCGTTAAGTTTCATCCACGGTCATTTTGAAACCCAAAATCTGCTTATTTAAACGATACACAGCTGATCTTTTCCCATACGAGCTCTGAGATCAGTCTGGTGTTTTAGTGCAGTGAGAGAAGTTGTTGGGAGAAGATGAAGTATGTGCAAGTGGGTCTGTTGTTAATGGCTGCCACATTGCTGATGGGAAGTGCCGTTATTTCAAGGGCAGATACACAGATAAATGGGCTTCCATTTGAGGTGTGTGGAATTGGCATTGGCGAGCTCATGTCATGCCAGCCTGCTGTGACGAATTCCCCCGCGGCTCCCACAGCGGATTGCTGTGAGGTAGTGCGAAACGCGGATCTCACATGCCTGTGTTCATACAAATCTCAGCTATCGTCAATCAAGAGCATAGATCCGAAGCTCGTCATGACCTTGCCTCAGAAATGCCAAGTATACAACATCCCTTCTGTATGTCAAGGTAAGAAAAACCTATAAATCATAAGTATTGCTTTTGTATTTTTTATCAGAAATTATCATCACTGCAAAGAGAATCGAAACCTGGACCTCATGACAGCCCCACTTGTTTTGAGCTTTTTTTTTTAATGCATACAGGTCAAGCATGACGCCGTGCAGGTCGAGGCATCAGATGGTTTAGGCCTCTTCCTTATAATTTGCAGAAGAAGGACGTGGCTTTAATTCATCTTAGAATATTAAATGGGCGAAAGTCTCATTTGGGACCGTTAAGTTCTAGATTGAGTAAATTTTACTTAATTTTGTAGGGTGTTCAATGGTTTATTATCCGCTACTTGTGGTTGTTGCTAAAGTCAGAAGGATGCATTATGTAAATCTAGGATTTTTTTAAGCAATCAAGTTTTCTGATATTGACTGAGGCTGTTGTTTACTTTGAACATCGTTGATATGCTTGTCAAATAATTCGTGGAGCATACAGTATAACTGTATGATGTATTTATTAATAAATTGTTCCATGAAGTTAGGATGAGAGTCTGCAACTTTTTGTGAGCTGAGAAAACCAAGTTAACCGCTTAGCACCGTGGGAATGCTCATCCTAAGGCTGCCCAAAACTGATAAGAAGTAAGAAGTATGTAATGGAAGATGTCAATATCATAAGTTATGATCATGTCGTACTCAGGGACTCGTAATTAGGTAACTTGTATTTTGGTATAAACATCTCTTTCCTACTAATTATTTTGTTTGGTTAGAATGTTGTTGATTTATTGGACAATGAAATTATTTAGTATCCATGGACATCCTTTTGTGTTCTTCATTCTTTATTTTATGTATTTTTATTTAAGGAATGCTAGTTAAAGTTTTATTTTATTTATTTCTTTAAAATTATTGAGAAATTTAATATGGTATTAAAGTGGGTGTAAATCTATTATTTCTGCTAATTGTTTGGTTTTTACAAATTTCTTTAACGGAAACTATGATTAGAGTAGTTAAAAAGGTTTTTTGAAAGTTGATGGTGGGATTGTAAGAAGAGTTTTCTAATTAAACCCTAGGTGGACTTGGATCATGAAGATCTCACTAGGATTAGAGATTTGCTCTAGGAGAAACGTTCACCAAGAGATTCCTTTGTTCCTCTCAATGGAACTTGGTTCTGTTTTGTTTTTAATTTTTAACTAGATAGATGACCTTGTGTCAAGTTTGAGATTTTTGAGATTTATTGAAAATCTCATTTGTCTTTTTTAAATTCATTTCATTTTCTCTTTTGGTTTCTTGTTTCCAATAGCAGCATAGATGAGAAGATAGACTGCTTGGTCATCATGAAAGAAGAAAATAAGAGGTTGAATATTTTTGGACAGTCCTTTCGTTCCAAATAAGCCATGGGTACGATTTTGTGCTTAGTGAAGACCTTCAAGCCACTTGAAAAAGTTGTAAAAATGGTATGACAATATTTTTGTTGCATAGGCATGAGAGGTCCTAATTAGTTGTGTTCGACAAAAATGATATATAGGGCAAGCTCAAGCCAATGGCCATATGAACAAGGTTCTACCCAATTCTAGTTGTTGCTCTAACCCAACAACAATGCCCACTCTAAGAGGAGCATCACCACCTACCTTCTCCCTAATGAAGGAACAAATTTAGAGTATTGCCACCTTCCTCCTTATTTCCATTGAATGGAGGCATAGGTAGACAAATCATTAGCAAATTTTCATTCTTTGTAAAATTTTAGGGGTGGTTAGTTCAACACTTTCATTCATTTCACCTATATGTACCTCAATTTTATGTCTATTTTTTTATTTTTTCCTCCAAAAATTAAAGTCGTAGTGTTAATAAAAAATAGTTTACTCTTATTAAAGTTAATGCTTTAATTTTATGCTTGTTCATACTCCTAGAGCACCTTCTTTATGTTCCTGGCTTCTCTTAATGAAGCCTCCCCTACAATTATAGTATCATCCACAAACTAATGGTGAGTAACCGACTCTACTATTGTTTCTAGTCTAATTTCTTTAATCTATGTTAAAATTTTAGTTGAGTCAATGGCCCTACCAAACACCTCTACCATTACAATGAAAAGGTAAGGGGAGAGAGGGTCCTATTGCCTAAGTCCTTTCTGAATGGGAAATAAACTCGTTGCTCGGCCATTCACAATGACTGAGAACATAGGAAAAGATATACATCGAGTAACCAAGTTTCTCCATTCTAAGTTGAAGCTAAAATATTCTAGGACCTTATCCAAAAATACCCATGACACCCTCTCATAGACCTTACTCATGTCCAAATTTAAAAGAATACCTGTCGACCCTCTTTGATCCATGGAGTGTAGCACTTCATGAATGGATATAACACCATTCACAATTTGTCTATTTGTAACAAACCCACCTTGGCTTTGAGAAATAATCTTGGGTAAAAGTATCTTTAATCTATTGGCTAAGGTCTTGCTAATAATTTTGTAGATCGTGTTACAAAGACTAATCGACTTGAAGTCCTTGAACATATTAAATCCTTGCTTTTTTTGGATGACGAGTAGAAAGGTAGAGTTCCATTCCTTTAGCAATGTGTTATGAGCTTGGAACTCCCTCAAATATTCCTCTATATCTTGTTGATCAATATGCCAAAATTCTTGGAAAATACCTGGAGGGAAACCATATGGGCTAAGAGCTTTGTCCTACTGCATTCTGAAAACAATTTTTTTTATTTCATCATTTGAGAAGGGTTGCATTACTATGGCTATTTATTTAGGTATAAATTATCATTAAAACTCTTCCTCTATATTATAAGACTCTAAAACCTAGTTTCTTATTTTTGAATCAAGGAATAAAGAAGTTGATCATAGTTCTCTAGGCTCCAATCTAAGAGACCTAGGCTTAAACCCATGACATTTGATGGATTATCAACTTGATATTGTGGTTAGTTGTTTGGCAAGTTCATTCTTTCAGTGGTGGTACTAGTGATAGTTTTTAATCCAGGTCATAACATAGTTGATGATTTATCTAGGCTTCTATCCAAGAGGTCCAAGTTCAAATGCTAAGACATGCAAACGATGTTTGACTTGAATTTATGACCAATTGCTTGCAATATTTATTTATTCATCTATGGTGGTAGCAATGATTGTTTTCAAACCAAATTGAAGCCAAATTGGTGAGGTTCTCTACTAGACTCTCAACTAGGAGACTTAGGTTAAAATCTAAAGCTTGTAATGTGATATTACTTTGATTTTATAACTAGTTGCTTGGTAAATTCATTCATGGTGGTGGCAACAGTGGTTAAATGTTGGTGGTGTCGATGGTAGTTTAACTTTGACATTTTTTATGGATTATTAGCTTAAATTTATAGTTGCTTGTTTACCAAGTTCACTAATGGTAGCAACGATGGTGGTTTTTGATATAGGTGGTGTTGGAGGTAACTTTGATGGTTATTAATGCTCATTGTGGTGTTGTTGGTGGCTTTGTTTCTTTATGGTAGCAAAGGCTCTACTCCAATGATGATTTTTGTTAATTGTGGTCTTGTGGTGGTGGTTATTTAAGGTGTCACTTAGGCATGGAATATGGCCCTCGAGTTGGTGAGTTATTTAGGTTTCCCTTCAAAGATCATACTTCAGGCCTTAGTGTGTCTAATAAGTTTTTGGTTTGATGTTCTAATTATTTGGTTGGTATGATTGAACTTGATGGTAGTAATGATGGTTTTTAACTTGAGACATTCTAATTGATAGATTTTTCAAAACTTCCATTTAAAAGACCCAAGTTTAATTCTTAAAACATATAATTAATTTAATATTGTAATTAGTTTGTTTAATAAATTTATTTATGATAGAAAGAAGAATAATTTTTGTTATCTATGAAAAGTGAAAATAAAAAAATAAAAAAATGAATTAAATTATTGATAAAACTTAAAAATTAAAAGTTAAGATGAATTTTAAAACATTAAAATAAAATTGAAAGTTAGTTTAGACTTGTCTTTGACTCTACAATCCAAGGTTTAAAAAAATGACAAGTCCAACGTACCAACTCCATTGGAAAGTGTTTGGACTTGATTTCAAACTGGACTTCAATTCGAGATAGAGAACTGTTAAAAGAAGAAAAAAAAAAAAAACAATTGATAGCTTTCCATTCGAATTTAGAAATCAAGGCGCCAAACGGCACAATCAGGACAGCAGTACAATAGTCAACACGTTCAACGTATCCTATGTGGAAGCTAACTGAGCTACTGAATATAAACAGTTTGGAAAGCACAACACACATACCTTTACTTTAAGCAGCTGAAATAAATAGGTTATATGAAAACAGCATGTTCAAACCACGCGTGTAAAGTTAAAAAGAAAAAGGGCCAATTATCCCACAAATGTTGCGAATAGATGTCACACATGCTACAACTCGATGCTGATAAGGGTTTTGTGTTGGGCTCATAAACCACTCAAGTCTCACAACTGGGTTAAGGGCTTTGTGTTGGGGCTCATAAACCGCTCAGGTCCCACAACCGGGTTAATGTGGATTATTAACGCACACACTAGACTAACTAAGTAGAAGAGGTGACAGGTAAAAGTGGGGTCAATGTGGAATTCACCCACTACACTAACTAAGTAGGAGGTATTAAAGTGAAAGAAATTTCAACATTACTACACTAAGTAGAAGAGGTGACACGTAGAGGTGGTATTAATGTGGAATTATTAACCCACGTATTACACTAATTAAATAGAAGAGAAGAGGTATTAAAGTGAAAGAAATTCCAACATAGAAATATGTCACTACAAATAAAAAGAAAAAGAAAAGAGGTATTAAAGTGAAAAAAATTCCAACATAGAGATATGTCACTAAAGAACCAACTATCCCACATATAACACAACTCCATGTAAATAAAAAAACTCGAAATTAAAACCAATGAAACTGACAAACAATCAGTAATTCTACTACCTATAATGTACATTAACTCAGCTGTCATCGGAATCGAAGATGGAAGAACTACTCTTCAATCTCGATAGATGTAATTCTCTTTTGCATTCATAGCACAAAAATAAAACTACATCAAGCAGTCAGCAATCCATGAAGTCAGCAGCGTATATTGTCCAAATCTGCGACTGACTAAATAAAAAATTTAAAAACAAGTATAATCATTGTGAATCCCGTGACGAGCGAATCTCATGCCTGACAAGTCTAATCCCACCCGTGACTAATTTTCGTTTTGCAGAAATCGATAGCCGCCATAATTGCGACGTTAAACAGAAAAACATGCGGTCTAAATTTTCGATAAGTTTCATCCACGGTCATTTTGAAACCCAAAATCTGCTTATTTAAACGATACACAGCTGATCTTTTCCCATACGAGCTCTGAGATCAGTCTGGTGTTTTAGTGCAGTGAGAGAAGTTGTTGGGAGAAGATGAAGTATGTGCAAGTGGGTCTGTTGTTAATGGCTGCCACATTGCTGATGGGAAGTGCCGTTATTTCAAGGGCAGATACACAGATAAATGGGCTTCCATTTGAGGTGTGTGGAATTGGCATTGGCGAGCTCATGTCATGCCAGCCTGCTGTGACGAACCCCCCCGCGGCTCCCACAGCGGATTGCTGTGACGTAGTGCGAAACGCGGATCTCACATGCCTGTGTTCATACAAATCTCAGCTATCGTCAATCAAGAGCATAGATCCGAAGCTCGTCATGACCTTGCCTCAGAAATGCCAAGTATACAACATCCCTTCTGTATGTCAAGGTAAGAAAAACCTATAAATCATAAGTATTGCTTATGTATTTTTTATCAGAAATTATCATCACTGCAAAGAGAATCGAAACCTGGACCTCATGACAGCCCCAATTGTTTTGAGCCTTTTTTTTTTCTTTTTTTTTAATGCATACAGGTCAAGCATGACGCCGTGCAGGTCGAGGCATCAGATGGTTTAGGCCTCTTCCTTATGATTTGCAGAAGAAGGAGTGGATTTAATTCATCTTAGAATATTAAAATGGGCGAAAGTCTCATTTGGGACCAATAAGTTTTGGATTGAATAAATTTTACTTAAGTTTGTATGGTGTTCAATGGTTTATTATCTGCTACTTGTGGTTGTTGCTAAAGTCAGAAGGATGCATTATGTAAATCTAGGATTTTTTTAAGCAATCAAGTTTTCTGATATTGACTGAGGCTGTTGTTTACTTTGAACATCGTTGATATGCTTGTCAAATAATTCGTGGAGCATACAGTATAACTGTATGATGTATTTATTAATAAATTGTTCCATGAAGTTAGGATGAGAGTCTGCAACTTTTTGTGAGCTGAGAAAACCAAGTTAACCGCTTAGCACCGTGGGAATGCTCATCCTAAGGCTGCCCAAAACTGATAAGAAGTAAGAAGTATGTAATGGAAGATGTCAATATCATAAGTTATGATCATGTCGTACTCAGGGACTCGTAATTAGGTAACTTGTATTTTGGTATAAACATCTCTTTCCTACTAATTATTTTGTTTGGTTAGAATGTTGTTGATTTATTGGACAATGAAATTATTTAGTATCCATGGACATCCTTTTGTGTTCTTCATTCTTTATTTTATGTATTTTTATTTAAGGAATGCTAGTTAAAGTTTTATTTTATTTATTTCTTTAAAATTATTGAGAAATTTAATATGGTATTAAAGTGGGTGTAAATCTATTATTTCTGCTAATTGTTTGGTTTTTACAAATTTCTTTAACGGAAACTATGATTAGAGTAGTTAAAAAGGTTTTTTGAAAGTTGATGGTGGGATTGTAAGAAGAGTTTTCTAATTAAACCCTAGGTGGACTTGGATCATGAAGATCTCACTAGGATTTGAGATTTGCTCTAGGAGAAACGTTCACCAAGAGATTCCTTTATTCCTCTCAATGGAACTTGGTTCTGTTTTGTTTTTAATTTTTAACTAGATAGATGACCTTGTGTCAAGTTTGAGATTTTTGAGATTTATTGAAAATCTCATTTGTCTTTTTTAAATTCATTCCATTTTCTCTTTTGGTTTCTTGTGTCCAATAGTAGCATAGATGAGAGGATAGACTGCTTGGTCATCATGAAAGAAGAAAATAAGAGGTTGAATATTTTTGGACAGTCCTTTCATTCCAAATAAGCCATGGGTAGGATTTTGTGCTTAGTGAAGACCTTCAAGCCACTTGAAAAAGTTGCAAAAATGGTATGACAATATTTTTGTTGCATAGGCATGAGAGGTCCTAATTAGTTGTGTTCAACAAAAATGATATATAGGGCAAGCTCAAGCCAATGGCCATATGAACAAGGTTCTACCCAATTCTAGTTGTTGCTCTTACCCAACAACAATGCCCACTCTAAGAGGAGCATCACCACCTACCTTCTCCCTAATGAAGGAACAACTTTAAAGTATTGCACCTTCCTCCTTATTTCCATTGAATGGAGGCATAGGTAGACAAATCATTAGCAAATTTTCATTCTTTGTAAAATTTTAGGGGTGGTTAGTTCAAAACTTTCATTCATTTCACCTCTATGTACCTCAATTTTATGTCTATTTTTTTATTTTTTCCTCCAAAAATTAAAAAATAAAAAAAATAAAAAATTGAATTTAGAATAGGGTAGGAAATATTTCCTTGTTTGAAAAATATCAAGTGTGCAACTATATGCTTGCATCATCGTGATGTAGGTTCGTGCTCATCCTTGTTTTGTGTTTAAATATATTTTTTTAGTTTCATATCTCAAGCAAGGCACATGGGGACATGACTACCCAAGCCAAAGTTGAGACTTGGTGCATGGGAGGTCCTTGGTTCAAATAGCTTAGCATCATATTATTACTTTTATGATAACATCAACACGTCCTTTGATGACATAGCACCTCTTGATGATGTAGCACCCTATGATGATGTAGTGCCTAGTGATGACATAACTTTTTATGATGATGTGGTAGTGGATGATGTCATCATTTTGTAGGTGGTTAATGATGTGGCAAAAGCTTACAATAAATATGTGGTAGTTTGTATGGCTAACATGATGATCCGTACATATGACATGTCAACAATGAATATTTGACATGTGATAGTCTATATAGTAGATGTAGTAATCCATACAAGTGATGTGGCATGCCACATTATGGCTAGCATAGGTGCTAATCTAGTTAGGACATGGTAGTCTATGCTAAAACTACAAGTTAACATGTGGTAGTTGATGTAGGTGCTAACATGGCAAGTTCTAAGTGGGCCAACATGGTAGGCCATATGAAAATTGACATGGTAGACCTTATATCATTAGGCACATATAAATTCAATACCAACCAATCATTTTTTATCATATTATAAAACTTGAAAAACAACTCACACAACAACAAACTTGGTAACACATAAATTTTGGAGAAAAGTAAGATACAACAAGTGGTGTAATATGGTTCATAGACCAATCATGGGAATCATTGGTACATTGCATAGTCATCACATGCTTGGTACCTCCTTAGCCACTCATGAAGTGGCACATGATAACCTCCCATTCACTAAAGGTATTAAATTTTGTAAACTTTTTCAAATATTTTGGAGGTATTTCTTGCAAATTTAAGGTCAAACTTATAAGAGCCATAAATTTTGCATACATAAGAATTTTGAGCTTGTTTTTTCAAATCAAACAATATTTCTAGATATCTAAATTGGTTTTGTTGATTTTGACCATAAGTACATGTAGGATTTTATATTTTGGTAGAATAGTCATAAATCACCATGTACCTTTGTTAAGTGGTCCAAATTGTGCTACCTATAAATTCAATATTGAAGCTTTGAACTAAAGTAAAGGGTTACTAAAGTTTGTGAATGAGGGGCCTCCTGATACTAATAGTGAAGAAGTTGAGAAAAACAATAGGGACAATAAGGATGAGGTTCATGGTGTCATAATAATTCATGTTAATAATGTTTATAACACCTATGTTAGTAGCACCATGGACCCTAAAATATTGCTTAAGAAATTTTAGGGGTTGTGTGATCAAATTGATTTTGCATAAATTAGTAGATTGGAGGATGAACTTACAATGTCCATGGAATCATTTGATATTGTTGATAAGGACATCAATAATTTCAAGAAAATATAAGAATATTTCAAATTGTAAGAGGATTGCCTACAAAAAGAAGACAAGGACAGGATAGGAAGCATTGAAGAAGGAAAATAATATTGAATACTCAATATTATTTTCAATAATGTGTTAGAGATATATGTGATAGTTGTTTTCTTTAGAATTATTTGCACCAATCCCCTAGACCACCAATTGATGAGTTATTCAAGTATATTTTGCACCATCAATATAGAAGACATAGATAAATAAAATTCTATTTTCAATTAGGATCACCCAAAGGAAGATATTACCAAAGATTGAAATGACAAGAATCCATAATAGAATAGGAAGAAGCCCAATAATCTCTTTAAGAAGCCTACATATTATGTTTATAAAAATCAAGGTCATAAGATGAAATTTTGTAGGATTCACATCAATAAACTTGAGGAAGCAACAAGAAGGGGATGTTGATGTTGCTCTTTTCTATGCATAAGATGAGGAATTTATATATGGTGAAATCTCAAAAATACATATAGTGGTTTATTCAACATGTTGGAAATAAATACTTTAAATGAGTGGATTGTAGATTCAAGGGAAACTATGCACATGTCAAAGCACAAACATCTCCTACAGGGTTACAACAAATCATATTTTAGGGAGCATGTTTTCATTGGAGATGATTCTTCATTACATGTTATAAATGTGGATAAATAAACATTGGATATTTATCTTTTAATAAGGTGCTTCATATCCCTACCTACTTAACACATTACTCATACAAATAAGAAGATAATATTTTAGCTTGATCGGTGGGTAATTAAGGATATAGATAATGGGTATAAAACTATTGCTTCTAGCTATTATGATGAGTCTGGCAAAATATATAAGTTGGTATGGATCCCATCCTTTTTTTCCCCCTCCTATAGGAATAAAATATTTGTTGTTATGGTTGTTGATGCAAATAATGAAAGTCAAAAGTAACATCCAAGCTTGGGCACCTTAGTTATGGATCTTTGAGATACATGAATTAGCATTAGATGACCATTGAGCTTCTATAGATATCTCCTCCAAGTGGTGTATGTGAGGGATGTATTATAAGGAAGCATCATAGGGGGACTTTCCAAAAGGGATTGGAAGATGATCTTATCATCCCTTGGAGACAAAATATAGTGATACTTGTGGACCTATGGGTACACCATCTCTTTCAAGAAATAGATAATTCCTTATTTTTATTTATTATTTTTCTAGAAATGTGTGGTTGTACACTATTCACACTAAGGATAATTTATTTGAGATATTCAATACCTTCTAGGCTCTTGTTGAGAATCAAATAGATAAGAAAATAAAATGTCTAAGGACATATGGGGGAGGTGAGTATGTTAGTCATGGATTATATGATTTTTTAGTTTCTCATGGGATAGTATATCAAAGTAGCATTCATTATACTCCTTAATAAAATAGTGTCGCTAAAAGATAAAATAGGATGATCATGGAGATGACAAGATACATGATTCATGCCAAGGGAATGGATCATAAATTCTAGGGTTAGGTTATCACTTGCATAGCATACATCATCAACATAGTTTCTACCAAGGCAATTTAGGGCATGATACCTCTTAAAAAGTTCATAGGATATAAGCCTCGTGTATCTAATTTTACACATTTAGGTATTTATCATAGGATCATATGCCCAAGGATCTTCATAGAAAAGAGGCAACAAAGAGTCATAAGAGAATTTTTATGGGGTATTTAGATACCTTCAATGGATAGTGACTTTTTGATCCTTTGATGTGTGAGGTTTTAATCCAAAGAGATGTAATTTTTGATAAGGTTCTTCCAAGTACTCCTTCAAACCCACCACATAATATTTTCATAGATGACTCTTCTATCCTTTCACCATGTTAGCTACAAATATTTTTTTTGAGGTTTTGGTTGGCTCTACTCCCATTAAAGCACATTCTTCATGTTTTTCATCTTCCTCTTTGAGTGGTGGACCATTACCTATTGATTTGATCTTTTCAGAGGTAACACCATAAGTAGCGTCTTCTTTCCTAGATTTATGGTATGTTTAATAGGACACATCAATTTAGAGTATTTTAGCTTTGCATGATGATGTAGTGGTAATTATGAGTTGGATTCTTAAGGTTTAGTTTTTGAGTGGTGATTATAAGTTGGATTATTTGGATTCTTCATCAATCTATCCTACACCCAAGTGGCTTAAGAAATTTTTGAAGGATGCTCAACGTATTCTATCTCTTGAGTGACATTGGAAGGCTCTTTCTTGAGAATTACTCTCAAATGTAGCCCATTCTGTGAATCCTCTCAATATTATGAGGCTAAGGGTTGGCTAGAGTGGAAAGAAGTTATGTTGGTAAAATATGAGAATTTGATGAAGAACAAGACTTGGGAGTTGGTTCCACTTCCAAAAGGAAAAATGACATTGATTACAAATAGGTCTATAGGACCAAGGATACTTTGTATGTTCAGGTGAAGAAGAAAAAGGTACACCTTACTTCTAAGGGATTATCTCAATAGGAGGGAGTGGATTATTATGATATTTTTGCACTAGTGGTTAGAATGGACTTAGTGAAGATGATTCTCTCCATCACTAACTCATATGAATGGAAGGTACATCAAACGGATGTGAAGTGTGCCTTTCTACATAGGGAGCTTTAGGAAGAGATCTACGTGTAGAAGCCATATAGTTTTGAGCTTAGAAATTTGTTTATTGGCTTGTCATATATGTCCTTCTATAGACTCAAGCAAGCCCTTCATGCTTGGTATGAGAAGATTCAAATATTATTTTCTTAGTTGTGGGTTTTGATGATGTGAGGCCAAACATGGTTTTAAAATCTAATATTAGCATGAGGAAACTTTTTTGATTGTTTGGTATGTTGATTTTAGGAACCTACTATTAAAAATAAAATCACACAAACTAATATAAATAGAGATTCATCAAATAACAAAATAACACTATGCAAAAAGTAATTGCAGAATTGAAATAATCTCACAAAATAACTCAGTATCAAGTGTATATTTGGGGGAAACCTCCTTCAATATTTCATTAACCTATAAAAAGAAACATTTGTACATAGCTCCATTTATTTTAAATAAAAACTTCATGCAACCCTAACCCTAAGCTCAAGAGTTGGCTTACATGCAAAAATCCACTCGAGCTAGAATATTCTACCAAACATCGGTTACATTCTTGATAACGGTTACATGAAATGGTCCCACATCCATTTCTTTTAAAGAAAAAATTCATGCAACCCTAACCCTAAGCTCAAGAGTTGGATTACATGCAAAATGCCACTCGAGCTAGAATATTCTACCAAACATTAGTTACATTCTTGATAACGATTACATGAAATGGTCCCACTTGTCTGCGTGCTTTACTTACCACATACCATTACAAAAGTATTACAAAATAACATTATAAGGGGGTACCCACATTGGACGTGGATCATTACATAATCAATTAAGAATTATAAAAATAATATTAGGATAGGGTCCTAACATGTCCTTCCCATTCAAAAAGCTTTATCCTCAAAGATATAGATGATGAAACTAGTTTTGGAGCTATTATAAATACTCCCATGTAGCATAGTCTAGTAGCAGACCATGTCACTAAAGAAGGACCTCAGTAATGGCTCGATTGTGAAGAGTGTGCATCCTATGGTCAAACAATTGTTATACCTCTAACAAGATAGAACCTTCTTCATAAAATTCTAGGAGGGTAGATTGAACCTATACCTAATTTCCCACAACCTTCTTGAGAGAGGATACATGAAAAATAGGGTGGATCTTGGATGTCAATGGTAGGATCAATTTGTAGGTCGTGGTACCAATATGTTGTAAAACCTTGTATGGCCCATAGTACTTAGTCATGAATTTCTAACACTTACAAACCTAGAGGGATGATTGTTTGTATGACTACAAGTGAAGGAAGACCATATCATAAACATCAAAGCTACGCTAAAAAAAAATGTTGATCAAATTATTAGCGCATACAGTTCTAGGTTGCTTTCAAATTCATATTCAATTGATGAAGTACTTTGGCATGTTGGTTGAGTTTGGTTTCAACTACATGGATCTTAGAGCTCCTTGGAATGTAGAAGGAAGGCATGAATGCAGGTCAAACATAAACTACTTCAAAATAGGTGACCTTGGTCACCATGTGATAAGATGTATTATACCACTATTCGACCAAGGGAAACCACTTCGCCCATTGTGTAATATGACTAGGGGTAAAGCAATAGAGGTAGGTCTCCAAACATTTATTGATAATATCAATTTGGCCATTCATTTGTGGATGGTAAGCTAAATTCATTTTGATCTGAGTTCCTTGCAACTTAAACAATTCTTGCCAAAAATTACTAGTGAATGTAGGGTCACGATTAGACACAATGGATGTGGGCATGCCATGAAAGAAAAATATAGAATTGAGGAAAATTTGGGTAACTATGGAGGTCATGTAAGGATGGGAGAGGGAATAAAAATGAACATACTTCAAAATATGATCTAATACCACAAAAATAACTAATTTTCCTCCAACTTAGGTAACCCTTCAATAAAGTCCATAGAAATATATGTCCAAACTTGTTTGGGAATAGGTAAGGGTTGTAGAGTTCCTATAGAATGCACCAATTTGCCTTTCATCATGCTGCCATAAAATTGTGTATGTCTTCTTCATACCCTTTCAAGAAAAGGTACGCTTAATCCTTTCATATGTTTTAAGGAACAAAAAATGGACTTTGTGGGGGAAGCATACATTTCCTTCATGAGAAGTTCTTGGAGTGGAGATGTGTGAGAAAAAAAAATGTGTTGGTGGTAGCGTAAATATTTTCTATCCCAAGTGTATTTGAGACATGAGGTAGGCTTTGTTTGAAGGGAGGAAACCAAAGTTTGCAAGCTAGAATCCTTAAGCATCTCCTCCTGAAAAGAATTTTTCCGCTTGGGAATGGGTGAAGAAATGACACATATCATACTGTGATCCTTAAATTGGTGAGATAGGGCATCCACCATAATTTTCTCCTTACCCTTTTTATAAGTAATATCATAATCATAGCCCATGAGATTAGATACCCACTTCTATTGTTTGGGGGTGGTAACCTATTGCTCGAAGAAATATTTGAGACTTCGATGATTTTTTCTAATGGAGAAATGATGCCCAATGAGATAATATCACCAATGAGTGATCACACACAAAGGTAAGCATTTCCTTAGGATAAGTTGATTTACCTAGATTACAATTAGAAATTTTTTTACTAGTGAAAACCAAGGGGTATCCTTCGTGCATCAACACCATGCCAATACCATTGCCTAAAGCATCGCTTTCAATTACAAAAGGTTTTGAAAAATCAGGCATTAGTAAGACCAAAGTTGTTGTCATAGCCTACTTCAACTCTATGAAAGTGTATTCAAATGGAACAATCCAAGTAAAAGAATACATTTTTAACATGGATGTTAAGGGAGTGATAATTTTTCCATAATTATAGATAAATTTGTGGTAATAGCTTATAAACCCTAAAAATCCATGAAGATATTTTAGAGTGTGAGGTTTCGACCACTCTTGAACCGCTTGAATCTTCCTAGGGTCAACTTTAACTCCATATTTGGTGACAATGTGTCCCAAATATTCAACTTTTGTCAACCTAAAATAACACTTAGACCGCTTAGCATTAAGTTGATGTTGTGCCAAAAGTTGTAGAGTCTGATCCACATGAGATATGTGTTATTCCCAAGAGTGACTATAAACCAAAATATCATCAAAGAAAACTAAAATGAATTATTGAAGAAATAGATGAAAAAAATTGTTCATGAGGCTTTGAAATGTGGAAGGTGCATTGGTCAAGCCAAATGGCATTACCAAGAATTCATAATGATCCTCATGACTGTGGAATGTGGTTTTGGGAATATCTTCATCCTAGAGCTTGATATGATGGTAACCAAAGTGAATATATAATTTGAAGAAAAACATAATCCCATGTAGCTCATCCAATAATTCATCCACTATCAGAATAGGAAAATTATTCTTAATGGTGAGCTTATTGAGATCACAAAAATTGATACATAATCGCCATGAGCCATCTTTCTTTCGCACCAATAATACAGGAGAAGAGTAAGGGTTGTTAAATGACTTCAAATTTTAACAATTCTTGCACTAACTTCTCTATCTCTAACTTAAGGGCATGAGGGTATTGGTACGACCTGATGTTAGGTGGTACACTACTAGGTACCAATGTAATGACATGGTCATGGGAGAAACGTGGTGGCAAGTATGTTGGTTTGGCAAAAATTGCATTGTACTTTGTCAAAACAAGTTACAAATATTCAAGAATTTGGTCCACTTTTGTAGTAGGTGGATGGATTGCAAATGTTTATGTGATGACTCCACGAGAGGTTTTTTTTAATAACTTCTCCATACGGATTGAGATGATAATATGAGGAGGTCATACTTTTGAACCTCAAAGAGTGTAAGACTATCCATTCTCTGTAAATTGCATCCATAATTCTACAAAATTCCATGTGATGGTGCCCAAAGTACCCAACCACTGAGCTCCTAACACAATATCACATACCCCAATTGAAGAGAAATTATATCTTGTTTGAGCTCATAATCCCTTATTTTCAATTTAACATTATGACATTTACCTTTGCAAGGTAAAGACCCTCCATTTTCCACCATAACCTCAAAGGAATTGCATGTGTGTATGTAATAATTGGCCTATATAGAAATTTGAGGATCAATAAAGTTGTGTGTGATACCTGAATCAATAAGGATTGTAAGGTGTTGGCCTTTGAAAAAACCCACAACTTTCATGGTCTATGGAGTAGTAATCCCTACAAGAGCATGGACAAAAAATTATACCTAGGGTTCTTCATGTACGTCATCTTCATTTTGAGGTTGTTCTTCTATTGTTTCTACTTCATCATCATCATGGTTACTACTTACGAGTTCCTCTACATCTATCAGGAACAACTTCTTTTGGGCACACTTATGCCCTCAAATATACTTTTAATCACAATTATAGCACAACCCTTGGGCTCATCGAGCATCAGTTTCCAAGGTGGTCAATCATTTTGAGGGATATAATTACTTTCATTATTGCTTGTGAACTTGATTGAAATTTAGGTTTTCTCCTTTGAGCTGAGAATTTGGATTCAGCTAACTATGCCAAGCTTATAGCTTGCATCATTGTTTGGGGTTTGAACATATTGAATTTGTCTTGGAGATCATCCTTTAAGCCACTGATTAAAAAACTCATAAAAACTCTTCATTCAACCCTTTGGTCTTGTTAGCCAATTTTTTAAATTAGGTATGGTAGTTTGTTCCATGTCTTTTTGGTGTCCACGAGTACCAACAACCATTTTGGTGTGATATGAATGACTACTAGTGACTTAAAAATAGAAGTGTGATTTAAGGGGTTACTATTTTTAGTAATTATTCCAAAAAACTGCTTGGGTGTTATATATCAAAATGATCAGCTCAAAAATATGATCACAATGAGCTATATCCCACAACATTGGTTTTGGGCACTCCAAACAATTGTTTACTATTATTTTGACAAGTCTATTGGTGAGGTTGATTTTCCTTTGAAGGTTGAGTTCAGAAGTTGGGTATCATGTCAACCAACCTACCCTTGTCTGTTATGACTACTAACCACTCCTAACACTATCCTATCACCTATACTATGTCCACTAACATGATCAGTCACTAAATCTAGGATTATCTGTACTATGCATTTATTGACACTTTATGTTCCGTTTCTGTCATTGAACACCCTGCAATTACTGATTGTTACTACCATTGAACTAAACATTTTTGAAATATTTCTTGATTGTCACAGACACTTGCGGACTCAACCCTTATTTGGTGCATGCAATTTTTTGTGATAGGGAAGTCTCCTTCGTATGCTCAATTTTATAGGAAAATATTGTAGATTTAGTAGAATAGGAAGGCTTTGTTTTTGTAGGTTGAACTTTTTTACAGAACTAGGGTATTCTAGGAAAATGAGTATGTAATACCCATAGGCTCTTTGTTATACTACAATGACAAACAATAGTGCTCAGACCAATATTTTAGACCACTACCCAAGGATGACTCCACACATACCCTTGAGCACACTATCGACATTTGACAATATGAAAGGGTAATCTTTTGAGATATTGTGTCTTGTGTACTACGGATAATACAAGTTCAAAAATCTTCTTAATAGATAAAATTTTGTTTAACCCTAAATGGTCTCCCTAAATAACCGAAGATATGTGGGAGCACGATTCCATTTGTGGTTGTTGTCTAAGTCCTGGGTATTGGA
This sequence comes from Wollemia nobilis, assembly GCA_028583015.1. Classification (NCBI taxonomy): domain Eukaryota; kingdom Viridiplantae; phylum Streptophyta; class Pinopsida; order Araucariales; family Araucariaceae; genus Wollemia; species Wollemia nobilis. The sequence continues at coordinate 2,662,371 of JAQPPZ010016901.1, read as the reverse complement.
GCCTAATCACCCCTCACTTCACTAGATGCTTTATGGGCTATCTAGCTTAGCCAATAATGATAGCTCCTTCGTGATATTTTAAAACCCTCAACATAAGGTTTCCAACCTACTCAACTATTGCATAAAAATAAAGGATTATATTTTTTGTTGGTTTTTATTATTTTTTAAAAAGGGATAAATTAAAAACAAAAAAATTATACCTAACAGTCAAAATGGATGGGCAAGAACTATCATAATTGCAATAGAACCCAAACTTGGAAAGTGTTCTGATACCACTTGTTAGGAACCTTCTATTAAAAATAAACTCACTCACACAAAATACTATAAATAAACAAAGATTCATCAAATAACAAAATAACACTATGCATAAAGTAATTGTAGAATTGAAACAATCTCATAAAATAACTTAGTATCATAGGCCTCTTCGAGGGGGCAACCTCCTTAAATATTTCATTAACTTGCAAAAAGATACATACGTACATAGCTCCATGTCTTTTAAAGAAAAAATTCATGCAACCCTAACCCTATGCTCAAGAGTTGGTTTACATGCAAAATGACACTCAAGCTAGAATATTCTACCAAACATCGATTACATTCTTGATAATGGTTACATGAAATGACCCCACTTGTCTAGGAACCTTACTTGCTACATACCATTATTAAAGCATTACCAAATAATATTATAAGGGGGTCCCCACGTTGGATGTGGGTCATTACATAATCAATTGAGAATTACAAAAATGATGTTATGATAGGGTCCTAATAGTTGATGGTCTTTTCATCACTAACATCTCTTCTACTTTGATCCAAGATATAAAGTTATGGTTTTGTTCCATGTTTGAGATGAAAAATTTGAGACATTTTCAATACTTTATGGGGATTTAGATTGATTGGATAGATTTTGGCATCATCATTTTATAGCCTAAGTATTCTTTGGATCTTCTTCCATATTTCATGATGAAGGATTGTAAGGTTGCTCAGGCTCCTCTTGCATCAAGTCTAGAGCTTAGGGATGATTGTGTCACTTCTTTGGTGGATGCTATGTTGTATGGTTATCTTGTGGGTAAAATTATCTATGTTACTCATACAAGACCCAATATAATATTTGTCATCAGTTATTATTCTAGGTATATAGAGACACCTAGAAAGAGTCACTAGATGATAACTAAGTGGATTCTTAAATACTTTTGAGGGACTTATCAAATTGGTATTCACTACTCAGTTGGGCCCCCCTTTGATTATGAGAGGATTTTTAGATGTTGATTGGGCCGATGATTTGGATGAGCAATGGTCCAGCATACACTTTGTGTTCTATTTGGGATTTGACCTTGTTTCTTGGTGTTCCAAACACTAATCCACTATATCTTAGCTTTATATGAAAGATGAATATTGTGTTACCAATGAGGCAACTAAACATCTTTGGTGGATGCTCATAATATTGGAGGAGATTGACATTCCTTAGAATTTTATAGCCACTCTTTGATGTGATAATTAGAGTACTATTCAACTTGTATATAGTTCAATGTTTCTTTAGTTGATGAAGCATATAGATATTGGGATGCACCTTATGATATGGCTTCATGCACACAGGATGCTTGATCCATTTTTTGTACCTTCATCAGAGCAAGCAATAAATATTCTAACCAAGATAATGCATAAGGTCAATTTCATGCACATGTAGGAGCTCTTGGGGCTAGAAATGTGTCCTTTAAAGGGGATGGCAAGTAAGGATCTCTCTCTGTGTTCCCCATTTGACTTAAGGGAGGTGTTGGAATATGTGGTGGTTAAGCTTCTCTTGAGGCCATGACCAAATTTTGCACTTGTATTTTCGTATTTCCCTTTGGCCCTATGTAAACCTTGAAAAAAGGTATATTTATAATATTTTATTCTTGAAGATTGATCTCACAACCTTAACCTAAAGGTAACTTGTATTTGGGTATAAATAGCCTTTCATACTAACCATTTTGTTTACTGGTTGGAGTGTTATTAATTTTATTTTATCATGAGATTGTGATGTACATAGAAACCCTCATATATTATATGTTCTTTATTTTTTGTTCTATGTATTTATTTTCAAGCCATACTAGATAATGCTTGATTCTATTTATTTCTAGAAATTATTGTGAAATATACCCTTTGGTCAATGATTTTATATTTTTTTATAAATGGTATAGTGTTGTAGGGTTATTGTATTAAAATATTACCTCAAGAAAAATCTAATCACATCATTATGTAGATGGGATATTTGAGAAATTTGGTCTTGGATTTTATTTTTTCAAAAATGTAGTTTGGACAATAATTTTGTTAGTATTTTTGTTTCCCAATTGTAACTTTTAGATCTAAGACCTTTGGTTTTTAGTTCCTTTATATTTTCTAAAAAATATATATCTCTACACATAATGTTTTCAAAGATCTTATCCCTTTGGAATATTGGATACCAAGTTATGAGGATCCAAACCCATTAAGCTACCAATTTGCATTAACTGAAGTGCTTAAATAAGTACATTAAACAAACACTTAATAAATCTACTAAATCTAGAGATGAAACTGCCAACCAATAAATGTGTGTAACAAGCTAGCAAGCTAGAAATAATCTAACAAACTAACAACCTGCTTAGCTAATAGGATAATCTAGAAGCTAACAACTAGTAGGTTGGGTAAAACAACATGGCAACTAGGAATCCCATGTGAGCAATGGAGGATCATGCATTATTACATAGAAATAAGATAATATTTATGTGTAAGTCCTAGATGATATCATTATCATACCTCCACACAATAGAAGCATTGGATTACAATGCTTTTATAATAGGAGTGTGCAATATCAAACACTGAATAGAAGGGCGATGATACAATCAATGTCAATGCTAGAATACAATGTGTGATTATAACTATGTTGTCAATCAAGGAAGGAAATTTATGAGGACCATGGCATGTTTCTGAGTCTACAAAGTCTTATATAAAGTAGGAATCTATCTGGCTGAATGAGGCTATAAGGAACATGGCCATGCAATACTAGGATGAGGCATAGTAGAAGTAGGAGAAGGAGGTGTTGATGGTGGAGGGATATCCTTATGATGAGGTGGTGCAATTGGTGCTAGTGTATCCCATGGCTTGATAAAGACTAATGCAATATTTTTTGGCTGAGTGGCATGAAGCAAAAGTGGGGTACTCTTGATGCAATGAATGAGAAATACCTTATTCACATGATGCAAAGTGTATGTATTAATAAGAACACTATATTAAGCCCTATTGTCATATCGATAGGGTTTTCCAAGAATTACACCATAATAATTCATTGAATTCACATTGTAGGTGACTCTATCCATAAAATGCAAGCAAAATGCAAAGGATATTGTGCAAGTTTCTATAATGTATGAGGTAGAACCATTATCCTTCCATCCAAATGAGTATGGATGAGGATGTGGTTCCAAAGGTAGTTATAACTTTTTGACTATGGATTTCACAATCAAATTCTATTACGAGTCATTTTCAATGATACAATCCATAGAAAATAATGAGTTAGGTGGGATTTCATGACCAATAAATTGTCACAACCACCTTCATACAAATTATGAGTCATCAGGGTAACATTGTTGAGTTTACCCTTCAACTCATCATACTCTCTATCTTCTCCTATGATCTCAATGGGACCATCTTGTGGTTCCTCACTTTGATATTTTACAATAAGTTTCTTCTTCTTTCAAAAGCAACGAGATCTCACATGATCTCTTATTTTACAATGAATACAAAATTTCTTGTTATTGAAAGAAGGAGAATAAGATAGAGAAGAAGAATAAGAATAAGAAGAAGAAGAAGAAGATAAAGACGAAGAGAAATAAGAAGGTGTCTTCACCTTCTAATTTGGTGCCTTGGAATTTCTTGCAAAAAATGAAGATTGAGATCATTTCAATGAAGCAACAATTTTATCCCCCACCAATGAATGTGGCATCAAGTGTGTCTAAGGGAGTGTATTTTAACTCCCTATACAAAGCATCTTGTATAACACTCTTAAATTTAATGATGAGTACTTCAACTACATATTTTATGCCAAGCAGAATCCTCAACCTATTGAACTAGAATATTTTATCTTGTATAAACATGTGATTTTTCCTTAATTTGAACCATGTTACATGGAGATCTTATTCATAGTTTGAAGGATATAAGGTTTCATTCAAAGCCTTGATTAGGCCATCCCAAGTACCAATTATATTTTAACCTTCTTGTCATTCCATTACCACATTTATGTCTAGCCCAGAATAATTTAGATTTTGCAAAGGGAACCTTTTCTTCAACAAGAATCTCAGTGTAGGAGAACCAAGTCTCCATGTCCAATATGCAACTATTTAGGATATTACGGTTTCTAGAACCATCATAAGGGTGGACTCCACATTTATTCATAGTCTAAAAATCACTATTATAAATATATACATTAGGGGTACTTTGGAATGTGAAAACTTGGATTTTATTAACCAATAGACCAACTATATTAGCTAAAGCAACCATTTGGTCTACTAAATCAAATGCCATTTGCAAATAGGTATAAGCCATATAGACTTAAATTATGATGCCTAAGGAAAAAATGGTAGATAAAACTTGTGCAATTTCTAAGCAAGTAAAAAGACTAAATTTTGTATATGACATAAAGTCTTTGAAATATTTTACTAAGTCACCAATTTTCATAAATAATGAGTTTTAAGAAAAGAGGAAAATTAGTGAAAAAATAGAGCATAAGGTAATTAATCAATAAAGTAAAAAATACTTAATTAATTAATAAAAAATTGCTTGCCCCTTCACCAAAGAAATATTTTGCATCTTCACCTTAGACAAATTCAAAATTTTAACCATTTGGAATTGGTCAACAAACACTAGCATTCAAATACATAAATCAACCAATAATAGAGGTGCAGTCTACCATGTGGGTTAATCATCAACCAACTTGATTGGCTATTTCACTTAACTATCCAAACTTACTTTTAAACGACTCGAGGTCACTTACCCCATTCATGTGGGATAAAAACATAAATTGATTTTTGCAATAGGACAAAAGACCTTAGAAAATTGCCAATGATCAATCACAATTTGATTGAATAAGTGTCACATGGCACTCTTGCAATGGATATGCAAAATTCACCAGTTATAGCTCTAAATTTTTTGCACTCCTTTCCTTTAGGCTAATGGATCCGCACCTAGAAGGGGAATGGGAAAATGATAGGTCTACACCTCAGAGGAGAGACACTTGAGGTCGTGCCCTCTTTGGTGATTTTTGATGAATTTTTTAGGGTTCACTAGGAAACATGTGCTATGGCAGTTTCCATGCCTAGGGTTGGGAGTTTGTTTGATATGTTCTTTTATATATGATCACAATCACCTAGTTTGGCCAAAAATGCAACTATGCTATACTAAATGTAGTTTATTTTTAGATGAATACAACATATAGTGAATTACAAAAATAAAATCAATGTAAATACTTAATAGTAGAATATATTTGATGCTCTTACTCAACTCAGATGGCTGATGTATAGTCTATTTACTTGTTGTAGGTAGGATTGGATGTTGCGGGGCAAGATCAGATGTCAGATCAATGATCGTATCCATCGATCTAAATATCATCAGATCCGATCAGTGATCGACAATTCTGATCAGAGCAAGAACCCACAATTTCACAAATACATAGCAAAACATAAACTTGCAATATTCTATAGAATTTGTTAAATATGGATTAGGACATAAAAAAGCTTATTGAATGTTGTACTGAAATAAAATACTATAAAATATGGATTATGGCATGCAACTAAGATAATTGAATGCAAGGATGGTGAACTCCAAGAATGATAACATCAATTTCTAGACTACATGCAATAATGAATGATAAATATGATGCATAGAAAGGTATATTTGAGACTAAAGGATGCAAACCAAATCCTGGAGTTACCCCCAAGCAGCCTACAAGCAATATCAGATGCAACATGATAGGATCGGATGCTAACCGAGCGAGATTGGATGTCTGATATTGGATCGTACCAATAGATGCACAGTGATCATACCTCTAAACCTGCAAAAGATCTATGAAAAGCATAAAAAATAATCGAATGCAAAAGTGAATAACTATGCAACTAGAAGTCAGAATCTAGCCAAAAAGTTAGGGGGAATTCAAGGGAGAATGCTTGATTAAATAGGCTAGGTAAGTTGAGGGGTATGGGCTAAAAATAGAATAGGTTGTAACCTTTTCCAATCTGGAGGTGATCGACAAATTCGATCCCGTAACCACCGCACAGTTAGGCAGATGGAGACAAAAAATGTTGCAACAGTTTTGTCATTTTTCTATTCTAGTATTTTTCTATTTTTGGATGAGATTGGACATCCGATCTCATACATTAAATGGCTATCATGGATCAAACATCCGATCTCATCAAGATATAGCCGATCTCACCAGGAGGGCACAAAAATCGAGGCAAAAGGGTAGGAAGTTGTTTTAATTGATTTTTTGAATGTTTTTGTCTTAATGTAAATTAATATGAGTCAATTTTAGGGTGTTACATTTTACCCCCTCTTTAGAATTTTTTTTTTAAAAATACGTTAAAGAAGAGAATGGCACGCTTTACGAGAAAGCAAAAATTTATTAATGGTTTGAAGTTTTATTACAAGTTGCCCCCTTCGAGTCTTTACACCAAATTCTACGTTTTGGTGGAAAAATCAAAAATTTCTACATGGAGGGTAAAATAAATAAAATAGAAGAATAGAATGAAAACCCAATTCATTTTGTTTTTATTATTTTTCTGGTTTTTGAGCTCTAAGGAGAGAACTATGGCAGAAGCTATCCACCATGCAGATGAAGTCCGAGCGAGACCCGGGAGCATAAGAGTAAGTATCTTACACCTCCTTAGCTTAGAAATTTTACATTTTTGCATTTAATTTAGGTTAAATTTAGATTTTTAGGGCATGGCTACCATCGCACAACCGTGATAGCAAGATCGAATCGATCCGAAAATATCGTATCGATTTTGACAATATCATACCTTCCGATATTGTCGAAATGAGTCCGATCTTGGTCAATATCGGACCTATTTCAGCAATAAGCAATATCGAAGAGTACGATATCATCGAAATAAATCCGATATTGAACAATTGAGTATGATTTTGTAAATTTAGGTCTGATCTCTAATTTTTAAGTCCGATCACTAACTTAATTATTTGTTACTTTGTTTTGTTAATAGAAACTAGCTTTTAAGAATAGGGAGTGGAGATATGCTAGTCTCTAGGAAAACTTGGGTGCTCTCTCTAATACGGAGAGAACCACTCTAGAGGTAGTTGGGCTTAGACATGTGGCAGAGATGCCACAAATTCTAGTTGATCAGAGACTGCTGACAGCATTAGTAGAGAGATGGTATCCAAAATCATCTTGTTTCTAGCTACCGATAGGGGAGATGGCCCCCACATTAGAGGATATCTGGAGGATCCTCAGGGTACCTATCAGAGGTGTGCATATATCTACATCTAGTAACAAAGGCCAGGTGATGCAGATATTGACTGGAGACCCGAGCTTCGTGCTCAAGAAGGGTAGGATCAACATTGAGAGGCTTAGACAAATAGATGGAGTCTCTTGATTGTTAGTTCTTTTGAGTGGTATAGTGGTAGGCCTTTTAGTATGCCATCTCAATGGGTGCCACTTACCATGGACTTTGGTAGAGGTCATTTGTGACATGCGAGATCAGAGGGTACAATTTGCTTGGGGTCCATACATTCTCTGTAGGCTATACAAGACACTACACAGGGTGGTCTACAAAGGGGGTAAGGCATTGGTACTTACCTCCTTTCTATAGGTATGGTGTTGGGAGCACATAGCTATCAGGAGACCTATAGGACTACCTTTGACATGGGTAGAGGATGGGAGGCTCGAGGTGGAGGATGACAGACCCAGGGTATTCTATTGGCATTTACAGAGAGGGTACCATGGGCGGGTTAGCCTCGATGTAGCGAGGTAGTTACTTGATGAGCTACTTATAGAGGATATCTAGTGGAGACCTTGAAGGGAGCTACTGGGGTGGGGAGAGGATGGCTATGAGTTGGCTCACATGAGGTGAGTCATTTGGCTATAGATGGAGTAAGGGGAGTTGGAGCTACACCATATGGATCGAGTGATGCACCAATTTGGGTTATAGTAGGACATTCCTTAGTATAGGAATATCACTTTTTCTAGGGTGACTCGGGATCACACTACCATTAGTGGTGCTCCCAACATGGCTCAACTTCTAGACCCTCGGTAGGATGATGAGGTAGTGGCCATGACAAAGAGACAATACTGGGATTATTAACAGGTATCGATAGTGGTATACTTGCATCTATCCTACATGGTGTACTAGGTAGAGGACTGCAGTGCAGTAGGCAGCTGAGTTGCTTTTATGATAGTAATGCACCGCTGACCAGCAGCATCAGTCAGAGGGATAGGTACACCCTAGGATGGATAGGCCTCGAACCAGAGGTGGACATTAGGTCTAGGGGACATCTATATGAGGGAGGGCTAATGGGATAAGGGGGATATCTAGGGGTACTATATAGGAGAGGAGATCATCCTCTCAGGAAGATAGGAGAGCATCCTCTCAGTAGGATATGAGACCTGACTCACCTGGGAAAGGCACCATGATAGAGGAGGGGGAGAGCAGTGAGATGGCAACTCTACGAGCGGAGCTCACTAGTCTGAGGGAGGAGAATATGGCTCAGAAGACTTGGATTATGTCTCTAGAGGTAGAGGATGTGAGTTTGAGGGCTAGGATTCAGACTCTAGAGATGGAGCTCATAGAGGTACGGGCTTAGGTAGCTCAAGGAGTTGTGGCTCCAGCTCCTACATCTTCATAGTTGACTCACTCAGGGAGGGGTGACTCAAGGAGAGCGCTAGCTCAGGATCTTCAGTTGATGGGATTTTATCAAGATTTATATTTTGTAGTAGTGCTTATGGAGCAGAGAAAACCAAAGCCTATGATGCTTGAGATGCTTGCGACTTCGAGTCACTCGAGATCTCGCTCGACTTCTAGGACTACTACTACAGGAGGGATGGATTTTTGACCACCATGACCCCCTGGTGGGGATGATGATTCTTAGAGCTCTAGAGGCTCGATGAGACCCTAGATGGCAGATGTATATAGTTTTTTGTACTATTATTTCTTAGTGATTGAGTATACCAAGGTTTGGAGATTGTGGCATACCAATCGACTTTATTTTGTATATAGACTTTTGATTTTTTATATATATATATATATATATATATTTTGATATTCTTGTCTTATGTGATTTTGAATGATTTGATTTTGAATATTTTCTTGAATTTATAAATGTTTGAATTTCTTATAATCATGCTTTGGAATTTTAAATATTTTGATCATGCTTAACATAAAAGAAAATGATTTTATTTTTGTAAAGTATGTTTTTGAAAAATATGTTTTTGTATGATGATAGAATTGATGGATTAGCAATGATCCTCAAAGGATGTTGTGCTGTTATATGACCATTGGTGGAGATCAATGCTCACTAGGTCATGAAGCGTATCTTGTTGTGAGGAAGTTTTGTATTGCTAATAATAATAAAGTTTGTGGGGATCAAGAGTGACCTTGAGGCTTATGATGATGAAAGAAAATGTTGATTTAAAATAAATTGATTTTAAGAAAATAGGTTGATAAAGATTATTTTTGTGATGAATATAAAGTGATTTAAGCATGAAAATTGGGAAGGATGACTTGCGCTAGGCATAGAATTCCTAGTGTGAAATTTGAGAAAAATAATTACTAGGAATTATACCATCATCGCGAAGTCAAAATGCAATGCATGATAATATGAAATTGTTTGATCTTAAAATGCAAATTGATGTGAAGCAAATCATTATGTCACATATTTTAAAATATTATTTATTTTTGAGAAATATGAAATGATTTAAACCTAAAAATTGGGAAGGATGACTTGCACTAGGCATAGAATTCCTAGTGTGAAATTTGAGAAAAATAATTACTAGGAATTATACCATCATTGCAAAGTCAAAATGTAATGCATGATAAGATGATTTGTGATTTTTTAGAAATGCAATGATTATTTGGGAATAAATCATTATGTTGAAAATATTTTGAAATATAATATATATATAGATTGCTAAAATGAAGTGATATGGATTAATGCAAATAATTATAAACTAATGTTTTCTAACAAATTTTCAAAGAAATATTTTAAATTATTTCTAAGACAAAGTCAAATTTATCAAGAACCAGTGTGTGATGTGTGAGTTCATTATCCATCTTGATTTTTCATAATGATACAAAATCTCTCAAGGATCAAATGTGTGTGCTTGTGAAATTAATTTACCGATTTTGAGTGAGGTAGTGATACAAGCCAATTTTTATGAACCAATGTGTGTGCAAGTGAAAGATTCATTAACCATGATTTTGTGCATGCAATTGTACTGAATTACTATGTAAGTCAAGTCACCAAAAGCTAGCTAATCCACAAGTGGACATTGGTCTGTACAAAATAAGGTCGCTAATGTGACAGACATGTCGCCACACGAAAGGCTTACCCAAGGCCATGCGGGTTGGGCACAAACCGCATGTTATGGGGCTCACCTCATGGCTTTCGAATAACTGAGGAATTCTAGGGATTCAAGCTCATTACCCCCTTATTTTATTTTGATTTATTGGAGTAGGTATTCTTGTCCATTTTTTTAACAAGGGGATTTTATTGCTTTTTCTTTTCTTTCTTTTATTTTATTTTTGCTTTTTCTTTTCTGGATACTTGCTCAGATTAGACAAGGAGCAAGGGATTTTATTCGGGTAGGGGGAGCTTGTCCTTTTGCCAATTCTCAGTATTCTAGACCATGCCCATAATAGGATAGCAAGGGAAAATTTTTGCTTAAGGAACTAAGACTACTATGTAGTATCCTTTTTGAATTTGCAAAAAATCATTTTAAGATATGAAAGTGTGTTCTTGGTTCAAGAAGTAGCAAGATCAGTTCCCAAAACTCAAAATTTTATTTAGTGAAGTAGTAGTGCTTTTTTGTACAAGAGAGATTTATAATCAAAGTGACAAAATCAAAATTTAGTAAAGATGTAAATTAAGTGAGTGGTTCAAGATAACTTTTGAGTTTATCCAAAATAAGATAAAATATAACTTGAATTTTTGGAAAACAACACACATTGATGCAAAGAATGAGAACTTAACAATAATTTGAAATATTTTTGGAAATTTTTCATGTTTTTTTTAATTTTTTTTTGTTTTTTTGATGATAGTTGCAAACTGATGAAGAAGTTATTTACAATTATATACATAATATGGAACTTTTGCTTTATGCATAATATCTTTTGAGATGCATGATATTCATTGGCTCTTTGAGATATTTTCCATCCAAAGTAGCCAAGCGATATGCACCTGATCCAAATTTAGCAGTGATGACAAATGGTCCAAGCCAATTAGGTTGAAATTTACCTTTAAGATATTTTCTAGCATTAGTATTTTTTTGGATCTTATTAAGTACTAAATCACCAATTTCAAAAGATCGACTATGAAATTTATTTGCATATGATATTTTGAGTTTATCTTGGTAAGAGCAAAGATGCTCTAGAGCGTGAATACACTTCTCGTCTAGAAGCTCCAACTGACTTAGTCTGCCAGCATGATATTCATCCCCTACTTTGGAATATTGAAGTAGAAGAGCTAGAGAAGGAACTTCTAACTCAAATGGAAAAACTGCTTCAACACCATAGACCAAGACAAAAGGTGAAGCACCTGTGGGAGTACGAACACTAGTTCGATAGGCCCACAAGGCAGGGTATAATTGCATATGCCAATCACGGCCTGATTTATTAACCAATATTTTTAAAATATTAATTAAGGTTTTATTAGAAGCTTCAGCTTGGCCATTTCCTTGTGGATAGTAAGGAGTGGACCATCGATGTTGAATTTTATATTTTTGACAAAGATTTTTAATGTCTTTGTTCTTAAAGCATGTTCCATTATCAGAGATGAGAGTTGATGGAATACCAAATCTGCAAATAATTTGATTAAAGATGAATTTGGACACTTGGACTCCTATGCAAGAAGCTAATGGTATGGCTTCTACCCATTTTGTAAAATACTCTATTGCTGTTATGATAAATTTATGACCATCAGAAGAGATAGGATTAATTTTACCAATGATGTCTAAGCCCCATTTAGAAAAGGGCCAAGGAGAAGATATAGCTTGAAGTTCCTGAGTAGGAGCATGAACAAGGTCTGCATGTCTTTGACACTTGTCACAATGATGCACATAATCATTAGCATATTTTTCCATGGAAGGCCAAAAGTATCCCATTCGTAGGAGCTTTTTAGCAATGGCACTTCCACTAAAATGTCCTCCACAAGATCCATCATGGGCTTCACTTAATGCTTTCTTAGACTCTTCTAAATTGAGACATCTCAAAAGGATACCTTCAAAAGACCTTTTATATAGGGTATTGCCAATAATTATGAAGTGAACAACTCGCTTACATAATAGCCTACGTTGGTTTCTATCTAATCCTTCTAGGAAGGTTCCTTTTTGGAGAAAATTAAAGATGTCTATATACCAAGGTTCTAGAGTTATATCATTAATTAAAAACACATCCAATGGTTCTAGACAAGACTTAGATGAAGTTGGTTCTTGGAGTTGGTGAATAATGATTGTAGCATATTCATCATCCAACTCCAAAGGTAACAAAGAGGTAGCAACAACCATGGCATCGATAGCATGGTTGCTAGTGCGAGGGATGGCTTCCAAAGTTACTTTCTCAAATAAGGATATAAGTTTAAGAACATATTCTTTATAGGGATGAATCTTCTCATCTCGTGTTTGATATACTTCATTAATTTTATTTATCACAAGCTGAGAATCTTTGAAGACTAATAAAACTTTAATTTTTAAGGCTAAAGTGGCTCGTAACCCAAGGATTAGAGCCTCATATTCTGTAGTATTATTAGTACAAGCAAATTGAAGTTTAAATGACAAAGGAATAAGGTGCTTTTGTGGAGATATTAATATAATACCTGCACCTACACCACTCATGCATCTAGCTCCATCAAAATACAAGGACCAAGATTCAAAAATATCCTCTTCTAAGTTAAGACACTCATCAAGAAATTCTATGGTTATAGGATGAGTAGATTCAAGAGGAGCAACAACAAGTTGATCGGCTATAACTTGGCCTTTAATAGATTTTTTGCCAATAAACGTGAGTTCAAACTCACTTAGAGCAAGAACCCACTTAGTTGTGCATCCTGACAAGTAAGGTCTACTCATCAAATACCTTAATGGATCAGACTTAGCAATAACAAATGTTTTTTGACTGAGCATGTAGTGGCGTAATTTTTGTGTAGAAAACACAACCGCCAAACAAATATTTTCTAATGGTGTATACCGGGTTTCATAGCTTATTAATGTCCTACTTATATAATAGGTGGCTCGTTCTTTCTTATCATCATCGATTTGAGCCAACATTGCTCCAAGTGCAAGTTCAGAAGCAAAAATATACAAAATAAAAGGACAATCAGGTTTAGGAGGAACAAGCACTGGAGGGTTAAGAAGATATTGTTTAAGGGCTTCAAATGCTTCTTTACATTCATCATCCCATTGAAATGGAATTTTTTTCTTAAGTAACTTAAGAAAAGGTCGGGTTTTATCTACCAACTTGTCAATGAAGTGACGGATAGACTGGAGTTTTCCTTGTAGACTCCTTAATTCTGATATGTTTTTAGGTGGTGGCATATCAAGGATAGCCTTAATTTTAAGGGGATCTATCTCTATGCCACACATAGAAACAATAACTCCTAACAATTTTCTTGATTTGACTCCAAATACACATTTTTTTGGGTTTAGGTGAATCTTATATTCTCTTAGTCTATCAAACACTTTTCTTAGATCATCAATATGATCGTCTTCCTTAGTTGAACGAGCTATAATATCATCCACATAATCATGTAGAATATCATACATCATATCATGAAAAATATAGGTCATAGCTCTTTGATAGGTTGCACCTGCATTCTTTAAACCAAAGGGCATTACTTTCCAACAGAATGTTCCCCAAGGTGTAATAAAAGTAGTTTTGGGTTGGTCTTCAGGAGCTATTCTGATTTGGTTGTATCCTGAAAAACCATCCATGAGGGATAACATTCCACTCCCAACTGTAAAATCTATAATCTGATCCATATTTGGGAGAGGAAAATCATCCTTAGGGCATGCAACATTTATGTCTCTAAAATCCGTACACACTCTAATTTTAGTGGCCTCTTTCTTGGTTACTAGAACAACATTTGATATCCAATCAGCATAATCAATGGCTTGAACAAATTCAACATCCAAAATTTTTTGTAATTCATCTTTGACTAATAATGCTACTTTTGGGTGCATTTTTCTAAGTTTTTGTTTTACAGGTTTTGCATCAGGGCGCACTACTAAATGGTGCATGACCACAGAAGAATCTAGGCCTGGCATATCTGCATATGTCCAAGAAAAAACATCAGCATACTCTGTGAGAAATATAATATATTGGTTTTGTCTTTCTTCACTTAATTCTGCTCCAATTTTAACCAAGTGAGGGTTAGCTTTTGTCCCAATGTTAACTTGTAGAATATTTTCTACCACAATGTTTAAATCTCTTTCAAATTTGGGTGGAGCGGGTGACACACCCATTTCTTGTAATTCTTCTAAGGTTAACTTAGCTAATTCTTCCTGTGGGGTTGTTGTTTGAACATGGGCTATGCATGGTATAGATCTATCAAAGAAAAATTTATTTCTCAAAATTTCTTCAATAGAAATATCATGAAAAATATCTCCTTCTAAACAATCCTCTGGTGTAGCAATCATTTTTGGATATGCTATTGATAACATGTTACAATAATGTATCCTTTTACTTGTTTTAAAATACTCTTGATGTGCTAAGTATTCTTGATATGTTATTAGTTGATCATCATCCTCAAATGGGAATGGTTGGGTTTTTGTAGGAATGTAATCGATACCACATCGGGCAGGCCACTCCTCAATTTCTAGGGGTTCATGTATACCATTTTTGAGAGGTCCCAAACCTCTACCTTTATAACCCATGTTAAGCATCATTTGTTTTGGCTTTACATATCCATTAGAAAAATAACATCTAGCAAATCCATTTTGATCAATTGTGAAACTCATTTTAATATTAATTTTACCAAAATCATATCTTGCATAGATAAAGGTACAACTCCCCATATGATAAATACTTCCCAATTTTTGTGGCAAGCCCATCATGCGAGGAGATGGTGGTAATTGAGATAAAACAAGGGAATCTTGGGTAGAAAAATTAGTCTGTTCTAAAGTTGTTAGTATTGAGGATAGATCCGATAAGACTTGATCCAAAAGAGGATATGAAGTAGAAAGACTATCTTCTTTAGTTGTAGGTTTAGATGGTGTGGGTTTTGATACTAAAGGAGGACTAGGGTGTGTTGAAGACATAGCAGGGCAAAATGGGACTCCTATTGGTTCTACCATAGCACACATGTCAAATGGTCTAGGGTCACCATGGATAGTAACTAATTGATTTTTAAACTCAAACTTAACACATTGATGTAATGTAGAAGGCACTACCCTCATTGCATTGATCCAAGGTCGACCTAGAAGGATGTTGTATGATGTGGGGCAAGATACAACAAACACGATCGTATCTAAAATCCTTGGACCAACTTGCAATGGAATCGACAATACTCCACATGTTTCTTGAGTTTCATCATTAAATGCTTTGATAATCATTTCTAGTTCTTTTTAAATCTTCATTTCTAAATCCAAATATTTGAAAAAAATCATATGTGCATATGTTTAATGATGATCCATTATCAATTAAGACTCTTTTAACACCTACATCTCCAATTAATGCTATAATGTATAAAGGGTTATCTCTATACATACTTTGAGGAGGAATGTCCTTATCTTGAAAATCTATATAATTTGTTCCATGAGAAATTACAGCATTCACCACAACATCGGGTTCTATATTTTGAGGTACCATCATTTTGCTTAAGGTACTCATTAATTCCTCTCTATGGATAGATGAAGTTCTTAGAAGATCCAAAAGAGAAATTCTAGCTATGATATTAGCCAATTGTTCATTAATGTCATAAGGAGATTTTTGTTGTGAATTTGATATATTATTTCCTTTTGTAGGTGCTCTTAATACAAATGGAGGTGATTTCTCATTTTGATTTTGAGTTTGTGATTGAGAATTTTGATTTTGGGCTTGTTGTCTAGTGATGGCTCCAATAGTGCCCACAATGTTATTGTTTTGTAAATGACCAAAGTGGGGTCTAGCATTTACTACTTGTTCATTTGAAAGTGTTTGTTGAGATGAAGGTCGAGTGGTCATTCTTCTAGGGAATGGTTCTTCTGGAACTAATAAATCTGTGATGGGAAGAATTTTATCTGACTCATATTCAGAACTATTGGAATTATTTGAGGTGATGTCCATTTCACTTTCTGTTTCACTTTCTATGTTTTCTGTGTCTTTTGAAGATGAAGATTGAAAATATTGTATTGGTCTAGTTGTGACTACATATAGAGTAGGTACATAGGAGGTTTGCAAATCTTGTTGTGGTAAAAATTTACTAATGGTTCCCACATACCTAGTTGGAGGAGGAACATTATGATGTTCTAATTGATTTACAACCTCTTTACCATGTTTGGGTAAAGGATGTTGAAAAATATCTAGGTTTTGATTTGCATTTTGAGTTGGTTGTTTTTGGGTATTATTTTGAGGATTATTGTTTGAAGGAAATTGTTGGACTTCCATTTTACCTTTATCAATCAAATATTGTATCATATGTTTCAACCTCTTACAAGAATTAGTTGAATGTCCATCCACTTGATGAAAATTACAATGTAGATCAGCCCTATATCCAGCTGTAGTGGTATCCGATTGTCGTATCTCTGGCAACCATATCAAACCTTGTTCTAATAATTGAGGCAAAATCATGGTTAAGGGTTGATTTAGTTTTGTGAACTCTCTTGGAGGTTTATCAAGAATATTTAACAAAAACTTCTTTACAACTTCTGTAGTATTGATGTTTGAGGTATTTCTACTATCAGTGACTCCATCACCTACTACTTGTTTATTCTTATATTGGTTTTTGGAAGTTTTATCTTCATCATTTTTCTTAAATTGTCCTCTTCTGATAAGGGCATATTCTACCCTTCTTGCTAAGTCTATAGCTTGATCAAAAGAGGTTACTATAGCTGTAGCAAGTTCATAGGATAATTGTTCTTGTAAATTACCAATGAAAATTTCCAACATCTCTCGATGAGGTAAAGCAAAATGTAATTTTCCTAGAAGTTGCCTCCATTTGGCTAGGAATTCAGCAAAGATTTCATATTTCCCTTGTTTCAAATTATATAAATCCTTAATAGTGACATGTCTTTCTATGTATGCACTAAATTGGTGTACAAATATTTCTTTTGTCTCTTCAAAGTTTCTCAAAGAATTTGTTGGTAATTGATAATACCATTCTAAGGCCATGCCTCCGAGACTTTTAGGGAATATTTTTAGTAACAACAATTCATCATAAGAAATATCATGATAGGCTATCCTAAACATGCGAAGATGCTCAATAGGATCTTCGGTTCCTTTATATATCGGGAGGACTGACATAGGGAAATGTTTGGGGTAAGGTTGAGCAACAACGATAGGATCCAAGGGTTGACTACACATCTCTCTATAATTGTATGAGGGATGGTAGGGATCTATCTGATCTAGACGTGAAGCTAATTGTTTAACCAAGGCTTCAAGTCCTTGTGGTTGCTCACTAAATTGATTTTGTTGTACCATGTTGTTGTGTCTTTGATAATAAGGTTGTGTTGTCACATAAGGATTTCTATTAGAAATACTATTGTGTAAAGTGTTTGTGGGAACAGTGTTATGGAGCTTATATGGGATTGTATTTTGTTGAACTTTTTTTTGATGATGATTGGTATTTTGAATTTTCTTAGCTCTTTGTGATGTAGCTATTTGTTTATTAGGAGCTTGAGAAGAAGAAGAATTTTGTTTTTTCTTGGAATTTGGTTGTGTTGCTGGTTTTTGATTGTTCGAATCTATGTTTTGATTGTTGTTTTGAGATGGTCCAGCTTGATCTTGATTTGTTCTATTTATGTATGTCATTGGGTTTGCATGTAGCCAAAAAGTAGCTTCTAAAGCAACCTCCATTGAATAATCTCCCATTGGGAGTAACTCTTCTGTCTTTATCACATGATTAATTTCATCTATATTATTTTTTAGAAACTCATAAAAGTGTTGGACAGATTTAAAGCTAACATTACCTTCAACATCCATATAAGGCTTAGTAGGATCATCTATTTCATCTTCTTCTCCATTATCATCCTCACCTTGTTCTGTGAGTTTATCATCTTCAATAATTACCCTATCATCAAGGTTTTCTTGATCTTGTTCATCAGATTCTATTTGTTTTCCATTTCTCAAAATCCTAGGTATTTTGTTTTATATTTTAGTGATATATATATATATATATATATATATATATATATATATATATATATATTGCTTTAAATTCTTGGGTATATATGTTATATATATACCTATATGAATAATAATAAATATTATATTTTATTTTTGGTTTTTTGTGTTTTTGATTAAAAACAAAGCAAAAAATAGAAATTATAATATTCTAAATATTATACTTTAGTCTTCTTGAAAGAGTCTATAGATATCGTTGATAGGTTCAAGCTCTTCAGGTGACATATAATGCTCTTCCTCAAATTGAAAATTGGCTTTTAAAAATTTGAAAAAATGGGCTATGGTGATACTATCAATTTCAGATTTTTGCATATAAAAGTATAGTTCGTGACAATACTCATGGTAATGGACTGCCCTAGGAGTTTTGTGAAATCTTCTCTTATTTTCCAAGACTATTTCTTGATCTTCTATGTGTGCTAGAAACTTATGTATTGTTATAGTGTTTTCAATATAATCATCAAAAGTATAAATAGTTGAAGAAACACTTGCTCTTTTATCTGTTAACCACCTCTCACATGCCCTTTGAATATCAAAGTAGCGAGAAGCATTATCGGGCTCCAGGATTCTAGCTATGTCAAATCTTTTAATTTGGCTAAGTCTTGGTGTATTGGCTTTTATAATGTCTAGTCTCTTCCAAAGTTTAGTCCACTATTCTTGAGATGGAATACTAGAATTTTCAACTATTAGAGAGATTTCCTATGTAGATAATAATGCTCTAACATCTATGCTTGCAACTCTTCCTATGTTGAAATCTAACATCTATGAAATGAACCTAAAATATGCAAGTTTTGATTAATGATATTTTTGTATTTTTTTGGTTTTTGTAATTTTTATGTTTTTTTTGTGTTTTATAAATCAGAAATATGCCTATGTTATTCACGTCGGGTTCACCAAAGAATGTAGCTCTAAAATTTTTGCACTCCTTTCCTTCAGGCTAATGGATCCACGCCTAGAAGGGGAATGGGAAAATGATAGGTCTACACCTCAGAGGAGAGGCACTTGAGATCATGCCCTCTTTGGTGATTTTTTGATGAATTGGTTAGGGTTCACCAGGAAACATTTGCTATGGTAGTTTCCACGCCTAGGGTTGGGAGTTTGTTTGATGTGTTCTTTTATATTTGCTCACAATCACCTAGTTTGGCCAAAAATGCAACTATTCTATACTAAATGCAATTTATTTTCAGATGAATACAACATACAGTGAATTATAGAAAGAAAATCAATGCAATGCTTAATAGTAAAAGAGATTTGATCCTCTTACTCAACCCGGATGTTTGATGTAGAGTCTTTTTGCTTGTTGTAGGAAGGATCGGATGTTGGAGGGTGATATTGGACGTTCTATCAGCGATTGTATCCACCAATCTGATATCGTCAGATCCGATCAATGATTAGCAAGTCCGATCAGAGCAAAAACCTGCAATTTCACAAATAGAGAGAAAAATAGAAACTTATAATATGCTATAGACTTTGTTAAGTATGGATTAGGACATATAAAATCTTATTGAATGTTGTACTGAAAAAAAATACTATAAAATATGGATTATGACATGCAACTAAGATAATTGAATGCAAGGATGGTGAACTCCAAGAATGATAACAACAATTTCTATACTACATGCAATAATGAATGATAAATATGATGTTAGAAATGTATATCTAAGACTAAAGGATGCAAACCAAAGCCTGGAGTTGCCCCCAAGAAACTTGTAGGTAATATCAAATGCAATAGGATAAGATCAGATGTTAACCGAGAGAGATCAAACATCCGATCTCGGATCATACCAACGGATGTACAGTGATCGTACCTCTAAGCTTGCAAAAGATATATGAAAAGCATAGAAAATAATCGAATGCAAAAGTGATAACTAAGCATCTAGAAGTCAGAATCCATCCAAAAATTTAGGGGGAATGCTTGATTAAATAAGCTAGGTAATTTGGAGGAGTTGGGCCAAAAATAGAATAGGTTGCAACCTCTTCCAATCTGGTGGTGATCAACAAATCCGATCTCGTAACCATTGTGCAGTTAGGCAGATGGAGACAAAAAGTGTTGCAACAATTTTATCATTTTTTTGTTCTGGTATTTTTCTATTTTTGGACAAGATCAGACATCCGATATCGTACATTAAACGACTATCAAAGATCGGACATCCGATCTCATCAAGATATATCCAATCTCTCCAGGAGGGTATAAAAATTAAGGCAAAAGGGTAGGAACTTACTTTAATTTATTTTTTAAGTGTTTTTGTCTTAATGTGAATTAATATGAGTTAATTTTAGGGTGTTACACCAATGCTCAAAATATGAGGCTCTTATGCAATTAATTGACAACAGGTACATGCATTTAATAAGCATACCAAAATAAAGAAGCATATGTTCACAACACCATTGAACAAATTTAATCAACAAGCTAGTGGTTCAAAATTTACGTCAAACATGTCAACAATATTTGTAGATTTTTATCCATGCTATAGATAATTCGTGTCAACACCAAAGGTTAATGATTGACTTGGATACTTATGCACCCAAATTTTGAAGGTAAGAATGAGTTTGAAACTCTGCTAGCATCCACCAAAACTAGTATTTCTACTCTTGGTTATTACATAACGATAGCACTAGAAAATTTTATCATCATTATAAAGATTTCACAACAAAATCCCTTGCTTGATTCATTGTCTTCATCAAGAAAGGACTTGCTCAAGCTGGCCAATTGTGCATACGACCAAGCAATAAATGCCACACTCAATCTGGTCAATTGTGCACATGACCAAGCAATAAATGCCTCATTTGATGCACTATCTTTAGCAAGAAAGGCCTTGCTCAATTCATCATTATCTTATGTTAACAAGCTATGACCTCCATGTGTACAAACATGGGCAAAATGTGATCAAAGACGTTCATAAGTTTCTTCCATGGTGATGAGTTGCTTTGTGCTCTTTGTGATTTGATGTTGCATTTTTGGTTAAAAATAATCCCATGAATGTCTTGACAAAAAATGTTTGACCACAATAATTGAGCAAGAGAAACCTAGTCATCACTTATAGGCAATAATCTCCTAGTTGTCAGGAACTAATGTCATCACTCAATGGTAATAGAATAGTCGTAAGAGTAGGACTATATAGTGATAGTCATCAACAATGAACTATGAGCCTAAGTGTTGTAAATTCACTAGAAAGGAGGTAATACGTGATTTCAAGCCTGTAAGTGAGATAGAAAATAAGATCTATTGTAGAGAAACTGATCGACACATGATCGGTCCTTCAACCTAATCCATGAGCAATAAACAAAGTAAACTAAACTCCAATAGAAGTTACACTTCATCAACATCTCAATTTCATTCAAGCAAACACCGTCAACTCATGCAAATAGAGCTTCCTCTCAATGCTTATACACCAGATGATGGTTGGAAAGCACCATCACTTGCTCTGATACTAATGATGAGGATCCAAACTAGAAGCTACAAAATTGAATTAACTGAAGTGCTTAAATAGGAACATTAAAAAAACTCTTAATAAACCTATTAAATCTGGATATGAAACTTTCAACCAATAAATTTGTGTAACAAGCTAACAAGCTAGAAACAATCTAATAAACTAACAACCTGCTTAGCTAACAAGATAATCTAGAAGTTAACAACTAGGATGTGGGCTAAAACAACCTACCACGTGAGCAATGGAGGCTCACACATTATTACATAGTAGTAAAATACTATTTATGCCTAAGTCCTAGATGATGTCCTCATCACTAAGTGATTAACCAATGGGTAAAGTTGTTTGCCCTCACTACAATGTAATGATTTATATTGCCTACTAGTTTTTCTCCCATTTCTACGTAAGAGCTAGATTTTAGTATTTTCTTGATTCATTAAAATGCTATTCAACAAGCTATAACATGGTGGTATTTGTTTCTAGAAATTTCACAATCTTAACAATGCATTCCATAGGTTTTATTGACAAGTTATTCATCCTCATTTTGAAAATTAAAAAATAAATAAATATATATATATATATATATATATATATATAACTTCATAATTTTGATGAGTTAGAACCCATATTTTTTCTAATGTATGTTATTTTTGTCTTCTTCTATATTCCACATAGAGAAATTAGAAAAAATATTTTGTTTATTTTGTTAATTACTCTTATGTAAAGTATATCCATTTTAGAACAAAAATATAATTGGATTAGAATTTTTGAGGGAGGATTTCAAATTGCATAGTTTAGTGTCTAATAAAATAGTTGGCAGATGATAAGGTTTATAATTCACATGCTAGTATCTTTCTTTGGATTCTACTTATACATTTTATATTTGATGGCATATATTTATAGTGCTTCACTTGTGATTTAAGCATTAAATTTCTAGTTTCTAATCACTCTTAAACATTAACTATAAATTAAATTGCATAAATTTGTTGTACATGTTATATTACTATAATGGTTGAGTTGAAGGTACCCATAGTTTTGACTCCACATAATTATTAATGTCCATGCCTAAATTGTTGAGACATAAAATCCTTTAGAGAGTGACTCAAGGAACAAAACCAAAACCATGAAAACATGTATACAAATTCATTGATTTCATAGATTTTATAAAACATAAACACTCAATAAATATGAATGTTTCTTAGAGCTTGAAATTTATATTGGAATTTTGGATTCACCAAAAGCTATATGGGACAAGTTAATGGATTCTTTTCAAGAGATTAATTATTTAAGGGATTTACAATTAGTTAATAAACTCATTACTTTAGTCCTAGTAATTTGTCTACTATTAAAGAATTCCTAGCATAATTCAAATTTATAGGAACTTAGTTCATAAGTTGTGGAATAAATAATGAAGAAAAAAATATATATAAAGGTGAAAATTTTATTAAGAAGACATATTCAAAGTTACAATAATTGGCCTCCCTATTTAGCTAGTCCTAAAATCCTAATAAAAGTAACTCTAACATATCCTTGGACCATAAACTTCTTAGTGCGATCCAAAGAGCTGAAAATCCTAGTTTTATTACAAATTGTATTAATACTATTCCATAGAACCCGTATTTACTTCTCTCTCTTATCATTACTTTGGGAGCTATCTCAAATTGGAACTAAGAATGCTACAAGTAGCAACATGATGCCAAACCAAAGGTTAATCATTATAAACATCTACCTTGGTCCCATACACTTCATTGTTAAAAATTTCAAATCACTATTGGCTAGTACTAAAACTTGTTTGTTCATATACAACCAATATATAGTATCCCTATTCTAATCAAATTTCAAGTTACATTTAACAAGATGCTCACTTCCCTTATTAGACAAAAATTTAGCCACTACATTCTTCCATATACCTACATAAACTAGAATGACAATCTCAAATTTCTACCAAATAGATTTAATCCGACTCACTATGTTCTTGAGCTGCCATGCACTCGGTCTAAAATTCCTAATATCATATAGAAAACCCACAAAAATTTGGGATTCAGACTAAACTATGATATTCAAAGATCCATTATTCCAAAGTATTAAAAGAGCCTTGTCTAATTTCCAAATCATCTACTTCATTATTTATTGCAACTCCTAGGCCTTCCAATTCCCAACGAAGAACCTTCCTCTTATAGTCACTTCTGAGGTGGGTTATTCTTAGCTCCTCCATTCATGTTGATTTTTTTCCTGTCTAGGATTGGGGGTTGTCAAGACCAACGAGTCCACATCATGGTAACATTCTCTCCCTGTTGGTTTTTTTTTTTCCCCACATAAGCTTTTACTATTTTTGTAACCTTGTTTAATATTTTTTTACCAAACTAGCACTATCGTAGTGTATTCCTCTCTAAAAATTCTATAATTTCTTTCCATCCATATGTGCCAACTGATAAATCTTAGAATCAAATACCAACCCAAATGAACTGATTTATTTTTTAACCTTCATAATTTCCAAACCTTCCATATATTAGTAATTATTAACTATTGGTTGAGACGGGCCTTGAAGATATCAACCCATCGACTCCCCAACTTTAAGGCATAGTCACACTAGAAGATTAAATGATTTATTTTATCATCTTGGGCATTGCACATGATACATTTCTAGGGTCCATGAAAACCCCTCTTTTGTAAGTTATCATAGGCGAGTAAGCTCATATGCATAATTTTCTAGGCAAATAAATTGATTTTTGGCCAACCCTTTACCAACCATACTTTATCTCATGGAACATACAATGGCACTAAATGGGAAGGAAGCAATTCATTATAACCATATTGAACTATATAGATGTCTATATCCCATGACCCCAAGCTATCTTATGCTCTTCTCCTTATCATTTAAGATGTCATTGCTTTAGTATCCTCTCTAAAAGTGGCAACACATTCTAAGATATCAAGATTGTCCACTCTTTCCACTATTTTAGTTGCATAAGAGAAAAGGTCCCAATCTGCCTTATATGTATATAATATGTTGTCTTTATCCAACCTCTAGCCTCTAGACTATATTGAAGGGGTTGCAACTCTAGAAATTTTTAAATTAAGGGGGGTATTAGTCTCAAAATTTGATCAAAAAATTTTCTCCCTCTACCCACTTTCCAAAATAGTCTTGGTTTTACCACTTTATCTCCTAATTTTAGCACTTTATAAACAAAAAAACCTTGGAAATTCATAGGGATGTGATCTGCTTCCTCATGGGGAATGTTACCAAATACTTACTAGTAACAAATTTGCTAAACAATGCTTTTTTATTAGAGGTCCATCTCCAATAAAGCTTACCTACTAGAGCTTGCTTATTCAATGTTACTTTTCAAATTCATAATCCTTCACTTGATTTTGGATGGCATATTTTATCCCATATTATTAAATCACATCACTTACCCATCCTAGGGATATCCCAAAGGAATTTTTGCATGAGCGATTCCATCTCCCTAAAGATTTCAATCGAAACCACAAGGATAGAGAACTTGTAAAATAGCATTTCTTGAATCACTAATTGAATAAGAGTACTCTTCCTCCAAAATAAAGCTAATGATGCATCCAATGATTTACCTTCCCACCAATTCTATCCACTAATGTTTTCATGTTGGATGTTTTGAGCTTATTTAGTTGTCATTGATGTCAAGATGAAAAGTTGTCATTGATGTCAAGTTGAACACATGAAGCTATCATTAACACCATGGAGTACATCATTAATGTCACCAGGAATAATGTGAAGATTTGAATAAAAGGTGTCAAAATATTGTTTTGTAAGGGTTTGTGTTAAAACCATGGTGGAAGATTAAATGGTTTTATTAAAATCATTATGAGGATATAAAGGATTCCTTAAACATTGTGATGGAAAAATTAAGGTTTTTATTAAAACCATGGTGGCAGAATAATTTACATCAAACCCATGGAGTACAAAGAAAGGTTTAAATTTTATCTCAAGAAGGCTTTAATTTTTATTAAATTCAAAGTTTTATAAAATAATTTATAAAATTTAAATTCTTTTAGAATTTAAATAATTTATAAATTATAAAGGTCGTAAGAAGACGTCGACATAATTAATTTAATGGAGCACTGATGTCGATGACAAAAAGTGAAATTAATATATAAAAGCAATGTCAAAGGGGCATTAAACTTACCTTCATCGATTAAATTTCATGCGACCAAGTGAGATAACAATTTGTGCAATCGTTTAGGAAGAAGACAAATCCGAGTTGTCTTTTAGCACTAGGGAAAAGGCAAAAATGGGAGGGCTTAAGCCTCACTGCCATTGGATGTGGTGGTCCATTGGCAATGTGCATTTTGCAAGGGTGTTGGAATTGGAAGTATCCACAATCGATTCATGTGGAGGTTGTTTGTGTGTTGGTCTTGAGCGCTGCGGAGGAAAACATTTTGAATGCGCTCATTTTGAGCACCAAGGTTGGAAGAAAGAGCACGAGGTGCTCTTTGGGTTCCAAGCATACATCTAGCACACGCGATGGTCTAGCCCACGGTTAAGGTGCACGAGGAGGCAGAGATTGGAGGTTTGAATCTCATAAGTGGCAAAGGTAATTTTTGTTAAATAGATTTTTATTTGCCTAAAGTATTTCCTAAGGTAAAATGGATTTATAAGGGTAGAATGAAAATTTGTTTGTTTGGAAACTTATTTATGTTATAGGAGTTATAAGGAAAGTGGATTTGATTTTTGCTAAAGTTCTTCTTGCTATTAAAATTTAATTAAAGAGGTTTTTGAGTTAAATTTTGGTGGATGTTAAATTTATTTTAATTTGGAGATTATAAGGTGTTATTTGGAAAATATTTTATGTTTGTTGATGGTTGTTTTGAAAGGTGGAGTGATAAGGTGTGATTGAGTTTTTGCATTAAATTGTGAGAAAAAATTATCTTCTAACCTCTTTGAGTTTGGCAAAGAAGTTGTTTTGATTGTGGCAGATTTATGAGATCCTTTAATCATCAAGAAAAAGGTATGAGCACATTCTTCCATATTTAAGTTGATTGATTGGTTTTCTAGAAAATAAGTTTGGAGTGAAAAGGACTTGATTAGGGTTTCCTATTGAGTGTGTTGAGTTAATGCTTCAAGGTTTTTTGGAATAAAGAGTTGTTAAAACCTTGTTTTATAAGCATTTTTGTTGAATCCATTGATTGAGTGAAGAACTTGAACTAGGGTTTGAGTATCATTGTTATGTGAGAGTTGTTTTATAAGCATTGTTGTTGAAGTGAGTTGTTGAGCAAAGAACTTGAAATAGGGTTTGAAAATAACATGAGTATCATTGTTATGTGAGATTTTTTGTTGAGAATTGTTGTAAATATTTTGAGTGAGTGAATATATGCTTGGACTAGGGTTTGTGAGCAAGGATTATTTCAATGAGTGATTGGTTGAGTAGAATTGGTTGAGCCTAGTCAAGTGGATGTGTGAAGTGATTGTTCAAGTTCCATAAAACAAACTATTCTGTATTCTAAATTGAGTTGAGAAAGTGATTGAGCATTGAGTTGAATTTGAATCATATTGAGTCTCTAAAAATTCTCCTTATGTTTATAAGAGATTAATTGAAAGTAATTGAGCAGATTTGAGGCAAGTCTTTGAGGAGACTTGTGGACTAATTTTTGTGTGGGATTTTGTGGAATCTTACAATATATATTGGACAAGTTTTGTGTGGACTTGTTGAGCATATTGGACAAGTTCTGTGTGGACTTGTTGAGCAGATTGGACAAGTTATGTTGTTGAGCAGATTGGACAAGTTTTGTGTGGACTTGTTGAGCGTATTGAACAAGTTCTATGTGGACTTGTTGAGCAGATTTGAGCAAGTTCTATGTGGACATGTTGAGCATATTTGACCAAGTTATGTGTGGACTTATTGAGTAGATTTAAGCAATTTCTGTGTGGACTTGTTGAACAGATTTAAGCACAATCTGTGTGGACTTGTTGAGTATATTTGAGCAAGTTCTATGTGGACTTGTTGAGTAGAATCAAGCAAGTTTTGTGTGAACTTGTTGATTATATTTGAGGGTAGATTTTGATGCATATCTGAGGATAGATTTGTGCTAGACCAGATATAGATATTGAACAGATTTTTGCTAGACCAAAGGACTATGTTTAGTACAAATTTGAGATAGATCTTTGGAGGTGATAGAGTAGAGAGGACAGTAGTATCCAATGGATAGATATCCATTAGACAAGGCAATGAGGACAAGTCCTTTGAGTGGGGAAAAGAGTCTTCAGTGGAGAGAGATCAACAAGCCAGTGCAGTGGAGGCAGTAGTCTTCTAGAGGATCACCAGCCAGAGTAGAGGATAAGGAGTTCTCCTGTGGATAGAGATCCATGAACTTGATTTATGAGATTGGTATCTCCTTTGTATAGAGGTCCATAAACATTGTAATAGGGAAAGGATTCCCAAGAGATTTATTGAGAAAATTTTAGATAAATATTTTCTTCGTGGAGTAGCCCACATTGGGTGAACCACGTAAATTATGGTGTCTCTATTGTGTGTGGTGATTTGTGCATTGCTTTGATTATTGCTATTGATATTTCTATCTATATATTGTATTTACTGATTTGGAAAGAAAAGTAAAAAGTGATCTTGTACTGTTCACCCCCCTTCTCAGTATAAGCTTGTGTTCTTCATTTCCATTATTCCATCATCATCTTCTTTTAATGGAGTGGAATATCTAGGTAGTCCAACAAGAGGGAGCCCTGAGAGAAACCTAAGATGTTTAGAATCTGATCTGGGATCCCCCTTTTAATATTAAATAACTCTACCTCGGACTTGATTGCATTCACTTCCTAGCCTATGGAAAATATGTATTTAAGACAACTTTGAGCACTCTTGCCTCTCTAATATTGAGAGCCTCAATAAACCCAGTGTCATCTACCAATTGTAAATAGATTAGGTTCACTACTGCCACTTGCACTCCTAAGATAACTTCTTGTTGTCTATTCCTTCAAAGAAATATTTTGAAACCTTTAGCAAGTATAATAAATAGCTACAGGGATATAGGATCTCATTTTCAAATCCTCTTAGAGTCCTAAAATGGAATTGAGGGAATACCATTGATGAGAATTGAGGAGGAGGCCAAAGAGACACAACTCATGGTCCACTCTCTCTAGCCCTGAGAGAAACTAAAGTTCTATAGCATTCAATCTAGAAACTACCAAAGGACCCTATCATATACCTTAGACATGTCTAATTTGATAAACAAGCCTCTTCGACCTTTTTGATGCAATGTATGAACTACTTCTTATGCCAATATTACTCTAACCATAATTTATTGGCCCTCCCCAAATCCTCCTTTCTCTAGAGAGATAATACTATGCAATACCTTCTTGAACATTTAAACCAGTAGTCTAGTAATGATCTTGTAGACTACATTGCAAACTCCAATCGGGTGAAAGTCTCCAAGGTTGGAAGCCTCTCCCACTTTAGGAATCAAAGTAAGGAAAGTATGGTTCATAGACTATAACATTTTTTTATTTGCATGAAATGTTTCCACTACCCTAGTTACGTCCTCCCCTATGTCATCCCAAACATCTTGGAAATTTTCAATTAAAAACCCATCAGGTCCTAGGTATTTTTTGGTTCTCATATTGAAAATTGTGTCTCACCTCCTCTAGATTGATAGTTCTAAAGAGGATCTAATTTTATTCATTTTTTATAATCTATGAGATACAATTAAGTGTCTCTTATTGCACTATAATATTAGGATGGGTGAAAGCAGAGAAAATATTTTTAAAGTAGAAATTTACAGCTTGTTGCATACCTATGATAATGTCCATCACAATACCATGAAGGTCTTTTAGGTTGGGCATTGTTTTGGAGTGTTTTCTTGTTGAGGTTGAGTTATGGAAAAACTTAATTTTTTCGTTCCCCCCAACAACCAAGAAGTTTTAGATATTTGTTTTCAATAGATCTCTTCTTGTTTTTATATACTGTCTAACTCTTTTTTAACCACCTCATCTTCTTGTTTCAATTCTTTTGTGTTTGTTTTAGTCTGAAAGAGTGTGGCAGCTCCTCCATCCTTGTAACCAATGAAACTCTTTGAAGCTAATATCTTATTTATTATTTCTTTTCTATATTTTAAGTTTATATTTGACAAGTTGGAGTTGTTTAAAGATTCCAAACAATGTTGTACTATGGGTAGGGTGCCCCTCCTCCCACCAAACAAGGATTTTATACCTAATCTCCTCCATTTCTAGCCAAAAATTCTCAAACAAAAATGGTATAGAAAAATATTTATGGCCCATATTCCATTCCAAGAGAATTGGAAAGTGGTTTGATTTTGTATTATTGAGAATTTCTAACCTATGTGACCATCACAAAAAAACCTCTTTGAACACCAAGAATCTATCTAGCTTTACCTTGTTGTTTTCCAACCCTAATTGTTTGTTTGTCCATGTATGAGAAAGCCTCATGCTACAACCATATACTTTACTTGTATCCATATTTTTTTTGCTATTATATCCATCATCGATAGATTCATCCATTGCTTGTAGAGAAATATTTGGCCATTGATCATGGAGATTTAGCCACTACTTATGGAGAAACTGCTCACAGGAAGACATTCTACCACTGCTCATAGGGGGATGTTCTACCACTACCTAGAGGGAAATATTCTACCACTGATAACAAGAATATGTGCTCACAAGAAGACGTTTGATCATTGTGCATAGAGGGAAATGTTTGGAGAGGCTTTGCTCACAAGACATTCAAAGTGATAGATACGAGAAAAATAGAATTCCATACATCAGTTGATACATGCCTACTCCTGATCACAATAATGACATAATCATCAATCAGCCAAGTAATGTCTTGAGATGGTATATTCCACTTTTGGCTCATTAATATTTTGGAGGGAAATAAATTTGAATTCATTCTTTTGAAAAGCAAGGTAGAGTAATAATTGTTAGTCTTTTTTAATTAATTTTTTTTTGAAGATATGGAGTGTTAAGGCATACAAAATAAATATTAATGCTTTTAAATATTTTTACATATTGAAATATTAAATCTTGATTGGAGTTAAAAGGTTTTTATTTTTTTGAAGTTTTTGAAGTTTTTAAAGTTTTTAAAAGTGGATTTCTTTGATTAAAAAATATTTAAAATTTTTGAATTTTTTTAAAGAGTGAAGATTTTTAATTTTGGATTTATTTAAGGATTCAAAATATTTGAATATTTTGAATATTTTTAAATTTTAAAAAGTTTTTGAAAATTTAAATTTTACAAATTTAATATTAGGGAGTTAAAAGGCATTCGACATCAAAGGATTAGAAAATGGAAAATTGAAAATTTCATATATGAAGTATTTTGTTTAAACTTGGGAGATATAAGGTTTACCATTTCAAAAATAAATTGAACTATGGAAAGAAATATGGAGTCCATAATTAAAAAGGAAATATTAGAAGTTATTAAATTTGGCATTGGAAAATTGATTGAAAAATCTAAGGGTAAGCTAGATATAGCATTACAATTCATCTATAGAGAAGCTATGGATGAAAGTTTTGAGATATTTGAATACTATTTGCATTCTAAACTTGTCGAAGCAATTAATAATTATAAGGATGATATTATAATGCCTATATACATAGGTAGTATAATGTATATGGCACTCCTTTAACTTGAACTTCATAAAGATGAAATCTAAAACATAAGGAGTTGATTGAAAATTTAAAAAGGAAAGTAGAGATTAATACAATTGAATCAAGTGAATCATCACTAAAAATAGTGTTTCATGCTTCATGCAATATTGACATTCCA
This sequence comes from Wollemia nobilis, assembly GCA_028583015.1. Taxonomy (NCBI): domain Eukaryota; kingdom Viridiplantae; phylum Streptophyta; class Pinopsida; order Araucariales; family Araucariaceae; genus Wollemia; species Wollemia nobilis. The sequence continues at coordinate 2,630,640 of JAQPPZ010016901.1, read as the reverse complement.
AGTTCATCTAATTCATAAAACTATTATGATGCTCTAAGTGAATGTTCAAAAGATACAGGACAATATCAAGATTATAAAAAACTAGATCAAATAAATCACATGATCTAGGGGTCAAAGACAAAGAAAATATTTAAGCTATTCATCCAAATAAATCAAAAGCACTTGAACCTGAAGCTAAAGAAGAAGCACAAGCAGTTTGTGGTCCAAAGCATGAAGATACAAAGATAGATAAGATAATAATATAAGTAGAATATTTTGAGCAAATTAATATGTAAATCAAGGCTAATAATATATCAACTAATATTCAATAATAAACAACAATATGAATGTAAATAGTCTGAGTCATACACAAACTAAGCATGTAGAACAACTTACAATATGAATTGCTCAAAATATATGTAGTCTTTATTACTCCACTTTCTTTTACAAATATGATAAGAACTTTCTCTATAAAATGATATGATATGAAGCATCCTTATGGAGTATATATCCATAGTAGAATGACTCTTTGGATACTTGACTATTCCTTTCCATATGCCAAGTCTCATGAATCTTGGCTTCTCTACTTGACACTTGCATACTTGATGAACACTTGACTCTATATTGTATGCACACCTATACATGACTCTTGATCTTCACTTTGCACACTCTAATCTAAGATACTTGTGCACATATTTGCATTACATATAAGAAAATTGTGCACATAGACTCAACTTACATTTGTACACTTACTCACATGACACTTGTGCATTTTGTGCACATGCACACTTACATAAAGGAGAAATATAACTCACACTCTATAATATGAATCAATCCTAATCTATTATTTACAAATGTACCATGAAGGTACCATGGGGGTATATTAGCATGTACCAAATAATGTAATATAATCCAACATATACCTATGGAAAATATAGATTATATCTACCTTGTTATTTATCTTATTACATCATATAGTTAGTCAATGCATCAAATAGATGTGAAGCCTGATTTTCTTCATGGAAATATTTAGGAGATATAAATCTAGTAGCCTACTGGATACATTTATGACTCTTCACTTATTTGTAGGCTGCAATTATCACTCTATGAAGAAAAACAAGTTGTAGGCTTGGTATGAGAATATGGATACCTTCTTTCTTATATTATGTTTTATGTTGAGTGGTAAAAAACTTATGCTTTTTTTGTTTTTGAGTGGTGAAAACCTTATGCTCCTTTTTTATGTTGATGATCTCATCATAAACAATTCCATATTACTAATTGAGGAGGTTAAGTTGATAAGTAATTTGAGTGTCTAATTAGGGTCTCCACCACTTGTTTCTTGGTCTTTAGCTAACATAATTTGAGATTGGGATCAACATTTCATAGTAAAAGTATTTGTTGGACTTACTTCATAGGTTTAATATGCTTTACTATAAGTCTAATTTAACCTCTTTTTAGTTAGGAGTTATGTCATCCACCAAGTATATTATGCTAATAGTTGAGGCTGCTTTGTACGGACAATTGGCAGCCAATATTCTATACCCTACTCACATCCACTAGAACTTGTCTATCATTTTTTTTTGCTTGATAGGAGAGTTGGTTACAACCACACTATTTTTAGTAGTTGGCAAGCGCAGGGTTCAAACCATAGGGGTTGCATCCACCAAACCTATTCCACCTCGTTGTTTTATAGCTCGACGTACCATCATCATCAGTCTGGCGTGCACTTAGAGGATTCATATTAGAATACTAACTTTGCAATAGGCTTTCCCCAAGGTTTGAACCTAGGTCTCTTCTTGGTAAGTACCCATCTAGACTAGCACTTGCCAATCCACCTAGCCCTTGCGGGTACCTTGTCTATCATTTTTACAAGATCCTCGAGAGATTCATTGGAAAGCAACGAAGTGTATAATATAGTGTGTTCATTGCATAGTTTATTTTGGCATCTAGTACACATTAGGAGGTACCACACTAGTGGATTATACTAAGTCAAATTTTGATAGTGATGTTGATTGTAATTTCACTTCTTGCTATGTATATTGTTTGGCTATGCTCCTCCCATATGGTCTTTTAAAAATTAATTTATAACTATATTATCCTCTATTAGAATTAATTATAGAGGAATTATTATTGATATCTAAGAGGTATTATGGATTTGACATATTTTGACATAGTTTGATCTTGCTCTCTAGTATGCCACTTCTTATTTGATCCGAAAAGGATAATTTTTTAAAATCAGACATCTAGGAGTGGATATTTTGACCTAGAGTCTTCATGCTTAGTTTTTTGATATTCCTCTAGTATTAGTGCTATACATGGCGTATGCACTAGGGAATTTAAAGCGTCAGAGTCATTTGTAACCATTCTAGAACTTTAGGATTTTGTTCCAACAAAGAGGTATTCATTTCAAGGTTATTTATCTTTAGGAAACCCCCTGTTGAAAAGGGTGGGAGAGAACATGTTAGGAAGATCCATGAGCCATTGCTGGACTTGAGTAAATATTGGAGAGTTGTAGACCTAGTAGAGTTGATTGAGGAGTGTTTCAAGGACTATAGAAGTTGAATTTGATGTTGTTGAAGGAAAAACCAATCCTACCTTTATAGTTGTATTACTCCATATTCAATTAATTGTTAAAATGAGGTTGGTTCTAGGTGGATGTACTCTCACATTTAGGGGAACCACCATAAATATATGTGTTTTACATATTTCTTTTATTGTTATTGATTTAATTTTAGTTAGGATTTATGTCATCCACCAAGTATATTATGCTAATAGTTGAGGCTACTTTGTATGGACAATTGGCGGGCAATATTCTATACCCTACTCACATCCACTAGAACTTGTTTGTAATTTTTTTTTATTGATAGGAGAGTTGGTTACAACCACACTATTTTTTGTGGTTGGCAAACACAGGGTTCAAACCATAGGGGCTGCATCCACTAAACCTATTCCACCTCATTGTTTTATAGCTCGATGTGAAATGGACCACCAAGTGCTCAAGATGCGTACCATCATCATCAGTCTAGCGTGCACGTAGAGGATTCATGTTAGAATACTACCTTTGCAATAGGCTTTCCCCAAGGTTTGAACCTAGGTCTCTTCTTGGTAAGTACCCATCCAGACTAGTACTTGCCAATCCGCATAGCCCTTGGGGGTACCTTGTCTATATTATTTCCAATATCCTCGAGAGAGTCATTGGAAAGCAACAAAGTCTATAATTTAGTGTGTTCATTGCATAGTTTATTTTGGCATCTAGTACACATTAGGAGCTACCACACTAGTGGTTTATACTAAGTCAAATTTTGATAGTGATGTTGTTGATTGTAATTTCACTTCTTGCTATGTATATTTTTTGGCTATGCTCCTCCCGTATGGTCTTTTAAAAATTAATTTATAACTATATTATCCTCAATTAGAATTAATTATAGAGGAATTATTATTGATATCTAAGAGGTATTATGGATTTGACATAGTTTGATCTCGCTCTCTAGTATCCCACTTCTTATTTGATCCAAAAAGGATAATTTTTTAAAATCAGACATCTAGGAGTGGATATTTTGACCTAGATTCTTCATGCTTAGTTGTTTGATATTCATCTAGTATTAGTGCTATACATGGCATATGTTCTAGGGAATTTAAAGCGTCAGAGTCATTTGTAACCATTCTAGAAATTTAGGATTTGGTTCCAACAAAGAGGTATTCATTTCAAGGTTATTTATCTTTAGGAAACCCCCTATTGAAAAGGGTGGAAGAGAACATGTTAGGAATATCCATGAGCCATTTATGGACTTGAGTAAATCTTGCAGAGTTGCAGACCTAGTAGAGTTGATTGAGGAGTGTTTCAGGGACTATAGAAGTTGAATTTGATGTTGTTGAAGGCAAAACCAATCCTAACTTTATAGTTGTATTACTCCATATTCAATTAATTGTTAGAATGAGGTTGGTTCTAGGTGGATGTACTCTCACATTAAGGGGAACCACCATAAATATATGTGTTTTACATATTTATTTTATTGTTATTGATTTCATTTTAGTATCTGGTATTGCACATACATGTTAATTATTGGCATAGAGGATTAAATCAATCTAATGATTAAGAAATTTGTATTTGAGGATCCTAGTAAGACATAGGCTTCATGTGATTATGGATCATATGGTATCGAAGCTAGCGTGGATTTGTGTGGAAGGCTTGTGGATGCATGGTATAAGGTCTCAAAGGCCTGATTTAATTCCATTTAATCTAAAAATTGGTAGAAGGTAAAGCAAAACAAATTCCATGGAAATAGTAGAGGAAGAACAATCAGGACCAAGAATGTCTGATGAAGATTTTGAGAGGAGGTTTATTGCAATGGAGAATAATGTGTCTAGAATCATGGATATGTTATTGGGAAGATAGTCCATAAATGAGGAGTCAAGGCAACCTGAGAATGTGGAAAGAAATTAGGATAGTGTTGGCCCTTCTTTAGTTCCTTTCAAAGTAGAGGCTAAGGTGGATATCCCTACTTTTGGAGGGGAAGTTGATGCAGAAAAATTGAATAATTGGCTGAAACAATTGGAGGTATATTTTCAAATCCAAGGGGTTGTTGAAGATGTTCAAAAGATCTCTTTTGCAAGACTCAAAATGGGTGGACATGGTTTAGTTTAGATCCCTAAAAGCTCCAATAAGAATCAAAATCAGAATGGTTAAGAGAAGGGAAAATCTCAAGATAAAGGTAAGGGAAAGCAACAAGAAAGGAATACCACTAACACTACAAAGAAAGTGATGAGGCTAGGAATTACCTCATCCATTACATGTTTTTGGTTACTTAAAACTGCCACATAAACCTTATGTTATGTTTTTTATGTTAATTTATATGGTTAAATGCATTATATATTAAGTTTTTACATGGTTAAAATGTTTAGGAGCATATTACTCTGTTTTGACAGTTTTCAACATTTTATGCATTGTTTCAGTTTATTAAGTAGCAAATAAAACATGCATTTCAATTAGCCAACTATTGTATGCTAATGTCCATTAACTTCACAATGGTTTTTGAATGTTTTCCTGCCCTTCAACTTGTTTGAAATTTACATTGGAGCCAAATTCTTAGGACTCATAAATCTGGAAATCTGCAGAAAACAACCATATAAAAATCATCAAGCTATCACTTTATAGGATCACCTTGAATTTGTCAAGAAAAACATGTAAAAACTATTAGAAACGGTTGAGTGGAATTAGGGATGACTCTTGCTCCACCTACCAGCATTTCCATGCAGTACAAATGGGAGCAACAAGACAAAAATTTGAAAAGCAAGAACAATTGGAAATGCATACAAAAATTAGAATTATGTAATTATAAAAGAAGTCATAGAAATTGTCAATATAAATGGATGGCAGCAGTTGGAAATAATTTCTAAGGGATAGGTAAGATGTCCTATCCAATAAAAATTTCTTTTTTAATCTTTTCAATTACAACTGAGTTTAAATTCTATTTTGCTCCTAATATTCTAAAGATATTTGAGCATCCAAAATGGTAGGGAAAAGGTATTTGAAGGTGGAGATAGGTGTAAAAGATATTTCTAAGACTCCTCCAATGTACTCCCACCATTTAATATGCCTTCTAAGTACCAATGACTACTGCTACAGGACAAACTATCCAAAATAAGACTTATTCTGATTCAGAATTATTGGAAAATCACTAGGAAATAACATCCAGTTGATTTGAGCATGAGACATTGTAATATTTTATTATAAATAACATAGCTCCCTCATTGGTTGAGAAAATAAGGAATTAGTAATTAAGAATTAGTTGGTAGGAGAGTAGTTAGTAGCAGCGAATAGCATAGTGCAACATTTTTATGTAACAATTCAACATGTTTTGACAGGAAATAAAAGTGTAGTTATTTTGTTAATTTATATTCATGAGTGAGTGTGAGTGTTAATTAGTTAAAGAGAAATTTTCCCATATTCTTCTATATCAGGAAGCTTGGGCCCAATTTTAGGCCTAGAAGGAGGACTGTTATGACATGTTTTTCTATAATTTTGCTGCAACAGAATTAACAGATTGCTTGTCAAATTTCTCTTTCTTGTTTTAAGTTTGTGTGATGTTCTTTATGTTTTCCATTGTGTTTATATGCATAATTTGTGTGTTTCATATAATAAAATAGTTTAGATCCCTGTTTTCCCTATTTTCCATGTTTCCCCTATCTTCAAGTTTTAGCAAATTTTACCAGTTTTTTAGCAGTTTTCATTTTGTTGTCAAACAGTGTAGCAGAAGCTTGATGACCTTCTGTGACAGGGCATTGGCAAGTGCTTTTATAATAAATGTTATTTCCAAGAATAATTTTAATTCTACAAGTGTAACTAGGTTTCAATTTTGCAAGTGTAATTTAGGTTTTCCTTCTCAGCAACATTTCAATTCTGCAAAAGTAAATTAGACTTTCAATTCCTGCAATTTCAATTCTTGCATTTGTAGTTAACTTTCAATTTTTGCAACTTAGAATTAGTTTTTAATTCCTGCAAGTTAATTTATTTTCCATTCTATAGACTAGGTTTAGTGTGACACCAAAAGGCTAAACCAACATCTGTTTCACCCAATAAATGCTTGAATTGTACTCTGTCATAATCTTCTATCGTAGAAAGCTTTGGAAACCACCCTAGATTGATAAATCATAATATTAAATGATGCTATTAACTACACGTATCAGAAATATGATGATAAAAAGTATTTTTCACATTATGACAAGGATGGACATGTATATGATAAGTGTTGGAAGCTTCATACAGAATTGTTTCCTTACAAGAAGAAGAAGAACTAGGAGAAGAAGAATGTTATGGTTACAAGAAGTGAGGATGTTGATGATAATTTTGATGTAGATGATAAACTCAATTGTTCAGCCATTCATATAGTTGGTGACTCCAAGGATGAAGAGGAGAAGAGGACACAACTCTTTCATCTCAAAATCCAATCCAAGAAGACAAGGATTGATTCCATATTTGATCCTGGATCTCAAGCCAACCTGATTGTTGAAAGTCTGGTGAGCAAGTTGGGATTGAAGACTTACAACCATCCTCATCCATATCCTTTGGGATGGGTGCACAAGGATACTAAGTTGCAAGTCACTAAGCAATGTAAGTTGACATTTTCTATTAGTGCAAAGTATATTGATGAGGTAATTGTTGATGTAGTGCCTCTAGATATTTGTGGTGTTGTGTTTGGTAATCCATATCTATTTGATAGAGATGCCATTTATTTTTGAAGGAAGAACCAATATAGGCTAGTAAAATATGGAAAAGCCTATAATGTTAATGCCCATAGGAGTAAGAAGAGAATTTTAATGCCCATCAAGTAAGACTCATTAATGCCAGTAAGAAATTTGTACTTGTAATGCTCTGACCTTTAGGTGAAGGGATTGGAAAGGTAGCATCAGTGCTACAAAATTATTACATTACAGTGTCCACACTACAAGTGGTGCCAATGCTAGATAAGCATATTAGACAGGTGTAAGATATTGTGTAGGAGTTTTAGGAGGTTTTTTATGAGCCCAAGGGACTACCACCAAAATAAGGAATTGAACATGAAATTCAATTGTTACCTAATGCACCTCTTCCAAACATAGGGCTATATATGCAGTCAGTTGTGGAGTGTGAGGAGATCAAGAAGTAGATTTGGGAGTTGTTGGATCAAGGGGTGATCAGACCAAGTACCTCTCCATGTGGTTCACCAGTTGTGTTGGTACCTAAGAAGGATGGGACTTGGAGAATGTGTGTGGACTATAGGGCATTGAACAATATTACTATCAAGAAAAGGTATCCATTACCTCATATAGATGATATCATGGATCAGTTACAAGGGGTAAGGTACTTGACCAAGTTGGATTTGAGAAGTGGATATCATCATATTAGAATCAAGGAGGAGGACATATGGAAGACTACCTTCAAGACAAGACAAGGCCTATATGAGTGGCTTGTTTTACCATTTGGTTTGTGTAATGCACCAACCACTTTTATGAGGGTAATGAATGAATTTCTCAGGCCATTTATTGATTCTTTTGTTGTTGTCTATCTTGATGACATTCTTGTGTATAGCTAATCTTGGGAAGATCACTTAGTACATCTTAAACAAGTGCTCCAAACTTTGCAAAAGGAAAAGTTATTGTTAAAGATGCAAAAGTGTGAGTTTGGTAAGCAATATTTGGTGTACTTAGGGCATGTTGTTGGTGGAGGACAACTTAGAGTTGATCCTGAGAAAATCATAGCCATTGTGGAGTGGCCAAGGCCAAGCAATGTGACTAAAACAAGGAGTTTCTTAGGAGTTGTTCAATACCTTAGAAGATTTATTTCTTATTTTTCAAATATTGCTTCTCCATTACATGACATTACAGGAAAAAGGTAAAGTTTTCAATGGGGAAAGAAGCAACAAATATATTTTGATGCATTAAAGTAGAAGATTAGCAATGCTCCAATATTGGCACTTCCTAATTTGCAACAACCATTTGAGATTGAAACTGATGCAAGTGAGTATGCCATGGGGGTAGTTTTGATGCAAGGGAGGAGACCTGTTTGTTATCATTCAAAGAAGTTTAGTGGAGCTATTTTGAACTATCCCACATATGACAAGGAGTTATTTGCATTGGTTCAGGCAGTGAAGAAGTGGAAGCATTACTTGGTGGGCAAGGAGACAATTATCCATACTGACCATCAACCATTGCAATATCTACAAACTCAATCTAAGTTGTAGCAGACGAGGCATTTTCGATGGATGGGTTTCTTGTACCAATTTCACCTAATCATTAAGTAAAATAAAGGAAGCACAAATAAGATTGCAGATATACTTTGTAGACCTCCAGTTCCAATGCTAGGTGCAACGCTAGCACTAGGACAACAAAATATTTTAGTTTTGAGCACGGTAATGAATTTCTATCCATTTTTTCATGAGACATATCAGGATGCTTATATTCAAGATTTAGACTTTAAGGAGGTTTATTTGAAGCTGAAGTAGTCCTCTAAACCGGATTGTGAAGATATGAATGAGTATCACATCAAGGATGGACTTCTTTATAAGTTTAATAACTTATGTGTTCCTGAAGGAGAGAGGATTCATTTGATTAGAGAAGCACATACATCATGTATTGCTGGATATTTTGGGGTTGGAAAGACTATGGTAAATTTGCAAAGGTATGTGTATTGGCCTAAAATGCAAGAGCAAGTTGTAAAGTATATTCGTGGTTGTGTGATGTGTTGCACTAGTAAGCCTAGCAATCGGAAATTGGATTTGTATCAACCACTTCCTATTCCTAATAGACCTTGGGAGAGTATTTCTATGGATTTTGTAGGTGGATTGCCTATGTCCAAGAAGGGGCATGATTACTTGTTTGTAGTAGTGGATAGATTTAGCAAGATGTGTGTTTTTATTCCATGTAAGAAGACCATTACTGACCAAGATGTAGCCAATTTTTTTTTTCTCATGTGTGGGTTCATTTTGGATTATTTCTATTGTTTTTGATAGGGATTCTAGATTTTGGGGCAAATTTTGGACTTGTTTGTGGGAGAATATGGATACAATAATTAAAATGAGAACTGATTTTCATCCTCATAATGATGGTCAAATTGAGGTAGTGAATAGGATAGTAGTTTAGCTCTTGAGGGGTTACTATGGTAAGCATCCAAAGACTTGGGATGAACATCTTGTGTATATCCAACATTCTTACAATAGGGTAGTTCATACTTCAACAAATAAGACTCCATTTGAAACTTGTTTTGGATACCTTCCACCATCACCTTTTGACTGTGTTTTTGGGCAGCAAAGGGATAAAGAAGATTTAGTCTTGAAAGAAGAAAAGCAAGCTGAAAAAATCATTGATAAAATTAGGCATGTTCATTTGAAGGTTCAAGAACAACTCAAAGCAATCCAAACCAAATACAAGTTGAGGCATGACAAGCATAGATTTGACCATAAGTTCCAGGTGGGAGACAAATCTTGGTTGTATCTCAGTAAGGAGAGGTTACAAGGACTAGCAAAGAAGCTGAAACCTATTAGATATGGACCATTTGACATGGTGGAGCAAGTAAGTGAGAATGCATTTAGGTTGAATTTACCTACCTATCTAAATATTTATTCAATGGTTAATGTTGATAACTTGAAGTTGTTTGAGCCATCTATGATCACTAAAGAGGAGGAGGAAATGGGATAGGTTTTACCAGCCATTGATGACTTATCTCCACATACCATGGATGAACTTAAGGAGGATTCCATTTTACAAAAGAAGGTTCGTACTACAAGGAGGGAACAACAAGAAATTTGGTTGGTTGGGTTGAAAGGATAGTTACCGAAGAGGTCTAAATGGTATGATAAAGCTAAGGTTGAGGAGTTATTCCCTCACCTTATTCAAAAGTAAGCTTTTGAGGGACCAAAAGCCTCCTCATTGGGGAGGTGTGATCTAGAAAGGATCATTTTAAAAAATTAGACATCTAGGAGTGGATATTTTGACCAAGAGTCTTCATACTCTATTGTTTAATATTCCTCTAGAATTAGTGCTATACGTGGCGTATGCGCTAGGAAATTTGAAGCGTTAGAGTCTTTTGTAACCGTTTTGGAATTTTAGGAGTCAGTTCCAATGAAGAGGTCTTCATTTCAAGGTTATTTATCCTTGTAAAATCCACTATTAAAAACGGGTGGAGAGAACCTATTAGGAAGATATGTGAGCCATTGTTGGACTTGAGGAAACCTTGCAGAGTTGTAGACCTGGTAGAGTTGATTGAGGAGTGTTTCAAGGACTGTAGAGGTTGAATTTGATGTTGTTGAAGGCAATACCAATCCTGCCTTTATAGTTGTATTGCTCCATATTCAATTAATTGTTAAAACGGGGCTGGTTCTAGGTGGATGTACTCTCACATTGAGGGGAACCACCATAAATATCTATGTTAAATATATGTGTGTGTTTTACATATTTATTTTACTATTATTGATTTTATTTTAGTATCTGGTATTGCACAAACATGTTAATTTTTAACATAGAGGATTAAATCAATCCAATGATTAAGAAATATGTATTTTAGGAACCTAGTAATCCATAGGCTTCGGGTGATTACAGATCATTATTGGTACAACAACCAAGGTTATAAGCACATTTATCATAACCTAATGGAGCATCAATGCACAAAACACAGTGGGATCCATATGCATTTTATTTAGTAGCTTGACTAAATTGTTAGTAAAGGCCAAGTATTAAACTTCAGTCTATGTTGGGGATGAAGTAAGTTGTCTATGAGGTGGGGTAGCCTACGACTTCCCTTTCATTCATTGATTATATTATACATGGGTACCTATTAAATGCTAGTTGATAGGCCTAGATTTCATATCTTTCCTTATTTTTCACACTCCCAAAGTTGCACTTAAAAGGGGGTGTTGTGTATTGGATTATACACCTTAGTAGTGTTTAGTTTACTTAGGGTAGTCAATTTTCATAGGTTAATTTATTTTCACGTTATTTTATTTTATATTATGGATAATCATTTTTTGTCTCATTTAATGAGTTTTCCTAGTTATTAGTTATGAGTAGGATATATTAGTTGTAATTCCTAATCACCATTAGGAGGATGGTATTTTACCACAATTTATTTGTGCCTAGCTTTATTATTGCTAAGTCATGGGTATGACTTGAAAGGCTTCCAAATGAATTCAACCTATGATTTTGTAATGGTAGATATTGGAATGTTAATTTCAAATAAATAATTTTATTTAGTTTTATTATAATTACATTTTTATATATTTATAATTATATCAAATTTTGTGATGGTCACTAACACAACTTTGGAGGTATCACATGGGTTAATTCATAGCAATTTACAATGAAATTTATAGAAACATAGGTATTGAATGTAGATTCTAAACATGTGGATTTCATTTATCTTTATTATAGTTACATGTTTTCAGTTACTGATTATTTTAGAGGTATGTCTAAAATAAAAAATAAACTTGCATATTTAGGCAAGTACACAAATTTAAAAAACACAAAAAAATTATAAATCATATCCTTTATCTAGATCTATTTTCTACATTCATTATAAATAAAAATTGTAATATTTTCTTGATTATTGATGCCTCAAAATATAGACTTATAATAATTTATCGAAAAATTCAAAATCCATTGAAACTGAATAATGATTAAAATATTGAAAACAAGATTATGGAAATTATATCTTGTCCTAGATCTATTTCTTTAGAAGACATGAATATAACATATTTTGTTAGAATTCTCATGTTATGTGGAATTATATATGAACTACACTCAGTATATCCTTATCAGACTTAAATAAGGACAACATTCAATTATATAATTATATATATATATATATATATATATATATATATATATATATATATATATATATATATATATAGATATAGATATAGATATAGATAGATAACAACTAACTATATATATAACAAACTATATTTCTATTATAAAGTTCATTTAGAATATTTTTCAATTTACACCTTTCTTTAATTCTCAACCAAAGTAGCATGTATTCCTTGATGAAATTGAGCATACTACCATTCTTAAGAGATGTTTGTCATAAAATGGGCCAAACTATGTTAAAATGCCATGTTTTTATATAAGAGTTATTAATTGTCATTTATAATTCTGACCTCTATTTCTCTTATTTTAATAAAGGGTGTCGTTCATAAAAATATAATCATGTATACATAGAAAATTTATATTACTCTCTGGCATTAGCTCAACCAATTAGATTCCTCAACTTTCAATGAGGAGACCAAGGTTTGAATCTTTCCATGTGATACATGCATAATTTCTAAGCTTGTTATAATACCACCGTGTGGTCATGATGTAATATTGGTGGGCCCCATTTTAATCCCATATAACTAACTCAAAAGAAGTTATACTATTATCATCATTATGAATTTTCTCTTTCTAGTCTCCTTTGTGTGAATAATTTTAAGAGGTGAAAGTGTTTTGGCAAGGAAGGTTCCTTTAGGAAATAATGAGTTAGTGTCAAATTTTAATATAATTATCATTTTTTTGTATCCATCGTGGTAAGGTTTATCCACAAGGTCAATAAGGGTTCATATGGATATATTCAACCTTTATTTTTCATATTTTGACCTTCAAACTATTAACCACTTTTTTTAGTATTTTTCTAAGTCTCAAAAAGGTTATGACTAGTTAGGCTCACATTCTACCCTAACCACCTTGAATTTTTCTTTTGTAATAATTATTTTGGAATGTTATTCTTCATCATAGGTTCATTTATCAATCTTTGGCTTATTTTTAGATTCAATATATTTTTTGTTTTTTTTTTTTTGTGTGGAAAACATCCCAAAAGGGATGCCACTTTCGGGTAAGACCCAAGGAGGTAGGGGTATCCATTTGTAGATTCAATATCTTCTTCCATAGTTAGAAGATAAAATATAAACATTTTTATATCAATATGACCAGGAATTTCATTACTAATTATTGCATTAATTATTTCTCTTCTACTTTGCTTTAGATCGAGAATCAAACTAAAAAAGTAGATTTCAAGCATCAATATCTATGTAGCACCCTATTCACTAGAGGTATGTTCCATACATCATTGCCTAATTTTCTATAATGGTGCCCTTCAAGTTGGCCTATAAGGGTTCCAACTTATTGCCTCATGGAAGATATTGCAATGATAACCACTCTTTTATATTGCTCACTCTATGGATTGATCCTTGGATTAGTACAAGAGTGCATATTAAGGGTTTTAGGTTTTGGTCATAGACATACCATAACTTTCTACATACTAGAGATCCATTGAAATTTTATGATAATTTAAAAATCCTAACATTTAAAAACTAGGTTATAAGTCCATCTTTAGGGGTCTGCTTGTGTTTATTCAAAGAAGGAAGGTCTTGATTATTCTATTATATATTTTTTATTTATGTAATTTTATACTTTTATTGTTAGCCACACAATACACTAGCTAAGAGAAAACCTAAAGATACCTAAGAAGAAGAATATACTTTATCAAATAAAACATTATTTTATTTATATATTTTTTAGGAAGGTTTATATGTTGTTTACATATAACAAGGTGAATAATGAGTTTCCATATCTCATTAATCTTGAGGTTATTGATAAAATTTTGTTATGCTATTCGTAAATATATTAGTATAATGAGTATGTGTAATATTCAATTATATTATTTGTAATAGAATATTAGAGCTTGATAACTTGTGTGGGACACTTGCAAAGTTGTAGTTTCATCAAAAAATTATAAAGGCTCCTAAGTATTAAATTTTAGGATGTATTACATCATTGATGTGATAAATCACATCAAAAATAGTTGGTCAGAACCACTCATGTAGGATTTATGTGAGAACTATTAGTCAGTTGTGATTTCCATAAATTATAGAAATCACATTGTTAATGTTGTTGCTCTATATTGGGCAGTGTAATTTGTATTTAAATAAGCTTTTAATTAATGATAAAACCAATGAAGCATTCTAATTTTTATCATGTCATATTAGAGCAGTTTGATCCATTAAAGGGATGGTAAGAACATCCTCTCACCCTGCTCTATGGTAAAAACTTCAAGTTGAATTTAGTTGCATTATAAAATAAGATCTCTCATATGGGTACTGTCTCAGTATGAGCATCATTAACATACCCTAAATATTATTATTTTTGGATTTCTCTGTATTAAAAGAAATAAAGGCACAACAAGCAAAATGGGAGCTCCACATACATCCCAAGGAACATTATAATTATATACATGATATAATTCATTGTGTTCCATGTGGTGAATCTCCTTGTTTTGTGCCACCTATAGTAAAATATTATGGTCCTCAACAAGACACACTACTACTCCAACCTCAACAATATCAACCCCTCAAGAGCCTCCCCTAGTGTCAAGTTCATCAAGGAGTGATATTTCTAATGTGGATCTTGTGAAATGCCTACTCATCATTGAGGGAATCAACAAAATTCATGTATTTTGTGGCCTAGACACACATGAACAACTCTAAGAATAGCTCTAAGTTCACAAGAAACAACATCTTTGGTTCCCATGTAATATTGAAGGCTTGTAAGATCAATGTTTATGAAATCAAGAACTTTAAACATGTAAGCACCAATAAGGTATATCACAAGTTGGAGAAGGATGTCATAAAGGGCAACCACAAGGACTCCTAGATCCTCCCCACTAATCCCTACTCTACCACCAAGATCAATATTGAGATGCTCTACCATCGAGATGCCAAAAAAATAATCTTGATGCTCCTCATTCTAAATCCATAAGCTTACATCAACATTTCACATGCTGAAGAGGTGGAAAAGTTGTTGACACCCTTAAGTGAGGATCTCATAGATTTTCTCAATGATGTCACTCCTAAAGACTCCTTAAGGCAATCATATTTTTGAAATATTAAAAAATTTATCGATGAGTATCTATTTCATAGTAAATTTTACATTAGTAGCCTCAACTAGAACACCACATTAGACATTATAAATCAAGTGTTTTCTATGTATAGTAAATTTGAAGAGTTTAATGTGATGATCAATCCTAAATTGGCTATACCAAGGAGCTACACCATAATTATATACAAGGACAAGGAGGAAGCACAACAAGATTGCAAACATGTGCATAAGAAGATCAACATGAAAAGGATAAAATATTGGTTAGGATCCCTTTTATCTTACAAGGATGACAATGAGTATAAAAATGAAACATTGTCAAATATTTATGTAACATTCTAATTGATATACCACGTTAGAATTTGGTTGAATAATTTTCCAAGTATGGTGAGCTAGAGGAAGGTCTAATGAGGCATTACAAGTAGCCAATAGTATTCAAAGGGCTTGTTCTTTTCACATACAATGTTGGAAGTATTACATTATTTGGTACCTCGAGTACCTTATAAACAATTTAGTAAGGGTGTGTTTTATATCTAAGTATGTATCATGTTATTAAGTGTGAGTTATGTGTCATATAAATAAGTATGGAGTTATATAGGTGAGGTATCATGTTAGTAAGTATGAGTTATGTGAGTGAAGTTTCATGTTTATAAGTGAGAAGTTATCAGTTAATTTACAATCATGAGAGTCTTTATATTTATGTAAATATGTGAGATTTGTTATTATGTAAGTGAGAAATATGAAGTGTTAAACCTCCCTTAATAATGAAGATATGAAGATTTTATGAAAGTGTAAAGGTTAAGAGTCATGTATGTATATATTGAAGATAAATCCTTGTGATAGATAAATCAAATAAGCATTTGTTATGATAATTTATTACATTATCATTAGATCATTTATTATTAGTTTGAGTATTATTGTTAACCAGAATTTAATATTCCTTGCATGTAACAATATCGTAAATTTGGAGTATTGATCTTCCAATTTGTAACCCTAAAGCATGTATTAAATAGACTCTTGTCTTAATGAATGAATTGCTTTTTGTCGTCATTGGTATCAAAGCAAGAAAAATTTGAGTGTGCTTTGAACCTACAATATTATACTAATCTAGTTTATCAGAAATGATTTTTTAATTCAAGAAACTATTGAATGTGTGAGGTTTGGTAAGGAACAATCATCACTATCCCACAACAAGCCCTTCCATTTATTTTATGTGTGCATGTCTAAGTGTTTACAAGTTTGATTCGTGGGAAATATATCCAGTAATAATCAAAGCCTATGTGATTACAACCTTGGATATGGTCTTCTAAAATATTTTTCTCCATATTTAATAGATATTTTATCTTGGATTTCCAAATATCTAGCCTCCTTAAGGGTTTTCACATATTACCCTTACTAGATATCTATTCACTTGTTCTCAAGTATCACACTACAAAAACTTTTAGAACTTATTTTCAAGGTCTTCTAAGGGTTTTTTAAGGTTTTCAACAACCTCCAAACTTTTCATTGATACATTTAATGTATCCAACTCATTGAGATCTTCAATTTGAAAAAAAAAATCTGAAATAAAAGTTCTAGATCAAAAGTTATACTCTCTAGAATATTTTGCCCCAACGAGGCCTGAGTTAAATTCCTATTGTCTTCCAAAAATAAAAGTGTGACAATTTTTTTGGCACTTTCATTTACTCCTCTTTTTATTTTTAAAAGAAAAATTTATTTAAAAAAGGAAAAAAGTAGGGTTCTTTATTATTTTTGAAGTGCTTTATTATTAAAGTACATTTCTCCTCTTTTAAAAAAAATAAAGCTTATTTTTAGAAAAAAAGGTGCTTTATTATTTTTAAAAGTACTTTATTATTAAAGTAATTTATTTTAAAAGGGGGATTATTTTATGCATTCTATTTAACCAATTGTTCAATTATGATTGTAAACAAGATGTATTATCAATAGAGTTCAATACCTTCATTATTTTTCTTCTACGTTTTCCAATTTTTGTAGGTTATATTTTACAGCTTTGTAAAAATGACCTCTCCCAAAGTGTTTTTCACTTATTCTTAGCTTATAAAAGGACTCAAATTTAGATCATGGAATAAAAATATGTGGACTATATTTATAGTGAAGAAACTAGAGGACATCACGATAGGCATCAAAACAAGATCTCAAGATGTGGACCAAGGAAAGAAGTATGATGAAGCAGATCAATGAGCATTGATACTAATCACCCTTGCTACAACTAATGATATCCAACCACATTTTTATGATTTAAAAACTTCCATCAAACATGAGATTCTCTTATGAACATTTATGAAGGAAATGATCAACCCACTATTCTTAACCTACAACCCCAATTTCATACATTGTGAGTGGGAGATGGAGAGACTATAGAGCTAATTCTTTGTAATGTCAAAGACCTAAAGGAAAAATTGAATGCTATGGGTGAAAAAGTCGACGACAAACTCTTAGTTCTCATAATAATTTAAGCTTTACCATTTTCCTTTTTCATTCTTATTACCTCCTTATAGGTCTCCAATAGGGAATTTTATTTTGAGTTTTTTTCAATATGTTGCAATAGGAAGAAGAAACCAATAAATTAAGGGATCAATTTTTGAATAGTGTACTCATAAGATAGAAAATTTTAAGTCAAAAATTTGGAAAACAAATAAGAAAAAAGGATTCTTCAAACAAAGTTCCTTTCTTGTCATCATAATAGCAACCTCAACACCAAAAGATTTATTTTCATGTCTATCAATGCAACAAAGATGATACCAATTATTATTGGTACTATGTCACCCCATGAGGTGATCAGGTCCACAAACCTCAATAGAAGCAACAAAAGTACAAACCATAAACTCAACAAAATTAATAGAAAGGACATATTTCCATTGAATAGTTAGATTCATATTATAAATAGTCACACAAAGAGTCAAATTCAAATTTCAAGTAGGCATACAAAGTTCTCATGACAAAGGCTACAACCAAAACCAAGGAAGATGCTTGGTATATTGATTCTAGTGCTAGCCAACACATGACAAGGGATAAATACTAGTTTTATACCTTCAAATCCAAACATGGGAAACCTATAACCCTCGTGGATGATAAAATCTACAAATTCAAGGGAGTAGGTGATGTTTCAATTCATATTTTAGTTGATAAATACACCATTAAAAGATACTATATATACTAGGCTTGACAAACATTGTCTATGCTACAACTACTAGATAGAAACATGAAGGTTGATTTCAAAATTTAGAATGACCACAAGAGATTTTTTATCACTAAAAATGGTAATAATATAGCCATTGATTCCTATAAAAGTGAATTGGTTACCCTACATGTCCAATCCACTTCTAGTGCAACACTGTTAGCAACCAAGACAATTGTAATCTCTCAAAAATAGTCCCAGAGGTAGTAGTCCTAGAGGTAGCATACCTAGAGGTAGCAAACCCAAAGGTATATCTTGTGGTAGACCCAAAGATAAACCCATATGTAGATCCACAGTAAGAGCTAGTGGTAGATCTAATGGCTAACCCAATGGCAAACCTAGAGATAAACCAAAAAGTGCTATGCCCATAGGTAGAGCAAGTGGTAGATCCAAAGGAAGACCCAAAGGTATTTACCCAAGATTCAAAGCATCCAAAGCCAAGAGTAAGAGCTAAGAGCCAAGATCCAAGAGCTAATAGCCAAAGACAACACCAAGAGCTAAAATCGAAGAGCTAGTGCTGAGAGCAATAGCCTAGAATCCTCTAAATTAAGGGAGGTCCTAATATTTGCTAACTCAAATAATGTAATAAGGCAAGGATGTTAGGGAATTTTATTACAGTATTATTATATCATGCATTATTAGATGGAAAATTATTTTAATATCCCTTCCATGTAATGATATTCTAAATTGGGAGTATCGATCTTCCAATTTGTAACCCTAAAACATGCATTAAATAGGTATTTTTTCATCAATATTACATTTATGCATTTCTTAAATTAGATGTTTATTAATAATATTCAATAAGCTTTATGTTCATTTTTTGTGAGATATTGTTTGATCCTGAAATATTAATTAACCAATGAGAATAGTAGAGGACTTCTAACAATGATATTATAGCTACACTATTGTTCTTGGTGAAAGCCACATTTGGAGTAAGGCCATGAGGATAATATAGAAGTGAAAATTTAAGGTAGAGTATTTTTAGAGAAGAAAGTGAGTACATATCCAAGTTTGAAATAAGTTACTACAACCATCCAAGAAGGTGAGAAGAACCAAAACTTGAGATAAACCAAAATTACATCTAAAGTCGAGAGATGGACCTACAAAATGTGATACAAAAGTAGAGGCTAAGAAATAAATTTACAGATCGTGAGGATGTGTTTCTCATGAGGTGAACATGAGGTAAACATGAGATTAACATGAAAATCAGAGAAAACTATGAGAAGACTCATGAGGATGTGTTTCTCATGAGGATGGACGTGAGGCAAATTTTGAAGCAACAAGGAGTACAAAGGAAAGTGAGTGCATTGGAGAAGATATTCCAAAATTTAGAGGAAGGAATGCAGAGAGCATGTAACGTCCATGTTGTAATTTCCATGTAGAAGACATAACACCAAGGGAGCAAAATATTAAGTCTTTTTAAAAATATGAAATTAGTGTTTTCATGTTGTAGGTGGAAGATTCGGGTAAAAGGGTACCATATAAGGTAGAATTTACAATTTTCATCAATGGTTATGTTTTATAAGGTGGAAAATTGATTTATTAAAATATTAAGAGGTATTTATTGAAGTTAAATCAGTGAGTGAAAAATCAAAGTTATAAGGTAAAAATTAATGGTTGAAGAAGATTGATATTTTAATAAATTAGTTGAAATAGGATAGAAGAAAATTTATTGGGAGTTATAAGAAGAATTTAATAAATATTAAAGAATAAAATTTTGATTATTGAAAATTTGAAGAAGAATAATTGAAGTAAATTATAAGAAGATAATTAATTAAAGAAGGAAAATATTATTGAATTGAAAGAAGAAAATTGAAGTTGAAGATTGAATTAAAATTAAAGAAAGAGATTATTGAAAATTGAATCAATTTGAAGATTGAAGAAAAGAAGAAAATTGAAGATAAAATATTGAAGGAAAAAAAATTGAAGATTGAAAATTGAATTGAAAAATGAAATTAATGATTGAAGAATTATTGAAGAAGAAGGAAATTATTAAATTTGGAGATAAAATGATTACAACAACAAAGGAAAATTAGAAATGTTTTGCTAGTGAAAATTTTGTTAAAAACACAACATGGCAATTAAATAAAAAAAGCAAACAAAAAGAAAAACAAACATTCAATATGCTTCATTAGACTATAGTATAGTTAAAGAAAATTCGGCTAAAAATATCTTACAATCCATATCTCAAGGAGCTATTGAAGATGAAAAATATGTGTCAGCATAATTGATGGGACATTTACAATCCATTCACAAAGAAGCTAAAAATGAATATTTTTCAATACTTCAACACTGCATACATGGTCTTCTCAATGATGCTAATGATTGTTATGAAAATTATATTACAATACATGTTAGTATATGGAAAATAGTATACAAGGCAATAGTCACTCTAAATGTTCTTAAGAAAAAAAGATAAGAAAAATCCAAAGAATTTAAGAATAAGCCTATGATGAAATATGTATGACATATGTTGTGACACAAATGATTTAAGGCCTATGATAGTAAGTACATGTTGTGATACCATAGATTTAAGACCCATGATGATAGATGCATGTTGTGACACTAGTGATATTCATCAAAAGAAAAATGAGAATTGTGATTTGAATTCCATAAAGGCCTATGCAAGTTATGATACTTGTGATTCAAAAAATACAGGAAAACTTATTCCAAGAACAACTATTACATGAGACATAAGTGATTTGAATATTGTTCGTGAAGACAAAGAGTGTGCAGAAATTATAAATGAAAATAGACATTGTAATGATATCAATAATAGTGATAGAGAGATTGGTATATATTTTTGAGAGGATACAATGGCACAAAGTTAAAAAAAATGGCAAGAAAATACTATAAAGGAAAAAATGAAGTCTTCAAACAATTAGATAAAAAATATACTATTGGGATCTTTATTGTTGTGAAATTTGTGGAGGTAACAATTATTCTCATTGTTGGTAAAAAATACATAATAATATGAATATGAATTATGGATGGATAAGCATGCATAAATGGGACAAGGTAAAACAAATGATAACAACGATATCACAAAATGGATTTCTTCAAAAAAAATCCAATTCTAGATATGGCCAAAAAAAAAGGTATGAACTTCTTAAATAATTGATTCAAAAGAAATAGAATGAAGACTATAATGAAGATTGAGACCACATGAAGGTAAAGGACCTCCTATAAAGCTCCAAAAACCATGCATCTACTTGTAACAAATGTAAACAAATTGATAAAGAAACTAAGTAACCATTGTGACACAAAAAGTAAAAGAAATAGGATGCTCTTTTATTGATAATTTGTAATAGTGGTTACAATAAATCCCTCTTAGGGATATACCAATTTGATACACAAATTACAATGAGTAACCCCACAAAGGGGAAAGATGCACTCCACAAGGTCTTTTCTCTTCCACAATCTAATTATAGAGGGTTTACTTTGTGACCTCTACCTTTCATGCCAAGAAGATGGATCTTGGTGATGTGTAGCTCTTGAATGGCCCTATAACCTACACACAAGAAACTACAAGAAAGGTCAATAGCATATGATGCCTCTCAAGATGAGGCTCATTTCTTGATTAATACAAATTGTAAAGAAAATGCATAAAGAATTACAAAAAATATGGAAGAAATGCGTAAAGACTAAATGTAAATGTTGTTAATCTAGGTTAGAAATTCAAATAAAATTAGTTAATGACTAATCTAAGGACTAAATTAAAAGAAATGATACATCATCCTGAGACCGCTATTGTTCAGGTCAGCAGGCTCTGATAGCCACTAATGACATCAACAGTGGTGCCTGCGGCCTACTACTAAAAATAGTAGCTACCAAAAATAGGCTCTACTCTCTGTGTTCTAGGACTGGTGATGTTCAATTCCACTATTGAATTGATGTGCAAATGTTGATCATGTCTCAAGATATAGTTGGATGATGTGATTGGTATCGAATCCATGGTAAATTCATGTTGAACAGCAAGGTGGGTGATCTTCGAGATTGTGAGATATCCATTGGTGAATGTGTCAATGTCATGATGTGAATTGGGTAGCACTTCATTGCACCTCAAGGGATATCACTTCTCTTCTCATTTGGAAGCACTTCGCTATAGCAATTGCTCATCAAAATCTCTAGACTTCTCTCTTATTTTTGGAACCTTAAGTAGACTCCCAAAATTATCATCCTAGCTTACCCATGAAGCCAAGAAAAATATTTGGTTGGGCTAGAACCATTGAGGCAAAGCTTTTGGAAGCTTCTAATGGATAATCATCCAAGAATTTGTTGTATTCCAATAGGTTTTACTCAGCTTGGGTAGCCTAAGTTTGTTACAGACTTGATCATCTTCAACAGGCATGGCTTGATCTATGGCTGCTATCGATAGGCATGGACCACCTATGACCATCATTAACATCAGTGGCCATGAGGCTAGCACTAAGGAAAATAATAACCAAGGTTGAAAAGGCTTGCCCTAATTGAGTGGTTAGAACCACTGTTGGATCTTGGAAAGGTCCAAGGTGAGTCATATGGTCTAAAAAGGTATCTACATAAGTAGCCTCCTCAACATGACATGTTTTAGGTGTCTACAAATACCCCTTTTTGGGATGCATTGTGGGAAAATACAACACTGAGTAAAAATAGACAACCTAACATCACATTGTAGGTTGATTGATGTTCATTGATCTAGTCAACTTTAGATGCCCTAATCATGGAAAGAGCATACATATTTGAATCATTGCGTCCAACATAATGGGCAGGCTTAATTTTTTTCATAAAATTTTTAACCATGAAGCGGACAGGGTCTACAACATCATGATTTAAGCATATCAAGGTTTAGTTTAATATTCTTGCTTTTTCCCCAACAAAAGGGTAGCTTTAATATAGTTGTTAGCAATGATTCTTGGATGAACACAATTAGCATGATTATGTTTTCAATTATTGATTATGATTATGATTGTTATGATCATGATTATCCCCTCAAGCGAAACGTTGATGAGAAGATAAAGATGATTAAAGCGGTAAGTCGCTGGACCAAGATCACTTGGATGAATTGACCAAAGGTATAGACTTCTTTAGAGATTTTTTGGAAGTGACCAAAGGAAACTGGGCATCTTTGGAGAATTTTTAGAGTGGACCAAATGAAATTAGGCTTATTTGGAGCTTTTTGAGATTTAAACAAAGGAAACTAGGCTTATTTGGAGCATTTTGAGATTTGACCAAAGGAAACTAGGCATCTTTGAAGATTTTTGAGATTTGACCAAAGGAAACTAGGCATCTTTGGAGCTTTTGAGATTTGACCAAAGGAAACTAGGCTTCTTTGGAGCCTTTTGAGATGTGACCAAAGGTCTAGGGCATAAATTAGGCTTCTTTGGAGCCTTTTGAGATGTGACCAAAGGTTTGGGGCATCTTTGGAGCCTTTTGAAATTTGACCAAAGGAGACTAGGAGTCTTTGGAGCCTTTTGATATTGATATAGTGATGCAAAGGGTGCAATCTTTTGAAACCTAGCAATTTGATTGATTGATTGGTGATTGGATTGAAAAAGACCTTTGATTAGGAAGGCACGCTACCTAAATTTATCCAATGTTGCTTGATTGTTGATTACTGATTAGGGGAATTATGCAATAGATCATGCCCCATCTAATGCTTGAAAATGGTTGTTAGATTAACAATTTTGAAATTTTGGACCAGTAGATATGATTTCATGTCCAAAATACAACTCAAAATTTCAATAAATTGAGTGTATTTATTGTTGGTTGGTGACCGTCATTAACATTGGTGGTGGAAATTTGCAAATTACATGGCCATCAATGGCATCGGTGATCGGGTCATACTACGACCATTATTAATATGGGTGGTGGCCAAATTTGAAAAATATAAAAGCATTTTTGGTATTTTTGAATTTCATTGTTACCAGCTGGTAGTTGAGAATAGTGAGCTCTAAGGGAGAGGAGAGAAAACTTGACACGAAATTCTACTAAAACCTAAACCAATCGACTTGGCTAACTAACCTGAGGTATCAACTAGTGGCAAAGTCGGAGCTCCTAAGGTAGACTCTCCATCTAACTCTCATGATTTGTGAATTTTAAAATGAACCTCACTAATTAATGGGTTAAATGAACCACATTAAACTGCAGGTAATGAACTTCACCCCTTAGTGTAGGATTTAGCTTAGGTTAGCTTAAGGGTAGTTAGATTTTAAATTTTAGAATTAATGGGGTGGGAAATGAACCCACATGGGGGTCACTTTGGGGCCATCTTTGATAGGAGTGACACTCGATTGGCCAGATGGGGACCATCAGTGAAGTTGGCAATGAAGTCTAAATTCCAAAAGTTAAAAATTTAACCATTGGTAGTGGTCATCGAAAACGGCCATGGTGGCCATCGATGCCATGAGTGGCTTCCAACCTTAGGTTTTATTTTTGAAATTATTTATTTATTTTTTAGTTTTTTTGTTGTTTTGAATATTTTTTTATTTTTTTGGAGTTTTGAGTGATTTTATGATAATTGATTGATTGTGTGCATTGAATTATGTGCTACTGCATGTTAGACTTTGATGACTTGGTCTTAAGAGCCCAATCTATTCCTAGACTTACGACCATTGTTGGATGTCGATGACTGAAAGTGGTTTGAGGTGATTGGCCTCAAACGGGTTGTTTGATTATTAATGATGATGTCAAACCAGTATTTCCTTATAGCCCTAGCTCGTCGATGGGATAGAAGGACCAATACTTTCCATATTTCCACTAGAGATATGATGGTGATGTTAGAGGACGTCTACCATCTTTTAAGCATTCCCATAGATGGATGGACTATCACTTCATCTCCTACTGCAGTTAAGGATACAATTTTTGAGCAAGTTTTTTGAGGTAGAGTTGCTGAGGTACTAGGGAACATAGAGCATGGTGGGGTTCTAGTTAAGTATTAGTATAATCAGCATGTATTTTATCAATGCCAGGTAGTACTAATGCACATTATCTCTAATGTTCTACTACCTGATTCTTTAGGAATGAGTTTCCCTTGGAACCTCCTAGATATGGTACAGGACCTGTTGGAGTGCAACATGGAGCATCCAGTCATCATGGCATAGGGGAGCACATTGCTAGCACAACTCTATCACGAGTTTTACGATATCACATAGTGGGGGTAAGTGGGCATGGGATGCAACCTACTACTATAGATTTTGGATTGGGAGCATATCTAGATAGACCAACTTGGGGGACTACCATTGGCTATAGTTGACCTAGAGGAGGATGATTGTTGCTATGCAGTGTGATGGCCACAAGATGCAGATAATAGTAAAATTCATCCACATGTAGGTGAGCTAGCACACTATATTATATTTCTAGAGGGACTACAACTAGGTCAGATCATATGGAGGCCCTATTTAGGCTGTCTTGATTTTACTAAGGCAGGGAGATACTTGACCATAGTGAGGCATGATAGATGGATCATGGGACACCATGGGAATGAGAGGGAGTACTTCCATTACTCTAGAGTCACTAGGTAGTTTGGGATAGCATAGGATGTGCTAGAGGAGACAATCCTCTAACATCATTGAAAGGCAGAGATACATCTTACAACCCCACATATGATAGTTTTGGCAAAGGAGGTAGACCCTCCTATTGATAATACGGGCTCATAGAACCTAGGGACTACTATGGAGTATGAAACTTGGTGGGTCTCTCAACTATGTTAGGGTGGTGGTAGTCTAGATAGACCTAGATATGAGGTGATCAATGATGGTGGCGATGAGGATGAGTAATGAGTACATCACAAGATAGAGAATGAGTGGGGGCAAGCAATAGACTACATGGTTGAGACATAGGATGAGAAGGAGGGTGAGAGGGATGCCCTAGGTGATGAGGTGGCACATCTATAGATACATGTATAGATTCTACATTAGTTGTAAACTTCATAGATGTGATTGACAGAATGAAATACTAGTCTCATGCTCACTCAGAGTCATCTCAGTGCAGGACAGAAATAGTGGTGAGGCTACGCTGAAGAGAGGACTACTCTCCAGACTCAAGTTGACACAACTTATACATTGATAGACACTCTACGGATGCAGCTGGTGGCCAATATCAATAAGGTAGATGCTCTTAGGATGTAGCTAGCATTAGCTCTTATAGATCAAGTTGCACCATTGACTCTAGTCACTCAAGGACCGATCACCTCAGGTGGGGATACAGAGATCAAGAGACTACGGGGTATCATAGCAAGGAATTTAGCATAGCACAGAACATATTTAGCAAATATTATCACTCTATATACTAAGATTAGTATATGCAGTGACACTATTTTAGTTATGTCTACAATAGAGGGCTCATAGCAGAGCAGGTGAATTGAGTCTGAGTAGTCATCAGTGCAACCCAATCATAGGTCAGGTGCATGATCCAAGATATCGGTAGGTACTAGCTCCAGGAAGCCCTGTAGAGATGGATTGAAGGATAGAGGTGATTTATAAGGTGCAAGCCCCATTTGATATGTCATGATAACTGTATCATTTTTTAGTGTAAGGTCTGAGGACCTATGCAATTATAGCCTATGGGAATTTTTGTACCTTTATGTACTTTTGATACATATATTTATATGATACTCTTTATGGCTCATTATATATCTTCTATCTTTGCTTTTATGCTCATGGATGCATTTATGGATGCAATACCTAGATGATGATTTGATTATGCTATATGTATGCAATTTACTAATTGCATGTGCTAGCTAGATGATAGATGTGTATATGCTCCACTATGCATGCTTATATGAATGCAATAATGAATGTTAAATGCATGTTTAGATTTGTGTTATTGATGATGCATTTAATTTATGTGTATATGATATGGTGAATGTAATGCATTAATTACATGAGGATGGTCTAATGCAAATGAACTTGTATGCTTTAATCACTTAAAACATAAGGGATGAATCTAATGTGTGTTTAAAAAACTAATGGAAAACACCATAGAATATATGAAAATCATGAATGAAAATAGTAATTCTTATCATAAGAAAAAATATTTTAAACATCCATATGTAAGATGAGATGATTTGAGATGTATGGGATTTCCCTATAACCTTTTGTAAACTAAAAAATATGCATAAAATAGTTAGTGGTCGTCTAAATATCATTGTTGATATTCATCTGGTATCTATCCTATTCTATGCACACCCCTTAATAAAAAAAATTCATAAGAAAAATTTATATGATTTGATGATATAATTTGTTGCTATAGGGGAATTTTTGAGGTTTTCTATGAGACTCAAACACCCTAGTTGATTGATTCAAATGTTGTGTAATAGCTACACAAGACTCTTAAATGTACAAGCCTATTAAGACATCAAAGATATTCCCTACCCCTGTGTGTGCAAAGTGAATATACTAGATGAGGCATAATATTACCTCATCATCAGACAGGTTTCATTCAAACTATTGTTGTAATTAGGATCACCATATGGTCATAATGATCCTAAGTTTGGATGTAGTTAGACTAGACTACAAGGTAATACAAGCCACCTAAAGCTAACTCATCCATAAGCTAAGATTGGTATATATAAAATAAAGTCGCTAAAGTGATAGACATATCGTCATGCATAAGGATACTCCATTTTGAGGTGGGTTTCATTAAACCCCTTGCTGTAATGGAGATCACCCCATGGCATTCGAATACTGAATATTCCAAGGATTCAAGCTTATTATCCTCTTATTTTATTTTGATTGCTTAGTATACTTGCTCATGCTTAGTGGTGAAAACCACTATTTTTTTGTATTTTGTTTTATTTTGGAGCAAAATCACTATTTATTTTTCTTTGCTTTTGGAATTCTTCTCATTTTTTGTAGGAGCAAAGGATTTATTTGGGTAGGGGGAGCTTGTCCTTTTATCAATTATCAACATTCTATACCATAAGCATAATAAGATGAGAAAGGAAAACCTTTTGCTTAATATGACCAGGACCACTTTTTAGTGTCATCCTTCCTTGTTCAAAATATTATTGTTAATGTTTAAAATGTGATGGGAATTTGAGATATTAAAGGTACTATCGAAACTAGACCTCATATTCAAAATCCAAGATAGATTTCTACAAAATCTGAAGAGATAACTAGGGATGGTTGAATGACCCGAAAACCTTGGTATACACCTGATAGCAACTTATAAGTCATGTTGAAAAACACATTTACTTACAAAGAATATGAATGATAATTATTAGAGAGTTCATGATTGGAATACAAACACGGTGTCATTCATAAGAATGTAAACACAACCTACCCTAATTCAAGTGCAATGGATGAATATTCTTAATGCAATGCAACTAATGGATGCATATGATGGAATGCAAAATGTAATTTTTTTGTGTTTTTGATATTTTTTAATTTTGTTTTTAGATTTTGATGATTTTTAGGGGGAAGGTGTGATACCTTATGTACCCCCAGTGTGTGTGCCACTTAATGAAAGTGAGGAAGGTGCAATAACTTATAGTTATCACTTTTATTCATTTATTGTGATGTGGATGGTGGGGAACGTGTGATACCTTGAAGACCCCTATTGTACATATCATCTACTACAATATAATTGACCTGCTTAGTAAGAGTGATGGTAATCAACTCTCCCTATTGGGGCATGAAACTTTATGTATTGCTAGTGTCTTGATGAGGTAATATCAATGACCCATCTGTGGATATGGTCTTCCTATCGATAATGTCCTGTACTACATGTCTAAATACATGGCAATCGATAATATCATGAAATCTTATTTGGTGATAAAGGTAAGCATGATACTCCATGTAAGTTTTAAACCTAGGCCTATATGGGCTGTATGGGGGTACGTCTGGAAAGATGATTTTCATTGTTTCTTGTAGCTTATGAATGATGGTGTACATGGGTTCGGTTAAAGGTGTCAAAATATGTTGATTACATCTTTGGCGAGGAAGAGGATATTGATACCTCATTTTATGTGGTGGCTAAGATACAGGTATCTTAGACATTTATTTATATGACTCTCATTATTTTTTTGGTGTAGGTATAGTACCCTTAACTATGCTCACATGTTGATTTTCGGTATAGAGAAGGTTATCAATGTGAAGTTGATTCCTCTCAAGCATATTTTGTATTATTGTCCTAAAGGTGCAACATGACTAAATATCATGATTGTCTAAGCGATGGTACAGACAATACAAATCCTCTCTATATCCTTTGGATTTTTTCCTATTTGGATCTAAAATGTGAGCCTTAAGTAAGGTAATGGTCTTTGCTTCACATAATCGATTGAAATCGATGCCTTAGGTTCGGGTAGAGGTGTATAAACGTGAGGTAGTTGGTGTAGCCGACTCTTCACTTGACCTTGTTGAGGAATTTCCTATGGTTCTACAGGAGATGGTTTATTTGCAAAGGTGATTTACTTTTGTAGCTCAATGTTCATAAGTTGGTGCATGATTTGTTGTAAAGCATTATTTTTTGGACCCATTTACATCTCTATCTTATCTAGATTATCTAGAATGTGTCGAAATACTAATGGGGATGCGGATTACATCATTGTTGATTGATCTGTATGGAAACCACTAATTAACGAAAGTGAGCTAAATATAAATGTTAGAGGACCCTTATGTATAAGGGAGACAAATGTCTTCATCATCTGAGGTGATGTGGATGTGTCACAATGATCCTATCTAGTAGGTGTATCCACATGCTCTTGTTTTGAATTCAATTCATGCTCTTGTTTCACTTTGGAGTTTTTAGCTATGACAGGTGGAGTACCCCCACTTTGGAGTACGAGACTCGCATGTTCTTGTTCTTATAAGGGTGTTGTGTAAAACAAACTAGGTGTGACTAGTTTTAGTGGTGGTAGCACTTTCGATGTAGCAAAGATATCTAATGTGGATATTAGTTGTGTCGACTGAATTAGAGAAACTTTGTTCTCTATTTTGAAATTGATAATTCCCACAAACTCATGGGAAAATATTTTGACACTTGGACAAGTTGTGAATGGCTCATCAACTTGTCATGGGTGTTCTATTTCATTTGGGAAAACTATGGTTTCTTCTTCATCCTTAGGTACAATGACATATTATGTTATGCAAATGGGGATATATGGAGGAATTTCCTTGATAGGCCCCTTCGAATGTTCTCCCTTAAGATATCCTGATGCTATGAAATGGGTAATAATGGATTGATCCATGCTTTGGATGAATGTTTTATGATTTCATGTGAATGGATATCTTGGCGCTTGCATGGTGAAGAAGGTTCATGTGGTTCATCGATCGTTTTGTAATACTTGAACGGATTTGGATTGGTGTGTACCATATGTACGTGGCCTTGGTGTATGAATTTTAGGAATTCATGTACTACGGATGGAATGCATTCCATATCTCTTAACTAAGGTCTACCTAACAGTATATTTTACTATCTTTCACCCTCTAAAATATGGCACAATGTAGGCATAATTTTTATCCCAACCTAAATAGGTAGAACTATTGTACCAACTATATGGGATATTACATCATTAAAGGATCATAATGTGAATGTGGATTCTATAATATGTGAAGGTGGTAGGTTGAGATGTTTCAATGCAATGACAATGATGATATTAATAGATGAACCGGTATCAATCAAAACTTGCTTGTATAGAGTCTGATTCATGCTAGCTATGATATGCAATGGTGGATCGAGTTCATTATTAGGAGTTGGCCTAATATCCTACTTGCAAAATGTGATCACAATATCCTTGCATGGTTGAATGAGACTTGATTGATGTGAGTATTGTGCTAAATGTCAAGCATTGATTACATTCGATAATGATGCAAATTGGTTAGGGATTTTCTTGCTCCTCGTTGTGATATTGATCATGTCGATAAAACCCTCATTAGGTAGGTCTATATGCACCTCATTCACATGTTCCATGTGATCCTCCTTGACCTCATGATTGGGTAAGGAATCTTTGAATATATCGATTTATTTTTTGACAACAAAGGGTTTGTTTGTTTGCCTAGGAGAATGGTTGTTTGTCTACCTAGGAGGCAACTCTTGATAATGCACAAGGCACCTCATTTTTATCTATTTCCTATGAGTATTAGGTGTGGCTACCTCTTCATGAGTTATCCTACGTAATTTTTATTCATGTTATTTTTGTTCAAAGATCCTCTCTTCGCATCATTTGTGTTCATACAAACATTGATGGTGTACTCTCTATTTTTCTTCATGCTCATGTTCTAGGTACTCACACTCATTGTATAAATCCTCCAATTGGGCTTGGATTAATTTCTCTCTTTGGTTTTCATCAAGCTTAGGTAGTTGATCTATTTGATTTTTTGTGTATGGTCGTTGGATTTGCATCTCTATGTAGGAAGATTTGGCAATTTCAATTCTAGATGTAGGTATAACAACCCTCTTACCTCTATCTATCAAGGTCACATTAACACCATGTTCAACCCTATGTTTAGTGCCCTCATGTGTGGATGTTGTGGTTGTATTATGTGCTCACCTAGAGAACTCACCTTGTGCATACATATGATGCGCTATCCCTTAGCTATGCACACTCTCTGAACAGAAATGGATAGAAAAAGTGGCCCTATGGGTTGACTTTCTACCATACTTCTCTAAGAAATCAAGTTTATGGGTTCTCCAAGGTTGGTTAAGAGGCATGCCTTTTTCACCAATGCTAATAAATGATATGAGATCCACTCTATGCTTGGAGGTATTTTAAGCTCTGGTGGGTATGTGAATGGATGCAACCCCTCTAGTTTACCCCTCATTGGGTGGAATAAATATCATAACATGATGGGATGACTGAGGTTTGGAATCAAGATCCTAATATTCATGACGAGTCCCTACATAAGTCTTTCTAGTGGGGTTTCTCGATGATATCCCCCATGAGTGGAATTGTCTCCACAGAGACTTCCTGAATGTTGTTTAGGTATGGCTTGGTCAAGCCGAATCACTCTAAGGTATTTTTTTCCTTTTTGTGCATTGGATGGTGTCTCATTTTTCAATTGAGTGCAGCTCCATGTGGTGACCATTCATTTTTGCATTATCTCATATGTGATTTAAGATACAAACAATGTATACATATGATTATCTCTTTTAAATTTTGATCGTGTTTCCTAAAAATTTGGCTTATGTATTTTGATTTGTTGTATATCATGCCACTTTCTCATGTGATTTTGAATAATAGTTTATGTAACTCTCAATTATTTAAATATTTTCACCTGTATGCTCTCACATGCTAACCCGGTGATGAAGTCCAAATTGTGAAACCCACCAGGATATGGAGATGAAACCCATACCCGATGAGGGAGCACAGGTCCTACCGATCCTCACCCAATCCTTCGTGGGCAGTGATACACTCTCAAAATAGAAACGTGTACCATTTTCCATGAGCTTCGATGGTTCTTGGAGTCACCCTTTCCCATGGTCAGGTTCAAAAAATCATAATATCCAAGCCAAATAGGTGGTTATGGAGGCCACTATTGGTCTTGATCAGTTTGTTGGATGTCACTTCCAACTCATTGATGTTAAACTTAAAGCGTGAGGTGTGTGTGGTTCATTTTACTTTATACAAAATCAAAGATGCAAAAATACAACACACCATGATTTTTCACTACATGCATGAAAATAATGTTTAAAATTTAAAAATATGCATGTAAAAAATGTTTTTTTTAAGAAATATGTAGTGTAGAGCTAAATGAGATAGCCTTTCAGTAGGCTACAAGCATGTAAACTCTAACACTCAATCTAATAGAGGTTGTCTCTATGAAAAATGGTACACAGTAGTGGCCTTCAGACACAAAGGTAGTCAAAAATTTGGTCATTGGATTCTGGGGCGATGAGCAGCAAAGGTCACTATTCCCAACAGTGGTGTCTAGTAAAAATAGATATTTTAAAACAAAATGCTTTTAAGATTTCTCTATGTTATTTAATTATCAACTATTTTGTTATTTTTTTAAAATACAGTAGAAAGCAGTTTAGGGACATTTACAGGTGTAGCCTTAGTTCGAAGAAGATGTTGCAAAAAATTTTAATGTGTCTGTCCTGAGGTTACTATTGATTAGATCAGTGGGCTCTATTAGCCATTGATTATGTTGGTAGAAACCACTATTATCCATGCCTACTCAGAACAATGGTGCATGCAATGAAAAAAAACAAAAAAAAACTCAAGTTAGCAACCAAATAAGGAAGGGTCCCACACGTGATCACCACTTGTAAAGCTCCAAAAACCATGCATCTACTTGTAATAAATATAAAAAAATTGATAAAGAAACTAAGTAACCATTGTGACACAAAAAGTAAAAGAAATAGGATGTTTTTTTTGATAATTTGTAATAGTAGTTACAATAAATCCCTCTTAGGGATATACCAATTTGATACACAAATTACAATGAGTAACCCCATAAAGGGGAAGATGCACTCCACAAAGGTCTTTGATCTTCCACAATCTGATTATAGAGGGTTTACTTTGTGACCTCTACCTTTGATGCAAAAAATATGAATATTGGTGATGCGTAGCTCTTGAATGACCCTATAACCTACACACAAGAAACTACAAGAAAGGTCAATAGCATATGATGCCTCTCAAGATGAGGCTAGTTTCTTGATTAATACAAATTGTAAACCAAATGCATAAAGAATTGTAGAAAACATGAAAGAAATGTGTAAATACTGAATGTAAAGGTTGTTAATCTAGGTTAGAAATCCAAATAAAAGTAGCTAATGAATAATCTAAGGACTAAAGCAGAAGAAATGATACATCATCCTGAGACTGTCGTTGATCAGGTCAACGGGCTCTGATAGTCGTTTATGACATCAATGGTGGTGCCTGCAGGTCGTTGTTAAAAATAGTAGCTATCATACATAGGCT
Source organism: Wollemia nobilis (assembly GCA_028583015.1). Lineage (NCBI taxonomy): Eukaryota > Viridiplantae > Streptophyta > Pinopsida > Araucariales > Araucariaceae > Wollemia > Wollemia nobilis. The sequence goes on along the minus strand of JAQPPZ010016901.1, from coordinate 2,596,237 downwards.
CTAATCTCTGTGTTATAGGCTTTGTGATGTTCAATTCCACTATTGAATTAATGTGCAAGGGTCAGTCGTGTCTCAAGATACAGTTGGATGGTGTGATTGGGCACAAATCCATGATAAATTCATGTTGAAAAGCAAGGTGGGTGATCTTCAAGCTTGTGAGATATCCATTGGTGAATGTGTCAACATCATGATACAAATTCAGCTAGCACTTCATTTCACCTCAAAGGATATCAGTTCTCTTCTCAGTTTGGCAGTGCTTTGCTATGGCAATTTCTCATCAAAATCTTCAAACTTCTCTCTTATTTTGGGGCCTTACGTAGACTCCCAAAATTATCATCCTAGCTTGACCATGAAGCCAAGAAAAATATTCGGTTGGTCTAGGGCTGTTGAGGTGAATCTTCTAGAAGCTTCTAATGGATAATAGTCCAAGAATTTTTTGTATTCCAACAAAATTTACTTGGATAGGGTAGCCTGAGTTTGTTATAAAATTGGTCATCTTTAACAAACATGGCTCAGTTTGTGACCACTATCAATAGGCATGGCCCACCTACGATTGTCATAAAATTCAACATCTGTAAGGCCAACGCTAAGGAAAACAACGACCAAGGCTGAATAGGACTGACTTGTCCTGATTGAGTGGTTAGAACTAGTTGGAACAAAATCTGCCTTTGGTTGATTGTATTGCACCTTAGACCTTGCCAACATTGAATAGACGGACCTATCTTGGGACTGTCCATATAATCTCTAGAGTAGGCTGGTTCCTTTTTGCTTTGTTTAGAGAAAAGAGAACATAAATAATGGAAATGCTTGTAAATGGAAATATAGCCAAGGCTAGAAGCTTTTATCACGGTGTGGTTTAGACAACAACCAGGATAAAACATACTTATTACTATCACAAATTTTCTTTTACACCTTCATGTAGAAATCATAACTTTCTGTGTGATTTAGACGTTTCATCTAACATATATAAGCATATACTTAATCTTAACTCTAGCAATATGATTCATACATGCATAGTCCATATTTAGAACAAATACAATATAGAATTCAATAATGTAAATAGAAGTCGAGAACTAGATACATACACTTGCACACAGAAAATTAGAAGCCAGAAGAAGAGTAGCTTTATTTGCTTGTATCTAGAATAATGTACATCAATATTATAAACATCCAAGAGCCGACATCTTTTTAGAATGTGTCTACCACTATATATACCCCAAGATAGGTATCTTTACAACCAGTACATCCTTGATTTCAAATCAATTACAAGCAATTAGCTACAATTTCTAATAATAAGCAAAATATCTTCTGTAAATTAGATTCTAACAGATATGATACTTCTCCTTTATCTGACACCTTTAGAGATCAAAAATTTGGTGTAAGGGCATTTTTTAGTTACTAAAAATATATCTTGTTAGGAATAACTATCTTGTTGTGAAATCGTGACATCTTTGAGCCCTCTTCCTCATTTGCCTTCTACTTCAGCGAAAACACAACATGTCACGAAATCATGACACTTTGGCCTTGTAGGGTCTTTTCTTTCTTTCCCTTGGTGAAAAACTATGTCATGAAATCGTGACATTCTATTCTCTTCAACCCTTTCTTCACTCCTCGGCTATGAAAATACATGTCATGAAATCATGACGTCTTCATCCTTTCAGCTCCTTTTTCACTTTGCGGTCACAAAAATGTAACATGTCATGAAATCGTGACATTCTTCTATGTCTTAGGCTTGTCTTCTTGAGTTATCTACGAAAATGCAACATGTCATGAAATCGTGACACTTTCATTTGCTTGACCTCTTTGCACTTTTTCGTCATGAAAACAAGACATGTCATGAAATTACGATATTGTCTTTCCTTAGACCATTTTCCCTTTCTGTTGCTCTTCAAAAATAGACTGCATAGAGCTTCTCAAAATGGCACCATGTTGCAAAATATCTGTTTTCTTATAGAGGTAGTGTTTTTAGACTAACATTCTTGGTGCCTTTCGAGGGATCTTTTGATGGTAAAATATTAGAATCCAGGCCCTTCATCCATTGGGAAACGGAGTCAAAAATACAAAATAAGCTTTTACAGAAAACAAAGAGTAAGGAAAAATGCACTTCAAATGAGTAAGCATTACCTTGTCAAAACTCTTATTATAGCTTAAGGACTTATTACTAAAATACATTAAAAACTTTAGAAGGGAATTCTAAACATTTTTTTTAATTCTGGGCACTAGTACTAGCTTCTGTTAGCTACTTTTGGCCAATACGTTTTAATTTTTTGATCTTGTCCACTGTAGCTACCACTTCTTGATAGGTTTTGCAAACATGTTTCCAATCTCCGTCATCCAGGTCTGAGGAATCGATGAATAGCTGGTAGATATACTGAAGCTCTTCCACTCTATCATAGGAGATCATTTTGTGCCTTAATATCAATTCTTGCAAACAGGTCTTAACCTGTGTGAGCTTCTGAACCATCTCCATTACTTGTGTATCTTCTATGGGCTCATTCCAGCTTTCTATTTCAGATTCATCCTCAATAAAAGTTTTCAAGGATGAGGAGAGTGCACTTTCATTAAGGACTTTTTAGTTATCATCCCAGAGATACGAGAGTCCACTTTGGATAGCCAAATCTAAATTTTTTAGTAACCCTTTTGTTTTGATCTCCAGCTCCTACAAGATTTTATTCCCTTGGGTTACTAATTTAAACTTTCTGAAGAAGTTCTTGGCTGCAATATTAGCTTGATACCAGGCCTCACTTCGTATCTTCACTGCTATACTCTTTGGCATCTTCTCAGATAATATCTAGATTTTAGTAGCAGCATCTTCTCTTTTTTGTAAAAAATTAACTGCAGCTTTGAACTCTTCACCCACTACTTCGATTGTCTCCTTGACTTTGGCTAGGTACAACAATAAAGGTTGTGCTTTCAAGCCTAATACCAGCAAATATTTCAACAATTCCTTCCTCATCTCTCTCACCTTTTCTTTCAAAAATCTAGACGGAGCATTCTGTTGATCTGTTAATTGTTGTTGGAGCTACTGAACCTGGAGATTCAAGGCTTGAATTTGTGCATCCGCCTGTTCTAGTTTTTCCTTATATGTAGCTACCTCATTGGCAACAATACCAAACTTATCTTCCCACTTGTTAATTTCCAATTTCAAAGCCTTTTCTATCAGTATTTGATCTTGCAAAACTGATTCTAATTCTTTCCTCTTTTCATTTTCTTTCAAAAAATTCTCTAATTAATGTCCCCCATGTAGATATATAGTTCCTAAATGTGCTTGAGCTTTTACCCATTCATCTTGCATGGGCAACTGAGGAATATCTTCATTGATTTCCTCTGCTTGATAATCTTCAACATTAATTTCATCCTTATATTTGTTTGCCACTGGGGTTAACTTTACTTTCTTACTTTGCATAGCAGCGAGATCTTGGGCAATGATCTCATGAACGCTGGCAGGTGCCTCAGCGTCTTCAACAGAGTGGGAGATCCCCCAGTCCAAAGTGTTCTTACTAACCCTTTTTAAATTTTTTAGCTTTGACAGAGTTGGATGACTTTCATCAACCTGAGAATATGTTGATTCAATTGTTTGGATACTGGTATTAGGGAAGAAAGGGAGGGGAACCAATGTAATGTTGATGTTGAGATGATAATGGGATGATGTTGCCCTTTCTGGTCAAGCAAACCATTTTTTTAAAGGATATTTACATCTTTCTTCATATTAGAAAATTAGGGAGGGTAAAAATAGGAATGAGTAGAAGGAAACGAAGGAGATAAGAAAGGAGACATACCTGATCTTGTCTGGAGTTGTTGTTGATCCCTTTCTTCTTCTTCACTCTTATCATTGTTGTTTAACAATTCTTCATTTTGAATTCCATCATCATCATGCATTTCAATATCTTTTTCCTGCTCATTTTCATCATCACTTCTATCAAGATCAATTATTTGAACATTTTGGGAAAATTCCCCATGTTGTGTTTTCTCAACTTCCTCAACTTCTTGCTTCACTAGTACTTCCTTTTCAACATCTACATTTTGGTTCTCTTGAACCAAGTCTTGTGAACCACTCATCTTCAATATGAGAAATTTTATGTCCAGCATCTTGAGCATCTATAACATTATTCTTTTCATTCACTTTATCTTTTTAATTTGTTGCAGAATCCTCAACTGTATTATCTTAAACCTCTTAAACACTTTGTTCACTAGGATAATTTTGAGTAACATTCTTGCCTTTCCTCTATCCATCAGCCAGAGTCTTTAATCTTTTCATTCTCTTAGCTACACGTTCTTCATTAGATTTGAAATCTGAGTCGGAGGGAGGAACAAACTTCACAACTTTAGAAGTATAATATTTTTTATTTGAAACATCAGCTCCAAGTGCCAAATGTCTTTCCCTCACCTCTACTTGTATGGGATCGGTCATTCCTTGCCCTCCTTTTTTGAGGCCCTTTCCTTCATACCCTTTTTTTAACATCATCTGAGTAGATTTGCCATAGGTCTGCCCCTGCTCCTTGGTAAAAACTTCTATTGATCACTTCCTAGAAGTTCTAGGTTTTTTTTGAATCAGGGATAGCTTTTTCTCAGCTACTATTTGTTTTCCCTTGCATTTATCAGTCTCTTGCCTCAGTGGTGCTTCAGGGCTGATCCTGTTACTACCTCAAATGTTGGGAGGTATTCTTACAAGAAAAATCCCTTCCCAAGATGCATGATGCAAATTATATTGTATATTAAATTCATTATCATTTTTCAATGGGTACCTTGAAGAAATCATATATGTTTGTACCCTCATCAACCACCATTCGTGAATCTTCATGATTATCTAGTTGGCCCCCTTCTTTTCTATTCTACTAATTTTTCATTTTTTAACTGATGTTTCGTATTATTTAAAGGATCATAATTCACTACTTGCTCATATAAATCATGCCAAGGGGGCAAAGGTTCCATTCTCTCTATGTACCATTCCCGGGCATCATCTTCACTGTTATTATTTTTTTCTTCTATAACTGGTCTAACTGTAGCATGGTATTTCTTCATTTCAATTTTATTCAAAATAGCTTATTTTTCAACAAACCTGTGCAAGGGATCATAATTCAATCTCTGTGGAATTTCAATCAGCCCTAATTCTCTCAAATATTGAGCAATCTGCTCATTCTGACCCCTTTTTGATACAATTATCCCTTCAAAACTGAAGGGCATGTTACAAGTGCTAGTCTTCCCAATACCCGAGCCAAATTTTACATTTATCTATTAAGTTTTTTGAACACACTCTAAAGCAAATAATTTTTCTATAACTAAATAACACAAGATTATACTGAGAGGGGGGGATGAACAGTATAAGACCTCTTTTTACTTTTTCCTTTATACTTCAATTCAATATTATGCAGTGTATAGATAGCAGTATCAATAGCCGTAATCAAAGCAATGCACAAAACACCATCCACAATAGAGACACAACAATTTACGTGGTTCACCCAATGTGGGCTACTCCATGGATAAAATATTTCACTAAATTTTATCAAATCAAATTCTGGGAATACCTTTCCCGATTACAATGTTTATGGGCACCAACCCAAAGGAGACACAAATCCCCTAGCTCTTCTCTGACTGGTGATCCTCTAGAAGACCTCTGCCTCCGCTGCCCTTAGCAAATGGAACTCTATCCACAGAAGACACCTGTCCTCCCTGCTTTGGCTGGAGACCTCTGCCCTCAACTCTATCACCTCCAAAGTTGGTCCTCGAATTTGCACTAAACATAGTCCTTCGGTTTAGCACAAATGTCCTCGTTCTCTTTCTCTGATCTGCACCAAACACAGTCCTTCGATCTGGCACAAATGTCCTCGAATCTGCACCAATCTCTGTCCTCAATTGGTCCTCAAATCTGGTTCACAAGCTTTCACTAAAGCTTGCTTGATCTTCACCCAAGTCTTCACCAAGACTTGTCTCAGATCTACTTTGCAAGTTCTTACTAGAACCTGCCCAAACTGCTTCACAAGCTCAAGAAAAACTTGCTCAAATCTGTGCAACAATCCCTCTCAATGACTTGTCCAAAACCATCAAAGCCTAGGCACTATCACCGAACGTCACAAAAATGATGCACCCCATAGCTTTGCGCTTTTCTGCTCTCTGTGCGCAAACACAGCAGCACCGTCTTCGCGCACTCTGATTCCTTGCGATCTCTCTCACTTAGACGATTTGACAAAATGCACTCTGTACACTACTATCGAATTTTGCACTCTACTCTCAGCGATCGGACTTCTCCCCCGCACTCTATCTACGAATGTCGCACTTCGAACGCACACACAAAATCGATACTTTAACTCTTCAAACAGCCCTCCTTTTATACTAATACTTTCAAGATCAAAACCTTGATCTTAGTCGATTGCACAACCCTAAACTACGTTGGCTAATCTCAAACCCTAATCTTTGTCGGCCCAAATTTAACTTTGTCGGCTTCACTGCCTCTATGGTTCTGTAGCTTTTCCCGCGAAACTACAACATGTCGCGATATCGCGACACCTTTGCCTCTGAACACTTTCTTTTGGCTTTTGTCATGAAATCGTGACACTTCTGCCTCTGCTGACGTCATCTTCACTTCTATCATGAAATCATGACATTTCTCGCTTTCTCAACCTCTTCTCGGCTTGCACTAGCGAAAATGAAACATGTCACAAAATCGTGACACTTTCGTTGCCTTATGCTTTTCTCTGCCTTATGCCCGCAAAACTGAAACATGTCACGAAATCATGACGCTTTCGCCTTTGAGCTCTTCCTTCTTGAATTCATCATGAAATCATGACGCTTCTTCTGTTGAAGACTTGCTTACTCTTTGTCATGAAATCATGACACTTTCTACATCCATAAGCTTTCTCTTCAACCTATCATGAAATCGTGACACTTTCTGCATCCGTACGACTTCTTTTCCTGTCATGAAATCGTGATGCTTTCAGCTTTCGTACGTCTTCTTTGCAACCTGTCATGAAATCATGATAGTTCTCATTTTAGACTCTTCCCTTTGCTACATGTCATGAAATCATGACAGTTCTCACTTCGAGTTCTGCAGCATGTCATGAAATCATGACAGTTCTCACTTTGACTTCTGTAGCATGTCACGAAATCGTGACACTTTATCTTGCTACTTTCTCTCTCTTCGAACTTGTCATGAAATCATGACAATTCACACTACGGACTCTTTCTTCTGCATTATGTCATGAAATCGTGACACTTTTTCTTTTGGACTCCTTCTCCTACAACATGTCACGAAATCATGACACTTTTTCTTTCGTACAATCTTCCTTGCAATATGTCATGAAATCGTGACATTTCTGACTCCATACATTCTCTCTCCTCTTTGAGTCACGAAACTACGACATGTCGCGATATCGCGACACTTTTCTAAAAAGCTTTCTCTCTCCTGCCTAAGTCACGAAAATGCGACATGTCACGATATCGTGACACTTTTTCAAAAATCTTTCTCTCTCCTGTTTAAGTCACGAAACTGCGACATGTCACGATATCGTGACACTTTTCCAACTTACTCACTTTTCCAACTTACACTTTTCTTTCGAACCTGTCAGCTTGGGGTTTGCCAGAGACCTTTGAAACTGTCATGCCGTAACCTTCATCAAAACAAATTATTTGACATCAAATCAAATTCCTTCGAAAGCTTCTTGTCATCAATGACAACTTAATCACTTGAGCAAATGCAATGTACCCAAAGTACCCAAAATTGCCAACAATCTCCCCCTTTGTCATTGATGGCAACCCTTCACTGAAAACACTGCTCAAGAGCCAAAACTGAAACCAACTGTGCTAACAACCGACAAACTTTCTTTGAAGTTTTGCTCCCCCTGACTTGAAGCTTTCCTCTTCACTTGAAGCTCTCCCCCTTACTCATATCTCTCCCCCTTTGTCATCAATGGCAAAGGGTCACCTTTGGGGCTCGGGACTAAGAATGAGCCTCTTAGCTTAGTCCCTCCCCCACCTCCTGATGAGGTGATTAATTCTAGGGTGGGAGTAAAACTCCCATTAGGCACTGATCATCATCAGCGTCTATAATTTCCTTGTCGGGCCTTCTCTTGAACTCTTTGCCCGTATTCCTGTTCTTGTTCCTGTCACTATTCCTGTTCCTGTTATCATTCTTGTTCTCATCCCTGTTCTTGTTCATGCCTTGATCCTTGGACCTGTTCATATCACTGTTCCTATTCTTGTACCTTGGAAGTTCAGCTCTACACTGTCTAGCTGTGTGACCTTCATTGTTACACTTATAACAAGTAACAATGTTATTTCTTTTAGGCATACCTGTTCTTTGAATCCGCCTGATCTGGCCGAACCTATTTTGATCAAACCTGTTCCTGTAATTAACCTTGCAATAGACTGCCTTGTGCCCAAACTGTTGACAAGAGTAGCAATACCCTTGAAAGAAACTAGCGCTTCTGAAATTGCCGTTTACCTTCTTCACTTGAGCCATGCAATGTGCAGCCATGTGACCAAACCTGTGACACGCAAAACATCTGTCGTGAAATTTTCCTTTATTCGACCTCTTGGGTCCTGAAAACTTCTCTTTCTCATTCTGAATTTCATTTTCTATTTCTGCGCATCTATCATCCAAGGACTCATAATCTGAAATACTTTCCTCATCAGAACTCTCTTCCTTTTGGAGTCTCTTACTAGACTCTCCAGCTTGTTCCTTGACAAAACCAAGGCCTGTTTTATCTGTTGTCTTTCTTTGACCTTTGATGAGTGACTTAACCTTTTTGGAGCTATCTTGAAACCTGTAAAGCTTATCCTTGTACTCTCTAGTTTCCTCTTTCAAAGAAGCCATTTTCTGTTCTAACTCACTATACTCAAGAACCTTAGATTCTAACTCATCCTTGAGTTCTTGTGTCTTAGCCATAGAGAGGTCAAGACTTTCTATAAGATCATCTCTCTCCATACAACATTCATCTAACTTATCCTTGAGTCTAGCATTCTTCTTTCTTTCCTTTTTCAAAACACTAAGAGCGTTAGTAAGTTCACTTTCAAGATCCTTTATTTGTTTGCTTTCTGAATCATCGAAGCCTTTTTCAGATTTCTTATCACTAGAGGTGCTACCTTTTTCAAAAACCATACACGCATCTTCCTTATAGTTTTCTGAAGCATCCTCATACATACTAGAAACCAAATCATTATTTGTGCAATCATCCTCAAGGTGACCAAAATTTCCACATCTAAGACATTTCATGATAATGAATCTATGTTTCGGTTCTTCCTCTTTTTTTGATATGAACAACATCTCATTTTCATTATCACTTGAAGAACTTTCACTATCACTACTAGAGCACTTACTTGCTTTGTCTAGGTAAAAACTCTTCTTGTGCTTGTGAGAATACCTCTTTCCTTGATTGTTGTGCTCATCTTTGTTCTTTCTGTGATGCTTGTGCTTTTCAGAATCCTTGCTCTTTGAATCCTGTTTATCTTCATCACTTTCATCCTTGGGAACAGTACAGTCTGTAGCATAATGACCAAACTTTCCGCAATTAAAACATCTTATATTTTTCATGTTTTTGTGCTTTCTAGAGAATTTGCCTTTCTTGTTGTAATATGCCTCTTCATCACTAGAAGACTCATCACTCTCTTGAAGTTGTTTACCCTTGGATTTCTTGGTAGCCTTGAAAGCTGCCTCTTTCTTGACATCAACCTTCACCTGAGTTCTCAACTCAAATGCTGCAAGTATACTATGTAGTTCATCCTTTTTCAATTTATCCAAATCTTTAGCTTCCTCAATAGCAGAAATATTTTCACTAAATCTATTAGGAAGAGATCTTAAAATCTTATCACAAACATCATTTTCAGCAAGCTCAAGACCTAAGTCTTTCATGGAGTTAACAACCTCATCCATACGAAGCATGTAGTCACTAATATTTTCATCATCATTCATCTTGAGTTGTTCGAACATACCTTTGTAGTGTCTCAACTTGGCCTTTCTGACATTTGTATCACCGGTATGAACCACCTGCAACTGTTTCCACATTTCACTAGTTGTCTTGCAGTGAATCACTTTGGTGAGATCTATTTTCTGAAGGCCTTTCAGGATTGCATTCATTGCTTTTGAATTGCTGTGATGTAGGAGCCTTTCTTCTTTAGTATTTGGACCATGTACAGGAATAGTGTACTCATCTTCAATTACTTCCCATACCTCATTACCAAGTGCCATTAGATGAACCTTCATCCTTGCACTCCAAAGACCAAAATCTGATCCATCAAGAATAGGTGCTGCATTGCCACTTGAATAATCCATTGTGTTCTTTACTTGCTTTTCCTTCAAGCTGTTAAACTTTTCGAAGGCACCTGCTCTGATACCAATTGAAGAACACAAGCTTATACTGAGAGGGGGGGTGAACAGTATAAGACCTCTTTTTACTTTTTCCTTTATACTTCAATTCAATATTATGCAGTGTATAGATAGCAGTATCAATAGCCGTAATCAAAGCAATGCACAAAACACCATCCACAATAGAGACACAACAATTTACGTGGTTCACCCAATGTGGGCTACTCCACGGATAAAATCTTTCACTAAATTTTATCAAATCAAATTCTAGGAATACCTTTCCCGATTACAATGTTTATGGGCACCAACCCAAAGGAGACACAAATCCCCTAGCTCTGCTCTGACTGGTGATCCTCTAGAAGACCTCTGCCTCCGCTGCCCTTAGCAAATGGAACTCTATCCATAGAAGACACCTGTCCTCCCTGCTCTGGCTGGAGACCTCTGCCCTCAACTCTATCACCTCCAAAGCTGGTCCTCGAATTTGCACTAAACACAGTCCTTCGATTTAGCACAAATGTCCTCGTTCTCTTTCTCTGATCTGCACCAAACACAGTCCTTCGATCTGGCACAAATGTCCTCGAATCTGCACCAATCTCTGTCCTCAACTGGTCCTCAAATCTGGTTCACAAAAGTGGTTCACAAGCTTTCACTAAAGCTTGCTTGATCTTCACCCAAGTCTTCACCAAGACTTGTCTCAGATCTGCTTTGCAAGTTCTTACTAGAACCTGCCCAAACTGCTTCACAAGCTCAAGAAAAACTTGCTCAAATCTGTGCAACAATCCCTCTCAATGACTTGTCCAAAACCATCAAAGCCTGCGCACTATCACCGAACGTCGCAAAAATGATGCACCCCATAGCTTTGCACTTTTTTGCTCTCTGTGCGCAAACACAGCAACACCGTCTTCGTGCACTCTGATTCCTTGCGATCTCTCTCACTTAGACGATTCGACAAAATGCACTCTGTACACTACTATCGAATTTTGCACTCTGCTCTCAGCGATCGGACTTCTCCCCCGCACTCTATCTACGAATGTCGCACTTCGAACGCACACACAAAATTGATACTTTAACTCTTCAAACAACCCTCCTTTTATACTAATACTTTCAAGATCAAAACCTTGATCTTAGTCGACTGCACAACCCTAAACTACGTCGGTTGCAAACCCTAATCTTCGTCGGCCCAAATTTAACTTTGTCGGCTTCACTTCCTCTGTGGTTCTGTAGCTTTTCCCGTGAAACTACAACATGTCGCGATATCGTGACACCTTTGCCTCCGAACACTTTCTTTTGGCTTTTGTCACGAAATCGTGACACTTCTGCCTCTGCTGACGTCATCTTCACTTCTGTCATGAAATCATGACATTTCTCGCTTTCTCAACCTCTTCTCGGCTTGCACCAACGAAAATGGAACATGTCACGAAATCGTGACACTTTCACTGCCTTATGCTTTTCTCTGCCTTACGCCCGTGAAACTAGAACATGTCACAAAATCATGACGCTTTCGCCTTCGAGCTCTTCCTTCTTGAATTTGTCATGAAATCATGACACTTCTTCTGTTGAAGACTTCTTTGTCTATAAAATCGTGACACTTTCTGCATCCATAAGCTTTCTCTTCAACCTGTCATGAAATCGATGACACTTTGCATCTGCTTTTTCAAGTGACGCTTTTTCGTAGTCTTCTTTGCAACCTATCATGAAATCATGATAGTTCTCATTTTAGACTCTTCCCTTTGCTGCATGTCATGAAATCGTGATAGTTCTCACTTCGAGTTTTGTAGCATGTCATGAAATCGTGACAGTTCTCACTTTGACTTTTGTAGCATGTCATGAAATCATGACACTTTATCTTGCTACTTTCTCTCTCTTCGAACTTGTCATGAAATCATGACAATTCACACTATGGACTCTTTCTTCTGCATTATGTCATGAAATCGTGACACTTTTTCTTTTGGACTCCTCCTCCTGCAACATGTCACGAAATCGTGACACTTTTTCGTCCGTACAATCTTCCTTGCAATATGTCACGAAATCGTGACATTTCTGACTCCGTACATTCTCTCTCCTCTTTGAGTCGCGAAACTGCGACATGTCGCGATATCGCGACACTTTTCTAAAAAGCTTTCTCTCTCCTGCCTAAGTCACGAAAATGCGACATGTCGCGATATCGCGACACTTTTTCAAAAAGCTTTCTCTCTCCTGTTTAAGTCACGAAACTGCATCATGTCGCGATATCGCGACACTTTTCCAACTTACTCACTTTTCCAACTTACACTTTTCTTTCGAACCTGTCAGCTTGGGGTTTGCCAGAGACCTTTGAAACTGTCATGCCGTAACCTTCATCAAAACAAATTATTTGACATCAAATCAAATTCCTTCAAAAGCTTCTTGTCATCAATGACAACTTAATCACTTGAGCAAATGCAATGTACCCAAAGTACCCAAAATTGCCAACAATAACATAATGAGGGAGTAAAAATGGTTTCTGATTGAAACCATACAGTCTAATACAAACCCCTTAGGTGAGGATAAACCAATCACCCTCTTTAGCATATTTGGTTTGTAGAAACTTTTCTGCCTTAGGGGTTAATCGTCTAATATTCCCATACATTATTTTTAGAGCAGGGCCTAAGAATTCCTTGTTAAAATCATAAAATGACTGTCTTATATAACACGTTTGTCCATTCACAAATAGGCAAAACCCTACCTTGTTCATCTTTGTCTTTCACTGAGATAAAAGATAATTCTTTAGACATGAAAAATAAAAACAACCATATCAAGTATGAAGAGAATCGAAAAGAGAATTGAGACCCTTTCTTAAGTGTTGCTAACCCTTCGTGAATCTCTGAACATAAAAAACCTGGCCAGTCGAAGAATATTGGATTCACGCTTTTATTCATGATAGAAGAGTCATAATTTTTAGGGTTAGACAAACATTCAACCAAGTCAATTTGCCATTTTTGGAATTTTTCATCAGTCTTGAAGCCTGCTATCATAGCTGAAATAGAATACAACTCTGGATTTTTTAATTCTATGATATTGATGGGAGGCTCAGGTAGATTTTCCCCTACAAGTAGGTCTTTCATCTGGGACACCAAAAAATTCCTCATCTTCTCAAAAGGGCCAAAGTATCTAGCCTGGTCTTTAGGGTCAAAGGCTTTTGGCTTAAATGCAGGGACATGACCAACGACGAAAGCAAAAATAAAAGCATCTTTGTTTAAGGTAAATAAAATCCTCCCATTATAATATCTTACATTCTTCCCCTTTTCATCATAAAAATTAGCAATGGCCCTTACTAACTCGGGGCAGGGATGTACAAGAATATATACATACCAGTATAAAAAGTAATGGAAAATGAAAGTAGAAGGGGAAGACGTCAAGACTCCGGTAGCTACCCGGTCTGCTATGTTGCTTCTAATTTTTCTTGGGTCCTTCTAGGTCACAATTGTATCACTTATCCTCGCATCTTTTTCTATGAATCTGTTACTCATCTCTTCCCTTTTTCTTACCACTAAAGTCATCGGAGGTGATGCAGTCACTGCTTCCTGCTTCTTTCCCTTTCTATGCACCATGAAAGAATAACAGGTGACTAACTTCTAAAAATTCCCCTGAAAATTGCTTCAAAATTTCTTTTTTTTGAGAAAACTAAGAATTCTGAGTATCACAGTAGGGTTTTTCTCTCTTCTCTCTACGGGAGCTGGAAATAGCAAGTGATAGTATGAAACTTCACTTAGGAAAAAAGTTAGTTTTTCTTTTTCACATCGTTTGGGAAGAACGTGTGATAAATTGCATTAATTACGGTTGGTGGAAGCGATTATGTTGGGATTTCTTTGAATTTTGTCTCTTCCACATTTCCTAGAATGTTTTTTCTTGAAATGCTAACTAGCCAATTAATTTTGTGTAGAAAATAGCAATAAATCCTGCCAAACCCTGTGTTACCTGACCGATCGATCACTTCTGCCCATTTATTTTTTGGCACGTGTCCACTCAAGAAATTTCTTCGATGACCAATTTAGAAACCTTGGTGAGAAGGAAATAACGCTTCTTGAGGAGCATTTTCATTAATATCTCCTTGCCAGTTCCTTAGGACCACGTGGCACTTTTGAATTCAAAATTTTGAAACAACAAAAAAATGCTTTTTTCCCTCTGTTTTCTACTGTGCTATCAAACTGCGGTTGGTTGTGAGCATCCAACGAAAATCTTTACTAGGCCAAAAATTGAATAATATTTACAAATTTATAATGCATATACTATATTTTACATATAATTCTCTATTGTATTTTACTTGAAATATAGCTTTAGGTGAAACGTGTTCGCTGTGATAGGAAGAATCCATCCATGCTGATCTTCTATTTGGAAAGAATTAAACTATTTTTTTAAAATGATTTCAAACAAACCTTCCCATAAAGTGTTGAACTTATCATGGTTTCCTGGTTTTGCTTTCTTTACGTTCCACTTCAAAACTAGGTCTCCTACTTTAAATTTTCTAAAGGTAGTTTTTTTGTTGAACCACCCTTCTGTATTAATTATATGTTTTTGGTGGTGGTCATAAACCTGTTCCCTAGATTCTTCTAATTGTAAAAGTTGCATCAATTGGGAATCCATCGGCTGGCCTTCCTCCTCGTATATATAATTTAGTAACTTCAATGCCGATAACTCCATATGAATAGGAAAAATAGCTTCTTTACCATAAACTAAAACATATGGAGATGTATTAATGGATTTCTTTATTGATATTCTATTAGCCCACAAAGCTTGATTGAGTAATGAATGTTAGTCTCTCTTGTTATCTTCTAGCGTCCTCTTAAAGATCCTAAGTATATTCTTATTGGTAGATTTAGCTAACCATTACCTTATGGATAATGGTTAGAAGATGTTTTCAAATATATTCCACATATGTTGGCAAACTCAATCATCTTGGCTCTAGTGAAATAAGATCCATTATCCGTAATCAATGAGTCTGGTATGCCAAATCTAGTAATTAGGCCCTCCAAAAACTCTATCATGACTTTTGATTCGGCTTTCTTTATAGGAACCACTTCTGCAAATTTTGTGAAGTAATCCATTGCAGTGAGTATATATTTATGGCCCGTTGATGAGTTTGGTTACATTATTCCCATAAAATCTAACCCCCACTGCTAGAAAGGTTCTTCAACTTGTATAGAATTCAAAGGCATAGGAGCATTTTTGTTTCTTCCTACATACCTCTAACACTGTTCACATTTTTGAATCACTTTATATGTATCTGAGAAAATAGAAGACCAATAACAACCATCTCTGAGAATATTCAAAGTTGTTGTTCTACCTGAATAATGTCCACCCAAGAGGCCTCCATGGAATTCTTTCAATACTTTCTGCTTCTTATCATCACCTATATATTTCAATAGTACACCATCAATTTTTTTTTTTGTATAACCCTTTTGTTTGAAGAGTATATTTTAATGCTTACATTCTAAACATCCTTCTTTGCGAAGCATTCAAATTTTTATGACATATCCCAATCTGAAAATACCTCACCAAATCATCAATCCAATTAGTCTAAACTTGGTCTTATTTGGTATTCACCATCATCCCTTGACTTTCGAAATTCCCTTTTTCTGCTTGCCTAGCCAACTATTGGCATAGAGCTCTACCTCTGACTATATTGGTTGGATGTATCTCTACATCGTATTCCTGTATACGAGTTACCCATCCTGCTATTTTTTTTCCAAGCTCTCCTTGTATTAAGAAATTGCTAACATCTGGGTGAATTACATAAACAATGGTACGACTTTGGTACAGGAAGTGCTTTAATTTATTCAATGATTTCATGATAGCATACACCTATTTCTCGATAAAACTATATCTCTCTTTGTGCTTTTGCATGGTAGAACTCAAAAAGGCTATGGGTATTTCCTCATTATCTGCTCCCTTTAGAGTAATAACTACATCATAGTTGTCTTGCTCTCCAACAACATATAAATTGAAACTTCAAAAGTAGTCAGGGTTAACTAAAATGGGGGCTCGAGCTATGGCCTCCAAAATTTTCTTAAAGGAATATTTCTTTAGATCTCTCCATTTGAAAGGTGCATCCTTTTTTAAAAATTCAGTCATTGGTTTAATAGTTTGAACAAAATCTGTGATGAACTTTCGAACAAAATTTATTTATCCAAAGAAATATTATAATCCTTTCTTATTGACTGGTAGTGAAAGTTCCAAGAGTGCCTTTACTCTGTCAGGGTCAATGGACAACCCAAATCTAGAGATAACATGGCCAAAAAATATACCTTCTTCTATAGCAAGTATAGATTTCTCTGCATTTTTTAAATATTTGTTGTATATGGGTGGCATGATCTCGCTTATCATGAGAAAAGATTGTCATGTCATCTAGATAGACGATGATGATTTTATTTGCGAGCTCACCAAATACTACGTCCATAGCTCTTTGGAATGTTTCTCCAGAATTTGATAACCCAAAAGGCATTCTTTGGTAAGCAAATATTCCCCATTTAGTAGTGAACACAATTTTATACTTATCTTCATTTTTTATCCAGACCTGGTTATAGCCAGAAAAACCATCTAACAGAGAAAACCTCTCTGCTCCTACCACTGTATGAAGGATTGGGTCAATTTTAGGCAAATGATAATGATCCTTAAGTGAAGATCTATTCAAATTTTAGAAATTTTGAGTGGTGTTTTCACCCAGTTGTGAAAGCACACTCTCCGATAGGATCTGAGTCCCAAAATCCTCTGCTTGCAAAGAAATTATAACAGAATAGTTTCTCCAAGGTTCCTGTTATGCTGGCTCTTTGTTTACCAATGATACTGTTCAATTTAAATGCGAGGAATACCTTAGGGTTGCAAGTGGATGTTAACAAGGGGCATTGTGGTTTATTTTAATTTGAAATTATAATGGACTCAAAGTGAATAAATCTAAGAGATGAATACCTTTCGATTTTGAACTTTTATGGATTCTCAGTTATTTATTTAAATGGCGGTAAAAATGCAAAAAGTAAAATAGAGGATAAAAATAAAATAAAAAGAAAATGCAAATGAAAATGAAACTAAGCTACGTCCAGAGTGCTACCATCCTGATTTGACAAAACCGAAGATAATGAGGTTTTTGCATGCAACCTAACCTATTGAACCTGCAAATTCGCACAATCCAGATAAGCTAGGTGCGGGTTTCTGGGGTTTTTTACTGTAATTTTAGATTTAGACATTCGCATGAAGCAACCAAGAACACTTGCATTAAACTTCACCTAAAAGCCTAGAAATCTGAAAGGGAAAGGTAAGACATTAAATATTGCATGCAAAAATGGCTCCTTCTTTCTTGTCAATGAGATGCCAATTCTCTGTATTTTTGTATTAAAATGGTATATCAATTACAATGACAGAATGTTCCAGGTTTAACAAATCTAGAACAAATGAAAGAAATTGCTCCAATAGCAGGCCTAGAATGGCTGGTCGCCTTTGTCTCTGCAACTCCGCTAGCAGCAATTTACCCTCTTCGTATCAATCTACGCTTATGATTTTATACTATCTGGTGTGGCTCTCTGTTTCTCCCTGCGTCGCTTCGTTTTGCCTCCTAGAATGCATCATTTCGTATTCTTGCCTTTTTGTTGCTTTGAATTCATGCTCGATGCCGAAACGTTCGATATTTTTTGTTTTTATGTAATGCTTTTGTAACCCTGACACCTATATGCCACGTGTTTCACGCTTCCTATGCACGTTCTGTAACGGCCCATGTAAATCGTGACGTTTTTATGCATGTAGCTTGTTCCTCTGCTAGCACAGCGAAAATGAGACAGGTAGCGAAATCGTGACATTTTTCGGCCAACAGCCTTGTCTGCCATCACGCCCAGTGAAAACGCGACATGTCGCGAAATCATGACTTGTCACGATATCGTGACGCTTTTCTTCTCCGTACGCCCTCGGCCGCAACCTATCATGAAATCGCTACGCCTCTTCGTTTCTTTCACTCTGGCAACTTTCTGTCGCAAATTCATGACACTTTTCTGTTTCATACCATTTGCTTGCTTTCCGTCACGAAATCGTGACGCTTTTCTATTTTGGGCTACTCTTGCTGTTTTGGCCGCGAAAATGCGACATGTCAAGAAATCGTGATATTTTTCACTTTGTGCCCCTTTGCTGCTTTTTTGTCACGAAATCGCTATGCTTTTCGTGCCTTGCCCTGTTTGACTGGTTTGACCCACGATTTTGCGACATGTCGTGAAATCGCGACACTTTTCATTTTCTGCCAGCGACCGCGCAACACATCACGAAATCGTGACACTTTTCATTTTTTGCCAGTGACCGCGCAACACGTCGTGAAATCGTGACACTTTTCATTTTCTACCAGTGACCGCGCAACACGTCGCGAAATCGTGACACTTTCATTTTTTTCCAGCGACCGCGCAACACGTTGTGAAATCGCGACACTTTTCATTTTCTGCTAGCGACCGCGCAACACGTCGTGAAATCGTGACACTTTTCATTTTTCGGCAGTGATGGCGCGACATGTCACAATATCGTGACACTTTTCATCCTTGTGCAATTTTGCCCCTTTTTCTTGATTTTTAGCATCTGGGTCACCGAGATTTTCTTTGAAAGCATGCAAAAAAGGTGGGTCCCCAATTTTGGGGTGTGTTGTGGATCAGCCACAACAAATGGCGACTATGTTGTCAAATGCTCTTGAGCATTTTAGTGAGAACCCTACCAATGAGTGTAAGGTCGTGGAATATGGTTTCCCCGATTGTTTGGGACCTAGTCGCAATACGACGCGGTGGGTCCAGCCTGCCTAATGAAACTCTCGATTATCTCCAAGAAAGCCCTCCTTCTAGTGCCAATCTATTGAGTGGTGTTTTCACCCAGTTGTGAAAGCACATTCTCTGATAGGATCTGAGTCCCAAAATCCTCTGCTTTTAAAGAAATTATAACATAATAGTTTCTCCAAGGTTCCTGTTATGCTGGCTCTTTGTTTACCAATGATGCTGTTCAATTTAAATGTGAGGAATACCTTAGGGTTGCAAGTGGATGTTAACAAGGGGCACTATGGTTTATTTTAATTTGAAATTATAATGGACTCAAAGTGAATAAATCTAAGAGATGAATACCTTTCGATTTTGAACTTTTATGGATTCTCAGTTATTTATTTAAATGGCGGTAAAAATGCAAAAAGTAAAATAGAGGATAAAATAAAATAAAAAGAAAATGAAAATGAAAATGAAACTAAGCTACATCCAGAGTGCTACCATCCTGATTTGACAAAATCGAAGATAATGAGGTTTCTGCATGCAACCTAACCTATTGAACCTACAAATTTGCATAATCCAGATAAGCTAGGTGCGGGTTTCTGGGGTTTTTACTGTAATTTCAGATTTATACATTCGCATGAAGCAACCAAGAACACTTGCATTAAACTTCACCTAAAAGCCTAAAAATCTGAAAGGGAAAGGTAAGACATTAAATATTGCATGCAAAAATGGCTCCTTCTTTCTTGTCAATGAGATGCCAATTCTCTGTATTTCTGTATTAAAATGGTATATCAATTACAATGACAGAATGTTCTAGGTTTAAAAAATCTAGAACAAATGAAGGAAATTACTCCAATAGCAGGCCTAGAATGGCTAGTCACCTTTGTCTCTGCAACTCCGCTAGCAGCAATTTCCCCCCCTTGTATCAATCTGTGCTTCTAATTTTATACTGTCTGGCGCAACTCTCTGTTTCTCCCTGCGTCACTTCGTTTCACCCCCCAGAATGCATCGTTTCGTATTCCTGCCTTTTCGTTGCTTTGAATTCATGCTCGATGCCAAAACATTCGATATTTTCTATTTTTATGTAATGCTTCTGTAACCCTGACACCTGTATGCCATGTGTTTTGCGCTTCCTATGCACGTTTCGTAATGGCCCCATGTAAATCATGAAGTTTTTATGCATGCAGCTTGTTCCTCTGTCAGCATAGCAAAAATGAGACAGGTAGCGAAATTGCAACGTTTTTCGACCAACAGCCTTGTCAGCCATCATGCCCAGAGAAAACGCGACATGTCACAAAATCGCAATGCTTTTCTTCTCCGTACGCCCTCGGCCACAACCTATCACGAAATCGCTACGCCTCTTCGTTTCTTTCACTCTGGCAGCTTTCTGTCGTGAAATCCTGACACTTTTCTGTTTTGTACCATTGACCCGCTTTTCATCGTGAAATCGTGATGCTTTTCTATTTCGGGCTACTCTTGCTGTTTTGGCCGCGAAAACGTGACATGTCGTGAAATTGCAACGTTTTTCACTTTGTGCCCCTTTGCTGCTTTTTTGTCGCAAAATCGCTACGCTTTTCGTGCCTTGCCTTGTTTGACTGGTTTGACCTGTGATTTTGCGACATGTCACAAAATCGTGACACTTTTCATTTTCTGCCAGCGACCGCGCAACACGTCGCAAAATCATGACACTTTTCATTTTCTGCCAGCGACCGCGCAACACGTCGTGAAATTGTGACACTTTTCATTTTTTTCCAGTGACCGCGCAACACGTTGCGAAATCGTGACACTTTTCATTTTCTGCCAGCGACCGCGCAACACGTCGTGAAATCGTGACACTTTTCATTTTCTGCCAGCGACCGCGCAACACGTCATGAAATCGTGACACTTTTCATTTTTTGGTAGCGATGGCACAACATGTCGCGATATCACGACAATTTTCATCCTTGTGCAATTTTGCCCATTTTTCTTATTTTTAGCATCTGGGTCATCGAGATTTTCTTTGAAAGCATGCAAAAAATATGGGTCCCCAATTTTGGGGTGTGTTGTGGATCAGCCACAATAAGAAATCTACACATAATCCAATTTCTCCTTTATTTTTCCTAACTGGGACCAGATTCGCCACCCTGGTAGAATGTTTAATGGGATATACTATTTTAGCCTATAATAGTTTCAATAACTCTTGTTTCATTAAGGCTTTAATCTTTGGATTCACAAGCCTTTGTCTTTTCCTGAAGGTTTTAGCTCCTTCTTCCAATTTGATGGTATGCTAGATCACTTCTTTCCTATATACTTTCAAATCACTATACGTCCAGACTATAATATCTAGATACTTTTTACACAATTCTTTAACTTGATTCAATTCCTCCATTGTACAACTAGTACCTACCTTGATCATTTTTTTTGGATCTAATTGCACCTCTTTATACCGATGTTTGTAAATTTTAATACTTCGATCGGTTGCTCTATCATTGTTGTCGAAGAGACTCTCAAGGGTGATCAGTCCTTTGGAAATGTGATTGTTTTTTAATTGGATTAAGCTTTCTTCTTCTTCATCATGTAATGCCCTATCACTGGAGTAGTTTATTTCATGGACTAGAAAATCCAGTATTTGTTCATCACTCTTGAACACTTTCCTGAAGATATCTTTGTCAGGCACAAAAGGCCTGTATATAAGTCTAGCTATTTTGGATTTTTGGATGACATTACTGACTGGATAGAAGTTAGATCCCACAAATGGTAACAAATCTGCATGAGTATTACTTTCTCTTGGGATTGAATTTATGTTCAAATCTTCAAAATTTTCCAATACGTCCAACACTTTATTTTTGTAAGCGCTTAAATAATGTTGTTTACAAATACATTTACCAGTGACATGCTTCACAATAAGCTCTGAATCTCCATAAACTAGTATTTGTTTTACACCTATTTTTTTGGCCTTTTTGAGTCCTAAACACAATACTTCGTACTTGGCCACGTTGTTAGAGCAACTCCATGTCAATCTGTACAAAAAAAAAAATCTTTTCCTGTAGGAGAAATTAAAACTATCCTAGCACCTGCTCCATTTTTACATCTAGAACCATCAAAGTAAAGTTTCCACATCTAAGTAGTGGAAGTATTTTCTTTAGGGACAAGGATAGATAGATTTTTTGGTTTCTCAATAGAGTAACTCCCTATCTCTATTTCTACCATGGCATTGAAATTTTTTAAAGAAAACTGATCTTTGGATTGGAGTTCCTCCAAGGTTTTCTCCATCAAATCTATATCTCCTATATCTTTGATCATCATATTCACAGTACTGGTTTCTTCCAGTCTTGCCACATGAAAAGTAGATGGATTTTAATTAAAAATATAGACCCTCTCACCTTTGAAAGGTATTTCTAAATGTGAATAATATAAGAATAAATAACCTCCCATTTTTGCTATAAATTCTCTAGATAGACACATACCAAAGTATGGTTCCAGATCTATGACCACCACTTCCTGTATAACAACTATTTGGGGCATTATGTGGATTTGTATGGGGATATCTTTGATTACTCCTATGGTTTTCACTGGAGTACCATCTAAATGCAACACTCCTAGGTGGTTTTTGGTGTACTCCATTCCCATGATGTCACATACTGCTTTAGGCATTACTGCAGTAGCTGCTCCTGAGTTGATCATACAGTTATGTACTACCCACCCTTCCATTTGAAGAGACAAATAGAATGGAGGTGATCTATTTTTTCTTGTGATAGAAGTAGCATTAGCTTGTATAGAATTTGAAAAAGAGGGGATTTTGCTCTTAAGATTCACCATTTTTAAATATTCTTGAAGTAGATCAATCTGCCCTGGGAACTACAAAGAGTCATACATGCTAGCTTTTAAAGGAGTATTTTTCATCTCCTTGATGATATTGAATGAAGGTATCTCAACTCTTTTATCCTTTTCTATGATGGATGGCTCATATTTATTATTATAACCCTGAGTTGCTTCTGTTCTTTTCATTTTTGTTAACGAAGGGAATCTGAGTTTCTCTCTTGCTTGATCTTGAGTTTTGCTCTCCTTTCTTGGAGAAAACTCTCTTCTTGGTGCCAAAATAGAACTCTGAGGAGGATTAGAGAGTCCCTTTTCACTTAACTGATCCTTCTAAGGTGTAGCTCTAGGAGTTGGAGGGAAACAGATGAATTTCATTGGGATCAACTTGTATAGGTTTCCTTCTCGACCTTGTCAGGACTGTGATGTGTTCTATAGATGGTATTGCCAAATTATGATCAACTTCTTTGATCATGTTTACATGACATTTTCATTGTTTCTTTTGCCCTCTCTCATTTTCTAGACTTTGTACATGATGCTGGTGAAACATACACTAATCCTCTCCATGAGGGTCATTACACGTGGAACACCAATAATTTGAGTTAGAGGGTTCTCCATTATCTCTTGTTTCATTACCATAAATGGCATTTTTTCTTCCATGTCCTCTACCACTTGTCGAAGCCCCATCTATGGTTATTTGGGAAAATATCCTTGGCTAGAAACTTCACTCAGCTTCTATATTTTTCATAGATGGCATATCATTTGCCAAAGTTTTCATCGTTTCTATTATGGTTGTCATTTGATTCTCTTGGGGGACTGCTCGAAGAGGTAGAGCAGGCAATGCGGGAAGGAGAGGAGTAGGAGGTAATTCTGGAAAATTCTGAGGCAACTGAATGACTGGGATAGTTGGTTGCTCATTATATTTTAGGGAATGTGCTAAAGGATTTAAGCTTGGAGCTTGGGGAATATCTGGAAAAATTGCTAGTGGAGCCTTTGCAGGATATTTCCTGGTAACAATAAGGTTAGCTTCTACTTTAGCTTCTTCTAAATATATAGCAGGGAAATTTAAAACATGTGATTGTCGTATAATCATACTAAGATCTGAATAAAAATCTCTCAAATAATAATATATTGCTTGCTCTATGGTAGGTTTTAAACTAGCGGGTACTCTATCCTAGGTACATGTGAACCTAATAGTGAAATTTGCAATCTCTTCCTGTGGATGTCTCTTGACGATTGTAAATTGATTGAGTAATGAGAATGGATATGCATGTACATTGAAGTCATCAACTAGACGACCAACAAGTATCACCCAAGAAGTGATAGATCCCGAAGGGAGTGTTCTATACCAATGGAGCATTTTTCCTTTTAAAGATATGACCAGCAACCTGAACATCACATCTTCCTGGGTGATATTATAAACTTCTCCTAATGATGAAACATCTAGGCAATGTTCATCTATCATTTTACCTGTCCCATCATATGATGGCAAAGCTTTCAGGACTGCCTCAGGAACTTGATTCTAGATTTCCAAGTTTAGCGGGCCAGTTTGATTCCATACAAGATGAGTTGGGGCGGGAGGAGCAACCATGATGGTTACTATATTTATTGTTACTATGGAGCTATTTGAGGATACTCAATAGTAGGTACAAGGGATTTTACACTAGTACCAGGTGTAATGTGAAGAACTCGATGGGTTCTTCAGAGTTTCTTGCTTGGAATCTGGTTATCATACGCATAGGCAATCATGATTTTATAACCAAATAGTTTAGACAAGGTATTTCTTAGGTCTAAATCCTCTAAACAGAGTCACTAGGTGGATTTCTTCTTTATTCAGGTTTTAAAGAAAAAGACCATAACTTATAGAATACTGTGGGATTTCAAGTCCCACCGGGTGTGCCAAATGTTGGAACAAAATCTGCCTTTGGTTGATTGTATTACGCCTTAGACCTTGCCAACATTGAATAGACGGACCTATCTTGGGAATATTCGTCTAATATCCAGAGTAGGCTAGTTCCTTTTTTCTTTGTTTAGAGAAAAGAGAACATAAAGAAAGGAAATGCTTTTAAAGGGAAATATAGCTGAGGCTAGAAGCTTTTCTCACGGTGTAGTTTAGACAACCAGGATAAAACATACGTATTTCTGTTACAAGTTTTCTTTTACACCTTCATGTAGAAATCATAACTTTCTAAGTGTGATTTAGACATTTCATCTAACACATATAAGCATAATTAATCTTAACTCTAGCAATATGATTCATACATACACAGTCCAGATTTAGAACAAATATAGTATAGAAGTCGAGAACCAGATACATACACTTGCACACAGAAAACTAGAAGCCAGAAGCAGAGTAGCTTTATTTGCTTGTATCTATAATAATGTACATCAATCTTGTAAACGTCCAAGATATGACCTCTTTTTAGAATGCATCTACCACTATATATACCTCAAGATAGGTATCTTTACAACCAGTACATCCTTGATTTCAAATTAATTACAAGCAATTAGCTACAGTTTCCAATAATAAACAAAATATCTTCTATAAATTAGATTCTAACATATATGGTACTTTTCCTTTATTTGACACCTTCAGAGATAAAAAATTTGGTGTAAGGTCATGATATATCTTGTCAGGAACAACTATCTTGTTGCTAAATCGCGACGTCTTTGATCCCTCATCCTCATCTTCCTTTTGCTTCAGCGAAAACACATGTCACGAAATCATGACACTTTGGCCTTGTAGGGTCTTTTCTTTCTTTCCCTTGGTGAAAAACTAACATGTCGCAAAATCATGACATTCTCTTCTCTTCAACCCTTTCTTCACTTCTTGGCTACAAAAATGTGACATGTCGCGAAATCGCGACATCTTCATCCTTTCAGTTCCTTTTGCTCTTTGCGATCACAAAAATATAACATGTCATGAAATTATGACATTCTTCTATGTCTTAGGCTTGTCTTCTCGAGTTATCGAAAAAATGCAACATGTCACGAAATCGCAACACTTTCATCCGCTTGACCTCTTTGCACTTTTTCATCACAAAAACTAGACATGTCATGAAATTGCGACATTGTCTTTCCTTAGCCCATTTTTCCTTTCTGTTGCTCTTCAAAAATAGACTACATCGAGCTTCTCAAAATGGCACCCTATTGCAAAATCTCTGTTGTCTTCTAGAGGTAGTCTTTTTAGACTAACATAACCATTGTTGGATCTTGGAAAGGTCCAAGGTGAGTCATATGGCCTAAAAAGTTGTCCACATGAAGAGCCTCCTCAACATGATGCATTTTAGGTTTCTACACCTTCATACCAAATAATATATTAGGAGGGAGGGTTGGAAGCATTGTGTTATTTGGTACCTTGGGTACATGTAAATAGTTTTATCTAGGGTGTGTTTAATATTTGAGTATGTTTCATGTTATTAAGTGTGATTTATTTGTCATGTAAATAAGTGTGGAGTTATGTAGGTGAGGTGTCATGTTAGTGGGGCAATCCTCCAAGGGAGGTCCCAGCTTCAAATCTCCACCCTACCAAAAAGCTGAATTGTGTATCCAAAATCCAATTGATAATTTTGGTGCGGGTAGGGTCAGGTGCAACTCCCGAGTGACTTTGACGGTGTAGAACCCCATGTTCGTGGTCTCTCAGACCAAGGTGGCCCCACAAGGGATTTTTCACTTTAAAAAAAAAGGTGTCATGTTAGTAAGTGTGATTTATGTGAGTGAAGTATCATATTATAAGTGAAAAGTTATGAGTTATCTGTAATCATGAGAGTCTTTGTCTTTATGTAAATATGTGATTTATTATTATGTAAGAGAGAAATATGAAGAGTTTTATCTCTCGTGAGCATGAGTGATGAAGAGTTTATGTAAGTGTAAAGGTCAAGAGGTATGTAAATATAAAAATCTTCATATATGTATATATTGAAGATAAAGCTTTGTAATAAATGAATCAAATAAGCATTGCATTTATGCATTTCTTAAATAGATGTTTATCAATAATATTCAGTGAGTTTTATGTTCATTGTTTGTGAGATATTGTTTGATCCTGGAAGATTAATTAACCTATGAGAATAGTAAAGGATTTCTAACAGATAAGACCATTGAGGGAGCTCCCAATACCTTAGAAGATTCCTCTAAGGATATTTATGGACATGAACATGTGATACATTGTATAAGTATGACCAATGTGATTTACAAGCTCTTATCCTAAAAAACACAATAAGGTGATGATTCTAAAATTGTCATACTCTGGTAATCATTACTCACATTTTCCATATAACCAAATATTTCAATGTAATTGTGAGGACAAATAAATCCCTATTATGAATATCTTACACAAATGTATCCAAGTCATGGACATCATGAATTTTAAGCACATGAAGACAATGATGAAGAATGCAATCTTGCAACACATGACAAAGACCCTCCCCACAAGGATAGTAAGGAGGAATATATTTATTAAATGATTCAATATTAATCCTTGTGAATATTTTTGTGTCCCTATTCATGAGGGTATGGTCAATGTGGTCCTAATTTCCACTAAAATTATATTTTATGTATTAAGTGGAGGCCCATGTCATGACCCTCCCTAGCTAACTTTATGGTACTATAAAACAATGTATTAACCTCAGATGTGGTGATACCTAGTTTGAAAAATTGAACCAGCTATGGGATGTTTAATTGATTTATAAGGGCATGTTATCGCTAATATATTTCCAAGTGTACAGGATCAGGTACACTCGTAGGTGGATCAGGCAGAGTTACCCATTAGAAATGAGGGTATCGAATATCAAGGAAAATGATGATTACGGTACTCAGAGGTAACATGGATAGATATCTTCATATAGACATGCATTAATGGAAGGGATAATCATCGATGGTTGATCACCTTGAGCTTTAGTTGATAGCCTAGTAGCTATCGTAAAATATCTGGCTAAGATGGGTGATTGGATCGATGGAAAGACTCCCTCTTTGATTTATTGTATAAATGTGTTTGCTCTCTACTGCATCATAACTTGAACGGTTTGATGATTTAGTTCCTATATAGGAACCACTGCTATATTATTATAGATGCATAAGGTTAACTATCATATTGAAAATGAAAATAAAGCATCCTCCTTGTGAAAGAAAATAAATTAAATTCTTATGTTGAATTTATATGCTTTTAAATTAATTAATGAAGTTAAGAAAATAATGATTGGCTCATTAGAGCTTATTTGTAAAAAAAAAAATTGATTGGTTGAAAAGGTGTTGAAAGGTCCCTGAACCTTGTACAAGACATCCACGAGCCTCCGAAGAGGGATGCAGAGGGAAAGAAAGGCAGCAGTAGAACGAGACAGCCTAAAAATAGCAAGGGCCACCTAAGGTAAAGGCGCCCAGAGGAACCAAAAAGAAGAACTAACTAAAGGAAACCCTGACCAGAGGTTGATCAGAAAAGGGGAAGCAAAACTTAAATAGAAAATTCACCATTTGGAAGTGTTGTTGTTGCTCCACAACGTACCCCAAATTTGGAGCCCACCTTTTTGCATGTTTTCCAAGAAGTCCGAAGAAGCCCAGTTGCTAAAGATCAAAGAAAAAGCAAACCACCACAAGGAGGAAAGTGTCGCGATATCGTGACATGTTGCATTTTCATGGTCCAAAGCAAAGGGAGAAAGCAAGGAGGAAGAAGTGTCACGAAATCGTGACATGTTGCATCGTCACGGCCAAAGGAGGAAGAGGTGTCGCAATATCGCGACATGTTGCATCGTCGCGGCCGAAAGAGAAAGAGTGTCACGATATCGCGACATGTTGCATCGTCACGGCCAAAGGAGAAAGAGTGTCACGAAATCAAGACAATTTGCATCATAGAGGCCAAAGGAGAAAAAGTATCGAGGCTTATTTGTAAACTTCATTTGCAATTAATTAAGGAGTTTTCATTTAAATTAATTTAAAATGGTTATTTTAATTAATAGTGTGTATTTTAATTAAAAGTGGTTATGATTCATTTAAATTAATTAAAAGTTATTATTTTAATGATAAGAGAGAATTCATTAAAAGATTTTTAACTAGTTTATAGTAAATGAAAGAGATATTTCATTTTAATAAAAAGAATAGATAGATAGTATAAATATATTTAAATATTAAAAGAAATAAAATAAAATGTCATGATCCGTTTCCTACACATCATGATCCGTTTCCTACACAATGCAGCCTATGGAAAAGCCTACAATGCTATTAATTTTCCAAAAATGGAAAATATGGGAAGAACGCATAGAGGTTAGGGGATGCGAATTGAAGGGAAGGAGGCTCAAGATGGTGGTGCAGGTTTTGAGAGGGCAACATACATACCACCTGAGCAGATGGGCATGTAAGGAAGGAAGGAAGGAAGGGAAAGAAAGAACAGAGGGGGAACGAAGGAGGAGGGAGGAACGAGGAAGGTAGGAATAGAGGAATCAAAGGGAAAGGAAGGAAATACACTAGGAGCCATTGTTACTAGAATTTCATCATATTGGAGACCTAGAGGTTGGGTTGTTCTAAGCCTTAACTATGGTTTTAAATTATATAGATTAATTTGGAAACCACCCTGTGTTAATTTGGAAACCACCCTATGTGTGTTTGGAGTCTGGTAGAGCAATGTTGAATGCTCTACATTTGGAAACCACCCTATGTGTGTTTGAAGTCTAGTAGAGCAATGTTGAATGCTCTACATTTGGAAACCATCATGTGTATGTTTAGATTCTGGTAGAGAAACATTGAATGCTCTGCATTTGGAAATCACCCTGTGTGTGCTTGGAGTCTGGTAGAGCAACATTGAATGCTCTGCATTTGGAAACCACCCTGTGTGTGTTTGGATTCTGGTAGAGCAACATTGAATGCTCTAAATTTGGAAACCACCCTGTGTGTATTTGGATTCTAGTAGAGCAATGTTGAATGCTCTGCATTTGGAAACCACCCTATGTGTGTTTGGAGTCTGGTAGGGAAATGTTGAATGCTTTGTATTTGGAAACCACCCTATGTGTATTTGGAGTCTGGTAGAGCAACTTTGAATGCTCTAGATTTGGAAACCACCCTATGTGTGTTTGGATTCTGGTAGATCAACGTTGAATACTCTGCATTTGGAAACCACCCTGTGTGTGTTTGGAGTTTGGTAGAGCAACATTGAATGCTCTATGTTCCTTGTGCAAACACCTTGTACTATGGAAGCAATGTGGTTGTTTGGAAATTGTTCTATGTTCCTTGTGGAAACACCTTGCGCTATGGAAGTGTTGTGGTTGTTTGGAAACTGCTTTGTGTTCCTTGTGGAAACACCTTATGCTATGGAAGCATTGTGGTTGTTTGGAAACTGCTCTGTGTTCCTTGTGGAAAATGTTGTGTGCTATGGAAAGCATTGGGTGTGTTTGTAATTTCCTTAAGCAACATGGGATGCTCTGTATTATTGGAACAACATTGTGTAAGTCAAACACAACATTCGAAAAAAGGAAGCCACCTTAGGTCTAAGGAGTGCAGGTTTAAGAAGAAACCAATTAGTGCCATGGTTGTTCAGTATGCCTTGGAAGGTGTTAGCGCTAACTGTAGGCCTTTCATTACGTATTGGTTGTGTAGTTTGGATTAATTAAATCAACTTTAAAATTATATGAGCTTTATATAATTGGGTTTTAATTAAAAGAATATTTGATTTATATGCAGTCATATATTAGGCTTTTAATTGAAGAAACCTTGGGTTTATATGAAGTTATATAATTGGGTTTTAATTAAAATAATATTTGATTTATATGCAGTCATATATTAGGATTTTAATTGAAGAAACCTTGGGTTTATATGAAGTTATATAATTGGGTTTTAATTAAAATAATTTTTTATTTGTATGCAGTCATATATTAGGCTTTTAATTGAAGAAACCTTGGGTTTTTTTTTTTTTTGGTAAGTAGTGTTTGAATTTATAGCGGGTTTTAACAAGGATCCCAAAACCTGATTACATAAGCAATGGGCCTAGGGCATCAATCCCTTGAAACTGAACACCAAAACAGAAATCCTGCCTAGCGGTAACAGTAAGCATGAAACAATCCCTCTCAGCGGGAAACAAAAAAATAAGAAAGAAAGTAGTTTTGGAGATCCCGCCCAGCGGGGAGTAGCCAAAAACCACCATCGAGAAGATCCCGCCCAGCAGGAAGCAAAGAAAAATTGTTACAATAAAATCCCGCCTCATGGGAAGCAGTCAAAACCACCACAAATAGTCCCGCCTAGCAGGAAGCAACAGGGAAATCCCACCATCCGAGAAACCAGCAGAAAAGAAAGGATCCCGCCTCGCGGGAAAATCGGCGGATTTGGCGGATCCCGCCCTGTGGAGAAACCAGCCGCCCATCGGGAAAACATTTCGTTCAGCGAGAGCCATCCTGCAGGAAGCCGACAGCCAGCACAGAGAGGATCCAACCCATCAGGAAGTGACCAGAGAGTTGCACCACAAGGAACCCGCCCTGGGAAAACAGAAGAGGATCCCAGCAGCAGGGACCAAGAATCTCGTCCAAGCACAGAGCCTGTCGAGGATTCACAAGAAAAAATGGGGAAGTTGTCCAAACCCTAAACCGTCACCTCCACTGCACCAAGAAACATAGGGGACCAGATCCACGTGAATAACCTGCAAAAAAGCCCTAGGGGGAAGCCTGAGGGAAAAAGGGAAGGGATCCCCAACCAAACAGGGATCCCTGGGAAGCACCAGTCCGAAAAAACAACCAAGGAAACCCTAGCCGGCTGGGAGGGACGCGAGATAGTGGATAAGGATCTCCCCCAGGAGATCATCCGCAAACAACCACTCCCCCGGGAGGGATGACTCGGGTTGAGCCAGGGACTGGGCAGGAACCAGGAGCCATGGGAGGGGGAGCAGGGGAGGGACCAGAGCCCTCCCCTCTCTACTTTCTTCCCTCACCCAAGAAACCTTGGGTTTATATGAAGTTATATAATTGAATTTTAATTAAAATAATATTTGATTTATATGAGACATATATTAGACTTTTAATTGAAGTAACCTTTGATTTATATGGGATATGTAAATGTTAGGTTTTGATTAAAAGGAACCTTTGATTTTGTGGAAAGATACTGAAGGTTTTAATTTAAAGAGAACCCCTTGGATTAATGTTGATTATCTTAGGAGCTTTAAATAAAATGGGATGAGGATTTATTATTTAAATTGAAGTTATGGGGTTTTGTTTTAGAGAATGAATGAATGATTTTTCTAGAGGTTAAAGGTATGGGACTTTAATGCTCTAGGACATGAATGAATTTAATTTAAGTTTAACCTTGATCTAAGTGATAGTATGATGCGTGACTCTCCAAAGGGATTTGGGAGGTGAAAATAAAATTAAGGGTTCTTTTATGATGTCCATTATGCATTAGATGGTTAGAAACTTAATAGAATATTGTATAGTTGCAATTTGGCAAAGTAAATGATTAGATGCATTTAAAGGCATGCCTATCCTGAACCATGAGTATTTTGATCCCCTACTACCCTCAAAGAACCAAAGGGAAGAAATGAGAAGAAAGGAATGAAACGGAGACAAGGAATAGGTATTTGTATGTTATGTTGACTTACTTATGCTCAATAGACTATAATTGTGGGGAGATATCACCAATGCAGTTAATGTGATACCTTTTGAGTAGAAAAGGCTTACTATGCAAGAAATAATGAGATAATTGTTATTGGGTTAGTGAAAGTAATTTTACTATATTTCTATATTTGGTTGTGTCATGTAGTAGATTCTAATTTAGTGTAAGCTTGCTTTATTTTCTCTATCATTGTTTGATTTCTTTCTGATGTGGTAGCAACTAGTAGTATTATTGTTTGATTGCTTGATGATAGGAAATCTAGTGTAGAGTTCTAGGGTGAACTCAGAGGGAACCTAAGGGAATTGAGAACCCCTTAGGGTGAACATAGGTAACCTAAGGTAATTGAGAACCCCTTAGGGTGAACATAGGAGACCTAAAGGAATTGATACCCCCTTAGGGAGATAAAGGACTAAGTGGTGAAGATATTACATATGAGTTAAGATAGCTCATCGTGGATACAATATGGATAGCTTAACTCGCAATACTCGTAGCTTACCTACACATAAGTATTTGTGTAAGGTATGGATATACGTGTATACCTTCTATGGACTGAGGGTGATAGTTCTAGCTTATCGAGGATGATGGGACATATGGACTTATCTGCAACAACACATTATATGCCTACATAGACGACCTTGTGTTAGGGTCTTCATGAGATGTAACTATGCATACGTTGAGAAACTTTTCTTGGCAGTGGTGTTTGCTACCAAAAAGCTACGCCACTACATGCTGAGCAACACTACGTATGTTGTGTCTAAGGAGAATCCATTACGATACATGATGAGTCGTACTTATCATAGTAGTCGCACGGTGAAATGGATCATGTTGTTGACGAAATTTGACATAGAGTTTATTGGACAAAAATCTATCAAAGGACAAGTCATAGCCGATCAACTAGCAGAGGCTCCTCTTGAAGACAATCAGCCTCTGGTCATAGAACTACCCGATGATGGGGTCTTTCATGTCTCAGAATCGCCAGATTTTGATGAGCCTGAGTCACAGGCCGACATAACCCTATTCTTCGATGGTTCTAAGTGTGAGCAAGGTGGTGGTGCGAGAATTGTATTCTTCACACCGCAGGGTGCTCCAATGCCCCTGTCATTTAAATTAAACTTCCCGTGCACCAACAACAACGCGAGTATGAAGCCTTGCTCCTAGGTCTTCAGACAGCAATCGCCATGAACATCAAAAGATTGAACATCTTTGGTGATTCGTTGTTAATAGTCAATCAAGTCAAAGGGGTATATCAATGCAAATGCCCAGTTCTGAAGGCTTATAAAGCCCTTGTGGAAAAATTCTTGGTAAAACTTGAGTGGTATGACATCGAGGCACTCCCTCGATCATCAAACCGTTTTGTGGATACAATGGCCTCCTTGGGGTCATTAATTCCGTAGGACCTTTCTGGTGATATGACAACCATTCAAGTCAAAACCTTATCGCAATCCATGATGGAGCGTGCAAGCTTAGACTCGATGCCAGGAATCCACATGATACAAATTGAACCATCCTCAGATAGGTTCTCTCGAATCCGAGATCATCTGAAACACGCCAACTGGGGGTCCTTGTTCTCCCCTACTCCCATTAATAGCAACATAATACTATTCTTGCAGGTTCTATCCCATTTAGCATTTGCTAGGGATGAACTTCAGGAGGGATTGGCTGTTCATACTATCGAGGTTTCTGATCAACAAGACTGGTATTTACCCATTCGAGACTACCTCAAGTTAGGTAGTCTCCCACTTGATTTGACTCATGCCACAAAACGAGCACTCAAGCAGAGAGCGGCTAAGTATGTCTTGATAGGAGACATCTTGTATCGTCGCGACTATGAAGGAATCCTCCTTCATTTCTTGGACCAACAAGAGTCCACTTGGGTAGTCACCCAAGCGCACGATGGTACATGTGGTGGCCACTTCAGTGGAATGGCCATCGCAAAGCGCATTCTTCGCATGGGCTATTATTGGCCATCTTTAGAGCGAGATTGTTGCACCTATGTCAAGAAGTGCGTGAAGTGTCAACATCATGCCAATCTAATGCACGTACCTTCTCAGGCCTTGCAGATAGTCCAGTCTGCTTGGCCATTTTCACAATGGGGCTTTGATCTCATTGGAAAGATCTCCCCTGTGTCGTCAGGCCGTCACACGTTTATCATAACGGCCACAGAGTACTTCACCAAGTGGGTGGAAGCAATTCCGCTTACCTCTACGACAGGACCCCGCATTGTGGAGTTCATTTTGCATAACATCATATGTCATTTTGGTATTCCATCCAAAATAGTCTCGAATAATGGGACACCTTTCAAGAACAAAGACGTGCGTGCTTTGACCACAAAGTACAAGATTCAGCACAACTTTTCAACACCTTATTATCCGCAAGCGAATGGACAAGCAGAGGCGTAAAAAAAAACGCTAGTTGCCATCCTTAAAAATACCGTCGCAGACAGTCATAAGGATTGGCACATTCAAATACCACTTGCCCTATGGGTCTATCGCACTAGCATTCGGACGCCCACTGGGGCCACTCCATTTTTGCTCGTGTATGGCTCCGAGGCAGTCATGCCTCTAGAGTTGGAGATTCCTTCCCTATGCATATCAATGCATGAGTTCATAGATGATGATTCTGCGCGGCAGGCCCGGTTAGACCAACTTACGTTGCTTGACGAACGACACGTCAATGCTCTCGAGCATTTACGCATTTATCAAGAGCGACTTAAGAAAGCTTACAACATGAAAGTTCACCTTCGGGACTTTCGTGTTGGTGATTTGGTTTTGAAGGAAAATCAACAAAATTCCAGTTTGCCATCCCACCTAAGGGACAAGTTTGCGGCAAATTGGTTAGGTCTGTATGTCATTGATAGCAAAATCGGACTCGGGACATACCGGCTAGCTTCTCTTGATGGTATCAAGGAAACAGAACCCTTGAATATCAGTCATTTGCGACCATTTCATATCTAAAGAGAGCCATATCCCAAAATGCTCCAAGGATTATCACAATCGCTTGGTCACCCCAAAAGCTCCAAGGATTCTTGCAATCGCTTGGTCAAACCAAAATGCTCCAAGGATTATCACAATCACTTGGTCAATCCCAAAAACGCTCCAAGGATTTCCACAATCACTTGGTCAAAAATCATGAAAATTCAAAAACAACAAAAATCACCAAAAACAACAAAAATTTGCATCTCATTTCTAGGCATATTCAAATTCATCAAATAGACAGTTCTTCTCGCAATTCATCTTCATATTCACCAAAATAAATCCATCAAAAATACAAAAATACATAGCTGCATCCAAGCATTGCATCCATACATTGCATATTCATGGTCATATAGGTCAAAGGCACCATAGGCTGTCATGGTTCTACTAGTCCATCTTGTTCCACACTGTTCCATTTTACAAAAACAACAAAACATCATGCACTTTACCACACCAGAGTCAGTGGTCTCTTAATGTATCAAGAGTTTTTCGTGATTCAGTCATCATTTTGCTCTTTAGCAATAAAATGTATCAAGTCAAATAGATTTTACGAAGGTAGAGTTGCACTTGCAATACACCTTGTTACGTAACATCCCAACACAAATTAAAACACATCAAAAATTCCCGAGTTGTGTGAACGAAGGATGAAACACGCACGATAATCCGAGGTTACCATAAGTGAAACGGTTATCTTGCTCATCCCCCTGTGCGAATGACCCCAAGAATGCTGAGAGTTGGCAAAAGGACAAGTTTCCTCCCTACCCAATTCCCTAAGAATCCCAAAGTTGCAAAACGTCAAAAATTTGCAAAATGTCAAAACTTCAAAATTTGACACCCTACAGTGCACATCTCAAAAAGCACAAAGAATAGTGATTATCGTCACTCCATATCCCTTGCTCAAGAGAAAAGAAAAACAAATCAAAATAAACAGTGATTATTATCACTATAACGAGCAAGTATCCCAATACAATTGAAAAAAGAAGGGAGTTGACCTTGAATCCCTGGAACTCTCAGCATTACGACAGGTCATGAGGCAAGCCTCAGTATCGGTTTGGTTGATAGCCTATCGGTCACTGGCGGTAAACTTCTCGCATGACGATATATATGTCACATTAACTTGTGTACATATCAATGTTTGCATGTGGATGAGCTAGCTTATGGTATCCTGGAGAACACCGCAGATTAATCTAACTACATACAACAAAGGAGTTAGTGGAGCTAATTGGGTGATCCTCAGTACAGGTTCGGTTGAAATCCCATCGGCATCGGCGGTATCCTGACAAATACCACATAAATGAACTCAATTGCACACACAGGGATGTGAAATAGCTTGGTCAAAAACAAGTTCGATTCATACCTTGTTCAAAAGTCTTGTAAGATAAAGTACAGTCATGGCTAGTAAGTTAAAAGCGTATCGAGTCTCGAAAAACCTTTGCTACATTTCTAAACCAACTGCGCTACTTTTCATCCTTACAATACCACCAGAAAATACAAGAAAAGACACACCACATTTGTACATAGCAAAATAATGGAGATCTAAAACAGTCTATGGTGCCATAACCAACTCTCACCAAGTCCATACATCCATTTCATTTCTGCATATCACATGCATTTGCATTCATCATGCATCCATCAAACTAAATCAACATACAACATTGGTAATTATCATACCATATGCATCCATCCATATCAAGTAGCATGCATCCACCAACATCAATCATTGTGCATAAAATCATGACATATACGTAAAGAAAGAAAATCAAAACAACAAAAACATCACAAAAATGCAACACAAAAACATAAGCAATAAGCATTGCCGGACACGAGTGCTCTTGCACTTAACCTCTTGGCATAGAAAATGGATGTCGGGGCTCAAATTCTCATTCTCCTACTTTCCTAAGAAGGCTATCATAGCTGGACCGCTCCATGGGAAGACGGGTTTTTGATGATTTCACCCCATTATGGCATCACCAAAAGGGTTAACACCCACCAAAAATAGGTCCAAATGTCGGGAAATTGCACGTGCTCAAATGGACAAACATCTAAAGTCACCCTAACCTAAGTCATCTTGGGTCAAGCGACTCGTCGCTTTTCTCACGAAGGTCATTCCCTCATCGATTCGTCGCTTGAGGGGGTAGTCACACTTAATCACCAATCAACAAGCACACACCCAATCAAGACAATGACATGCATTCAAAGAATCATTGACAAAGACAATCACGCTCCTGCTTGGGGCAGCAAACAAGCAATTATCACAAACTGATTAAACACTTGGCATTCTCGAAGCATGAACACAAGGTTCCCCTGTGGATAAAAGGTTGCGCCCTTTGCCTAATCATGATCGATCAATGTCCAAGCTCAAGTCACACCTCACCAAAACAGGTTAACACTTGAAATCAAATTCCTTGGCTCGTAAGAAGCAAGGATTCAAGAATGCATGCCCTTTCCATACTTGGGGCATTAAAAGTTGGTTAGGTTACCAAGAAACCCTAATCATCGGTGCTTTGGTCGTATATTTTTGCTCAGCACTGCGTCACCCGCAGCGCTTCCCAAAAAGGGGCATCTGTAGACACCAAAACAGCACCATTTCGATTAAGTGATTACAAACATTGATCACATTGATATCACAGCTTTTAGGGCAGCCCTTAGAGGTCAAATAGTGGTCTTAACCACTCGCACAGCAGTTTAAAATATCGGAAAATGAGCAGAGCAAAGTCGGTCGTTCTAGAGCCTTTAACAAACTTCAAAGCCTTTATCCGCGCCAAGCCTTTTGTCAAAAACCCAAGCGGGCCCAAAGTGTCGCGATATTGCGACACTTTGGGCCCCGACCCAAAGTGGGCCCAAAGCGTCACGATATCACGACACTTTGGGCCCCGAGCCAAAGCCGGCCCAAAGCGTCGCGATATCGCGACACTTTGGGCCCCGACCAAAGCCGGCCCAAAGCGTCGCGATATCGCGACACTTTGGGCCTCGAGCCAAAGCTGGCCCAAAGCGTCGCGATATCGCAACACTTTGGGCCCCGAGCTGACACGTCACCAAATTCAAGTAGCATGCATTCAACCATCCAAGGAACGACCGCCACGTGGCACCTCTACGTGTCCCTTCTCGAAGAGACCCCTTGGCTCTGTAAAATGGCAAATTTCACAGCGGACATTAATTAGACGAGCGATGTTATCAAAATATCCGATCCGAGGCCACGCGTCATAACTATGATCTGTCAGTGCGAGCCATGTCCCATAATGGCCCGATAAGGATTAAATCTGAGTGGCCCTTACGGATTTAGGGTTTCGAACATTAATGTTCCCAGAGGCCGAACCCTCTATAAAAAAATCGGCTCGATACGTAAAACGTTACGAAGCATTTTCTGGAAAAAGAACGAAGTGCTGTTAAACTAAACGCCTGATTATAGTCATCTGAATCTTCAGATACGACATAGGATTACAATAATCCATTAATTTTCCGACAACACGTTATCCGGGATTTTGAGCTAATTCCTAGTGGATTGGCGTCGAAGTCAGATTTTTACAGGGCAGCCCGCTTGGGCATCCCACATATGTTCGTAGTGCTAATTCAATTTATGCTATTTCGAATGGATTAAAGTCGTTTACGTTTTGTATATGCTATTTTTAAACGTGTTTAAGCAATAGTTTATGTTTTAAAGTGTCGCGATATCGCGACACTTTGGGCCCGCTTGGGGCCCAAAGTGTCGCGATATCGCGACACTTTGGGCCCGCTTTGGGTCGGGGCCCAAAGTGTCGCGATATCGCGACACTTTGGGCCCGCTTTGGGTGGGGGCCCAAAGTGTCGCGATATCGCGACACTTTGGGCCCGCTTTGGGTCGGGGCCCAAAGTGTCGCGATATCGCGACACTTTGGGCCCGCTTGGTTTTTGACAAAAGGCTTGGCGCGGATAAAGGCTTTGAAGTTTGTTAAAGGCTCTAGAACGACCGACTTTGCTCTGCTCATTTTTCGATCTTCCGAACTCGTCGTGTGAGTGGTTAAGACCACTATTTGACCTCTAAGGGCTGCCCTAAAAGCTGTGATATCAATGTGATCAATGTTTGTAATCACTTAATCGAAATGGTGCTGTTTTGGTGTCTACAGATGCCCCTTTTTGGGAAGCGCTGCGGGTGATGCAGTGCTGAGCAAAAATATACGACCAAAGCACTAATGATTAGGGTTTCTTGGTAACCTAACCAACTTTTAATGCCCCAAGTATGGAAAGGGCATGCATTCTTGAATCCTTGCTTCTGACGAGCTAAGGAATTTGATTTCAAGTGTTAACCTATTTTGGTGAGGTGTGACTTGAGCTTGGACATTGATCAGTCATGATTAGGCAAAGGGCGCAACCTTTTATCCACGGGGGAACCTTGTGTTCATGCTTCGGGAATGCCAAGTGTTTGATCAGTTTGTGATGATTGCTTGTTTGCTGCCCCAAGCAGGAGCGTGATTGTCTTTGTCAATGATTCTTTGAATGCATGTCATTGCCTTGATTGGGTGTGTGCTTGTTGATTGGTGACTAAGTGTGACTACCCCCTCAAGCGACGAATCGATGAGGGAATGACCTTCGTGAGAAAAGCGACGAGTCGCTTGACCCAAGATGACTTAGGTTAGGGTGGCTTTAGATGTTTTTCCATTTGAGCACGTGCAATTTCCCGACATTTGGACCTATTTTTGGTGGGTGTTAACCCTTTTGGTGATGCCATAATGGGGTGAAATCATCAAAAACCCGTCTTCCCGTGGAGCGGTCCAGCTATGATAGCCTTCTTAGGAAAGTAGGAGAATGAGAATTTGAGCCCCGACATCGATTTTCTATGCCAAGAGGTTGAGTGCAAGAGCACTCGTGTCCGGCAATGCTTATTGCTTCTTTTTGTGTTGCATTTTTGTGATGTTTTTGTTGTTTTGATTTTCTTTCTTTACGTATATGTCATGATTTTATGCACAATGATTGATGTTGGTGGATGCATGCTACTTGATATGGATGGATGCATATGGTATGATAATTACCAATGTTGTATGTTGATTTAGTTTGATGGATGCATGATGAATGCAAATGCATGTGATATGCAGAAATGAAATGGATGTATGGACTTGGTGAGAGTTGGTTATGGCACCATAGACTGTTTAGAACTCCATTATTTTGCTATGTACAAATGTGGTGTTTCTTCTTTTTGTATTTTCTGATGGTATTGCAAGGATGAAAAGTAGCGCAGTTGGTTTAGAAATGTAGCTAAGGTTTTCGAGACTCAGACAGTTTTAACTCACTAGCCATGACTGTACTTTATCTTACAAGACTTTTGAACAAGGTATGAATCGGACTTGTTTTTGACCAAGCTATTTCACATCCCTGTGTGTGCAATTGAGTTCATTTATGTGGTATTTGTCAGGATACTGCCGAGTGCCGGATGGGCTTTCAACCGAACTCGTGTGAGGATCACCTAATTAGCTCCACTAACTCCTTTGTTGTATGTAGTTAGATTAATCTGCGGTGTTCTCCAGGATACCATAAGCTAGCTCATCCACATGCAAACA
Organism: Wollemia nobilis; assembly: GCA_028583015.1. Taxonomy (NCBI): domain Eukaryota; kingdom Viridiplantae; phylum Streptophyta; class Pinopsida; order Araucariales; family Araucariaceae; genus Wollemia; species Wollemia nobilis. The sequence continues at coordinate 2,555,334 of JAQPPZ010016901.1, read as the reverse complement.
TTGATCTGTACACAAGTTAATGTGATAGATATATCGTCATGCGAGAAGTTTACCGCCAGTGACCGATAGGCTATCAACCAAACCGATACTGAGGCTTGCCTCATGACTGTCGAGAATCTTGAGAGTTCCGGGGATTCAAGGTCAACTCCCTTCTTTTCTTCAATTGTATTGGGATACTTGCTCGTTATAGTGATAATAATCATTGTTTATTTTGATTTGTTTTTCTTTTCTCTTGAGCAAGGGATATGGAGTGACGATAATCACTATTCTTTGTGCTTTTTGAGATGTGCGTTGTAGGGTGTCAAATTTTGAAGTTTTGACATTTTGCAAATTTTTGACGTTTTGCAACTTTGGGATTCTTAGGGAATTGGGTAGGGAGGATGCTTGTCCTTTTGCCAACTCTCGGCATTCTTGGGGTCATTCGCACAGGGGGATGAGCAAGATAACCGTTTCGCTTATGGTAACTTGGATTACTTGTGCAGGTTTCATCCTTCGTTCACACAACTCGGGAATTTTTATGTGTTTTAATTTGTGTTGGGATGTTACGTAACAAGGTGTATTGCAAGTGCAACTCTACCTTCGTAAAATCTGTTTGACTTGATACATTTCATTGCTAAAGAGCAAAATGATGACTGAATCACGAAAAACTCTTGATACATTAAGAGACCACTGACTCTGGTGTGGTAAAGTGAATGGTGTTTTTGCTGTTTTTGTAAAATGGAATAGTGTGGAACAAGATGGACTAGTAGAACCATGATAGCCTATGGTGCCTTTGACCTATACGACCATGAATATGCAATGTATGGATGCAATGCTTGGATGCAGCTATGTATTTTTGTATTTTTGATGGATTGATTTTGGTGAATATGAAGATGAATTGCGAGAAGAACTCTCTATTTGATGAATTTGAATATGCCTAGAAATGAGATGCAAATTTTTTGTTGTTTTTGGTGATTTTTGTTGTTTTTGAATTTTCATGATTTTTGACCAAGTGATTGTGGAAATCCTTGGAGCGTTTTGGGATTGACCAAGCGATTGCAAGAATCCTTGGAGCCTTTGGGATTGACCAAGCGATTGTGATAATCCTTGGAGCATTTTGGGTTGACCAAGCGATTGCGATAATCCTTGGAGCTTTTGGGGTGACCAAGCGATTGCGAGAATCCTTGGAGCCTTTTGGGGTGACCAAGCGATTGCGATAATCCTTGGAGCTTTTGGGGAGATTGACCAAGCGATTGCGATAATCCTTGGAGCCTTTGGGGTGACCAAGAGATTGCGATAATCCTTGGAGCTTTTGGGGTGACCAAGAGATTGCGATAATCCTTGGAGCTTTTGGGGTTGACCAAGCGATTGCGATAATCCTTGGAGCTTTTGGGGTGACCAAGCGATTGCGATAATCCTTGGAGCTTTTGGGGTGACCAAGAGATTGCGATAATCCTTGGAGCTTTTGGGCTTGACCAAAGGGTTTATGAACACCTTTGGAGCATTTGGTGTAATCCACTTGCTCTTCAGGGAATAGAGGTACCCCCAGCTTGACAATCTTTGTGCACCGGATCTGGCTCTGTAGGAATTGGCACGAATGGATCGGCCTTATGCACGGATAGGAAGACAGGGTCTGCCTTCGACACTGATGGTGCTATGATATCTCTGGGTGGAAGTTGCTCGTGACCTTCCCCAAGGAGTGGGATGGACATGTGATGTCGGTGGGCTGGGTCTATGCGCCACTCATGCCCTAGTATTATGTTTATCATTTGACATGCTTCATCGATATTTATGGGATGTCGATGTTGCCGTATGTGATTGTTGTGGGCTATCTCTGTTTCATCCTCACCTTCGGACAATGTGTATAGCTCATCAGAATCTGGAGATTCTGAGATATGGAGGACTGCATCATCAGGTAGTCCTACAACCAAGGGTTGATCCTCTTCGAAAAGAGCCTCATGTAAGTTGGGCATTGGGAGCTCCAAAATCTTGGTCTCTAGCGACTCTAAGTGCTCCAATGTTTTGCATGTATCAGGGGATTTGAGCTCCTCCTCTTTGGTTTGTTCTTGTTGAGGAACTTGGGACCTATGGAGGGGTAGCTGAATAGCACCCCCCATGTCTTGGTAGGGCAGTTCATCCAGCTCTTCTCCTTGTTCTGATTCCTCAGAAGCTTCGAACAATGTGTATAGCTCATCAGGATCTGTAGATTCTGAGATATGGAGGACTGCATCATCAGTGAGTACAGTTAGAGGTTGATCCTCTTCGAAAAGAGCCTCATGTAAGTTGGGCCTTGGGAGCTCCAAAATCTTGGTCTCCACCAACTCTAAGTGCTCTAGCTCTTTGCATAGATCGGGAGATTTGAGCTCCTCCGCTTTGATTGGTTCGTGTTGAGAAACTGGGGACCTATGGAGGGGTAGCTGAATAGCACCCCCCATGTCTTGGTAGGGCAGTTCATCCAGCTCTTCTCCTTGTTCTGATTCCTCAGAAGCTTCGAACAATGTGTATAGCTCATCAGGATCTGTAGATTCTGAGATATGGAGGACTGCATCATCAGTGAGTACAGTTAGAGGTTGATCCTCTTCGAAAAGAGCCTCATGTAAGTTGGGCCTTGGGAGCTCCAAAATCTTGGTCTCCACCAACTCTAAGTGCTCTAGCTCTTTGCATAGATCGGGAGATTTGAGCTCCTCCGCTTTGATTGGTTCATGTTGAGAAACTGGGACCTATGGAGGGGTAGGCTGAATAGCACCCCCCATGTCTTGGTAGGGCAGTTCATCCAGCTCTTCTCTTTGCTCTGATTCCTCAGAGGCTTCTTGGTGACTTTCTAAGGGTGGCCCATAAACTTGAATGGGTTCTCGAGGAAGGCACTCGTCATTGTTTATAGGAGTAGCCTCCTGCTCATGTCTAGGAGGCATTGGGGGTGATGCTTGATAAGGTCGCAGAGACTCGTCTCGCACTCGGGGGTTGTGCTCCTCATCTTGTTGTGCTCTTTGGATGCAAGGGGTTGGCGCCTTCTCAGGTAGTTTATAGCGCAACTTATCCGCTTTGCGCTGCATGTATAAGTTTTCTAACTCCTGGCGACCTTGTTCAACCTGCGTTATTTGAGCTTGGCGGATGACTTTTCTGGCGACTGTCGGGTCGATGTGGTCTACCCTATTTTTCTCAAGAGGTTCGGATTTGTGCCTCTCATAATGTTTTGTCTTATGTGTGTGAGGGGTTGGAGTCCGTTCCTGCATAGTGTGTTGGAACAACTCATCCTTACGGCGGCGAAGGCGCTCTTCGTTAATATGGTACAGTTTCGCTAACGATAGTCGGTCTCGCTCACGTTGCGTGAGTTGCACCCGACGTGCGAAATGCTTGACAGGCTCTAAGATAGTTGGTCTTGTCGCCTCATGTGTAGAAGGCCTAGATGCCTCTCTGACATATCTATCTTGGTCGTAGTGATCCAAGATCTCTAGAGGCCATCTCTCTCTGATGGGGGTAGCGGCATTTATCTGAGGCGCTGGCCTCAGAGTGTGACCATGATATCTAGCAGGTGCGAAGGCGTATTGCTCCCGCGATGTGTATTGTTTTTGAGGAAGGTAGGAATCTTCCTCATGCTCTCTTTCATAAGTGAGCACGATTTGGCGGACGAAATTGGCTTGGCCTGCCTGAGGAGCCTTGTGCTCTGAATTTGTCCTTGTAGTCCTGACAACTGGAGGGGTTGAAGGAGGGATAGTGTAACCATGTGGTTCCTCTCGTCGAACCCTAGGTTGACTCGGCGCTTCATCGCGCGGTGACCGCTCATAACGAGCATCTAAGGTAGCTCTCCTATGGATGTACCCCTCATGGGAGGATGTGTGTTGAGTGCTATGCTTGAACAGGAGTGCTCCTAGAAGGGGTACCCCCATAGTCCTTATCCGTTAAGGTGTGGAGGGGACCGCCTTGTGTGTCAGGCCACCAAGGTGGTATGACCAAATCCTTGGGGTTAAAGCGAGGGCGACTTGTGCCCTCCCTTTGTGCACCTTCCACAGCTTCCGCCCTTGATTGGGCTTGGCTACGGGTGTACACCATTGTGTTGCTTCTCTACTATCTAAGAAGATTTTATCTCGTTTATGATGATTTGTCTTTTTGTGCACACCAAGCAGAAATGAACACACACATACGCAAAACCGTGATTATCTCTTTTAAGGATTGATAGTGTGTCCTAAACTGGTTTAGTGCATTTTGATGTTTTGTTTTGTTTTTGCAATTTTGGAAGAACGTTTAAATGCATAATGTTGGCTCATATGACTCCCATAAATGGTCGCCCCTTCAATATACCATTGCCGGACCGATATACCAACCTCTCTATATACCCGCCCTTACGTGAGGGAGACTATAGGTACGTGAGAGCAGATGGTACGTGGAACATAGGCGGTACGGAAGGGGAATCGCTCTGTTTATGACACCTACCATAGAAGACTTATCCTCGCGTGCATGGGAATCACCCCAACAACACTCGGTCAGCTTTCGTCAGGATTTACGTCTAGCAACGATCGCGATCGAGGTAATGGATGCAATATCTCAAGCCAAAGTGATAATGGAATCCACCTTTGGTCTTGCTCAAGGGTTGGGGTTTTACGACCAACGCCTTGGTTTAAAGTACCACGTGGTGTGTGGGATTCATTTTACTTTGCAAATTTGAAACAGGCAACTGAAAAAGAAATCTTTCCCTATGCCAGACAGATAATACTAACTAAAAACAGCAAGTAAAAATTGCAAAGAAATTTTCTACCTTTCTTTTAAAATTTTTTTTTTTTTTTGATTAATAATTACGCAGATAACTACATAATTAAATAAAGCAAGAAAAATCTTTAAGAAAAATTTCTCTACCTTATTTTAATAATTAAAAAGATTTAATTATTAAATGAATAATTACGCAGATAACTACATAATTAAATAAAGCAAGAAAAATTTTTAAGAAAAATTTCTCTACCTTACTGTAATAATTAAAAGAAATTAAAATGTCAGTAAACGAAATGACCCGAAACTTCGCAACAGAAAATGATATGGACGGCTAGAATCGTTACCTCCTTTCTGCTCGAAATTGCTGTTTCTGACCTCCGGTTAAAAAGAAGTACCTGTTAAGCACAAGACACAACAAGTTTAATTAACTTCCGTGATTTTTTAAAAATATGGGAACCGGTCCCACCGTGATCGCCACTGAAAGCATGAGATTTCGGAATAAAGAAAACAGTGTTCAGATGTAATAAAAATAAAACCAGATTTATACGTGAAATGACACGGATACAATCAAATTAAAAGAACAGGAGCACAGCCCCTTTTATTAATAAGATTCCAGCCCGGTTACAATAAATCTCTTTGATGCAATATTCTCAGTTACACCGGATGAACGGTGATCTCTTTCCGCATGCCCACATGTAAAATGGGCGGGCTGTAGTGTTGCCGCCGCTTGATGTTTAATGAGTCTCTGCTTACTGCTGTTCTTGCTGCAAAAGAAACAGTAAACCGTTAATAGCACCTGCAACAAGAAGACAAAACGTTTGACTGTAGAGAGCAATGAGAAATGCATGTAAAAGGTTGATTAAATGCTTTGAATGAAATAATTCTACGTAACCTCGCAACTTTCACGAGAGAATAGCATGCATATTCGAAAACATATGTTATAGAGCATGAACTGTTTTAATCATATTTGAAGACAACATGTATTCGAACATGATAAGACGTAAGCTATTGCTTTAATATATTCAAAAGATACATATATAAAACATAAACGGAGCTTTAAACCATTCGAAACAGCATATATTAAATTAAAGAACATATGTGGGATGCCCAAGCGGGCCACCTCCGTAAAATCCGACTTCGACGCCAATCCACTAGGGATTGGCCCAAAATCCCGGATAACGTGTTGTCGTCGAATTGATGGATTAAGGTAATCCAATGTCGGTCGAGATGAATACAGTCGGACGTTCAGTTTAACAGCACTTCGTTCTTTTTCCAGAAAATGCTTCGTAACGTTTTACGTATCGAGCCGCTTTTTTTTATAGAGGGTTCGGCCTCTGGGAACATTAATGTTCGAAACCCTAAATCCGTAAGGGCCGCTCAGATTTGATCCTTATCGGGCCATTATGGGACATGGCTCGCACTGACAGATCACAGTTATGAGGCGTGGCCTCGGATCGGATATTCTAATAACACCGCTCGTCTAATTAATGTCCGCTGTAAAATCCGCCGTTTTACAGAGCCGCGGGGTTTCTTCGAGAAGGGACACGTAGAGGGTGCCACGTGGCGGTCGTTCCTTGGATGGTTGAATGCATGCTTTTGACTTTGGTGACGTGTCGGCTTGAGGCCCAAAGTGTCGCGATATCGCGACGCTTTGGGCCGGCTTACTCGGGGCCCAAAGTGTCGCGATATCGCGACGCTTTGGGCCGGCTTTGGCTCGGGGCCCAAAGTGTCGCGATATCGCGACGCTTTGGGCCGGTTTGGGTCGGGGCCCAAAGTGTCGCGATATCGCGACACTTTGGGCCCGCTTGGGGTCGGGGCCCAAAGTGTCGCGATATCGCGACACTTTGGGCCCGCTTGGGGTGGGGGCCCAAAGTGTCGCGATATCGCGACACTTTGGGCCCGCTAGTCGGGGCCCAAAGTGTCGCGATATCGCGACACTTTGGGCCCGCTAGGTGGGGGCCCAAAGTGTCGCGATATCGCGACACTTTGGGCCCGCTTGGTGGGGGCCCAAAGTGTCGCGATATCGCGACACTTTGGGCCCGCTGGGTCGGGGCCCAAAGTGTCGCGATATCGCGACACTTTGGGCCCGCTTGGTTTTTGACAAAAGGCTTGGCGCGGATAAAGGCTTTGAAGTTTGTTAAAGGCTCTAGAACGACCGACTTTGCTCTGCTCATTTTCCGATCTTCCGAACTGCTGTGTGAGTGGTTAAGACCACTATTTGACCTCTAAGGGCTGCCCTAAAAGCTGTGATATCAATGTGATCAATGTTTGTAATCACTTAATCGAAATGGTGTTGTTTTGGTGTCTACAAGTTCTAGCTTATCGAGGATGATGGGACATATGGACATATCTGCAACAACACATTATATGCCTACACAGACGACCTTGTGTTAGGGTCTTCATGAGATGTAACTTCCAGGGAAACTTAGGTGATGGAAAATTTAGGTTTTATTAGTGGGTTAGGGTTTCATTAAGGGTTCATGTACCTCTCTCCCTAAATAAAAATAAATAAATAAAGATTATATTTTTGTATTTTTTGTTTGTGTGTTTTTGGGTCGTTGCATCCCAAGCCATAATTATCTATAATTAGTTGTGAGTCCCCAATCATAATTGGTTGATGTAATAAGTGAAGTTCAATGGTGCACTTAAGATGAATGGTTGAGTTTATTCTCATTCACAAGATAATGTAAATCAATAAGGCCCAATCCGATTGATTTTTTATGATTGGTTGTATGTCCCCAATCATAGTTAATGTTGTAAATAATATTGTGTTGTTTGTAAATTTGATATTGGATAGTATATGTCTCTATCCAATTGTGTTGAAAAATAAAGGATATTTGAGTTTGTTTCTATCCATGGTTAAATTTTTTGAATAAGGTCACTCTTATTGAAGAAGAAAAATAAGGTCATTTCATTATTGATTGTTGAAAATAGTTGAGTGTGTCCCTATTTGTACTCTAAGTGTACTTTAAGAACTATTGAGTGCATTCTAGTTCATCATATAGTTATTTGTACTATCCATACCCATGTTTGGATCATGATGTAATAGGAGGAATATTAGGATTTATTACATCATTGATATGATAAGTCATATTTAAAATAAAGTGGTTAGAACCACTCATGCAAGAGTTATGTGATAATCGTTAGTTAGTTGTGATATCCACCAATTATGCAAATCATATTGTTAATGTTGTTGCTTTATATTGGATAATGTAATATATATTTAAAAAATATTATGATTAATACAAAACCAATAAAGAATTCTAGTTTTAATCAATAAAAAAATTTAGCAATAGAATTTTTTATAGAAGGAGAACAATAAGAATATCATGATTGGGATAGATCATAGTAAAAATAACAATACATAATAAAATTTAATAGCAAAAGTATCACCATCGTTGTAAATTATCTTTGTCATTTGGTCAAGTGTCTTGAAATATGATGCAAATAAATAAAATTATGGTAATATCCTATAAAATTTCTAAAAAAGGACTAAAACTCCACGGTAGTCCAAAGTAGTGTTGAAAGTATTACACAATTGTTGAGATATCATAGAAAATATCCAAAAGGAGAATCTCTATAAACATGTGATGCATTGACTATCTCATATAATTGTAGATATCATGAGATTACAAGAGTGGATAAGAAAGATATCTAGAATATCTTGATATTGTAGGAAGAGTCCAAAAAGGTGATTTCTCCATATAAGTATTATCTATATCCTATGAGCCTCCAATGGAGATCCCCTTTTAAGAAGAAAGTGGAGTAATTTTGATCTCAAGAAAATACGATAGATTGTAATAAGAGAATAAGGGATAGCAATCCAAGCTATCCAAAGGAAGAGTACCTCCTATATTGTGTATCTAAGGATTGCTTGACTGAGACTATGGAAAATGATCATTTAATGAATCTGCAAGAGGTAGAAACTCAACAAGAGGACCACATTCACTCCCCAAGACAATTGGATGGGAAGCTATATACTCTTGTATTTTGTATATGAAACATTCATGTTCTCATTGTGCAACTCCTATTGTGCTCTTATTTTACCATTTTTTACCTTTACGATTGTCTATATTCTATTGTGGATATGTTTTGTATGATAACATACCATCACCATTAGAAGTTTATGCATTGACATTAAAAACCATAGTGAGAGGAGGGTTTGAGAAGACATTATGGTCATGTCATAGGTTGAAATATTTGGTTCCATTGTTAGAATCACTCCTCTTTGGTGGTGGTTTATTTTGGTACCTATGTATTTAACTCTTTGGTAATTTTGGTTTTACCCCTAGTAATGTTTACTACAATAATTTTTAAATTTAGCATACAATAATTTTTTTACAATTATTATGGTAATTCCAATTTTATTAATGGTAAATCATTTTTACCATATTAATTATGGAATATATGATGTGATAAATCCTATGAACCTTGGTTATTACAAAGTGTTACCTCTAGTCAATACCTTTCTCATGGGACCTATTTTTTAAGCTTACCAATGCATGTGTATGGTGAAGAGTGGTCAATAATTATATCCCTTTGTGATCTTATGGATAGTTTGTGATTAGCCTATCATAGTTTACTATTTGGTTTTCCTTTTTTTCATATATATGTCTGTACTTAATCCATAATATTAAAAAATTGGATGGTAGAGTCTGGTAGATTTTCTATTCGTAGTAGTATAGTTAGATCCAGCCTCTAGTTCACATGAACTTGACTTTTCACTAGGAAAATTTGTAACTAGGATTCCAAGGCCATAAAAAAGATGGGAAATTTTTCTATAATTTCAGCCCAATATTTTAAAGATTCCCAATTTTTCATTGATACATATAAAAGAGCATACATTTACAATGACTTGACACAAATGATAAATGGGTTGAGTTCCTTCAAACATTTTTGAATTGTGCTACTTTAATATGGTATAAGACAAAGGAGGGTGAGATTAAAAATTCATGGGATTGAGTGAGAAAGTGCATAATCAAAAAGTATATTAATTTCTAATAATAATCTAATCTAATAATCAAGACTATAAAGTTAATCTAGAGATATGAAGAGAAAGTGTGAGATTATCATGCATGAGCATAAGAGCTACAAAGAAATATCAAAGCATAGATCCATAATGAAAAATTACTTGATGGTCTATTAACTAATATTGATACTTTACTCTTTAAATATTTTATCACAAGATTAAACCTTACAATTAGTCCAAAGGTAAATTACAAATAGCCTATAAGCAATCAATAGACTTATGAGATTACAATGTGGGAAGAGGAGAGTCTAAAGGAGGAACTAGTTCTGCCAATACCAACTATTCTAATAGATTCTGGGTAGGTTCCACAAACATAAAAAATAATAGCAATAGTAAATCTATATACTTCTACTCCTACAACTAAAGTAATTAAAAATATGGGACAATTTACAATTAATTTATTACAAGAAAGGAAGAAGGAATTCAATGATCCCAATTTGGTGATAAAAGTACTAAGAGGAACCTATCTAAAGTAGCCTACTATGAGTACAAAGAGAAATAGTTTTACAAGATAAATTTCCCTAATAAGGCATCTACTTCAGAAACAAAGAATAATAAAAAAATATAAATTCGTAATAATTAACATTATCAATATTGTTCATGGCATTGAATAAGTCAATGTCATGAAAACTTAGCAAGCTTGGAAAAGGAATTTTAGTGAAGAAAAATAGACTAAAAAGAACAAATAAGATCCCAAAAGATATAGGATAATAAAAGTAGATCCTCAAGATGTTTATTCTCAATATGTAATGCATCATATTCAATCATATAAGACCCATTCAAGCAAATCACCAAAATTATGTATAGGTAGCTACTAGAATTATCATAAAAAAAGTAGAGTGAGCTATGTAATGGGATCAATGATAGGTGAGGGAAGATGGTGAAAGTCATTACATTTAATGTAGAAATTAATTTATATGCTCCACAATCTGAATCTTTTGCAAAGGTATCTTTGTTTCTAATATCAGTGTGCATAGTGGTGTCATTATCAATATAATAATATTATCTTAATTGAAGGTGTTAGGTCTAGAGATAGAACATAATTGTATCTTAACATTAAGACCTCTAATATAGCATTTTTAGTCATGGGAGTCTTTGTGTGGTAGATTTTTAAGTCATGAAAGATAGTTTGGTGGTATATCCAATGTTGTTAGGAAGGTTGTGGTTAAGAAAAAATCATGCTCATAATAATTGACATGAAGGTTATATGATCATTGGTTAGGATCTAATCATGTATAGATAAATGTGGTACCTCAATCTCATATATTGAGGATAATAAAAATAGAGGATGAAAGTGAATGGATAACTTTGGATTATGTTAGTACTAGTGAGGTAGATATAAAAGAAGAAGAGTAAAATTAGGTGGATGTCTCATTAGCTAATATTATTTTTGATACTATAGTTGATCCCCCTATACAATTTTTGAGGAAGATGTGAATAACTATCTACAACAACTCAACTTTGGGGATGCAATAGAAGAGCAAGAAAAATAGGACTAATTTAGACTCTTCTACAGGTTATACATTTATTCAATTTTGATCATAAATAGTTACTACAAATTGATACTTGAATTCTATGACTTATGCTTACAAAAAATAAGATAAATTCTTTGTTGTTATATACATTTTTCATCTCAGATCTATCCCCATAAAGTTTTACTATAATTTAGGGATTTATAGTGATTTTTCTAGTTGATAAATATATATATATATATATATATATATATATATATATATATATATATATATATATATATATATATTAGGGACATATATTACATTCTTGAATATGAATGTGAAGTCATTATTTTATGTGGTACTAACATCAGAAAATCCTACAACAAATTATATTCTACCATATCCTAAATAAATAGAATCATTATACTATTGTCTAGAACAAAATATACATACCATTCTTTAGGGCATGTGTAATGTTTGGATGCATCCAGACAAAGCACTAAATGTTGGATTTAGCTAATTATCCCCAAGTTACTACAAGAGTAAACTTCTCTTTTATTGAATCATTGATCATTTGATATAACAATTTTAGCTTTCTTTGATCCTTGTTTTCTTGATTTACTCTTTAGCTTTGTATAATCCCTCTTCTAATTTCAAGTTTTATTATAATAAAAAAAATACAATTTATGTATTACCCTCCACAGAGGTATCAGATGGTTGCTTATTATGATTTTACTTATATTTTTCTTTGAATCTAACATTGAATGCACCTTTTATCTTCTTGATGTTGACTCTTCCATCTAATTTTATCTCCATTTCATTTACAAAAATAATATAGAGATATTCTGAATATAAAGAGTTTACATTTATGGACCCAGGTGTTGTAGGTGATTTGGAGAGAAGAGGGCAATCCTCCAAGGGAGGTCCCAGGTTCTAATATCCACCCTACCAAAAAGTTGAATTGGGTACCCAAAATCCAATTGATAATGTTGGTGTGGGCAGGGACAGGCATGACTCCCAGGTGACTTTGATGGAGTAGAACCCCCTGGTCGTGGTGTCTCATACCAAGGTGACCCTGTAAGGGGTTTTTCAATTTAAAAAAAAAAAAAATTTACATTTATGGAGTTATATGCGAAGACTCAATAAATTAAGAAAATTATATAAATTCAAACATTGTAATACCAAGGCAGCCATATTTTCATCTTCTTCAATTGTTATGGTCATTAGCTAACATCATAGATCCTTCATGTATAGATGGATTTACTTTTTTGCAATCAATATGAAAAGAGAAATTTCTTCAAGTATAAAGTTGGTGCAACCATATTCTCGTCTATATTATTATAATTATCACCCAATCCCATGTATGCTTCAATTACATAAAAATATTCTAAGATACATCTACCTTATTGTAATTGATATAACAAATGGACTCTTCAAATACAAAGCATATCCAATCTTGAATATAGGATACTCATTTTAACTATGTGAATGTCTAGAGTGTTACATCCTAATTGATATTAAGAATCTTAGAAATCACTTTTATCTACAATAAATAAACATATAAATCTCCATATTTTTTTCATATTCATCATTATCAATAATTGATATCATTGACTAAATGATGATACCCATAGATGGTTAGTATCGTATGACTCCACACATTGTAATTTCTTTGAATTAATTTTTGAATCCTAGAAGAAGTAGAGTATAGATGTTCTCCATGTTTCCTATTATGGCTTATTATTGATAATATAATTTCTTTTCTTTCTAAAGCTCTAAAATTTTTAATAGCATGACTCTACATTTTTATGAATTAAATGGTTATTTTACTTCAGATAGAAGGGATTTCCCCTACATCGATCCTTGCCATTGATTTACTTGATTAGGTGGATTTGCAATTATCATTGATAAGTTATCAACTACCATAACCTATGAGTGATGGAGACTTTGATACTCAAATCACTTGAATTATTTAGCTACTTGATGTTCCAACCTTTGAGCATATTTTGTTAATTAATCTTCCCATCATCCAAAAATGATGTACTAAGACTATATGGTAAACCTACATCATACACATTTAGAATTTATCTCTAGTTTGTTTTCCTCTTAATTGAACTTATAATCAAATTCAACCTACAAAATTAGACAGACTATACCCAAGCACAATTTCACTTTTATAAAGTACTTGGCTAAAAGCATGGTGTTCTAACACATTTTACAAACCAGGTTTATTATTGATAGGTCATTGGTATGACTTTTAAGGCCTTAAAATGTTATCAAATATTATTATTTTGTAATGAAAATTCATGAAGTGGTATATATTGGAATGTAAATTCAAAATATACAAATTTTGTTTGGTTTCATTATAATTGCATAATTAGATACTTATATTTATATCAATTTTTATATTGACAAAATCACTAACATAAATTTAGAAGCCTCATATGGATTAAATCATATCATTTTACAAGAAATTATATATAGATATATGCATTAGAATGTAGATTCTAAGCATATGAATTTCATTTAGTTTTTTATAGTTACATACTTTTCATTTATCTACTTCTAAAGCTATATCTTAAAGAAAAAATAAAATCTTATCTTTAGACAAGTATAAAACATTTAAAAACTTATTTAAAAAATCATAAATCATATCCTTGCACTATATCTATTTGTCTACTTTCATTCCATGTAGAAATTATAAAAAAATATTGATGTTTCCTGCTGAACATATCTACTCACAATAATTTGTTGAGATTTTTATACTTCTTGAGTTAAAGGTAAATAAGTAAGAAAATATTAATAAGAATATTATAAAAATTACATATTCACCTATATCTAATTGCATGAAAGACATATTCATAGAATGCTTGTCAAAATACTCATGTTATATGGAAATACATATCAATTTGTCAGATAAAACTTTAAAAATAAGGGCAACCTAAACTAAAATATATAATTTAATAAATCTATAAATTTAATTTTTGAAATTAAAAATTATGTTCCTATTTTATACTTCATTTATAGTGTTTTTCAATTTACACCTTCTTCTAATTCTCAACCAAAATAGTATTTATTCCTTGATGAAATTAAATATATCGTCTTTTTTAAGAAACTCATGTTGTAAAATATGCTAAAATTATGCTAGAATGTCATTTTTTTACCCACCTTTATTTGTTTAGTACATTTCCACTTTATTATTAGACCTCTACCAAAAATTTAAAATATAATTTAATTATGATTTAAATAAATGAGCTTCTAACAAGCATTTTTGATGATCTACCACTAAGCTTGTAGCTTGTATAATAATGTAGATGTCAAAGGTTTTTTTTCATGTGTGTGTGTTCACTTATACACACTTCAGAGACATGATGTTTAGCATGCCATGCATAATATATGCATTCAAAAAATAGGAACAAATAGAGAGGGCTAGTATATCAAGGTGCCTAGTGAAGAATTTTTTGTAGAGGTAAACTATGAAGAAAACATATAAAATAAACATTTTAATACAAATGTAGGATACTTTCATAGGCCAAACCAACATATTTTTATTCAATATCTAGAAAATTTATATTCTATCAATAAAATTCATCATAATCAATCCCAAATAATGCTAACATTTTTTTAAAATAGGCTAATAACTAATACCTCATTTTTTAAACCATTCCAAGGCTTATTTCAAATGGTAAAACTTCTAACAAAAATATCCTAACTACTAAAGTAGACTAAAATGACTAACAAACTTTAATTATTGCTTAGCTTAGAAGGAAACATGGAGTAGCAGTACTCTATTAAAAAAACATGTGCTATTTTCTGATTCACCAGATCATATTACATGGCAAGTGAAGAGCATACTACTAGTGCTGGAGTATTTATGGTTCACCAAATCGCATTACGTAGCAAGTGAAGAGCATAATAACCACAATAAAATGTTTTTAATGGGGTTTTTAGATAAAGATAAAAATAATGATTTAGGAAGGAACAAAAATGCTGAAAAATAATTTTTATTCCGAAAAAAGGAATTATACAACTAAAAAACTTCGAACGTGTTTCGACCTTTTGGGTCTCATCAACGGAGTGTGAGTCTTAGAGGGGTACAATATCCTCTTTTTATAATCCTAAATCTAGGAAGGAGCCAAAAAATAATGCATGTGGGATAAAAAATTATTCCCAAACATTAAATACAAACCGCAAGTTTATAGACCAAACGGTAAAAAAATGCATATTAAATATTCCCAGGATCAACCCCCAAAAAAAACACCCACCCTGTTACAAAGGTGCTTTAAAAATGTGATAAACAAGATGGATAAAAAATACCTTTACAAAATTTTATTCTTGCAAAGATAGGATCTGAGAGGTTTGTGATTCCTCCAGTAGATGATGGCTCGTGCAATATGTTTAAGTTGTCTATCCTTACTTGTCTATCCTTACTCCACTTTTCGAACATGGGAGAAATAACATATTTTCCCAAGTGCAAACTCCTGGAAAAATCACAATTGTCTAACTTCAAAAAAAGTGGAACATGTTTGTTTTTTTATGCCTTGTATGCATGCAACTCTTTCAAGAACTTTGGCTAGGAGAGAGGGTCTTCCATCAAATTTGACTTTTTCAAATAGTGAAAGCAAAAAATTAATCTTATACCCCCTAGCTCTAAGTCTATTAAAAAACTTATTTTAACATAAATAAAGCTCTCTCTTGAGCTTTCTCTGACTAAGAACCTGTTGAGGTCACTTAAAATGAAGGTCTTATACTGGTGGATAAGATGATGAGAAGAAGTTGGAATATATTGATAGACGTTCATTGGTTTCTGGAACAACTTGTACACAAAATCCCTGTATGAAAAAAATCAGGACCTTTAAAAAAAGTAGTATCTAGCAAAGTCACTTTTGAATCTGAAATAGATGCTGATATTTTAATGCTCGGGTAGAAATATCCATAAGTGGCTAAAAATCTATCAAGTTTTACAATTATATTCAGAACATGATGTATTCTCGGTACTACATATGTTATATTTGTAAGGATCTCATGGTTACAATCCTATTATATTCATTGGTATATAGAATATGAAACTAAAATGGTATCCAAATATTGATTTTCATTTTTAAATTTTAGTACATAGGCCAGTTCCAAAAGTATTTGATTGTAGTATTATTAAGTTTTATATATACATACATATATAGATATAGATAGATTTCTATAAAAACCTATCTATATGGTGACTAATAATTAGGATACTTTTTTATATCTTTTGATAATTAAGATCATATTTGTAATATGATTGATGTCTATAGGGGGAAGTACCAGAATGACTCTCTATAATATGACTAAAGGCTTGCACTAGGTTGTTCATAGTTTTTATTATTTTAGGTCTAGTAGACGTTTAAGATAACTTTGAGTCATTGCTAGGGGGTTTTAGAATAGCTCTTAATGACTATGTTTATTAAGGGATATATGAGGGTATAAAATACCAATCTCATTGTAATTGTTTTCAAAAGCTGAAGTGAGTTATTGATTTTTTCGAGGAAAAAATATAGATATAAATATATAGATATATTCATTAAATAATGTGTGGTCTCAAGAAATTAAAAATAAAAAATAAGAGCATTTTAAATTGATGACATCTAATATTTTTTCTATAAAGATATTTTGTTGACCATCATTTTTTCCCTTCATATTCTTCTATTCCATGATATGCTATATAGAAAATCAATAAACTTAAATCTATTGAAAATTTTAATGAAACGATCAAATATAAATTAAATTTGGATTCTATAAATCTCATTTGTTCACCAAGTAAAATAATAATATCAAAAAATCAATAGGTCAACTATAAACTATGCAATAAAATAATGGACCTTAATGTTATGTGTAAGTGATATCAATTTCAGTAATCTCTTAAAGTCTATAAGCATCCCCATACTCCTCTTCATCCACTTTGTATGGGAGGTATAATTCATATTGTGATATCCACCTATGAATTTGAACCATGGACCTCCTATCTATGGGACCCATGATATGGGAAGACAATTGAAGGATTTTTTGTTATGAATAGGGAGGAAAAGGCTAAGCCAAGATGCGCTATTTGTGAGAACCATCTCTTTGAAGTACAAATATACCTCTTTAAAAAATAATAAAATATGATGTATTAATTATTTGTGATGAATTCATGCACACAACGGCCTGATACCATGAGGGAAATTATCAAATTTGGTTTCCACTTTAACCCTTGACCTCTTCATAGAAAGCACAAATCCTTCACTACTTCTATACATAACACACAAATACACTTGTAATAGAACCACTACCTCACCTTCCCTCTATACATTGGCCTCCATTCACAATTTAAACCTTTATGTACACATGACGTTCTTAGAGTCAAGATGTTTTTCAAATATTTACTTTGACAAATTTCTAGTGGAAGGAGTTCCCTACTAGTTGGGATCATTACCATCCATTATATTATAAAATCTATACCTAATACTATTAAGTAGTCACCCACAGTGCCAACAAGGCCCCCATTGGTTCCCTTAATCCCATCAAAAATAACATGACATTGCAACTTAGGGAATTTAAAGTTATAAATCTTCTACCATCTAAAACCTCAAAATATGCATAAACTATGTGACTATGGACCTCTAGCCTTGCTATGCTTGGTTCCTATGATTCTCAATTTCTTCCATAAATTTTCCATTGTAGTAGGGACAACAAATTTTGTTGTAGATAACCAAAACCATGTTCTAGATGCACTCATAATACCAATAATTTGTTGCTATGACTAATATTTTACTTTTATTAGTAGAATCATATTGTATTATGGTGTATTAAATTTGAATTGGGATTGTCTTTTTAATATTATAACTAATTATACAGCACATGAAACTTCATAATTTTAGGTATGTGAGTGATCATATAATAGTGTCTAAAAATAATAGGAGATTTATCATGTTGGAAGGTGTGGACACTTAAAGCGTGGTATGTCGAGATGATTACTCATATGGGACATGCTAGAAGACCATATGAAATATCTTGGATAGATTCTAAGGTGAAGCAGTGGTTCTAACCACTCATTTAGAAATTTTAGCCTAATCAGTGTTGGCCACGGTTGACACCCATGGTTAATAGAGTTGGCCGCACCTCAGAGCTGTGGCTAGCCTTAAAAATTAGTTGGACCTCGACTTACCCAAAATTGGTTACAACATCCAATTGATTGGATATCCAAGTGGTTAGAGAGCCAAAAGTTCCAGAAGCTTCCATCCAACTGCCCCAGCTGCCCTTTCTTGATCTTGGCTTCTCCATGAAGCTAATACAAGGCCTTCTCAAGTGCTATATAACCCCCCTCCAAATTGGGGATAACTCTAAAATAATCTCGAGTTAAAGCACAATGAATCCCTGAAAAATTGCATACTCACTTGCATCCATTGAGAGGAACACTTTTGCTACCTATTTGGAGATTACATGGCATTTGGAATCAAGAAGGCTATGGAGGGCCAAAAGAAATCAAGAAAATTAATTGGGCCCAATCTATCACCAATCTGAGCAATTCAACCACCAAATCTGTCAGAGGACATCAAGGCGGCCTTTAAACATCAATTCATCAAAGTGAATTGAGGAATCAAACCCTGATTTGGAGAACAAGGACATTCATGACTCAACCATGACTGTCAACCGCGTCTAACAATGCCAACCACTTCATAGACTCATAGTCAAGGTTTGACCCTCTTTTTAGCTAATTTTAGCAGTAGGTTTACATTTCCATTTGTTCATTTAGGTAAATTTACTATAGATTGCTTTTTTTTTCTAGACTAGATGTTACTATTTTCATGCATGTATTCTCTCAATGCTTAACTAGGATGTTAGATGACTAAATATATGTCTCCTTTACATTATTTATTTAAAATTTACCATGTTTTAGCATAGATTCTTATCTTTACATGCTTTCTTGATTTCATGTTTATTATAGCATCTTTTATGCAAGATTTGGATTAAAAGCATCATCAAGAGAGTCTACCTTTGATTTTAATATGTTTCTTGTTGTTTCTTGGATGCAAGGTTAATAGGGTCTTGTTATTCAAAGCAAAAAATGCCTCTAATTATAGAGAAGAACACATTTGCCTTGGAGCATTTTGTGTCAACCTAGGAAGCCTGTGGATTACACCTACCCTTGTGTGGGGATTTTCTATGATTGTAATAATTGTATCACATTGGGTATCCCTAAGAGGGATAGATTTGTAAATGAATTTCAATGGATATTAAATAAAAAAGACCTTATTTATGGTTATTTGCAAATTTTTTCATTATTTTATGCTTTATGTGATCTTTCAGTTATTATTAGCTTAGGTGTATGTATTCTATATTGCTACAGAAGGCGATCACGGTGGGACCTCTCACCATTGAGCTTCTTGATGATGCAGTCTTCATGTTATCAGAGTCTTACTAACCCATATAACTAGATAACAAATCTTATATGACCTTGTTATTTGATATTTCAAAGTGTGAGCAAGGGGGTGGTGCAGGAATAGTGTTGTTCACACCACAAGGTGCTCCCATGCCCTTGTCATTTAAGTTGAATTTTCCTTGCACCAATAATAATTTTGAATACGAAGCCCTAATATTAGGCCTCCAAATAGCTATCACCATGAAGATCAAAAGGTTGAATATATTTGGTGATTCCCTTCTCATTGTCAACCAGGTGAAGGGAATTTTTCAATGTAGGTGTCCAGCCCTGAAGGCCTACAAAGATCTTTTTGACACTTACTTAGCTCAGTTGGAGTGGTATGAAATCGAGGCAATCCCTCATTTTTCAAACATATTTGTAGACACTATGGCATATTTGGGATCTTTAATTCCTCAAAATTTGTCTGCCAATTTTACTACCATACATGTAAAAACACTGTCACACTATGTTGTGCAGTGCGAAGATTTGGATAACAAAGAGTCAGTCAACAAGATTCATATAGAACTAAACCATGAATGGTTCTATAGAGGGTGCCCTGGGGGTCATTGATATTGTAGAGTCCTACAGGAAATGGTACTACCATTCACCATAAGGTTGTTTTCTAGTCTGTATTTGTAAATGTTAAATTGTAGGAGGAACATGTTGTCTTGTCAGTTTAGGTTGAGGTCTATCAAAGTTGGATGTCGTAGATACATGACTTCCTAAAACTTGGTGTAATCCCTCAGGGACTATCACTTGCCATGAAATGCATATTTAAGAAAAAATAAACAAAGTATGTCTTTTTAGGAGACATTTTATATCATCGAAGTTACGATGAAGTTCTCCTTCATTTTCTTGAGCCCCAAGAATCAGCTTGGTCAATTTTACAAGCTCATGACGGTACCTACAGTGGCCATTTTAGCGGTATGGCTATCGTCAAACACATCCTTTGCATGGGCTATTATTGGTCTACTATGGAGAAGGATTGCAATGTATATGTCAGGAAATGCGTTAAATGTCAACATCATGCTAATCTTGTGCACTTGCCATCATAGGCCTTACAACCCATTCAAGTGGCTTGGTCATTTTCTCAATGGGGTTTGGATATAATCAGTAAGATATCTCCTCCATCATCGAGTCAGCATACATTCATTATCACAACTACTAAGTTATTTACTAAGTGGGTGGAAGCAATACCGTTAACAATGACAAATGGAGCACGTATTGCAGAGTTCATACTCACTAATATCAGAAGTCATTTTGGGATACCATCCAAAATAATCTTGGATAATGGAACATCATTCAAAAAAAAATTGTGAGGGCTTTGATGTCCAAGTATAGGATCAAACATAGTTTTGTGACTCCATATTATCCATAGGTAAATGGGTAAGTTGAGGCTTCAAATAAGATAGTGGTATCCATATTGAAAAATATGGTACAAGAGCACCACAAATATTGGCACATCCAGTTGCCCCTTGCATTATGGGCTTATAGGACTAGCATTCAAACACCCATTGGGGCAACTCCATTTTCACTAGTATATGGCGCTAAGGCCATTATGCCCTTAGAGTTGGAGATTCCAACATTGTGCGTCACATTGAAATAGTTCATTGATGATGACACCATGTGGCAAGCTCACCTAGATCAATTGATGCTTCTTGATGAATATAGTGTGAATGCCCTTGAGCATCTTTGCATTTACCAAGAGTGCTTAAAATGAGCTTACAATAACAAAGTCCATATGAGAGACTTTGAGGTTGGTGATCTTGTGCTGAAAGAGAACCAACAAAACTCAAATCTACCGCCGAAATGCGAGACAAATTTATGGCTAATTGGTTAGGTCCTTATATCATCTCTAAGAATATTGGACCTGGGACATATCGCTTAACATCACTTGAAGGGGTTGAGGAGCCTGAACCTCTCAACATCCTTCATCTTAAAGCATTCTATGCCTAAAACCATTAAAAGGCTCCAAAGGCATCTGTAAGCCCTTTGGTCATCCCATAAAAGGCTCCAAAGGAATCTAAACCCTTTGGTCAAATCAAAATTTCAAAAATCCATAAAAATTAAAAAACAATAAAATCTAAAAACATTGCATTTCATTTTGCATTGTTGCATTTTATTTGCATTTTGCATTCTCATTTTGCATATGCATTCATTTAATTGCATTGCATTTAGGCATTTCCATCCATCGCACTTGCATTAGGATAGGTTGTGTTTGCAATCTTACAAATGACACCACGTTTGTGTTTCAATCATGCATCTATGCATTATCATCATCACACATCACCCTTGTGAGTAATTGTGTTTTTCAACACAACCCTTCTTGTTGCTATGAAGAATATACTAGGGTTTTCTGGTCATTCAACCATACCTAGTGGTCTTCTCAAGAGTTTGGTAGAAATCTTGCTTTGCTTTTGTAGATGAGGTCTAGTTTTGATAGCACTTAGCATATCATAATCCTATCACTAATCAAACACATTTAAATAATCCTACTTAGGGTAAGGAAGGACAAAAACTACAAAAGTGGTCCGGGTCACCTTAGGCAAAAGGTTTTGTTACTTGCTTATTTTGTGAGGAGTAGTGGTCTAGAGTAGAGGTCATTGGAAAAAGGACAAGATCACCCCCTACCCGAAGAGATCCCTTGCTTAAATCAAAATGAGCAAAATCCTAGAGTCAAATCCTATCCCTTGCAAAAAAAAAAGTATATACAAAATAAACAGTGATTTTTGTCACTATATATGAGCAAGTATCCCAATAAATTGAAGAAAATAAGGGGGTGAACTTGAATCCCTGGAATGGTCAATACTCAAAGCCATGGAGTGATCCCCAATATAGCAATGGGCTGAATGAATCTCTCCGACATTGGGGTAGGTCTAGCAAGTCACAAGTGAGCTAGCTTTAGGTGGCCTAGATTGCCTAGTGGTCTAGTCTAACTAAATCCAAACCTAGGATCGGATAGACATTTGAGGATCCCCAATACAAAAATGGGTTGAATGAATCCCACCTGGCACTGGGGTATGCTTATGCCTTATCTAATACATTCATTTGCACACACAGGGGTAATGAATAGCTTGGTATTTCAGAGTGAAAACTTTATTTTTTAGAAGTCTAGTATAGTCATTAATACAACTTTTGATAAGTCAACTAGGGTGTTTGAGTTTCATGGAAAACCTCAAAAATTCCCAAATAGCAACAATCAAATCGCAATCATCAAGGATCAAATTTCTCTTTATAAGATTTTGTTTATTAAATATTGTTCATAATATAGGTTAGATACCGGATGGATGTCAAAAATGATATTTAAATGGCCACTGACTATGTTACGCATATTATTTTAACTTGCAAGAGATTATGAATAGAAACAATATATCATGACATAGTGCACATGGGTGATTAATTGATTAATTCTTATGATAAGATATATCAATTATAGTTCATGATTGTTATACATTCTGTGGTGTCATCCAGTAGATTGTTAAACTCATATTGCATTCATACATTATGTTTTAAGTGATTAAAGCATACATGTCCATTTACAAAAAATCATCATCATGAAAATTATGCAGTACATACATGGCATGAATCATGTCATAACATCATAAATTAAATGCATACAAGTACAATAAATTAAACATGCATTTAACATCAAATATTGCATTCATATACATTCATCATAAGTAGTCCATCTACACATATATATCACTGCATCTAATCATACATCACATAGCTATCTAGCACATGTCATATATACATCACATCATATAGCATAAAATAAACATAACACATCAGCATTGCATCCATATGCATCTCATAAACATAAAATAAATAAAATCTACACATATAATGAGTCTCAAATGTCAGATCATATATATATATGTGTGTCCAAAAAGAGTACATCGACATATGTCAAAAATACTCGCAGGCTACAACTATGTAGGTCCTCGACCTTACACTCAAAAATGGTACAATATCTATCATAGATCCATACTAAGTAGTGCCTGCACCCCTAGTCTGTGAGGCTCCACCATCGCCTCCACCCTCCCTATGAGTCCGCTTGGAGCTGGCACCTGAGGTCCTCTCAGATCTGTGCATCCTATGACTAGAGCGAGCTGAAGACTACCCTGTCTCCCTAGTCTGAGTCCTCTGAGATCCTGGAGCTATGGACCTCTCTAGAACCTCACCCCCGAGTAGCTCAATCTCTCCCACTAAGCTAGAGATGTAGGCAACATCTGATGATCACTCACTGATGTGTCACTGCACCAGAGCCCGTAGTCTCCTGATCTCTACCATAGGATCCATCACTGCTAGTCCCTATACTGCTAGAACTGCTAGAACTATTGGGGTAGCTAGAGCCACTAGAACAACCTATGAAGATGAGGGGTCTCCCCTCGTAGACTTGAGCGAGTCACACTCTACGATCATAGCATCTAGCTGGGACTGTAGGAGGATACACTACCCTGTGATCCTCTGGATCTCCATCTCCATCATGGTAAGTTGTGTCTAGAGAGCTATCTTCTCCTCCTCATAGTCACACCACTAAGACTACCCTACTATGAGCTATGATTGTAGGTCACTAACCCATGCCTATAAGGTAGCTATGGAGGTGTCTCTCCCTAGCATCTACATCTGAAGTGTGCCTACCTGAGTCTGTAGGCTAGCAACTTGAGCCTTGAGCTACCCAATCTCATTGTCAAGAGCTACCTCACCCTCTGCTAGTGCCTCGACCTCCTCCTCAGCCTGGGGGGCCTCCTCTGCAGCTCCTCCCTCACCCCATCCACCCTCAGTCCTCTAACAGACTCGATACCCATGAGGATCGACCTCTACTCCCTCTGCACCCTCTACTATTGCACCCTCTATTGGTCTACCTAGTGGGCCCTCCAAGCCCCACCATAGCATGGTCATCCACCAAGTGTCATAGTCTATTGTCATCCCTATATCTGATAGGCCTGACTCCTAGAAATCATCATCCTTGTCACCCAGCAGAGTCACCCAGGGCCATGTCAGGTCCCTCTCTAGAGTGAGACGGTGGTAGATGGTGGGGAGCTCTGGGATGTCCTGCCTAATACCAAACTATCTGGTGACATGAGAGAAGTAGAAGAACTCTCGTACCTCGGACTTGCATTTGAGGAGCCATCTATCTCTGCGTGCCCATCGTAGGTACTCATCAGCCTCTGTCCATGGAGGGTAGTCTAGGTAGGGGCACCACTCAACCTGGCCCACCTGCAGCCATGCAAACTGCTCTATGTAGTAGCTCAGGTCCCCTATGTGAGACCTGCTCCTGAAGCCCTCCTGCTCTCGAGGCTAGCACGTTGCATAGCACTGACGTGCCTCCTCAATGTCTGTGATCTCGAGTGGTAGTCCTACAGGGCACTCAATATTGATGTGCTGCCACCCCTAGATCTAAAGAAGCAAGCTACAATCGATGCCCACTCTGCTCCTCTGGGTGATCTGATACAACTCATTATAGAGCTGCGCTAACAGGGCACTCCCCCAAGATAGGATCAGGGGTTGTTGAATGGTGCTCGCCAGGACATCTCGCATCCTAGCCAGGAGGTTCTAAGGGAACCTCACTCCAGAAGTATCAGGGAGCATGATCTACACAATCAAGTGCATAAATATGATCGCTCACCAAGAGAAGACCTGCTGAGTGTACCAATGCTCAATGTGGACCCCTTCGTGGTCCGAATGCTACTGCACCGCATCACTATGATGATCGAAGATCTGATCAAACACTATCTTCTTTGCATCTATCGGTGAAGATGTGATGGCCTCGCCATCCAGAGGGAGTCAAAATATGTGGTACACATCCTCTAGTGTCACAGTCATTTCATCGGTAGGTAGGTGAAATGTGTTGGTCCGCGCATCCCAGCGTCGGGCCAAAGCTATCATGTAGGCCTGATCGGCCCTAATAGTGGGAAGGCGCAAAATGTAGCCGAAGCCCATGGCCCCGAACCAATCTAGCTCTACCTGTGTTAGGGCACCATGCAGGTTATGAAGGATCTCTGATTCCCTCACCCTCGCAGTTAGAGTCTGGTCGAAAGCAGCATAATAAGGCAAAAATGATTAAAAATCAACCAAAAACATCAAAAAATGACTTAAAAACGTCAAACAAAATCACAAAATCTTCAAAAACACATAAACATCAAAAAATGCACTCAAAATTTAAAAAAAATGGACAAAGCACTTCAAAAAGTCAAAAAAATTAATTAATTCCTTTCAAAAATCAAAAAAATTGAAAAAATTTAATTTTTTCTAAAGTTGTCGAACCACGGTTCAGACCCGCGGTCGGGATGGCGGTCAAATTTGATGACCATTGGGATTTGAATCCCATCACGGATGATAGCCGCGGCCCCCAATTTGCCAATTGGGGACCGTGCCTACCAACCGTGGCTAAGGGAGATGACCTTTTTGGGGTCATTTCCCATCCTGAGACACCCCAAAAAAATTAAACCCTCCCCTTTTAATCTAACCTAGGCTAAACCTATCTAGGGTGAGGTTCATTACCGATAGTTTAGTGATGTTAATTTAACCCATTACTTAATGAGGTTCAATTTTATCTGGTAATTGAAAAAATGAGGGTTTGTGTGCTTCTACCTTAGTAGCACCGGTGCCTCCAGGTTGGTCTGCCATCAGTGCGGGTGGTAGTGAGGTCGAGTTTGCAGCAGCGTTCCGCGTCAAATTTGATAACTCACCTCTCAGAGCACTCAGGTTTGCAAAGCTGTCAATTGGAAATAATGACGTCGAAAATGATAGATTTTTCTTAAATATTTTCCATTTTGCCCCTGACCATGGCTGACACCCATGGGCGTAGGATTAGGGTTTTTCGATCGTGGGTCGAAGCCACGGCTAGGAAAATTTGAAAAGTTAGCTGCGTTTGACAAGCACGGCTAGCAACCTGCAATAAATGCTCCAAAATCCCACCATGAGGAGTTTCAAAATGTCAAATTAAAAATATCCACCTCACCAAAATTTTCAAAAATATTAAAAATAACAAAAAAATTAGATAATTCAAAAGTCAAATGTGCCTTGTATCTAGTTATTTACCCTATACACTTGGCGGTTGCAGTGACTGGTGCTCCATGCAATCCGACAAGATGAGTAAATTACCATAAGGACATTTGGGGTAAATTCATCATCGTCGAATTGATATGCTTCATTTCAATCCCGAAGAAGGCCTTTGAGGCTGGACCGCTCCACGGGAACGAAGCAATCATGTCAATTCTTCTATGACATTTTTAGCAGATCATCGACCAATATGATTCAACACATGCCTAATTGGAATTGTTATCATTTTGATTCCCTAAGAAGGCCTTCATGGCTGGACCACTCCATGGGATAGAAATATACAATTACTATTAATAGTTGTAATCATAGTTGATTAGGCCTAGCCAAGTATCAAGTGCTAAACCTTAAATTGTTCAAGTCATTCATAGTGGTCAAGCGACTCGTCACTTCATTTAATTGTCATTACCCTCATCGACTCGTCACTTGAGGGGGTAGTCATAATATCATAATCATAATCAAAGTCAACAGAAGATCCCTTGATCGTAGATCCCTTGATCTTGTCAAAATTGTGTTCATCTTACGAATCATTGCCAATGACTATCATAAGCTTACCCTTTGTTGGGAAAAAAGCAACTATGATAGTTAAGCTAGTAGCTCTCCTCCTTTCGGATCTATATGGTGCGAAAGCCTATAGTAGCATTGAAGCTACCCGATCGCCGTTGGAGCTTGCCAAAGCTTTGCAAATTTAAGCCTTCCATCCAGTTGGAAGCAATGATTCTAGGATGCGCGTCCTTTTGTAGGACCTTGGGCATCTAATGTTGATCAGACTAATGATCATCATCCAACCTATGACATCATTTTAGGAGGTCTATTTTTGCTCAGCATTGTTCGATCTCACAATGCATCTCAAAAGGGGCATCTATAGACACCTAAAATGCGTCATGTCAAGGTGACTACTCATATGGGACATGCTAGAAGACCATATGAAAGATCTTGGATAGATTCCAAGGTGAAGTAGTGGTTCTAACCACTCATTTAGGCATTTTGGCCTAATCAGTGTTGGTCACGGCTGACACCCATGGTTAACAGAGTTGGTCATGCCTCAGAGCCATGGCTAGCCTTCAAAATCAGTTGGACCTCGATCGACCCAAAATCGGTTACAACGGCCAATTGGTTGAAGATCCAAGTGGTTAGAGGGTGGAAAGTTCTAGAAGCTTCCATCCAACTACCCTAGCTGCCCTTTCTTGATCTTGGCTTCTCCATGAAGCTAAGACAAGGCCTTCTCAAGTGCTATAAAACCCCCCTCCAAATTGGGGAGAAGTCTGGAAGAATCTCGAGTTGAAGTGCAGTGAAGCCCTATCAAATTGCATACTCACTTGCATCCATTGAGAGGAACACTTTTGCTGCCTATTTGGAGATCACATGGCATTTGGAATCAAGAAGGCTATGGAGGGCTAGGAGAAATCAAGAAAATCAATTGAGCCCAATCCATCACCAATCTGAGCAATTCAACTGCCAAATCTGTCAGAGGACATCAAGGTGACCTTTGAACATCAATTCATTGAAGTGAATTGAGGAATCAAGCCCTGATTTGGAGAACAAGGACATTCATAGCTCAACTGTGATTGTCAGCCATGGTTAACATTGCCAACCGCTTCACATACCTGTGATCAAGGTTTAATCCTCTTTTCAGCTAGTTTTAGCAGTAGGTTTACATTTCTATTTGTTCATTTAGGTAAATTTACTATAGATTGATTTTTTGTCTTCTCATTAGACTATTAGAATCATTGATCTAGGGTAGATTCCTCTCATTTTCAAGTATTAGTCAATTCTAGACTAGGTGTTATTATTTTCATGCATGTATGCTCTCAATGCTTAATTAGGATGTTAGATGACTAAATCTATGTCTCCTTTACATTCTTTATGGTAAATTTACCATGTTTTAGCATAGATTCTTATCTTTACATGCTTTCTTGATTTCATGTTTCTTATAGCATCTTTTATGCAATATTTGGATTAAAGGCCTCATCAAGAGAGGCTACCTTTGCTTTTAATATGTTTCTTGTTGTTTCTTGGATGCAGGGTTAACAGGGTCTTGTCATTCAAAGCAACAAATGCCTCTAATCATGGAGAAGAAGGCCACATTTGCCTTGGAGCAGTTCGTGTCAACCTAGGAAGCTTGTGGATTACACCTACCCTTGCATGGGGATTTTCTATGATTGTAATAATTGTATCACATTGGGTATCCCTAAGAGGGATGGATTTGTAATCGAGTTTCAATGGAAATTTAATAAAAGAAGCCCTTATTTGTGGTTATTTGTAAATTCGTCCATTCTTTTATGCTTTATGTGATCTTTCAGTTATTATTAGCTTAGGTGTATGCATCCTAGATTGCTACAAAATGATCTAGAGTTTGAAAGACTAATATTTTACGTGGTATTAAATGTTTCCATACCCATAAATACTATCATAACATTGTTTGTGAAGGTTGAGATAAACCTAAGAAAGAACTATCATGTGTGGACAACATAGCAATTACAAGGTATGAATCCATGTCTTGGGGTTTAAGTAGTCTAGGCATGGGTATTTTTGGGTCTACATGTAGAGCCATCAAATAATATAACAAGAACTAGTTAAACATGTATTAACTAAAACCATTATCAATGACTATAAACCTAGTAAAATAATGATGAGAGAAATAACAATTAAAAATTTGAATAATTTTGTTTTCTAAAATTCTTCTTTAGAGATCAAGTATTACATCTTGTTAGATCATTTCAAACCAATTAAAAATAGATAAAAACTAACTTTAAATTTAGAAATTAAAATGTTTATTTATTGAAAATTTTAGTTTATTGAAAAGTTACAAAAATAAAAATATTTTCATTGGTTTAGTTATGAGCACTAACTGGTTCACAATAACAATATGGTTCCTTCTCATGAACACTATAGTCACATCAATTTTTACATTACAATTTTCAACATTTATTTTTATTAAATTGTGAAGAATTTTAACATTAAATAATAATAATATCCATAACTTTAAAACATCATCATATGGCTATTAATATCTACCTCCAATGTAATATTTTCAAGACTAATTGATATGAACATGAGAGAAAAAAGGAATTGACACTCATATCATATATTGATAATACATCATATTATTATTGCAATTTCTTATCACTTGTAAAGGCATGAACATATTGAAAATATGTGTCATTTATTCTTATTTTAAGGTAAAATATGTTGTGCATTTTAATCATTTATATTATCCTCCATTTAGGGTAAATAAAATAAACCCTTAACCTCTTCATAGCAAGCACAAATCCTCCTTTATTGTTGTCATGCACAACCAACAAATCCACTTGTCAATGAACCACTCACTCACCTTCCCTATATACGTTAGCCTTTGCTCACAATTTAAACCCCTATATGCACTTGGTATTCTTAGATTCAAAATATTTCTTAGATATTCACTTTGACAATTAAATTTCTAGTAGGAAGAGTTTTATAATCATTTTCTACTAGTATTAGATCATAAACTCTAGCCTTGGTCCCATATAGTAGTTGACCATAGTGCCAAGAAGTCCCTTGTTGGTGCCCTTACTTCCACAAAAAATACACATGATATTAAGACTCATTGAGTTTAAAACTAGAAATCTTATACCATATAAATCCTTAAAATCTATATAAACTCTATGACTATGGGCATCTAGCCCTCCTATGCTTAGTACCCATGATTATGGTTATGCATTGAGGCTATTTACCGCCAAATTGACTAAACTTAGGATTTTCAAATTTTGGAATTGGATAATATTTGGGACCCTGGACCAGGGCCCATTAGCTAAAAATTTTTTGCTGCAAATTTGTTTTGGGTCGATTCGCCCTATTTTTATAATAATTTGATCATTTTAAGTTAATATTTCCAATATTACCCCTAATAATAGTGAACCTTCTACATGCGTTTCGATACTATTCACCTACATTTCAAAACTGATTCTCTGAATTTTTATAAATACATTTTTAGGTTGCCCCTTACGCATAACCCTACTCATGATTCTCAATTTCTTTCTTGCATTTACCATTATGGCTGGGAAAATAAAGTTTTTGTTGATATCCAAAACCACTATTTAGATGCACTAATAAGACTACTAATATATTGTTATGACTATATTTTTGCTTTTATTAGTAGAATCATATTGTATTATGGTGCATTAAATTTAAATTTTGATTCTTTTGTCCATGGTATGACTAATTCTATGTCACATGACCCTTCATAATTTTTGGCATGATGAATGGGCATATAAATACTATCTAAAAGTGATAGGGTCTTCATTGGAAGGATCTATAATTTTAAATACTTATATTTTATGTGGTCTTAGATGTCTCCATACCCATGAATATTATTAGAACATGGTTTGTGAAGATTGAAATATATATAAGAAATAACTATCATGTGTGGACAATAGAGCAAATTCAAGGTTTGAATTTATGTCTTGGGGTTTTAGTAGTCTAGGCATGGACATTTGTGGGTCTACACATAGATCCATTGGATAGCATAGCAAGACCTAGTTCAAAACATGCATTAATTGACACTAGTGTCAATCAATATAAACCTAGTAAATTAATGATGAAAAAATATAACTTAAAAGTTGATTAGTTTAGTTGTCTCAAATTCTTCTTTATATATCAAGTATTATGTCTTGTTAGATCATTTCAAACCAATAAAAAACAACTAAAAACTAAATTAAAATTTAGAAATTATGAAACTCGAGTTTATTCATAGAAAATTTTAGTTTATTAAAAAAATACAAAAATAAAATACTATCATTAGTTTAGCTATGGCCACTAATCAGTTCACAGCAATATTATAGTCCTGTTGAGTGGTGTTTTCACCCAGTTGTGAAAGCACACTCTCCGATAGGATCTGAGTCCCAAAATCCTCTGCTTGCAAAGAAAATAACTTTCTCCAAGGTTCCCGTTATGTTTAAATGATGCTGTTCAAATGAAATGCCAGGAATGTCTTAGGGTTTGCAAGTGGATGTTAACAAGGGGCACTGATGGTTTATTTAATTTGAATTTCTAGTGGACTCAAAGTGAACAAACCTATTCTAATCTTCAGTTCTGATGGATTTTCAGTTGCTTATTCAAATACAATAATTAAACTGCATGAAATAAAGTAAGGGTTTGAAAAATAAAACAAAGTAAATGGAAATAAAACTAACTACAGTCAGAATGTTGTCATCAACTCGATGAAACCGAAGATATTGAGGTTTTATGCATGCAACCTAACCTAATGAACTTGCAAATTCGCACAATCCAAATAAATTAGGTGTTGGTTTCTAGGGTTTCTACTGTAATTCCAGATTTAGGCATTCGCATGAAGCAACCAAGCACACTTGCATTAAACTTCACCTAAAAGCCTTAGAAATCTGGAATGAATGATAAAACATTAAATCATGCATGCACAAAATGACTCCTTCTTTCTCATCAATGAGATGCCAATACTCGTGTTTTCGTATTAAATGATGTATCAATTACATTTACTGATTGTTCCAGGCATAAATGTTCCAGAACAAAAAGAAGGAAATTGCCCAAGTGCAGGCCCAGAATGGCATAAAGCCTTTGTCTCTACAACTCTGCAAGCAGCAATTTCCAACCCCCCTTCTTTCAATCTGCGCTTTTGATTTTATACTAACCGAAATGGCTCTTCGATTCCCTTTGTCGCTTCGTTTCACCTTCCTGCAAGTGACCTTTCAAATTCCCGCTTTTTCCTTACTTTCAATTCATGTTGGATGCCCAAACGTGCGAAATCTTCCATTGCATGTAACGTTCCTGCAATTTCGACACCTGTACGCCACGTGTCCTGCATTTTCTACGCCTTCTGTAACGTTTTCCTGTGCAAATCATGACAAAAACTGCAAGCGGCCTGTTCACCTTCTTAGCCGCGAAAATGCGACATGTCGCGAAATCGCGACATGTCGCGATATCGCGACGCCTTCCTCGCCCGTGCGCCCTCGGCAGCTACTTGTAGCGATATCGCTACCGCTTCTATTCTGAGCCTTCCTTCCACAAACTGTAGCGAAATCGCTACCACTTTTGCCTTCGGACCTTCTTGCCAAAATATGTCACGATATCGCTACCGCTTTTGCCTTCGGACCTTTATGTCGCTTTCTGTCGCGATATCGCGATGTTTTTCACCTTCGGGCTCTCTCACCGCAAACTGTCACGATATCGCTACCGCTTTTGCCTTCGAACCTTTATGTCGCTTTTTTTCGCGATATCACGACGTTTTGCACCTTCGGGCTCTCTCGTCGCAAACTGTCGCGATATCGCTACCGCTTTTGCCTTCGGACCTCTTTGGCAACTTTACGTCGTGAAATCGCGACCATTATCACTCTCTTGCCTTCTTTCAACAAACTGTCGCGATATCGCTACCGCTTCCCCTTCGGACCTCTTTGGCAACTTTACGTCATGAAATCGCGACCATTATCACTCTCTTGCCTTCTTTCAACAAACTGTCACGATATCGCTACCGCTTCCCCTTCGGACCTCTTCGGCAACTTTACGTCACGAAATCGTGACCATTTCTTCGTCCGTACACTTTAGCTGCAATCGGTCGCGAAATCGCGACGCCTTTCCGCTTCGAGTCCCTTCGTTGTTTCCTGTCGCGATATCGCGACGTTTTTCTTCAAATTTTCTCATCCGTCCTCCATTTCTTTTTCGCGATTTCGCGACAACTTTCAATTTTCTTTTCTTTCTCCTTTTCGGCAGCGATGGAGCTACATGTCACGATTTCGCGACACTTTCCTATTTCCGGCAGCGATGGCGCGACATGTCGCGATTTCGCGACACTTTCAACACATGCATTTTTTCTCTTTTCTTCAATTTTAGCATCTGGGTCACCGAGATTCTTCTCTGCAAGCCTGCCAAAAGGTGGGTCCCCAATTTTGGG
Source organism: Wollemia nobilis (assembly GCA_028583015.1). Lineage (NCBI taxonomy): Eukaryota > Viridiplantae > Streptophyta > Pinopsida > Araucariales > Araucariaceae > Wollemia > Wollemia nobilis. The sequence goes on along the minus strand of JAQPPZ010016901.1, from coordinate 2,521,765 downwards.
GTGTGTTGTGGATCAACCACAACAAATGGCGACTCTATTGTCAAATGCTCTTGAGCATTTTAGTAAGAACCCAACTCGAAACATATCACAAACTCGCAAACATATGTTAGCACATAAGCAATATAACAAATGCCCAAAGATCAGAAGTACATGAATCATCAGAATCATCAAGTATTAGCTCAGTGTGTGCAATGAATTTCTTTTCCTATCATTTGACATTGATCCACACTTCATTATCAGTTTTGCATGAATGCATATGTGGGATGGTGAATGATTTGTGTACCCTAATGAATGTGCTGGGAGATTTTTTTTTTGCTTTTGTAAAAGGCATAGTCATTCTTCTATTATCAGGTACAAGCCTTCAAGATTGCCAAACCCTCTTAAGATCCTCTAATTCATTACCTTATTATATCCCAAAGTTGGTTATGAGTCCCTACTATCTGGAACCCATGTGCAAGTGAATGTGAAATCGGAACTTTGGGGAATCAAACTCTCAACCAACCGAGATGAGAGTTTAACCCTATCCTTACTATTCTGATTTAGAGTTCATTACCTCACTTTAAGCAAAATAATTAAACCAATTATGTAAGAAATGGTCATGCTAGTCTAACCCTCTGGACAATCGGTGGTCTTGTTTTTAGGCAAGACATGATGCCATGCATGGGCACATCTAACCCCACAATCCAAAACTTATCTTCATTTCTTTGGACCTTGGGGATGACTACCCATCCTTTGCAGAGGACAAGTAGTACAATCCTTACAATCCAATATAAAGATGAGATGGGAAAAGTTTATTTATTTTTTACTTCTTGGACCTTGGGGATGACTACCCATCCTTTGCAGGGACACGTAGTACGATCCTTACAATCCAAACTTTAGGTGTAAATAGAAAATATTAATTTTGTTGCTTAGACCTTGGGGATGACTACTCATCCTTTGCAGAGGACAAGTAGTACGATCCTTACAATCCAAGACTGATTATGAAATGAGACATAAGAGCTTTGGGGAATCAGATTCTCAACCTAAGTGAGATGAGAATTTATACCCTATCCTTACTACTCCATGTGGGTCAAATCAAAGCTTTGGGGAATTGGATCCTCAACCTAAGTTTGATGAGGATTTAACCCTATCCTTACTACTCTGATTTTAGGCTTTAAGCTCTATGGAAGTGGTCAAAACCACTGTTTTAAGGATCATGTTGCATAATAGGATAGACATGAAAAACTTCTTTCGCCCAACCTTTTCCTCCAAGTTAGGTTTTGATCATTTTGCTCAAGATCCTTTTTAATATATGAGACGTGCTTGGTTCTAGATATCTCAAAACTCAGTTTCCAACCTTAGGATTTACTTACATATATGTTATAACACAACCCTAAGAGGATTTGACATACTTTAATGGCTTGTACCTAAGATGCATATGTAACTAAGATGAGATGTATGTAAGGTGAGATGGAACATGAATGCATTATTTCTTGAATTGCAAATGAAATGATTTGTCATGCAAAACTGACTCTTTCATGTATCACAAAATCAAACAATATAACTTAAAATGTTTTATGTTACTTGTGGAGCTTTTACAAGATAATTCCAATATTTCATATTCTCCTAACCTTAAGCATAAGTTGACACCTCAATTTTTTATTTATATATATATATATATATATATATATATATATATATATATATATATTTTTTTTTTTTTTCAAAACAAAACATGTCAATTGAAATCAAATCCAGAATCAAAATCCTAACTAGACTAACAATCCTAAACAATAAAAACAAAATCTGAAAATCCCCACCAAAACCAAAAGAATAATATCAAAATCTCACAACCTAAGGGCTAAAATAATGCTTTAAAATCTGCCCATTAACCGGTAGCATGAAATCTCTCCCTTCTAAGGTTTTTAGCCCGAAGGTATTCTTCCCAAGAATCTCTGAAATCTGATATGGGCCTAACCAAAGACAATCAAACTTTTGATGATTCCCTTTTTCCTCATGTCTTTTGTCCCATAGTAATACCAAATCTGAAATTCTGAATGATTTAACTTTGGCCCTTCTGTCAAACCATCTCTTGATAACTTCCTGGTGTTTATTCATGTGATTCATGGCCTCTTCTCTCTTTTCATCAAGGTGCAACAACTGGCTCAACCTGGCTTCAACTTGATCATCTGTCCCCAAGTACTCTTGTATGAAATGTAAGGTCTGCAACTTCAAATTTTCTGGAAATATCGGGTCTTGCCCATAGACCAAATGATAGGGAGTATTCCCTATGGATTCTTTCACTCTGGTCCTATCTACCCAAAGGGCAAACTTTAGTTGACTGTGCCAGTCCCAAGGGTTCTTTTCCAAGCAACTTCTTAATAGTATTCAACAAATTCTTATTTGAAGACTCGGCCAACCCATTTCCTTGAGGATAGTAATTGGATGCAAACTTTAAGCTCACTTTGTTATCATATGCCCAATCTGCAAATTGTGTAGAAATAAAAGCTTTACCATTGTCACTGACAATAGAGTCGGGCATTCCAAATCTTGTTATAATTTGATCCTCAAGAAATTTAATCACAACATCTGTGGTGGCATGTTTAGTAGGAATCGCTTCTGTCCACCTTGTACAGTAGTCTGTAGCTGTCAAAATGAATTTATGAGAATCAGAAGAATTTGGGTTAATAACCCCGATGAAATCTAGTCCCCACTGTGCAAATGGTCTCATTTCAACTACAGGTTGCAACGGCATGGCTGCATTTCTCTCTCTATTTGCAGCCACTTGACAGATATGACAAGATCGTACATGGGTATGCGCATCCTTGAAAATATGTGGCCAGTAGTATCCTGCTCTCAGGATTTGATGTGTTGTAGCATTGGCTGCACCATGACCAGTTCCATGTTTCCCGTGAAATTCCTGCAACACCCTGGCAGCTTCTTCTTTGTTCAAGCACCTCAGGTAGATACCTTCATGATTCTTCCTGTAAAGCACACCAGATTTTATCAGATAATTGATAGACTTAAGCCTTAAGGCTCTTCTCTGTGTTGAATTCAGATTAGAAGGACACTTACCAGTCAATAAAAATTGCACAATATCAACATACCAATCATCCTTAGCCATGTATTCTGTATTTGAGCATTGACCTGTTATTTGCGGATTATTTTCTGCGATCGCCTTCGCCAGTCCCTGTCCTCGAACTAGTTTCATTGGTTGGATTTCGAGATCAAATTCTTGGATGGTTGAAATCCATTTTCCTCTCTTCTCACCTAGTTCATTCTGTAAAAACATGGTCTTGACAGCAGAATCGGGCACGATGGCAATAACTCTGCTATGTACGATGTAGTGCCTAAATTTTTTCACAGTTTTGAAAAGTGCGTACATTTGCTTATCAAGGATTGAATACCTTAATTGAGCATCTTTCAGGGGGCACTTAAAAATGCTATGGGTTTTTCGGCACTATCCTCGCCTTTTTGGGTTAATACACTCGCAAAGGAGTGTTCTGATGCAAAAGCATAAATATAAAAAGGCTTGGAGTAGTCTGGACTTATAAGGACAGGGGCTCTGGAAATGGCATCTTTGATGTTCTGGAAGGCCGCTCTGCTTTCCTCGTTCCATTTTACATCCACATATTTCTTTAGCATCTTGTTCAGAGGCTTGGCTATCTCAGCAAAGCTAGAGATAAACTTCCTCACAAAATTAACCTGCCCAAAGAAAGATCTCAATTCTTTCTTACTACTCGGGAGAGGTAGGTTTTGGATGGCTTGTATCCTTTCTGGGTCGATGGATATGCCCTCTTTCGAAATAATGTGTCCCCAGCATTTTTCCTTCTATCACTCCAAAAATGCACTTTTTGGGATTTAAGGAAATTCCATGTTCTCTGCATCTTTGAAGCACTTTCTTTAAATCTTTGACATGATCCTCTCTCTTCTTCGAGAAAATTGGGATATCATCCACATACACGATGATGCATTTGCCTATGAGCCCTTTGAATGCGTAATCCATGGCGCGTTGAAAAGTTGCACCAGCATTTAACAGTCCGAACGACATTCTCTTATATGCAAATGTCCCCCACTTGGTAGTGAAGGCTGTTTTCATCCCGTCATCCTGGATGTATAAGAATTTGGTTGTACCCAAAATATCCATCGAGAAAGGACATCATTTCAGATCCATTTACCATTTGTAGAATTTCATCGATTGATGGCAGTGGATAATTATCTTTTTGAGAGGCTTTATTAAGATTTCGAAAATCTATGCACAGCCTAATCTCTCCACTCTTTTTTTCACTCGGAACGAGGTTAGCCACCCGGGTTGAGTGCCTAACAGGAAAAATGATTTTCGCTTCCAATAATATTTTAACCTCCTTTTCGATCAACGGCTCCAATAGCGGGTTAACAACTCGTTGTCTTTGCCTAAAAGGCTTGGAGTCTGGCTTCAAAGGGATGGTATGTGTGATAATGTTTTGGTTGTAAGTCTTTAGCTCATTGTAGTTCCAAGCAATACAATCTATGTAATGCTTCAATGCCTGTATTATATTGCTCCTTTCTTCCTCTGTACATGCCTTTGCTATGTACACCTCCTTTGGATTGTCTGCACTCCCTAGATTAATTGAATCACACGCATCTTTGGGGAGTGGGACTCTTTTTCTTTTCTTGTTCTTGCATTCCATGTCGAACATCTTCTCCAATGAAACCACGTCTTTAGGAATTTTTTTGGATTGATACGCAGTTTCACTTTCATCTTCTGTTCCATCCTGCCACCTTTGCTCCTCATCAATCACCTGATTTTCAAAAATACCCGAGTTCGTGACAAATTTGAAAATATGTCTGTCACTTTCAAAAACTTGGAAATTCTTTACGTTATCAGGTATTGATGGACAAGGAACCAGTTCAATGGAAAAATTTTTACATCTTCTTATATCAACCGGGTTCAACATGCCCGCGGTGAATGCAAGAGAGTCTGCTATTCGATTTCCTTTCCTAGAAATAAGGGCTATGTTGAATGCGTCGAACTCTTCCATGAGGTCCATAACCCTAGTTCTATAAAGGCTCAGTCTTCTATCGTGGCATGTATACTGTCCTTTGATTTGCTTGACTACCAACTCAGAATCTCCCAAAACCTTCAAGCATTTAACATGTTTGCTCAATGCTAGACGTAAACCATAGATCAATGCTTCGTACTCTACCACATTGTTTGTGCAAGGAAATTGCAGTCTGTAAGCAGCTAGCAATGGTTTGCCTCCTGGACCAGTGAGCTCGACTCCAGCTCCTGCTCCCTGTCTAGACTTTGATCCATCGAACTTGAGCAACCACGTGTAATCATTTTCTTCAGAAGAATGACCATGACACATTTCTTCTTTAAACTCTTCAGCAACTTCCTCAACATCAAGTGCATAGACTCCTAAGTCTGGCTCAAAAAATTGAACTTCATTCGGCTTGTTAAAATCTGTTATAATCTCTTTAAGCCTCGGTTCGTTTTCCACTCTTATTTGATTTGCAATTCCCTTCCATGGTAGCCACATATGCGAGCAGTCTGTTGCAAAATAGCCATTCAGAGTTTTCATCCAATCCCTAGCAAGTAACATTCCATACCTACTTGGGATATTAACCACCAAAATGTCTACAACCTGCTGAACCCTGGGTTCAGAATTCAATTGGATCTTGACATCATATAGAGTTCCTATCACATTTACCTCCGATCTGTCCAGTTGCAGGACTGTACATTTGGATGAAACAGGCTGCAGACCTAGCATTTTACATATTTCTGTAGGCATGAGGTTGCTCGTGGCACCTGTGTCCACCAAACAGTTATGCAAATTCTTACCCGCAATTCTCAGAGTCAGTAAGAATGGCGGGACATCCCTTCTCTCCTTTCGCAAAATAAGATGGGATTCAACTCTTTTTTCCTTCCACATCGGATCAGGTGAGTTCAAAGCTCTTATCAACGCCTCCTTTTGACCAGGCAATCTAGCTGCGTCCAGGAATGAAAGGCTAGATTTGGACTTCTTCATATCCTCCACTACGTCATAGTTTGGTTTTTCGAATTTGACTGTCTTCTGGACGTCATTAGACATTTCTCTTCTGAGTGGAGGGGGAGGGTTGTTACTTGCCTTTGTATCTGGAGGAAGAATAGAATTGTTTGGAGGTGTTGATGAGGTTTTAGGGGCTTTAGACTTACTTCTCAAATGGTATCCATGGTTCCCCTTTCTGAAATCTCGAAAAGCTTGCACCTCCTATTCCAGAATTTCGTCTTCTTCTTCCTCACTCTCACCTTCTTGATGATATACAGTTTCCATCACCATAATATTATCATCTTGGTGTTGTGATGGACTCTCATTTGATACCAATTCCAAATCATCAACTTGTGCTTGAAGACAATGAGTGTATCTAGCAATCTCAGGACAATTCCTCTCATTGTGTTCTTTTGTGTTATGTAACCTGCACCCCCTTTCCCATGCCAAATCTGAAAGATTCAAAAGAGAATTGGATTGGCTAGGGCCTGCGGAAGCATCTAATTGATTAGCAATGGGAGCAGGAACTCCCCCATTGTTTGGCTTGGTGTTCCAGTGCCTCCCTCTATTGTTAAAATTCTGATTTGGGTGAGGGGCATGGGACTCATACTTCTGCTGTTGAACCCTGTCATTGCTCAGTTTATGCACTAGTTTCTTGAGCTCCTCGACTTCTGAATAAACATCTTTTGGTGGAATCATATTGTTGTTAACCCCCGTTGGATTCGCATAATTAATGGGGTCTTGATTCAACACTGGGGTCGGGTTCTGAGGAATTGGATTCCCGTATGGGTTGACACTTTGAATCGGGGTTGGATTTGGAAATGGAACTATGGCCTGAGGATTGGCATGACTAGTTCCTTGCATAGTCGGTTGATTGTTTCTGCAAAAATGCAGGGACAGGTGGAATGGTTGTGAGTGGTTGGATTGGAATGGGTGCATATGCGGGTGCTGTTGGATACGGCTGCTGATATGAAAAGGCATTCATGCTTGGCATTTGTGGTGCCATGAGTTGATTTTCCTGGGGAGCTTGGCCATATGGAGCATACTGTCCCACCATAGGCATCTGGGTAAACCCGTAGCCTTGTGGTGTCATTTGCTGCTCGATAATCATGGCTTCATTATAGGCCAAAGCCAACGTGGTAACCTGAGGATTGCGCCTTGCAAACATGGCTGTCATGGGGTCCAATGCCCCAAAATATATCTGCAAAGCCACTGTGGGATCAATAGCAAAGTGCCTGATTGCTCTGTTATAGCACTTCTGGAATTTCTGATTAAACATTCTGATTGGTTCCCCTTGGCCCCTTTTGCATGTAATAAACTGATTGTAAATAGTTGCAGGGTCTAAGGGTGATCTAAATTGATTAACAAAGGCATTTTCCATTTGAATCCAAGAAGTGATTGAACCAGTTGGCAAGCATATATACCACTCATATGCTATTGGATCTAAACTCATAGGGAAAAGTCTGCAGGCCACATCTTCATATTGAACTTGCAGCCTAATTAAAACATCCTTATAAGCTTGGATATGTTCTTCTGCTATTCTTGGGCCATCTGGTTTGTATTTAGGCAGAAATATTTCAATGTTCTTGGGGATTTCATGGATATCCCCAGCAATGTTCAAAGGAGTATTATTAGCTCCATACCAAGGAGCTACTGGAGCTTGAGCCATTTGACTCAGAATTGATGAAGACAGACCTACAATAGCAGTAGAAATATTACTTACTATAGGCACACTAGGTGCAACGGATATTACTGGCGTAGGTCCACTCGATGTTCCTGGAGAAAATAGGTCTTTTGCGACTGGTGAACTTACGACTTGCTTGGTTTTACTCTTGGGAGTACCAGTAAGGTCATGGAAAATGGTTTCCCCGGTTGTTTGGGACCTGGTTGCAATATGCCGTGGTGGGTCCAGCCTGCCCGATGAAACCCTCGGCTATTTCGAAGAAAACCTGCAATAAAAATAGTGTTGCAGTTTAGCCGTAAATGATTTCAAAATTAAGTCAAAAACAAAATATTCAGATATGAAAATCAAAATCAAATAAACCAGTTCGGGCCCTCCTTCTAGCGCCAATCTGTTGAGTGGTGTTTTCACCCAGTTGTGAAAGCACACTCTCCGGTAGGATCTGAGTCCCAAAATCCTCTGCTTGCAAAGAAAATAACTTTCTCCAAGGTTCCCGTTATGTTTAAATGATGCTGTTCAAATGAAATGCCAGGAATGTCTTAGGGTTTGCAAGTGGATGTTAACAAGGGGCACTGATGGTTTATTTAATTTGAATTTCTAGTGGACTCAAAGTGAACAAACCTATTCTAATCTTCAGTTTCGATGGATTTTCAGTTGCTTATTCAAATACAATAAATTAAACTGCATGAAATAAAGTAAGGGTTTGAAAAATAAAACAAAGTAAATGGAAATAAAACTAACTACAGTCAGAATGCTGTCATCAACTCGATGAAACCGAAGATATTGAGGTTTTATGCATGCAACCTAACCTAATGAACCTGCAAATTCGCACAATCCAAATAAATTAGGTGTTGGTTTCTAGGGTTTCTACTGTAATTCCAGATTTAGGCATTCGCATGAAGCAACCAAGCACACTTGCATTAAACTTCACCTAAAAGCCTTAGAAATCTGGAATGAATGATAAAACATTAAATCATGCATGCACAAAATGACTCCTTCTTTCTCATCAATGAGATGCCAATACTCTGTATTTTTGTATTAAATGATGTATCAATTACATTTACAGATTGTTCCAGGCATAAATGTTCCAGAACAAAAAGAAGGAAATTGCCCAAGTGCAGGCCCAGAATGGCATAAAGCCTTTGTCTCTGCAACTCTGCAAGCAGCAATTTCCAACCCCCCTTTCTTTCAATCTGCGCTTTTGATTTTATACTAACTGAAATGGCTCTTCGATTCCCTTTGTCGCTTCGTTTCACCTTCCTGCAAGTGACCTTTCAAATTCTCGCTTTTTCCTTACTTTCAATTCATGCTGGATGCCCAAACGTGCGAAATCTTCCATTGCATGTAACGTTCCTACAATTCCGACACCTGTACGCCACGTGTCCTACATTTTTTGTGCCTTCTGTAACGTTTTCCTATGCAAATCATGACAAAAACTGCAAGCGGCCTGTTCACCTTCTTAGCCACGAAAACGCGACATGTCACAAAATCGCGACATGTCGCGATATCGCGACGCCTTCCTCGCCCGTGCGCCCTCGACAGCTACTTGTAGCGATATCGCTACCGCTTCTATTCTGAGCCTTCCTTCCACAAACTGTAGCGAAATCGCTACCACTTTTGCCTTCGGACCTTCTTGCCGCAAACTGTCGCGATATCGCTACCGCTTTTGCCTTCGGACCTTTATGTCGCTTTCTGTCGCGATATCACGACGTTTTTCACCTTCGGGCTCTCTCACTCAAACTATCGTGATATCGCTACCGCTTTTGCCTTCGGACCTTTATGTCGCTTTCTGTCGCGATATCGCGACGTTTTTCACCTTCGGGCTCTCTCGTCGCAAACTGTCACGATATCGCTACCGCTTCCCCTTCGGACCTCTTTGGCAACTTTACGTCGTGAAATCATGACCATTATCACTCTCTTGCCTTCTTTCAACAAGCTGTCACGATATCGCTACCGCTTCCCCTTCGGACCTCTTCGGCAACTTTACGTCACGAAATCACGACCATTATCACTCTCTTGCCTTCTTTCAACAAACTGTCACGATATCACTACCGCTTCCCCTTCGGACCTCTTCGGAAACTTTACGTCATGAAATCGCGACCATTTCTTCGTCCGTACACTTTAGCTGCAATCGATCACAAAATCGCGACGCCTTTCCGCTTCGAGTCCCTTCGCTGTTTCCTGTCGCGATATCACGACGTTTTTCGCTTCCGTACACTTTGCCAAAACACGTCATGAAATCGTGACACTTTTCATCATCCGTACGCTTCGGAAAAACACGTCACGAAATCGCGACCATTTTCATTCTTTTCCAGGGCATGTCGCGATTTCGTGACACCTTCTCTTTTCTTCGACATGTCGCGATTTCGTGACAACTTTCAATTTTTCTTTTCTTTCTCCTTTTCGGAAGCGATGGAGCTACATGTCGCGATTTCGCGACACTTTCCTATTTCCGGCAGCGATGGCGCGACAAGTCACGATTTCGTGACATGTCGCGATTTCGCGACACTTTCAACACTTATGCATTTTTTCTCTTTTCTTCAATTTTAGCATCTGGGTCACCGAGATTCTTCTCTGCAAGCCTGCCAAAAGGTGGGTCCCCAATTTTGGGGTGTGTTGTGGATCAACCGCAACAAGTCCCTTATTGCAAACACTGTACTTACATCAATTTATACATTACACTTTTCAACATTTATTTATGTAGAATTGTGAATAATTTTAACATCGCATAATAGTACACCAACCTATCTTGAAACTATATAAAATTTGATAACCATTAAATATTCATAGTGAAAAATATTTATGATGAATTATTCTGAATTATATTTATGCTATTAATTTTACCATACCATTAATTATCTTCAATATTAAGGTAATTTATATTGTAAAACATCATCATATGACCATTAACGTCCAACTTCAATGTAATTTTTCACATATTAATAGTACATTATATTTTTAAGATACTTTCTACTCACTTGCAAAGGCATACAAATATTAAAAATTATGTGTTGTTTATTCTCATTTAATGACAAAATATTGTGTATTTGAATCATTTATCGTATTCTCCATCTAGGATTTAAAAAAAATAACCATTGACCATTTCATGGCAAGCACAAATCCTCCTTCACCACCTGCATGTACAACTCGTAATTCCGTTTGCCATACAACTACTCCCTCACCTTTCCTTTATACATTGGCCACCACTAACAATTTTAACCCTTATGTACATACCATGTTCTCATAGCTAGGATGCTCTCTAATATTCACTGTGATAATTAATTTCCTAGTAAGATAAGTTCCATACTAGTTGGGTGTTGGAATATGTGATGGTTACGCTTCACTTAAGGCCACAACTAATGATTTGTACTTTTATTTGTTATATTTACCCTTTGGGCCTATGTAAACCTTGAAAAAGTTGTTTATGTAATTTGTTGTAATATTTATTCTTGAGGGTCAATGTTACAAACTTGACCTAAAGGCTCTATGTATTGGGGTATAAATACCCCTTCATACCAAATTATTTTTTATTGGTTGGAAAGTAATTTCAATTGCATTCCAATTTTGTGTTCTTTTTTTGTTCTATGTATTCCTTTTGTTAAGCAAAATTGCACAATATTTGATTTCATTCATTTTTGGAAACTATGATGAAATTTGACATGGTATTAGAGCAGTTATAAAACTTCATTACTTTATTGCTTTTGCAGGTATGTGTTTTTACTTCCAAGTTCTCTTGAGGGCACATTTTGTTAGATCTATCTAAGAATAGTTTTTGGAGACTAAAGGCATAATCAAAAGAAGGATTTTTTATAAAATCCTAGGTGGAATTAGATCATGAGGATCTTACTGGAATTAGAAAATTTGCTCTAAGAGATATATTCATTGTTAGGTTCCTTTTCCTCTCATTGGCATTCAATATTATTTTTTTCAAATTTTCTAACCAAGATACCCTGTTTTTGAATTGGACTGTTTGAAGTTTTTTTAAAATCTTATTTATCTTTTATGGATTTTTTCAAAAAATCAAATTCCTTTTCTCTTTTGGCTCTTTTAGTCCAATAGTAGTATAGATAAAAGTATAGAGTTCTTGGCCATCATGAAAGAAGAAATGAAGAGGCTAAATTTTTTTATACAAACCCTTAGTGCTAGAGAAAACATTGGTAGGCCTTTGTGCCTAGAAAATACTTCTAATTGATAAAGTTGCAAAAAAGGTCTGACATATTCTATTGCATAAACGTAAGAGGATGTTCTAATTAGTTGTATTTGATAAAATGGTTGTGTATAAAAAAGTGTAATAAATATAAATAAATCATTAGCAATTCTAGATTCTTTACAAAATTTCATAGGGAGTCCCAGTTCTTTTCTCCGTTTTACCTCTAGGTACCCCAAATTTTCATTCAAAAAATTGCTTCTTCCATTTCTTGTTTTAATTTTAAAATTTAAAAATAGAATATTCTTTTAGAAGATGGTAATTGGAAATGGTATGCACCTACATCACCATGATATAGGCTTACATCATATTTGGTAGCAAAATGTAAGGGAGAAGCATTATTGTTTGTTGTAACCATAATACTTTCCTTTTCTCTCACAAGCATAATGGTTGGAAAAATGGTTGGCAAGGAAGGCATGAAATTTTTTCCTATGGGAGATCTTAAGTTTAAACCTCCTCCCCTTATATATTTTATTAATAATGATGACATCAATATTTTATGATGATGTGGCAACCCATGCTGATTGACAACATATGATGATGTACCACTCAATGACATCCCCTTACATAGAAATGATGACATGGTAGTTCATACAACTAATGTGGCATCCAATGCATAAATCCTAAAGTGACATGATCCATGACTAACATGGTAATCCATACATATTACTTGGTAGTAGGTGCATGAATTTTGAGGTGATATGTGGTATCTAACATGGTATACTATATAGGTAATGTGGAAGTCTATACAGGTGATGTGGTGCAACACATGGTGGCTAGTGGAAGCACTATTATGGAAAAAAAATTGAGGTAACATGTGGTAGATAATACAAGAGCTAGCATAGTTGTTGACCTAGCATGACCTAATTGGATTAACATGTAAGGTCATATAGCAGTCAACATGGAAGGTTGTATGCCACTTGGCACATATAAATATGGGTTTGACTAATCAATTTTTGACAACTCATCAAATTTGACAAGCAACTCATACAATCAAAAACTAAATTGTAATAGATATATTAGAGTAAATAAATATGCAACTTGTGGTGCAATATGGTTGATGGATCAAGAAGAAAATTAGATCATGATAGGTGGCATCACACAATTAATTGATACACTACATAGTTAGTGCACACATGGCACCTCCTTGACTACTCATGCAACAACATGTGGTGGCCTCTCATTTATTGCAAACTATTATTTTTAAATTTTCAAACGTTTTAGAAGCATTTTTGTAATTTTAGACCAAAAATTATGAGGGCCATAAATTTTGCATACAAAAGTGTTTTTAGTCCTTGTTTCAAATTGCATGATTTTTTGAGCTCTATGCATTGATGGTGTTGTTTATTGTCACAACTATATAGGGTTTTGTATTTTGACATAATAGTTATAGATCATCGTGAGCCCTTGTTGAGTGTATGATGCCCCAAAGATCAATATTAATTTTTTGCTCTAAAGGAAATGGTTACTCAAATATATGAATGAGAAATCTTGTGATTCTAATACTAAAGGGGTGAAGCAAATTTATTGGAACAAGAAGGATGAGGCTTATGGTATCATTTTTATTCTTGTTGAAAATATATATAACACTCATGTTAGCAGCATCATGGATCCTAAAGTGTTGCTTGAGAAATTTTAGAGGCTATGTGATCTAATTGATTCCACATAGATTAGTAGATTGTAGGTTGAGCTTGCAACCTTATCCATGGACTCATTTGATAATATTGATGAGTATATCATTCGATTCAATAAATTACAAGAGGAAATCAAATTTGAAATAGGATTACCCATGAAGAGAAGAGAACGATATGAAGCACTAGAAAAGGAAAGGAACACTAACCTACTCAATATTATATTCAATAATATGTTTCAAACATATCAGATAATTGTTGTTGTCTTTGAGATGCTTTGTGTGTCCTTTCTATATTCTTCAGCACCACCTATTAATGAGGTATTTAAGTACTTTTTCATGATCAACCTAGAATAAAAAGGTATAAAAGAAAATATTTTTTTTATAGGCTCACCCAAAAGAATATTTTAAAGTTGAAAATGATAAAAATCCTAAATAGAATAAGAAGAATCCCAAGAAGTCGACTTGTGAGTTTTGCAAATAGGAAGGACATAAGGCATAATTTTGTAAAATTCATATCAATAAACTTGAAGTAACAATAAAAGGGGTTTTTTATGTTGTTATCGTCTATGCACAAGGTGAGGGTAATTTTGATGGAGAAACCTCATAGGGTCATGTAGTGGTTTATTCCACATATTAACATCTACTTATTTGGATAACTAGATATCAGATTTTGGGACAACTAGACAAATGATGAAGCATAAACATCTCCTTCAAGGCTACAACAAGGCTCATGCAAGTGAATATGTTATGATTAGAGATTATTCTTAATTGCAGGTTATAGGGAGTGGATACATAAGTCTTGGATCTTTGTTATTTGATGAGGTACTTCATGTTCCTAATTTTGGACCTAACCGTTTATTTACTTATCACATTACTTATACAAATGCAAAAGTATATTTTTGGCCTAATAGATGGGTAATTAAGAATATAGACAATGGGTTCAATACTATTGTTTTTGGTTATTGTGATGAGACTAATAACATGTATTAGTTTGATAAATACTATCCTATTTTTTTCCTCTTTCTAGGAAGAAAAACTATGCTGCTATGGTTGTTCATATTGATAATAAGAGTTAGAAGTGGCATCATAGGCTTGGCAATCTCAGCTTTGGTTCCTTTAGATGCATGATCTATTATCATATGGCTATTGGGATTCCATACGTATCTCCTCCTAACGGTGCATGTGAAGGGTGCATTTTGGTAAAGCATCATAGGGATAACCTTCTAAAATTAGTTGCAAGATGAGCATTGCATCCCTCCAAGATCATACATAGTGATATTATGAACCTATGGATACACCACATCTCTCAAGAAATAGGTACTTCCTTTTTATTGATTATTTCTCTAGATATATGTGGTTGTACACTATTCCCACTAAGGATGAGATTTTTGAGAGGTTTAAGACCTTCAAGGCCCTTGTTGAAAATCAACAAGATAGGATAATCAAATGCCTAAGGATATATGGGGGTGATCAATATTCTAGCTATATTTTTCATGATTTTCCTGCTCCTCATGGAATTTCATATTAGAGGATTGTTCACTATACTCCTAAATAAAATGGTGGGACTAAAATAAAAATAGGATGAATATGTAAATGGCATGATATAGGATTTATGCCAAGGGGATTGATCATATGTTCTAGGGTGAGGTTGTCACTTGTATAACATACATAATTAACAAAGTTCATATCAAGGAAATACAAGGCATGATACCTCTTGAGATATTGATAGGGGACAAGCTTGATGTGTCTCAATTTTATATCTTTGATTCTTTAGCATGGTCTCATATACTTAGGGATATTTAGGAGGGACCAAAGAGCCATAAGTGTATTTTTAGGGAGTATTTAGATACCTAGGAGTCATATTTTCTCCATGATACTCAGAGGCATGAGGTTTTGACCTAGAGAGATGTCATCTTTTATGAGGTTCTACTAGGTACTCCTACCCCACTACTTGAGATTTTGGCTATTGATTCTTCTAAACCTTTAAGTATTTTGTATTCAAGTGATGCAATTGCTTTGATGATTTGCATTATTATATTAAAAATAGTTATACATGATTGCCTTGCCTAGTATAGCATAACAAATATTAACTACCTGCATGCTATTTGAAGGAAAGAAATTTGCACCACATAATGAACAAAGTGCTAAAGCTATAAAAATTGATTTTATATATGAATTTTTTAATAGAGCATGGTGTTACAAGAGAATCCTCTTGAGAGGATTTTACAAAATGATACAAAGGTAAGAAAGGTGTGTGATTTCATTTTTCTCAACAAGGAGTGTCTCTTGAAGCAATATGGATCTTCCATACTAGCACATTATTTGGGGAGCTGGTTTTTTATGACCACCATGTAGGATAAATTTTGGAGTCTTTCATTTCCCTCGATTCCTATCACCTATATACAAATGGAACAACAACAAATCAAATAGCATATGCAGAGTCCATTGAAGTTGTACTTGTACCCGATCTAGAAATATGAAGCAATACAAAAAACAATTAAATGCATGGAATATCAAAGATATAAACTAAAGTATGGATGCAAATTTTGACATATCTAAGCTAGTATGCTAATAAAACTTATCACCTAGACAATTGACAGTGATCATCTCAGGTTGAGATGGTTTTGGTCTGTGGATCATCTCAGGACAAGATGGTCACTATCACAAGTTTGTACCTTGGCATAACTAGGTCCAGGAAGAGTTTAGGGTGAAGCACGAAGGCTTTGTAAGATGGGTTGCATGTAGGAGGAAGACAAAATGGGCATCGAAGACCAGAAAGACAACAAGGAGAGTTTGAATGAGAGAAATGGATGTGGTTTTGAATCCTTGGTAGCAATCCGATAATATTTTGCTTGCAGCAAAAAATTCTAGCAGATTTTTGATAGCACTTCATAGCATAATTTTTTTTTTTTTTAATTTTTTTTGTATGGGAGGGGATGCCAATTTATAAGTGTATGGGTAGGAGGAAGGTGAAGGAAAGGGATAATCAGGGGCAACTTGATTTTCTTCTGGTGGGTTTGTTTCTAGTAGCTGATTAATGCTAACTTAAAGTTAGGCATGATATTTTGGACTACGTGTTGTTTTTGACAGGCAATTTACCTACCTTTAATTCTATTTTTTTTATTATACTATCTCGATTCGATATGGTGGAAAACTCATGATTGTATTGGGTCGAGATGGTTACGTCAAACATGAAATTTTTTGTAGAATATTAACTATTATAGTAGAAATCCATGGATTTAGCCTTGAAGATAATAAAATGGATTATGCTATTTGGAAAGGAGGATTTTTGGGAGTCTCCTTTAGATAATGATTTTTAGGTGTCTACAAATGCCCATTTTTGGAACACTTTGTGCGTAAGCATAATGCAAAGCAAAAATAAATGATCTAAAATGGTTGAATGGATGATAAATGATGTTTATTAATGGAAATAATCTTGAAGGGAAGTTGTGTAAGATGGTCTAAAATAAAATTCAATGTGGGATGCCCCAATCATGGAAAATATGCACATCATAAAATCATTACTTTCAAAAAATTGATGGACTTGATTTGATCTTGGTAAACCTTTTAGCCTTAGGTAGATGTTATTAGTCTACAAGCTTTATGCTTTAGGTATACCAAGTATTTTTTTGATTGAAATTTTTGCTTTTGCCCCAACAAGAAGGGTGTATGATAGTCTTTGGTAATGATTCTTAGATGAATGTAATTTCCAATATTGAGTGTTTGAGTATTGACTTGATTTGAGATGAAAATTTGTAGGTATGTCTACCCCCTCAAGAAATGATTTGATGGAGGAGAAGTAAAATGATGATAGTAACGAAGTGCTTCACAAATGTGGAATAGCTAGAATGAAATATTTTATGGTGAGAAAATGTGAATTTTGAGATCGTCTCGACCCAAGACGGTTCATAAAAATATGTTCATAATAGTGAGACCATCTTGGACGGTTGTATCATGGTGCACAACTATCCTAGATGGCCACGTATATGAAAATTTATAAATTTTGCATTTTGCAAAGCAAAGGGTTATTTTCACCATGTGAAACAAGGAAGAAGCAAGACAAGGATGAGAATTATGATTTTGTGCAATGAAGTGCTATCGATGGATGAGGTGATTGATAGAATGGACTTAGTGGATGAATTAACAAGCGATGGAGGGAGTGCAAGAAAGGTAAGGGCCTAAACCCTAGCTTTTTATTTATTGTTGAAATGGAAAATTTAATCAAATGAGCAGGCAAAATGGGTGAAACATGGTAGCCTTAGGTATTTGAGAATGTGAGGGGTGATGGGTATATCTTTTATTTTCTTTTTCTCTTTTTTTTTTTGTTTGATGAATGAAATGTTTGTGGTGGCAGCTTTTTAGATCTTAGCATTAGTTTACCTAAATGTTAAAGGTAGTGTGTGATGCGTTGTCATAGAACGATTAGGAGTGGTTGGGGGCCATAAAATTGCAACACATAGCTTGATTAGAGTCGGTTCATGTAGATCAAGCCTACCTGATGGTCTTGATTGATAGATGAGATGGTCAAACTAACATATTTAATATATTGACTAGAGATATTACCATCACTCTAGAGGACATGTAACAGATTTTATGGGTCTCAATAGAGGGAGAGAAGATAGTGATTGCGATGACCTATGAGAGGGAGGCAATACCATAGAGAGTCTACTGGGAGAAGTGGTATATTTATTATGATATGGATAGCGGTGGATTGAGTATGAACACTGACTATGAGATAAGACTTTTGACCACTAGGTAAGCAGTATTGATGTCACTGATGTCTCACTTTATTTTATCAAACTCTTCAAGTATAAAGTTCCTATGGAACCTATTGTGTCTGATGATGGATTTTGTGGAGGAACCCAAGATCATGGTATGGGACTCCACTTTGATGGTAAAGGTGTATAGTGAGTTGTATGGGATACATTGACAGGGCCGATTAGGCTTCGAATGTAGCTTCCTTATATAGATATGAGGATGAGAGAATTTTTAGGTGGAGAAGCCAACTGGACTGCCATGGGAGGCACACATTGATATGGACAAGGAGGTCCCATGTGTGATGTAGTGGGGCCCTGATCGACAGTAGGACAAGAGCCACCCATATCAGGGTATTCTCCAGCATTACATGAATGCATGGTCCAGATTATAGATAAGGAATATTATATGGAGGACATGGAGGAGAAGACCAACATCGGCTAAGGATATTATGCATCTGAGATGAGTACAACATGGTATATGTTTGATTGGATAGCATGGGATAGAGCGTGAGTACTTCTAGTACTCACGAGTGACCCAATAGTTTGGGATTACACAAGGGTTGCCTGAGGTTGTAGTTGTATACATGCAAAGGGGTAGTGAGGTCTAGTTGATATGGTTATGACCTGAGCCATTAGGTTAGGAGTCAAATATGGCATTGATGGATGCAAATGTTGAGGATACTAGGACCACACTAGAGTATGATACTTGGTGGATAGCTTAAAAATTTCAAGAAGGGACAATGGTTGGACAGGAGGAGGAGGCTAGTACAGCAGAGGAGCCACTACAACGATGAGTGCATCACCGAGTGTAGAGAGCGGGTGCACATCCTTTAGGATCAGAAAATATATAATAATACAAGTTATGTTGTAAAGCAGAGCCATTAGGTGGTAGATAGGTAGTGTTGGCAAGGCTATGAGGAGGCCTAGGGACAAAGCCTTCAAGAGGAGAAAGATAGAATTAGGGTAGAGCAATATGCTCTATGAACTTATGTATCAGTTTTGATAGCTGAGCAGACTTAGCTATTCATGGGTGGATATGTCATAGAGGAGGTGACCAGGTCACGAGCAGAGATCACACAATTGTAAACTAGGGTGACCACATATCATGCTCAATATCAAATAGAGTGGGACTATATGGTGTGGCTATAGGATGAGGTGGATAAATTGGGTGAGGTGCTACCATCACAACTATAAGTATTTTAATATCAATAGATTCAATAGAGTGGGGTATTAGGAGATCCATTAGTGGCACTGCCTATTCCACGAATTATACCATCGAGGATACCCCAGATGTTAGGGGCCAATGGAGCGAGGTAGGCTCATAGAGATGAGGTTGAGGGTAGTAGAGAGAGTGAAGGGGTGGGACCAACCTAAGGAGGGAGCCTATCTATTAGCTTTTTATTTTGGATGTGAGGTTTGAGGACCCACTATATTGTAGCCTACAAGCATTTTTGTATCATGTGATGTATATATATATGAGATGACTATTGGTGTTTTATTGTGGTGTTATTGTGCATATGTGTGTGTAATGATGGATACATGATTGTAGTGATAGATGAGTATAGATGTATACCTAGACTTATAATTATGATGATGCATGTATGTTAGATGAATGAATGATGTGAGATGATAGAGCTATTATGTATGCATAGAAGTAGGTATGTATGTGATGCACTAATGACACATAAAATTTTAAATAATGCAAAGTATGTATGTTTGAATAATGGAACATAACAAATGAATCTAAGATGAAAGAATAAATTAAGTGTAGGCACTGAAGAATGTATAAGAGTCACAAATCAAGATTTAAACAATTTCATCAAGAGTATACGGTCAAACATAAGCTAAGCAAGGAAGGATATGGAATTAATAAGCATACAGGTAGTAGATGGTGAGCAGCAAGAAGTCACAAGGGAACAACAAGGCTTTTAGGAGACTCCAACATCCTAGTCGACCAATCAAAATTCATATACTAACCATGCAAGAACCTAAAAGATAAAAATATGCTAGGAAGACCCAAATACTCAATATCCCTGTGTGTGCATAGTGAAGTTCATTATCTTGATTTTGTATGTGGTTGGACTTAACTACTCTAAATGCAAGCCATCAAAATCTAGCTCAACCACAAGCTGACATTGGTATGTACAAAATAAGGTCACTAATGTGATAGACATGTCACCATGAGTAAGGATGCTCCATTTCCAATCAGACATCTATAGCCCCAATGGATATTATCCCATGGTTGTCAAAACTGATAATTCCAAGGATTAAGGCTCTCTTTTAGGAGGGGATTTTTGGGATTTTTATTTTTAGAATTTGCTCATTTTATGGAGGAGCAAGGAATTTTTTTTTTGGGACTTTTCTCATTTTGTGGAGGAGCAAGGGAAAAATTTTTTGGGGAGGGAAGCTTGTCCTTTTGTCAATTCTCAGCCTTTAGACCATGCGCATGATAGGAGGAGCAAGGGAAATTTTTTTCTTAAGAGGTGAGAACTACTTTATAGTGTCATATTTCCTTGTTCAAAATTGTAATTAAGAGTGTGAAAATGTGTTGGGATTTTGAGATAAAAAAAGTACAACCAAAGAAAGACCCTATCACTAGAGATCAAGATGGCATTCAACAAAGTCTGAAAGGAATACTGGAAATGATAGAGTGACCGAAAGATCATTTTGGACACCTTATAACAACTACTAAGGGGAGTATAAGACAGGTAAACAAACACCAAGGAAGGAGAATATGGATGGGAATGAAAAATGGAATGGGTTGTATACCCAAGATGCAAGAAGTTACATCAAGACAAGTGAAATTCATACAAACTTGGTGCCATGTGTAGTGTTAAACAAAAGAAAAGACGAATCCAAATGCAGCGAACAAAATGTCTAATGCAATATGACAAAACATGTGACTAGACAACATGAGATGTAAGGAGAGAAGATAATCAAATGCATGGTATAATAAATGGTAATATGCAATGCAATGGTGATGTGAAATGAAATGTGGTGGATGGAAAAATGAAAATATGTGTTTTTGTGCTTTTTTTATGTTGTTTTGGTTGTTTTTTTTTCATGCATAAAATACCCGTAGGTGGAGAATATTAAGGGGTTCAAGTTCCTCAACACCCTCAAGTGTAGCTAGCTGATAAGTTCTTGGTCCTAGCTTATGTGTGATAATGAATGGGCCTAACTATTTTGTAGTAAATTTATCATACAAATGGCTAGGCAAGTTAGAATTATGCTAGTTCTCCTTTAACACAAGATCACCAACTTGAAATTCTCTAAGATGTACTTTGGTATCATAGGCTCATTTAATGTAATCTTGATAAATGTGAAGATGTTCAAGAGTGTTAATACATCGTTCATCAAGAAGAGTGAGTTGATCAAGGTGAGCTTGTCGTGTAGTGTCATCATTGATGAATTCTTGTAGTGAGATGCGCAATGAGGGAATTTCAAGCTCTAAGGGCATGATGGCCTCAACACCATAGACTAAAGAAAATGGGGTTGCCCTAGTTGGTGTTTGAATGCTTGTTCGATAAGCCCATAGTGCTAGAGGTAATTGAAGGTGCCAATCCTTATGATGATTATTAACCATTTTCTTAAGAATGGTGATAATTATCTTGTTTGAGGCCTTAGCCTATCCATTACTCTATGGATAATAAGGAGTCAAAAAGTTGTGTTGGATATGATATTTGGTACACAAAGCTCGAACATCCTTATTCTTAAAGGGTGGCCCATTATCTGAGATGATTTTAGATGGAATACCAAAATGATAGATGATGTTATGAAGTAGGAACTTCATGATGCATGATCCAATCATAGTGGTAAGGGGAATGGCCTCAACCCATTTAGTGAAGTATTCAGTGGCCATGAGGATGAATGTGTGGTGGCTCGAATATGGGGGTAAAATTTTTCCAATTAAATCAAAGCCCCATTGAGAGAAAGGCCATAATGAATGAATAGGTTGCAAAGCTTGTGAAGGTACATGAGACAGATTAGCATGATGCTGACACTTGATGCACCTTTTGACATAAGCACAACAATCCCACTCCATGGTAGGCCAATAATAGCCCATTTAGAGGATGCACTTTGTGATAGCCATGCCACTAAAATGGCCACCGCAAGTACCATCGTGAGCTTGAGAAATGACCCAAGTAGATTCTTGGGGCTCTAAGTAGCAAAGAAGAAGACCATCATAGCTTCAATGGTAAAGTATGTCCCCTAGCAAAATATATCTAGTCACTTTTTGCTTAAATGTGCATTTGGTGGCAAGTGACAAGTTAGAAGGAGGATTACCAAGTTTCAAGAAATCTCAAATTTGAGAGAACTAGTCTTGATATGGTTCAATTTGGACCAAGTGGACATCTTTCTCCTCTTTAGAAACATCTTGCAAAAGTGTATATTGAGAGATATTTTTAACATAAATGGTTGTGACATTATTGAAAGGATTATGTAGTTTCAAGAAATCTTGAATTTGAGAGAACCAGTCTTGATATGGTTCAGTTTGGACCAGGTGGACATCTTGCTCCTCTCTAGAAACATCTCATAAAAGTGTGGATTGAGAGAGAGTTTTAACATGAATGGTTGTGATGTTATCGAAAGGGTTCTATGGAATTAGGGATCCTAAGGAAGCCATTGTATCTACAAAATAGTTGGAGGAATGAGGGATAGCCTCGATGTCATACCATTCAAATTTGGTAAGCAATTTGTCCATGAGGGTCTTGTAGGTTTTTAATATTAGGCACTTACACTGATAGATCCCTTTAACTTGGTTAATGATGAGCAAGGAATCACCAAATATGTTAAGTCATTTGATATTCATGGCAAGGGCCATTTGAAGACCCAAAAGGAGGGCTTCATATTCGACATTGTTATTGGTACATGGAAAATTGAGTTTGAATGAAAGGGGAATAGGAGCCCCTTGTGGCATGAAAAACATGATTCTAGCACCACCCCCTTGCTCACACTTAGAGCCATAAAAGAATAGTGTAAGATCAACTTTGTGTTCAAGTTCATCTGGCTCTTCAGAGTTAGATAATGCAAAGACTGCATCATCAGGTAGTTTGATAGTAAGAGGCTTATCGTTAGGAAGAGGAGCTTCTGCTAATTGGTCGATGATGACCTGACCTTTAATAGATTTTTTGCTAATGAATTCAAGGTCAAACTCTATCAAAAGCATGATCTATTTTGTGGTATGACTATTGTGATATGTGTGACTCATCATATACTGCAAGGGGTTTTTCTTGGAGATAACATAAGTGGTTTGGTTGATCATGTAATGACGAAGTTTTTTAGTGGCAAAGACCACCACTAAGCAGAGCTTCTCAACATAAGTATACTTGACTTCGTAACTAACCAAGGTGCGACTAATGTAGTAGATGGCCTACTCCTTATTGACCTCATTATTTTGAGCCAACATGGACCCTAAGGCAAAGTCAATGGTAGAGATATACAATAGAAAAGGAGCACCGGGTTGAGGAGGAGATAATACTGGTGGAGAAGCCAAGTATTATTTTATATCCTCAAAGACCTTTTGACAATCATGGTTCTAGTGGAAAGTGACCCCCTTTTGTAGAAGATGATTAAGTGGTCGACATTTATCCGAGAGTTGTGCGATGAAGCATCGAATGGCCTGAATATTCCCTTGTAAGTTATGGAGTTGCTTAAGATTGGTGGGGGGAGGTATGTCTAAGATTACCTTGAATTTTGTTTGGATCAACTTCGATGCCTCATTTAGAAATGATGAAGCCTAAAAGTTTCCTAGAAGTTACTCCGAAAACACACTTTTTAGGATTCAATCAAATGTTATGTTCCAAGAGGTGATCAAAGACTTTATGTAAAACATCGATATGCTCATGGCGTGATAAATATTTTTCCAATAGATCATCGACATAGTCTTCGACAATATTATGCATGTAGTCATGAAAAATGTATGTCATAGCCCATTGATAAGTAGCACCAACATTTTTGAGACCAAAAGGCATGACTTTGTAATAGAAAGTCCCCCATGGTGTGGTAAAGGTAGTTTTGGGTTGATCATCAAGATTGACATGAATTTGATTATAGCTTGAGAAACCATCCATGAGGGAAAGCATTTCATGACCCACAGTTGCATCCATAAGTGTATCGATGTTGGGGAGTGGAAAATCATCCTTAGGGCTCGCTTTGTTAAGATCTCTAAAATTTGTGGCTATCCCAAAGGTACCATGTTGGAAACCCATTCAGGATAGTTGATGGGTTGGATGAAGCTTACATCCAATAATTTTTGCAGTTCATCTTTGACCATTAGGGCTATCGTTGGATGAAGTTTTTGAAGCTTCTACTTGATAGGCTTGACTACTTGGATTGAGAGTTAAATTATGAACAACTAAGTTTGGGTCAAGACTAGGCATGTCTTTGTACGACCAAGCAAAAACTTGCTTATATTCTATCAGAAGAGCGATGAATGCAACACATTCTGTAGTTGAGAGATATTTTTCCAATTTAAGGATCTAAGGATGTTCAAGGTTAGTGTTGATATCAATATCAATGGTCTCTTCAATTGACATGTGAGATCCCTCCTCCAATTGATGAGGAGTGGGGATCAAATGGATGTCATCAACTGGATTAGATGAGTCAGATGTGTCATCAGAATCTATCTTAGCTTGGAGAACAACTAAGGGTGGGTGCGATGAAAAATTATACAGTTGTAGCATGTCCTCAGAGGGAAGAAACTCGAAAGGAGAGGGTGGAAGAGAAACATGGTCAAAATCGATGGCCTCAGGATTGAGAGGTAAATATTGTGAAGGGTTGCCTGGATAATAAAGTGGAGTGGTGAGGTTGATGGAGATCATGTTAATGGATGGTGGATGAACTTCATTCTCGGGTGGAAGGAGGTGATTAATAATATAGGGGTAAAAATGTGTAGGAGGTGGTTGGGGTGGAATTGGGATAACAGGGTGTGATCGAGGTGGAATGGGGATAATGAGGTGCTCAAGTGGAAGAAGTTATCACCAAATGGGAAGTTGCATGGGGAAGAGATGAAGATAAAATTCATCATCATCTATGATAGGGGCAATGGGGGAGGAGTCATCCTTTGAGCTAGATGAAGCAATGGATAGTGCTTCTAGATTATCTTCAGACTCCTCATCAGAAGAGTCAAAAGTATCAATAGATAATGTGGAAATTTGGAAATGATCGCTAAGAAAATGAGTATAGCCAAGATTAGTATACTTGTTATCATCGATATCCTCCTCAAGTCCTAGGGTAAGGCACTGAAGAGAATCTACAAGGAGTTCATTGAGCATACATATGGAGTATCCTAATCCTGACTTATCCATAGGCAATTGATAGTATGGTTCAAGAGGGGTACGGGGGCCTTGCTCGTAGTGATCGAGGCCATTTTTATGCCAATGGAAGTGATGAAAATATCATAAGGTAAAGGATGGATTGGATAGATACTCAATGTTTATGAGAAATGGTTCTTCCTCTTCTGATATAAGAGGTGTGTCAATAGAGGTATCAATACCTCCATAGACAAAATTTATCTGATTTGGAAAAAACCCAAGGGGGATAATGGTACCAATAGGTAGTGGTGTGTTGCGAGGTCAGCCAAAGTCTTTAATTGACTCGATGAGAGGAGTGAATGTAACATTTTGCACTAAATACTCATTGAGGCCTAGATTAGCCATATGGATTGTGACTTGTGGAGGAGGGATAGATGAGGATGGAAGTGTTCCCAAATGAATGGTAGGAGTAGCCCCATGGGGGGAATCAATGGAGGATGATGGAATGTAGGAGGGATTTATCCCATGTTCATGCACAGGAATTGGAATGAAGTTGTTGGGAGTTTCCAACCAAGGAGGTGGTGTGAAATGTGAAGGGATATATATGGCAGAGGGTTGTTCCATAGGAATAGGAGAAGTGTGGGTAGATGTTGTGGAGATGGTTGAGATAGAAGGTGTGGGAGGTGGAATGGGTGATTGAGATGTGGATGTAGTAGGTGGTGAGGGTACGTATGAAGAGGATGGCATTGGTGCTTTTGATGGGTTTCTAGTGGGAGGGTCCGATGAACAAGAAGGAATTCCCATGGAAGCCAATGATAATGGTTGTGATGGAGATTGTGGTGATGGAGCAACGAAGGTTTTTGGTGGAGGATTTATGTGTTTGATGGGGTCATTGGGTTGAATTTCTAGATGAGTGGATGGCAAGGTGGACTCATGTGGATGTGAGACCATATGGAAAATTTTGAATGGCTCCAAGTCTATGAGGATGCAATGAACTTGACCTTCATGTACATATTTGATGCTTTGGTGCAATATGGAAGGCACACACTTCATATCCCAGATCCAGGGCTGACCAAGTAACAAATTATATTGCATGGAACCTTCCAAGACATGACATAATGTATGAATGGTTTTTAGTCCAACCTGAATAGGGAGGACTACTATCCCAATAGTGGAACATAGGGTATCGTTAAAGGTATGGAGGGTGAAGGTGGATGATGCGATGTGTGATGGTGGAAGATTCAGATGTTTGAGGGTGGAGGTGGTGATGATGTTAATGGAAGAGCTTGTATCAATCAAGATGCATTTATAAGTGATCCCATCCACACTAGCCATGATGTGTAGTGGTGGATCAAGTACTTCGATAGGTATGGTCTTGATTTCATGGTCATGAAATGTTATTGTAGGATCCTTGCAAGTTTGAATGTGACCCACAAAGTTGATGAAAGCATTGGAATCTTGTGGTTGCAATTCGATAGATTTTAGAATCTCCATTAGAGCTTCACGATGGGGAGTCGATTGTTGTATAAGCTCATAAATGGAGAGTTTGGTTGATGCCATTTTAAGACTTTGAGTAAGCCTATTTCTTAGTGTAAGGATTGGGTGAGGTGGAGAAGGTGTGACTAGATTTGATTGTGGAGGTGCATGTGACATTGAGGGGATATTAGAGGGATCCATAGGTTGTGTGGGTCAATTTGGATATCTTTGATTCCTTGTCATGATGCTTATCATTCCAACAAAACCTTGGTTGTGTGGGGTGGTGTGTACCTGATTGACTTGCTTGGGTTGTTCAGTTGTAATGGTAGGTATTGTGGTTGCCCCATGTTGAGGTAATGGATCTTGGTAAATACCAATGTTTTGATTGGAAGAGGCAAGAGGGTTATCAATTTGAATTTCCTATCGTTCGATCATATCTTGCACTAAGTTCTTGAATTGGAAGCATGATTGGATATCATGACCCTTTTGTCTATGATAAATGTAGTAGTGATCCTCCCTATAGGATTTAGATTTGGGTTGATTTGGATCTTGTGGGTGAATCTTAGGGAAGGAGATCGCTTGCACCTCACACAATCAATGAAAAATTATCACTAAGGGCTCAGGCAATGATGTGTATTGGTGAGGTGGACGGGTGGTTGAGTTGGAGGTTGATTTTGTAGTGGTTGATGAGGTGGTTGAGGATGATATTGGGTAGGTGGAGGCTGAGCCTAATAATTAGGCTATGGTGGGGTTCGATTAGAGGGCCTAGGGGCACTCAAAATGACTTGATTTATGGGAGATGCCTTTTGTTGGGTTTGGTTACCTTTAGCATTTTTGTTGGGCCATTCTTTCTTTTGGAGCTTGATATCTCCTTCTTGGACTTTAATGTCCTTAATGAATTTTTCTTGGGCTAGGGCTTCCTCAAAAGTTTGATATTGTTGAAGTTGTAGTAAAAGTGAGATTTGTTTCTAGAGCAACTTTTGGTGAACATACGAGTGAGCTCCATAATGGGTAAGGTGAAGGGTAATTTTGTGATAACTACTCTCCATCTATTACCATAATCCATGACTAGCTCATCTTCGAATTGGTGAAGGTTGTACAAGTCAGTCAAGGTAGCCTTCTTCTTAATGCTAAATGAGAAGCGTTCTAAGAATGCATTAGCTAGTTGTTCAAAGGTATAAATGCTATGGCATGGTAAGTGATTGTACCACTCCAAAGCACCCCCAACAAATGTTATAAGAAATATCCTAAGCATTAGGGGTTCATTATCCTAAAGGTGAAAGCAAACATTTACGAAGGTGCTTACATGTTCTTGTGCATCCTCTTCACCTTTGAATTTGTCCAATTTAGGCATCTCAAAATGGGGTGGATATGAAGGTGAGGGAACAAATGGGTGAATGGGTTGATTACTAAGTTGTTGTAAGGTGGGTTTTTGATAACCCATGCTAGAGGCTTGTCTCTCCAAGGAGTTGATGCGATCGGTCAACAATTGATAGGCTTCTGGTAAAATTATGTTGGTCGCTCATCTTTGATTTTGATGAGGTGGAAGTGGTATATTTTGATGTTGATGAGGTGGTGGATGTGTGTTATCAGTAGGAATTTCACCATAAGGTAAATCAGGATATGTATCAATTTGGTCTTGGTACTCTGGTTGAAGTTCTTCATAGGCTTCATACTCTTGTTGATAGGGGAGTGGTTCTTGGTATGTGTTATTGTGGGTGAGATGGATGTGGGCATATATGAGGTGGAAGATTTTAATTTGGGTGAGGTGGGAGATTGTGGTGTTGCATTGGGTGCCCTTGATGATGTTGGATTTGTTGAATCTAATGTGTAGGCATGGGTGGAGGTTGGTGGATTATTCATTGTAAATGTTACTGGTGACCAGGGATTGGCTTGGCTACCTAATGAAAGTGATTGGCCTAGTTGGCTATATGAGGGTGGTCCATGCGTGTACCGGTGATGTGAATAGGTGAGAATTATGCACCGATCCCTAGAAGGGTTGATAATTTATTTTTCAGGACCATGCGAGGCCACATTAACCTGATGTTGGGGGTGAATGATTGGTTTTGCATAGGTAGGTGGCGTAGAAGTGCAATGGACTTGAGTGGGTCATTTATCATAAGAAGTAGAGGGATGATTAGGATCAAAATACCTCAATGCATGAGCAGACATGGAAGGTTTGTTATGATTTTGGTTGGTGTATGTGTCCACATAATCATATTCATGGTTCAGCCATGGGTGCTCAGCTATGGTAGCTTGAGCATCCCTATTTTGGTGTGGTGTGTACACCTATTCTTGATGTAGTGGAGATGTAGGGTGAGATGGAATGTGAATGCATGGTAATGGCCTCCTAGGTGATTCAGTGTGTAAGTGTCCTTATAGAGGGCACGTAGGGTGGTAAGGTCTGGATAGTCGATATCATGATCGATAATAGGGGATGTGGGTGGATTTAGAATAGTGATGCCTAGCATGTTAGGGTTAGTGGGATGGTAGATGATATTCAAGTCATATTGGACATGTTGCCACTCAGGTGGACCAAGGTCTTGGTGAGAGGGCACATTAGGCAAGCTACCTTGTTGATCTAGTTGGAAATGATCCATGACTCTTTGTGGTAGATTAGGAGTGTTTGCTTGTGTTTGAGCTTGACTACGTGTCACAACCATAAGCTAGGTAAATGGAGTGCACTTTATAAACTACACAAACAAAGCAACCAAAAAATATGGTTTTATCGTTAATGTTGTTGTTGCTTGTGGAATATTTTCTTTTATTTTTTATTTTTATTTTGATTTTTTTTTGTGTTTTTGGTGTGTTGTTTGAAATCCTATTCCTAAAATGACTAGGGTGGATGGAATGAATGCTATAGAAAAAGGTAGTTTGCGCACAACCCCTATCGAGGAATGTGACACAAATGGTCAAGATAGCTTCCTATGATGATAGATAGATGATAGGTATCCTTACAGGAATAATAAAATACCCCTCCAAGAAGGGGTCATGTTGTCTAAATCCTACTACTTGCCCAGTCAAGCTTTCACTTCACCCTCGAGTAGGCTTGGATAAGAACGATAGTTGTATTCCACTAATTATTAAGCCCCATGGTTAAAGGGTGTTTAAACCTAACCCACTCTAGGACATACCCAAGAGTAGGGGGCTTCTCGATGATGAAGTCCAAAAAACCACTCATGGGGGCTACTATGGCTTTTAAGGGGCCAATCCATGGTGGGATATGAAGGCCTGCGTGATGCGATTACTATTGGTAGTTGGTGATGAAATCTAGCTTGTCGATGTTTAAATGTAGTGTGAGTGTGTGATTCAATTTTATTGCAAAAATTAAAACAAGGAGCACACAATGACCTCAATGATGTGAAATTCTATTTTTTTTGCTCTTTTATTTTCAAGAACATGAAAAATAGAAAGGAAAAAGAAAAGGATCCTAACCATGATAGCCTATGCAAAATTTGGTGTTGAAGGGTGGATATGCAACTACTTTGGGCCTCAAGTTAGCGATCATCTCAATGTGGGATAGTTTCAAAATAAGGATCATCTTGGGTAGAGATGGTTTCAAAACAGGGACCATCTCGGGTAGATATGGTTAATCCTACAACCTAGAATCACAAGAATAAATAGAAATTAGTCAATGTTGTAGATATAGCAAACAACAATATAGCAAAAAGAAAAAAACAAAAAGTCCCATCGTGATCACCATTTGAATTTATATATGAATATTTTGATATAGCTTGGAATTACAATATAATCCTCTTGAGAGAATTTTACAAGATGATACAAATGTAATAAGGGGGTGTGATTCCCCTTTTCTCAACAAGGAGTGTCTCTTGGTGCAATCTAGATCTTTCCATGCCAACATGTCATTTGGGGAGCGGGTTTTCTTGTGACCACCATGTAGGATCAGATTTGGAGTCTTTCATTGCCCTCGAGTCCTATCACCTACACACAAAGGAAACAATAGTGAATCAATAGCATATGTGGGGTCCACCAAATTTGGACCCGTATTCAATCTAGAAATATGAAACAATACAAAAAATAGCTAAATGCATGGAATATCAAATATCTAAACTAAAGTATGAATTAAAAATTGATAGATCTAAACTAGTATGTATATAAAACTTGTTGCTTGGTCAGTCGATGGTGATTGTCTCGGGTCGAGATAGTTTTGGTCTATGGACAATTTCTATATGAGACGGTCATTGTCACAAGTCTGCACCTTGGCATAACTAGGTCTAGGTAGATTTCGGAGTGAAGCATGAAGGTTTTGGAATACATATTGCAAGTAGGATGGCAATGAAATGGGATTGAAGACCAAAAAAATAGTGAGGAGAGTTTAAGTGAGATAAATGGGTGCAGTTTCAAATCCTTGGTAGCAATCTGGTAGTATTTTGCTTGTAGTAAAAAACACAAGTGAATTCTTGGTAGCACTTCATAGAATAAAATTTGTTCACTCTTAATTTTTTACATGGAAGGGGGATTCCAATTTATAAGTGTATTGGCAGGAGGAAAGTGAGGGAAAGAAGGCAATCAGGGGTAGGTTGATTTGTTGTTGATAGGTTACTACAGATGATTGTTACTAGTAGGTTTGTTGTTGGCATATTATTAATGTTGGTAGGTTTGTTATAGGTAGATGGTTGATGCTAGCATGAAGTTAAGTGTGGCATTTTTGCCTACACATGGTCGCTAACAAGTAGTTTACTTGCCTTTGATTCTGATTTATATATTTTTTTATTATTTTACAAGACCGTCTTGGGTCGAGATGGTGGAAAACCCGTGACTTTTTTGGGTCGATACGGTTACACCAAACATTAAATTTTTTGTAGAATATTGCCTATTATTGGAGAAATCCATGGATTTAGCCATGAAGCTGATAAAATGGACTGTGCAGATTGGAAAGGAGGCTTTTTTGGAGTCTCCTTGAGACAACATTTTAAAGTGTCTACACAAGTACCTTGTATTGACTGATTTTAACCACTTTTAACTTATAATCATGCTAACTATGATGTTAATAACTCTTACTATTCTCCCCTAATTACATCATACTTTAGAATTTCTTGGGGAGAAAATATTGAAATGCTTCAAACTTAATTTGTATAAGTGGCTTGGTGAAGATGTTTGTCCATTGTAACTAAGTAGGGAAAATTTTGGACATAAGGTTATGTTGTTGAACATTTTTATGCATGAAGTGGCACTGAACTTCAATGTTTTTGGTGTGCTCATGGAATACTAGACTACAAACAAGTTTCAATACACCTTTATTGTCTTAGTACATGGTTGTTTGTTTAGTGTGTGGTACACCCATACTTGTTAGCATATATTTCAACCATATTATCTCATACATAGCTCCTCCTATAGTATAATATTTTTCTTTGATAGAAGATAAAGCAATTGTTTGTTTTTTCTTACTTCCCCATGATATAGGTGTAGATACCAAAAATAATACATGCCCAAAAGTAGAATTTTTATCATCAATACATCCTACATAGTCTACATCTATGTGGTTAATATAGAATAAGTAATCGTTCTTCTTAAATTCTAGACCATACTCAATGGTACCTTGGACATACTTTAAGACCCTTTTTTTCCTTCCAATAATACATTTTTGTTCTTGCATGTATCATGATAGGTAATTTACTACAAAGATGATATCTAGGTATGTTAGGTAAGTGAGACCATAGAGAGATTTGGATAATTTACACGCCTTTATTTCTTGTCCAATATGATGAATCCCCTTGTTTGAATCATGTAAACTTCTTTTAATTATCCATGAAGGAAGGTATTTTTGACATACATTTGATGAATCCTCCATCCAAATTGTGCATGCTAGAGAAAATATTATTATGATGGTTTTTAGGCATTTGTAGGTAAAAATATTTCTTCATAGTTAATGCCTTATTTTTGTGCATTTCCTTTGGCTACAAGTCATGCCTTGTATTTATTGATATTTCCATCTCATTTATATTTGATCTTGAAAATCCATTTGCATCCAATGACTTTCTTCCCTAGTGGAAGATCAACAAATTTCCAAATATCATTTTTTATTAATGCTTGATATTTAGTATCCATAGCATTCTTCCAATAATTAGATTGAAGATATTCCTACACTATGGTTGGTTCAAAATTTTATACAATAGTACTCATTAGGGCCAAATATACTTATCACAAGCCATGTTGTGCCCTTGGTCCTATTGTAGATGTGTTTGGAACTCCATATATCTCTAAATATCTCAATGTGCTAATGTACTACTTGGGTATTTTTCATGTGTGATGTAATGGAGCAAATTGGCCCACATCTCCTTCATTTTTCATCATTGTTGTCCCTAGAAATTTCTTCATTAGCATCTTCATGACTTTGAAGAATTATTGGGATATATTTGGATGAATATTCTTATGGGGAGGATGAGAGTGACTTATATTTCTCATAAAATATGACATCATGACTAATATACAATTTTTTGGTAACCAAATCAAATAATCTATAGGATTTTGATTCATGATCATAACCTAATAGAATGCATTGACGAGACTTCTTATCCAGTTTTTATCTCTTCTCCTTTGGGATGTGCATGTATGTCATACAACCAAACACATGAAGATGAGAGATTTATGGCTTATGTCTAGTCCATGCTTCTTTTGGAGTGGTGTGATCAAATGATGCAATGGGGGCATGATTGAGTGAGTATAATATTGTATGTACTTCTACCCAAAAAAGTGTGTGAGTTGAGAATGTTTTAGCATGCACCAAGCCATTTTCATGATGGTTCTATGTTTGTATTTAACAACACCATTTTATTGTGGTGCGTAAGTAGTTAATTTTTGACAAATACCATGTTTCTTTAGAAAATATGAAGAATCATTACCGGTAAACTCCCCCTTTGATTTGAGAAAAGTATATGGATTTGATGACCTATAAATGAATTTACTCATTCCTTAAACTATTTGAAGTATAAAAAGGTTTCATCCTTGTTCTGTAAAAATAATACCCATATTTTACAAGTATAGTCATTAAGAAAGAGTTAAAAATCCATTATAGCTTAGAGCCATGTTATTGTAAAGATCGATATAGATCAAATCAAGACACCCTTTGGATCGAGATTATGAAGAAATAAATGGAGCTTGATTTTTCTTTCTAGCTATGCAACAAGGTAAAATTTAAGTAAATTACTTGAAAGAAGAAAGACCTTTGATCATTTGCTTATTTTGAAGTGCAATCAAATGGTTAAAACTTAGATGATCATATCATCAATGCTAGAGTGATGCAAATTAGAGTTGACAATAAATGCTAGATTATAATGAACTATATGAAGCTCAAACATTTTTCCTAGTACTTTATCATATTCAATATTATTGGACTTTATAATTTTATCATCAATAAGATATACCTTGGATCATTGTTGTTTGTCAAACTTAACCTTCAAATAATAGTCAAGTAATTGATTTATAGAGAGCAAATTCTTAGTGAGTCATGGAACATACAAGACTTTTTTTATACTGCATGTGTATGATACAAGTCATAATTTGACATCTCCTATGCCTTTGATATTGTAATATGTGTCATCACCTAGAGAGGATTTTCCTATATGACTAGAATAGTATAGATCCTAGAACAAATATTCTTTATGAGTCATATGTTTGGTTGCTCTAGAATCAACATACAAAACATCATTGGATTGACTTAGTTAATCATAAGCAACAAATACATGCTCCTATTCTCATTGAGTAGTCATTTTCTTCTTATCTTGAATGGTCATGACGTATTTTCTTCCAATTTAGATTTTTCTTGTTTGTTGACGACTTCTTCTACTATGGATACATTGCTTGAGAATAGGACCCATTTATGAAGGGATTGTGCCAATAATACTTCAATGTGTGGCCATTATTTCCACAAATTTCATACATATTTTACATGTAAAAATTATTTCTTAGATTTTGGAAGTGATTTTGAGGTCTTGTACCTCTCTTGACTGGCTACATCCCTTTCTAATTCAAAAGAATAACTTGATTTTCATCATATGATGTATGAGAGACCTCTACCTTTTGAAGTGGATTCACCAATTCTTCAATGTTGGTGTTTTCTCATTGACATTCACAGTTATCACAAATACATTATTCTATGAAGGGAGATATTTCAAATTAATGGAAACAAGTGTGTCGTTAGACATATTTTCTCCCAAAGCTTATAGGTTTGCATGTAGCTCTGCAAATCATCTCAAGGATGAGTCGATTTTTTCTCCATTCTTCATTTTTAAGCAATGGTTCTTGTTCTTTTCCTCGAATACTATATGGATCTTATTCCATGTATCTTTGGCTATGGTCAAGTCATGAATGTATGGTTTTACTTCATCAATGATATCAAACATGATGATCAATTAAGCCTTTCTATCTACTTTGTTAAATTTTATCTATTCTTCAAAATTCAGTTTTAGGATGGGTAATGGACCCATCTACAACTTCTCATGCTTCCTCAATTTCAATTTTATTTCTAAGTTTAATTTTCCAAGTAGAGTAATTATTCCCTTGCCACAACTAGAAATTAGGCAATACAAACTTTGGAGCACCACTAGCCATGTTAAACCTTCACAAAACTAGAAAATTTTAATTCCACTAGATTGGTCCTAAAAAATTACTTCCAATGAGTATATATAAGCCTAGAAACATATAAATTGATTAACACCTCAAATCATGAGAAATTAGTAGTCTTGTTGGAAAAAATATGTAGAGGAGATTCCTACAACCAAAATATTTAGAGAATATTATTTCAAATACTCCAATGTTTTAAAATATTATATGAATCTCCTTCTTATTCACCTACATATAATAACAAGAAGGACAAAAATATGGGCTTCAATGATCCCTCCCATGGTTCATGTGGGATAGTAAAAAAATAATCGTGACTAGTCATTGATGGCCAGGGATGGAGACATGAATACCTTGATGGGTAGATGAAAACTATTGTTACTACCACTACCAAATATCTAAGCACTCAATATCAAATATGGTTAAATTAGGCATCATCATGTTTCTATATGAGCGATGATTGATTTAGGTACCATGTATTAGAGTTGAGACCCCATGAAAGTTATCTCACATTTTTGTTATTTGTTGGAAACTTCATGAATATTGCCTTCTCACAAATAATTGAATCCCCCATGAACGTCTTAGTCCAAGTTTAAAATACTCACCCTAGTATACATGGTCAAACAACAAAGGAATGCACCTATGCGATAAGATATTTATGAAATGTGCCTGTATAATCAGAAATCTACATCTGATAGAATAGAGTGTGTAGCGATGAAAAATATTTGGCTTCTAAATATTTGTCATGATCATAAGAATTATCAGTGTTGATGTTGAGTATGCACTCTTACTACATCAAGGAGGAAGTTGAGGGAATCACCTCCTTGTTATGGTTGTTTTTATGGTAAGTCATCAATTGGTGGTTGGGTTGTGAGAGCATGAGCCTCAAGTAGTCATAATCTTCTACCAAAGTGGTCAATGTTTAAACAAGGATGTTTCTAGAAATGGGAAAGGTAAGTCTCCCCATCATGTCATGATATTTTTCTTAAGGGTTTATTTTACCTTAGGTGATTTTCCTTTAAAGTATAGGTTGAATTATATGTAAATGTCATATTGCTAGTTACTAGTTCTTATTTTGAAGGAACTAGAATAGTTAAGGATGACACAAATTTTGTCTTTCCTTTTGACTGCTAGAAGTGAAATTGAATAATCTATCTTTCACACCCTCTAAATTATTAATAAAGTGCTTTATAGCCTCTTCATGTCAAATCAAGAGAAACATGGATCACAAGGAGAGTTGTATATTCCTTCGACCTGCTCTAATACCATTGATGCAATTGCTTTGATGATTTGCAATATTGGATTGGAAATACTTATACATGATTGCCTTGCATAGAATAGTGTAACAAAAATTAACTACCTAGATGCAAGCACCTTGTATTAAGTGGTTGTAACCACTTAAACTTAAAATCATGCTAAGTATGATGCTAATAACTCTTAACCTCAACTAGTTCTAAGATTTTGGTTGTCTCTATTCCTATTAGAGCATCTTCTTCATCTTCCTTAAGTGGTTATTCTTTTTCTACTAATTTGACCTCTTCATGGGAAACATCACAAGAAACACCATCTTCTCTAGGAGCAAGGTAATATGGGTAGGACACATCAGTTTAGAATACTTTAGTCTTGCATGATTAGGTGATTTGTGATAAGTTGGATTCTTCAATTTTAGCCTTTGATGTGGAGTTATCAAAAGATACACATGATTCTTTAGTTTTTCCAACACACAAGTGGGTTAAGATGATCTTGAAGGATGTTCATACTATTCTAAATCTCAAGTGACATTAGAAGGCTTCTTCCTGAGTATTGTTGTTGTTGTAGACAAATGGGTCATATTGCTAGGGAATACCCTTAATAGACCTAATAATATGATGGTAGTGGCTTTGGATCCCTGACACAAAGAGTCATCTAAAATGCTTGAGGCTAGAAGAACTAGGACAAATCTTGATGGTACAATATAATTTATCTTTCAATATAACTTTTCATTAGGTTATTGTATCTTTAATCTGAATTCATACAAATTAGTTAATCTAGTTAGATAGACCTAAACCTTTGTTAGTGATTCCTCTTGAGGAAGCAAGTAACAAGGTGATTTAGCTTCAAGGTGCCTCTATTTTTGGTATGGGATAATTTGGGTCTGAGACATGATATTTTACATTTTTCATGCTCTAATGTTGATTATATGTATAATTATGGTTGGAAAGGGATTCCAATAAAATTCAAGGATTCATCTTCTACCTCTTGAAGAATCTCCAAAACTAGGCTTGAAATTAGAGATGCCTT
Organism: Wollemia nobilis; assembly: GCA_028583015.1. Lineage (NCBI taxonomy): Eukaryota > Viridiplantae > Streptophyta > Pinopsida > Araucariales > Araucariaceae > Wollemia > Wollemia nobilis. The sequence goes on along the minus strand of JAQPPZ010016901.1, from coordinate 2,483,905 downwards.
TGATAATGATAGTGATTTTTTCAATTGAACTAAATGCATTATTTTAGAGGTTGAAGGTGTACTTGGTGTATGTCCAAAATCACCTATGCAAATAAGTGACTTTATACATGATAATTCATTTTATATTATGGTAGTTCTATTATTCATAAATTTTAATGAAATTCAAAATGATGTCTTGGAATGTGAGACATTTGACCCTAAGTGAAAGGAAACATATAATTAGTTTTGTTACCAAAAATTACAACTTGATATTCCTTGATGCAAGAAGTTAAATATATTGATTGGAGCTTGAACTTTTAATTTGTATATGGAGGGAGGATTTTTTTGGTTTTTTATTTACCTTTTGCTTAGATAAATGTCTTATAAGTTCTAGGGAAGACCCATGGCATAGGTCAGATTGGGCTATATTTTTCATTCAAGGTCATATTCTTGGATTTTTTGTGTTTATACTCATAATTATATATTTGAATATGTGTTATTTTATGACTAGTTGGGTTTTAATATGGTTTTTCTTTAATAGGTTCTAGCATGTGACTTTACCATGGTTAAGTAGAGATTATAGTTGAAAATATTATTTTTTTATCTCTTTCAAAATTCAGTAATTGGGTGGGGGGTTTTAGATGTCATAAAGCATTTTTATAACTCAAAATTTGATTCCTAGTTTACATTGTATGAAATAATACAAGGGGATGAAGCAAATTTTAGTCGTTTAGATGTATTTTGCGTCACATTATTTCATTACCATGGCTATTGACTATAATAAAAGGATGGCATGTGACTATGGGTTTATGATTATAACCATTTTCTATTATATTGATATATATAGTTGGGACTTCTATGATAAGGTGGACAATCTTCAATATGAAATTAATTTATCCTTGCTCGATGACAAATTGTGTTTAGGATGTGAGGAGGGTGGTGTGAGGAGGAGAGACTTGAGGGTAATTATGGGTGGATAGAATAGTATTTGAAGGCCATTCATAGATGTGTAGTGTTCTTAAGAAACTATGTGAAGAAAATTTGAACCTTAATAGGAGAGTAGAGAAGGCAAGTAATGTTGTCTTATTTAATGTTAGTTAAGCTTTGATTAAGGATACTAGTGTTTTTTTTCGTGGGAACAAGATGCTAATATTGAGGTAAAATTATTGTGACTAGAGTAGTATATAATGGCTAGATAGAGAGTGCATTCAAGAGTAGTATATCTTGAGGATAAAGTTTGCAATTTCTCGTTTAACGTTACTAGACACAAGCATTATGAGGAGCATATCATTGAAATTCAGGAAAAAGTCAACAATGTTTTTCTCGATAAATATGGAACCTCTCAATTTTATTGATCTCACTTTTAAAATATTTTTAATGAGGATAAGGAGGATTGATATGAGTTAGCTATTGAATTATTTTCCAATTACATTCATTCCCAAGTGCCTAAGGATCTAAGGAACTAGTTGGACAACCTTATGCCTTTTAATAGTGTAACACACAGAAAGTGGAAACATCAATTCCAAAACTAATGGAAATTATGTAAAATGCTCTTTATTATCCATTTCAAAAAGGGGTGACAGAGTAGTGTCTCTTGAGATATATTTTTCTCTCTTTTTCAATGTAAATAGGAATGCAATAGTTGATTCTTTATGGTGCCTTCAATACAAACGGTATTCTTTGTATGTGTGCCACTGGTTGGATGCTGAGAGATTCTTGTGATACCTATATAAACCTAAAAAAATGTGTTTAATGCATTTGGGGACCTGTCATGGATCAGATCCCATGTTTATACAGATAAAATGACATGAAAATGTGATAAAACTTGATAAAAACTGAAAGAAATGTTGTAAAAACCATAAGCAACGTATACCTACCTGATTTGGAGTTGTAGAGTTGTTGTAGACATGGTTTCCATGTGTTGCAAATATTGAGCATATTGAGTTGTCATTGATGTAAAAGGATTGATGTCAAAAGGTTGTATGGTTGGATAATTATGCAAGGCAAGGTATATCTCAAAGAAAGGAAAATTGGTGAAAAGAAAAGGTTTATAATATTTATTTTTTTTAATATCATACAGAGGGATAAGTTTCAAAAGAGAAATCAAAGCAAAGGTTTAAAGGAGGAGGCTAGGTTTAAATATTAAAAGAAGCCCAAAATTTTAAAGTTTAAAGAGGAGGCAAAAGGGTTTAATTAAAATCAGTTGGGACAAATATTTGAAGGCCTAAGTTTAAAAAGGTAATATTATAATATTTTTAAATATTATAATATAAAGTTACAAGCATAGTGCCAATGTTTAAAAAGCATGATTTAAATTCTTGAGCGTCGACGTTGTGTGAGCATGGAGGTAAAAGGTATTTAAATCAAACATTAATCCAATGCAATGCTAAGGTTTTGAGTGTGTGCATTTTGATATCTTCTCACACTTTTTGAAATGACGAATCACGGATGAGAAGGGGCATGAATTTTGGCAAAGGGTACAATGAAGATAAGGACAAAGGTTTGCAAATTTTGTTTCAACTGGCAGGCTAGTGCAGTTGTTCGTTTGGGTAGCACTAAGGCACTGCAAGAGAGGTGGTCACAGGTTCGATTCACATGGGTGACACACGGATGTTGTTTTAGTGGTAGAAATATTATTTTGCATGGTAGAAAGAAGGTTTTAGATTTAAGTTGTGCATTTTTGTTTCTATCCACTAGTGTAGCCTAGCTGGACACATAGCTAGCACTAGAGGACTGTGGTCCAAGAGGTCATAGGATCAAATTTTTGCAAACGATTTTTTGCAAGGCAGAAGAGAATATTTTATGCTCTTATGAAAGGTATGAATAAGTTTTGATTAAAATTTGTTTTGAAAAGGTACTCCGTTCGTTGTGCATTAACGAGGAAAAATATTTTATTTTGAATTTCATCTAGAGGGAGTCATAAGGTGTAAAAATATTATTTGCTATTGTAATAAAGTTATTTGGGTATTATTTGAAAGTTGTGATTCTGCATGTTTAATTAGGAGATATAACGTGTATTTTAGTTTGTATTGAATTGTATTTTTGGCACATTAGAAAGGAGACATAAGGTGTATTGTGGTCTTTTTTTATTGTATTCTTCTTGATATTTTGAGGGTTTTGGTTCATTATTAAGGGCTTTATCTTGTGAAACCAAAAAGGAGTTATAGAGCATTATTTTTAGGTATTCTTGTGCACATCATTTTGAAAGGATTTTATGTGGATTATTTGAAAAGGAGTTTTGCTAACTTTTTTTGAAGTGGCCAAAGAAATGAAGTTATTTTGAGATAGGTTTTTGAGGGCACATCTTCATCAAGGCAGTTTAAGAGGTATGGTATTTTAACTCCTACTCAAAGTGGTATTTTTTAAAGAAAATAGTTTTAAGTCATAAGGTGGAGATATAAGGATTAACTTATGTGCATCATTGGAAATATTTGTGCTAGAGTATGAAAGCTAAGTTGTGATTTATTGTTGAATGAAATTGGAGACACATGTGCTAGGGCATGAGAACACAGTTGTGCATCATTGTTGAATGAAATTGGAAACACATGTGCTAGGGCTTGAGAACATAGTTGTGCATCATTGTTGAACGAAATTGGAAACACCTGTGCTAGGGCTTGAGAACAAAGTTGTGCATCATTGTTGAATGAAATTAGAAAAACATGTGCTAGGGTTTAAAAAACAAGTTGTGCATTAGTGTTGAATGAAATTAGGAATAAATGTGCAGTGTTTGGAAACATAAGTGTACATTGTTTTGAGTGATATTGGCAATAAAAATACAAGAGTTATAGATCAGATTTATGAAGCCAATTTGTGCATCATCATGATTGATTTTGGGAGTATATAAAAGGACAGACTTGTGCATTGTTCATGATTGATTGTGTGAGTAGATGATAAGGACTTGTGCATTATGATTGGTTTTGGAGTGAAGTTGTAAATTAGAAAATACCAGGTCAGTTGTCAAGTGCTAGACTAGAGATACTTTTAAAATGTAATAAATGTGAGACATGTGAAAGCGATAGACTTAATGAATGTGAAGCATATATTGAACATTTTTTAGTGCATATCATTCTCTATATATTCAAGAGGTTAAACGAATTCTAAGTAGAATATGTCTAAATTGCTTTAGTTTAGGAAAGCACTATAGACACTAAAATCTGGTCAATATTATTAGGCAATCAGAAGCACTAGTTAATTGAAACAATATGGCCCCCTTGGACAACCCTTAGAGGTTTACTAGTGGTCCTAGCCACTCCTGGAAGGCTAAAATCCACTTTTAAGGACTTTTGGGCCACATAGGCATGACTGTCCAACCCTGGGACGGTCACAGTTCATGGTCATCCCACCCATGGATGGTCGCATGTAGCCATCCCTAGGTGGGATGGCCAGGGCCTTTGACCCTCAAAAAGTCAAAATATAGCCAAATGGCACCCAGGGACTACCATTTAGCCTGTTTATTCTCTCATGAGAGTTTGAGGGTGCAAAAATATTATGACATGATATAGGTTTGACTAACAAAATGGAGATGCCTTCCCTCTCTAATTAATGATGAGTTATGGACAAGTGGCACCTCTTGCCTTACATGCCCTCGCATGCTTTTTTTCCCAAAGGCTTCCTTTTGCTATAAAGTGGATATATTTTCCATACAAAATATATAGAGGAGTTTGGAGACATAGCAATGGAGTTCTACCAAAATTTCCCCTCACCATTTTGTGCCCACATTCCCTCGAAATCTATATCTAGCGAAGGAGGTTTGCGAGTGAACTAGGAGGTACAATATAATCCCAAAACTAAACCATATGAGTGATTTTTACCACTAAATTCAACAAAAACACTATTTAGGATGTCTTTAACCAATTCATAGAGGAATTGGTGATAAATAAGGGCAGTACTGGTGGTCATCCCACCCCAGGACGGTCCCTAGTTTGTGACAGTCCCAACCGTCCCACCCAAGGATGGTGGCTTATTTATGCATGGTTTCTTTACTATTTTTTTTAGAATCTATATTATCATATGATGCTTCTAACCAAATTTCATGTATTTTTGATCTATATTGAGCGATATATCGCATATTAAGTGTTTTATAGGGTCTCATACAAGTCTACGATGGTCATCTAGAGAAAAACCTAAAACTGTTATTCATTTTGTAAATATGACCATATTAGTTCTCTTAGAATAATTTTTTAGGCATACTGACCAAGTTTTATTTGATTTGGATGTGTTTTGGTTCAGAGATTTCTTGCTTTGGGTTTCGTAGGTTGGGAATGGCCACTACAATTAAGACATGCAATCGAGCACAATATTGGTTCTATTTTGGGTGATATATTCCCAAAACCTTCCATTTTACATCCCTATGAAATTTCAAGTCATTTGGATTTGATTTAATATAATATTCATGAATATTCTCATTACTATTCTTTTTATTCTTGTGGGGATTGCATGTTTTTCATCACACGCACTTGCTATTTGACATTTCTAGTTTCCTTGTGTGTAGGTGCAGGTTTCTAAAGTGCATTAGGAAGGATCAAAAGACCTCAATATCAAAGACACAAGAAGCGGTAGTAGTATCCCACCCACATCGATTGTGGGTATGAGGAAAGACACTGGATGTGCACCTGAGTTACATGAAGGATTTTGATCCTTGGGCACCCAATTTGTAGTAATTGTATCATATTTGAGCCCTCAATGGGGAATCTATGTAACCTTGGATATGATCCACCATATTAATAAGAAATAAACTCTCTTTTACTTCATTTCTTACTATTTGGTATTTCTTCAATTTTACTTGCATGCTTTTGTTTAATGATCTTAAGTATTAGGAGATAGATACATACATTTTTCATCATCATTAGGTGCACCATTTTTTCCTACTTTAGTGGTGATCATGGTGGGACCTTGTCCCTATTGGTTTTTTGAAGGTTTGACCTTGAATTTTGCTTGTTACGTACTGGTCGTCCTAACCTGGAATGGCCCCTGAACTGCTCCTTAGCTCACCCTAGGATGGCCACACAAGCATCCCACCCTGGGACATCCATAAAGCTGGAAGCCATCCCACCCTATAATGGTCACAAAATAGGGCATTTTCTTCTTAGATTCCAGAAATAGCAGGTTTCTTAGGTGATAAGGTGAGTACTTAAACCTCTGGTTTTCTATTTGCACAGTAAGAATCTGCTAAAGTTTGGTTTTTCTCGCATCATTTTTTTGCCTAGAATGGTTAAAAGTTAGATTTACTTTTCTCATAATGCAAAATAACAAAGAAAAAGAAGAAAAATCAAATAAAATCAAAGTAGCAATGCATCTCTATGGTTTGATTGCTTGTAGCCTACCCAATGGGTAGGTTAGCATTTAGGGTTTGCATTTATAAGTTACATTTGTAGGTTCCTTTTATCCTAGATTTTTGAAAGTAAAACACACCTTTTGCATGAATTTAGTGAATTATCATTGGATGCTTCATTTTTTTACTTTCTTTGTATTAAAAAGAACAACACACACCACGATTCACTTAAACTCTAGTGAAATGGATTTCATCACCATCCACTAGTAGAGTTCAATGAGGTGGATTTCATCTCCACACATTGTCTCAAATCCCACGAACCTTATTCTTTGCCAAGGTCGATTCCAATATCTATCATAGCTCATGGGTTATATCACGTATCTTTCTTCGAAGAGGTATATCATAGAATACGAGTGAACTGGATGAGGAACTAGTAGGACCTATGCTCCCTGTCCGTGTGTGGATCTCATCACCACACATTATAGGTAGGATAACATGACCTGGAGTTCATCTCCAGGTTGTAAAGTTCTGAGTATATAGGTGAAATCCAATTAAACACAAGATTATCATTCAACGAGATTTCAAACACATGACACAAGGTCCTCTTTTACAAACAATGCATCTAAAACACACAAAATAGTTTAGGGATGCACATGTAAAACTTAAAAGAGCTAATCATCTATCTTATTGAGTGTTTCATTTTCTTGTTTGTTGTTTCATTAAGAATTTGTAAAAGAGATAATCATCTAGGGTTTGGTAGAGAGTTACAATGGTGTGCACCCGAAAGTTGTGGAGAGTGGACTAGGAGACATGAGTCATCTCTGCTATAGCCCTAGGGACTTGGTCATACCTCCCTAGAAAGCCTCTACTCACCCCAGCCCCCAAAAAATAGGATGAGAACCACACTTACAAGGGAGCCCTATGCAAGACATCCCTATAGGTGATGGACCTTACTTGGGATAATGTTCCTAGTACTTAGACACATCACATGCCTTCTTTTAGGAGAGGCAACAGCATGTTGAGACACTAGTAGACATAGTGGTGCCATGCATCCGCATACCTATTAGGTCTGACACACATGTTCATAAGCTAGAGCACGACTTCACACATTGGGTAGAGGATGTTGATCCAACCTTGCCTCTACGTCGTCCTGATAGGGTCTAGAAGCCTAGGCAGCCTGATGGGTATGACACTCATCATTTAGGGTGAGCTAACTTCACCCTTACCTTCCTCATTCATGAAGGAATGCATGAGTAAATACTTGATTATCCTTAAGAATAGTATTTTGTGCATGCTTGATGTGCCTCTACACCCACTGAGCATAATGAGAATATTCTCAAGCTTGAATCTCAAGTCAATGTGATGGTCATCGATCAAGGGAAGCGCACGATAGGTACCACAGATTATCTTGAACAATGTTGACCTCAACGTGAGACTCCTAGGTCTCCTAGGCCCAACACTGTGGAACAATTCAAGTAGTCAGTTGCAAGATATACAGAATTCCAAGCTCAATTCAAATAGCTTTGGCAAGACAAGGAACAACTTGACTGCTTGCATCAACTTGAGAAAGAAATAATCGAACGATAGACCAACGAGCTATTCTATAATACTTTACAAGAGAGGGTCCCTAACCCTAAGACACATAGGTGAGATGTCCACCCAAGGAAACCTACACTCATTCAAGAAATGTCTCTTATACCTTATCCAATGTTGCCTCCTCAACCTCCTAGGCCATATCAGGACTTGCCTCCCAGGCCAAACATAGGGTGCCCATTGCAGGCAGATACCCCTCTTTATATACCAACTCGAGAGATGTCCTATGGGACCTACACTGAGCATGAGCCATAGGTAGAGTACTTAGAGATGCCTTATCAAGGTAGGGAGGTAACATGCCACCACCCCATAATAGGTTGGAGGATCCTCGACCTCCATTGCAAGATAAGGGTATGGATGAGAATATTAAATACTCATATGCATATAGAGCATTGCTAGAGTTCCTAGAGTTAGTAGAGAACAATACCTCTGGTTATAGATATCAAAATCCCACATTGCACCAATTACATAATCATCCCATTCATCCTTCAGTTCCTTACCCTCCCTATCTAGATCAAATCAAGTTGCCTCAGTTGGCTACCTTTAAGGGAGAGGAAAATGCGCAAGAACATGTCACTAAAATCTTGAGTCAATGCTTTGGCATTTAGGATAACGATGCTTTGCTTTTATGTATATTTGTGACTACCCTATATAGCCCAACCTTAGAATGGTTTACCCAACTCCCTAAGCATAGCATCCACAATTTGGATCAACTTATAGACACGTTCCTAGAACGCTTTGCATTCAACACCAAGAGGAAGGTGACACTAGTTGATCTCACTGGGTTGAAACAGTATGACGATTAGTCAATAGAAAATTATAGAAATAGGTGGTGAGGCTTGCTCACCAAGCTATCTTATCTACTTCCAATTTCAAAGTTGAATCATATGTTTTCCAAGAGCTACCTGAAATCGATATCCCTATCATTGCAGCTGCAATAGTATTCAACTCTTGAAGATGCCCTAGCATAGGTTAGGACCATTAAAGACATTAAGATTCAAGAGGGAGAAATTGTGAAGCCTTGCAATGAGTGGAACAAGAATGCTAAGCATACCCCAGTGTATCCCAAGCCAGTAGTAGTGAATTAGGTTGTCATTATTGTCCTAGGGCCAGCGCAAGCTGAACTGCCTCAAAATCCCAATTATTAGGCCATCCCTAGGAACTATGCCAAGGACAACCATAATAATCAAGGGCAAAATCAATAGTGTTGCCCCAAGAAATAGTTCACACCCATTGAAGAGTCTATGGACTCATTGTTTGAGTGCCTCTTAGAGGCCAATGCGATCCACCTACTTGAGAGTCGACTGTCAACCCAAAAAACGATTCATTTATCTGTTCTCTGTAATGGTCGCCGAAAAACGGTTCGAGCTGCTTTTTTATCAACTTTTTTTTTTTTTTTTTTTGATGTTGTTTTTTACACGGCTTCCTGCGCTGACTGTAACATGGCGTGTGATGGTACAGGATTTCTGCTTTTTATTTTGAATGAACACGCCTGAGTTTTAAGAAATTCGTCACGAGCGGCCAAAACCTCGTTCACGTAATAATGGATTACGTCTTATGGGTTACTTTTGCGAACAATGTAATGGTTCCAGAAGACGAAGCTCTCATAGATGTATTGCCCGGAGGAAGATCTTCGTTGAGCGTTATATATATATTTGCTCGAAGGCACCAAATTTTAGACTATAATTTGAAAGATATGAAATAAATAATATCGCTGCCCAGGAGTTGTTAGACTAATTCCACGCCTTCGTTGTGTTGGTCTTTGTCAGTGAGCGTAGTGAATTTAAGCCCAAAGAGACGGAATGATTTGTTGGTCAAAAAATAAACCTTAGGTACTAAATTTTAATTTTCCCGTCAGTGATCGTCACGCAGCTTCCCAGAATATGTGATGCTGCCCACGTGCCCAAATATTTGTTTGTAGTGGATTTTTTCTCCTCTTCCCACCGATCAAAGACAATTTTACACCCTTGCAAAAGCAATGTAAGGATGTAATAAGAAGAAAGAAAATATATATATATATATATATATATTTTTTTTTTTTTTTTTTTTGTTTCCTGCCCTGTATGGACGTGTTTCCTGCACGTCGGAATTTTCTTTTCACTGGAAGTTACAGGGTGTCTCCCTGACTCTTTGCTATGGATTCGTTCAAACGCAGAGGGCAAGTTTTACTGTGATTTGTTCCAGAACGTGATGATGATATGACTGCAGCTGTGTGGATGATAGAAAGGCTGCTCGTTTGCTAAGGAAAATCACCGGACTCGAAGCTTGTTCCTTTAGTTAAGGACAAGTGAATTTTCTTATCTATAGTGCCATGAAATAGACCTGTATTCTTTTATGAAGATAGTAGCAAGCAAGGTGAAGACGGAAGTTGTGGCAAAAAAAAAAAAAATTGGATTCAATGGCTCTGATCCAAATGTTAGGACACCGCTCGGAGGAACCAATATAATGCAATAAATAAGATAAATGAATCGTTGTTTTATAAGAATCGCTTTTGGAAATATTGAGTTTAACCTGCAATATTGATATATATATAAATGAATGTATTTGATTTGATGTTCTAAAATGAATATGGTGATGTGCATAAATATGAAGGATGGGGTGCGATTGGAAAGATGCACCCCTAATAAATATATAATTATAATATGTTAGGAGGGTCCTAACAGAGTTCATGTCGTCTCTACCGACCTATAGCCTTTCAAGTACTACAATATGGTGCAACAACTCCTTGAGTTAACCTTACCATCAACCCATATAGATTTTCAACCGAATAAATCCAACCAAGGTTTGACTCCATCACCATCATTTTCAAGCGATCCATCACCATATCATGTTGTACCATCCTCATCATCGACATCCTCCTAGATACCCATTGCACCTATAGATCCTTTACCTAGGAACCCGAGGAAGCGACCTATTGATGAGGTCCAACCAACCATATCCACCATCTCCATAAAGGAGATCCCTAGCCAAGATGATGAGGAGATACCATATGAGAAAAATTATGAATCAGATCAGGTCTCATTCTCATCCCTTTTCTATCTACAGCCTCAGGTCACAGTGCACCTAGATTCTATCATATTAGGGGAGTACATGGTTAGGAGCATTACAACTACCCCTGCTATAGAGTCGGTGCAGGACATGGATCGACCCCGTATTCCCATAGGAACTATCGTGACTCTAGGTACCCCCTCTAATCAAACAAAATTTATATATGGGGGCCTTGACTATGGTATAGAACCTTATCAAATAGGAGGAGGAGGATGAAGAGCCCTTTTTCGAGGACATAAACTACATGTCCAACCCTGAATTTGCCATGAAGTACCTTCACCTCTGTAATTGGCATGGTTATGGGTTAGGCCTGTATGAGCAAGGCACCAGAGTTCTTTACCAACCATAGTATCAAATGCCTTATGAAAAGTCTAGTTTGGGACACAACAAGCCTCTGCCCCTTGACGTCCTCATAGATATCTTAGAGCGCATGACTCTAGACTTTAAATATGAGCTCGTGTGAGATCCTTTTTCTAACCCCAACCGTGTCTACTCACTAGGGGACTACTTCCCCATGCCCTTGGGAGATGATGACCCACCTAGTGATGTTATCCAATATTATGAGAGAGGTGAAGGTTCATGCACTCTTCCCCATGATAGTGAGGAAGAGGATCTAGGGTCCCCTTATGAGTGGACATCTGATGATGAGTCATATTATGAAGTCGCACCGATTGACTCTGATAGCTCTAATGGAGAGTACATGTGAATCATCCCTTTGGATAATGAGGATGAGTTCTACTTGCACATGTTCCTACTACACGATCCCATATGGTGACAACTTCTACCTCTAAATGATCAAGCTCATCCGTAGCTGCATCGACCACCTTCGATCATTCAACCTCCATCGTAACCACCTCCAAAAATCTTGTGACATCCTGATGTCCATGAACACCACCAACCACATAGGGGAAATCATCCATCCATAAATATGATTTCCATAGATCTATTTGAGCCATCTAAATAACCCGTTGAAGCCATTGCACCTTGACTTGGGGGTAATTGACTTTGATTAGGGAGATTCACCCCCATCGCCTTCTGAGTACTAGCCTTGCGATGAGATGCTAAAACCATTTCATTTCTCCCTAAGGCCTACTCATGATGTCTTCCATGTTGAGGAGGAACTCGAGGTTCCACTTGCTGATCTAAATCTATTTGATGACATCCATCTGATCCCTACTCCTCACCAACTGGAGGAAGAATTGCATATGTCAATCAAGCCTACGATTGACAAAGATATCAGCTCATATCCTGAGAAGCTATAGTATATCAAGCTGGGGGAAAGTCTATCCCCCAAAGAGCAAGTTGATTACATAGCCCTTCTCACAGAGAAGAAGGTAGCTTTTGCATGGTCTTACAAAGACATGCTAGGACTAGATCCAATTCTAGTCATCCATAATCTAAAAGCTTGATCCCAAGGCCAAGCCTATCAAGCAAAAGCTGAGAAAGATGCATCCCACAATAGCCCTAATGGTCAAATATGAGCTATAAAAGTTGTTGGATGCTAGGTTTGTCATTTTAGTAGACTATCCACCATGGTTGTCCAACATGGTTTCCATTAAGAAGCCTGATGGGAGGATTTGCATTTGCACCAATTTTTGAGACCTAAACAAAGTGAGTCCTAAGGATGATTTTCCTTTGTCGAGCATAGACACCCTGGTAGATGCCACAATGGGCCATGAAATATTATCCCTCATGGATGGTTTCTCCTAGAGGACCAGCTCAAAACGACATTCACAACACCTTGGGGAATATTTTGCTATAAGGTCATGCCCTTTGGCCTTAAAAATATCGATGCCACTTACCAACGTGCCATGACATATATCTTCCATGACTACATGCATAATATTTTGGAAGATTACATGGATGACTTACTGGCTAAATATTTATTACACCATGAGCATCTCGATGTCCTGCACAAAGTCCTTGATCACCTTATTGAGCATAACATGAGATTGAACCCCAAGAAGTGCATCTTTGGTATCACATCAAGAAAACTCTTGGGATTTATAGATTCTAAATGGGGCATCGAGGTGGACCCCAACAAGGTCAAGGCAATCCTTGAGATGCCTCCCCTAACTACCATCAAGTAGCTCCATAGCCTATATAGGAAGATCATGTCCATCAAACACTTTAGAGCACAATTGTCAGACAAGTGTCGATCCATGAACAAATTATTGCACAAGGGGATCACGTTTCATTGGGATGATGAGTGTCAAGATGCCTTTGATGCAATTAAATAATACCTGGCCTCATCGCTAGTGTTAGCTCCACCTAGACCAGGAGTGTCATTCTATTTATACATCTTAGCCACTAAGATTGCATTGGGTGCCATGTTAGCCCAGAATAATGAATTGCATAAGGAACAGGCTACTTACTATCTCAACTACACCCTATTCAGCTATGAGATCAAGTATGCATACATTGAGAAGTTATGCCTAGTAGTGGTTTTTTCCACCAAGAAGCTATGACATTACATGCTTAGCCATACCACGTATGTTGTATCTAAAGAGAATCCATTGTGATACATGATGAGTCACACTTATCATAATAGTCGCATGGAAAAATGGATCATGTTGTTGATGGAGTTTGACCTAGAGTTCATTGGATAAAAATAAATCAAGGGTCATGTCATCATTGATCAACTCGTAGAGGCTCCTCTACAGGATGATCAACCTCTTAGCATGGAGCTCCTCGATGATGGAGTCTTCCAAATATCATAATCACCTAATTTTGATGAGCCTGAGTCATAGGTAGATATGACTATGTTCTTCTATGGCTCCAAATGCGAGCGAGAGGGTGGTGTAGGGATCATGTTTTTCACACCGCATGGGGCTCCTATACCTCTTTCATTTAAACTTGATTTCCTATGCACCAACAATAATACCGAGTACAAAGCCTTGCTCATAGGTCTTCAAATGACTATCACCATGAGATTAATCAAGCTCAATATTTTTGGTGACTCCTTGCTCATTGTCAACCAGGTCAAAGGGATCTACCAGTGCAAGTGTCCAATTTTGCAATCCTATAAAGCCCTTGTGGATAAACTCCTAGTAAATTTTGAATGGTATGACATCGAGGCTCTCCCTCAATCATCTAATCATTTTGTGGATACAATGGCCTCCCTAGGGTACTTGATCCTATAGAACCCTATTGACAAGATGACAACCATTTAGGTCAAAATGTTATCAAAATCTACGGTTGAGCATGAGAGCACTCAAGCCATGCTAGAGGTCCACTTGATTCAAATTGAACCTCATCAAGAGAGATTCTCACACATTCACGAGCACTTGAATCATGCTACTTGGGGTACTTTGTTCCCTAAAACATTTTTTGATAGCAGTATAATGCTATTTTTATAAGTCCTTTTCCAATCAACATTCACTCAGGAGGAACTTCACGAGGGATAGGCAATTCATGCAATCGAGGCTTCCTCACAACAGGATTGGTCCACACAAATTAGGGAGTATCTAAAGCTTGGTAATCTCCCTCCTAGATTTTTGCATGCTGCTAAAAGGACATTTAAATGGAAGGTGGCAAAATATGTCTTGCTTGGAGATATCTTGTATCGTCAAGGCTATGAAGGTATCCTCCTTCATTGCCTAGAGCATCAAGAGTCAGTTTGGGCAATGGCCCAGGCTCACGATGATACATGTGGTGGCCACTTCAGTGGCATGGCCATCGCAAAGCACATTATTTGCATGGGCTATTATTGGCCAACGTTAGAGCAAGATTGTTGTGCATATATTAAGAAGTGCATGAAGTGTCAACACCATGCTAACTTGACACACGTACCTTCATAGGCCTTGCAACCGATCCAATCGGCTTGGTCATTATCGCAATGGGGGTTGGATTTAATCGATAAAATCTCACCCACCTCCTTGGGCCATCACACGTTTATCATTATGGCTACCAAGTATTTTACAAAGTGGATGGAAGAAATTCCCCTTACCACTACGACAAGACCCTGCATAGCGGAGTTCATATTGCATAATATCATTTGTCATTTTGGTATTCCATCCAATATCATTTTGGTTAATGGAACATCATTTAAGAACAAATATGTGTATGCTTTGACAACAAAGTATAATATCCAGCATAACTTTTTAATGCCCTACTATCTGCAAGCAAATGGGCAAGTAGAGGCTTCTAAAAAATCATTGATTGCCATTCTCAAGAAAACTGTCAAGGAGAATCACATCGATTGGCACATGCAAATGTCCCTTGCTCTATGGGCCTATCACACTAGCATTTGGATGCCTACTAGGGCTACTCTATTTTTTCTTGTGTATGGCATCGAGGTAGTCATACCTCTAGATCTAGAAATCCCATCATTGCACATATCCATGCAAGAATTCATCGATGATGATACCACATGGTAGGCTCACCTAGATCAACTTACGTTGCTTGATGAACATCGTGTTAATGCTCTTGATCACCTACGTGTTTATCAAGAGTGAATTAAGAGAGCATACAATATGAAAGTACATCTTAGAGACTTTCAGGTTGGTATTCTCATTTTGAAAGAGAACCAACAAAATTCTAAATTGTCGCCCCATCTACAGGACAAGTTTACAGTAAACTGGTTGGGTCCCTTTGTTATCACTAGTCATATCAGACCCAAAACTTATCGCCTAGCCTCCCTTGAAGGTGTCAAGGATCTTGAACCCTTGAACATCCTTCATCTACAACCCTTCCATGCCTAGAGTGTAATGGCCCATCCAAAATGCTCCTAGGTGATCTATGACCATCTAGGTCACCCCAAAATGCTCCAAGGGTGTCCACAACCCACTTGGTCAACCCAAAATGCTCCTAGGTAGTCTATGACTCTCTAGGTCACCCCAAAATGCTCCAAGGGTGTCTACAACCCACTTGGTCAACCCAAAATGCTCCTAGGTGGTCTATGATCATCTAGGTCACCCCAAAATGCTCCAAGGATGTCTATAACCCGCTTGGTCAATCCAAAATGCTCCTAGGTAGTCTATGACCATCTAGGTCACCCCAAAATGCTCCAAGGGTGTCTACAACCCACTTGGTCAACCCAAAATTCTCCTAGGTAGTCTATGACCATATATGTCACCCCAAAATGCTCCAAGGGTGTATACAACCTTCTTGGTCAACCCAAAATACTCCTAGGTAGTCTATGACCATCTAGGTCACCCTAAATTGCTCCAAGGGTGTCTACAACTTACTTGGTCAACCCAAAATGCTCCTAGGTGGTCTATGACTATCTAGGTCACCCCAAAATGCTCCAAGGGTGTCTACAACCTGCTTGGTCAACCCAAAATGCTCCTAGGTGGTCTATGACCATCTAGGTCACCCCAAAAGGCTCCAAGGGTGTCTACAATCCGCTTGGTCAACCCCAAATGCTCCTAGGTGGTCTATGACCATCTAGGTCACTCAAAAAGCCCCAAAGGCATCCATAAGCCCTTTGGTCACCCTAAATACCCCAATGGCCCCCAATAAGCCCGTTGGTCACATGTACATACATATATCAATCAAAAATTCAAAAACATCAACAAAACATAAAAATACAAAAATATTGCATTTCATCAAGTCGCATACCATTGCATTTCATTATTGCTTGCATTAGGCATACTTATCATTGTACTTTGCATTTTAGAGTTGCTCATACATGTATAGCACTATGACTATACACTAGTCATCATTTAAAATCAACATCGCTCAAGTCATCATTCATATAATTTCATACTTTACAGTTCATTTCAACCTACATTTATCACTTTTCATATTTGTGTCCATTCCCTTCACCTAGCCATTTGTTCTAGAATATCATTAGGATTTTTAGATCACTCATCCCTCTCTAGTTTTCTTTTCAGATCTTGTAGAAAGCTATCATGATTTTTAGGAGGTAGACTCTTGCTTAGATTGTACCTTGTATATTTTAGAATCCCATCACATTTACACACATTAAATCCAAGTTTTGCACAAGGAAATATGAAACCTACAAAGTGGTCTAGGTTACCCTAAGCAAAAAGTGTATCCTACTCATCCCCTTGTGTGAATGGTTCAAGAATGCTAAGAATTGGCAAAAGGACAAGCTCTTCCCTACCCAATTACCCAAAATAAATAGTGGTTTTCACCACTATCAAGAAATCAAAATCCCACAAAGTAGCAATTCAACTCAAAATACCAAGCAAAAATAAAAAAATCAAAGTCAAAATAAATAGTGGTTATCACCACTTTCCACATCCCTTGCTCAAAGAAAGCAAAATACAAAATAAACAGTGATTTTCATCACTACATATGAGCAAGTATCCCACTAAAATTGAAGAAAATAAGGGAGTATTGAACTTGAATCCCTAGAATTCTCAGCATTCGACAAACCATTAAGGTGATCCTCGTTACAGGTTTGGTGGATAGCCTACCTAGAAATGGCGGTATCCTTACGCATGATGATATGTCTGCCATATTATCTTTTTGTGTGTGTGTAGACCAATATTTGCATGTGGATGAGCTAGCTTTTGGTAGCCTATATTACCTAGTAGTCTAATCCATCTAAGTACAAAACCTAGTATCGTGACATTCATAGGGTGATCCTCATTCCAGGTTTGGTGGATAGCCTATCTGGCAATGGCAGTATCCTTGTGCATCTCACAAAAATGAACTCACTTGCACACATAGGGATATTGAGTATCTTGGTCACCCTAGCAGATTCATACCTTGTCAAAAGTATTGCATAGTTAGTATATAAATTTTGACTAGTTGACTAGAGTGTTTTGAATCTCAAGAAAATCTCATAGGTATTCTATAACATCCTAATATTCATTCCATTTTATCACATACATGTCATTTTACATTATTCATAAATCCATTACACAATCTCATGGCAACATTACACATGAATTGATGAACTCTATATAGTCTATGGTGCTAACATAGTATGTCATACAGTATATACACTTCATCATCTAGATCACTACATAATCCATATCAATATGCATCCATGCATGTACAAGATCTAATCAAATCATATTACAATATATGCATACATGATAGACATCCATCATAATATCATAAGGCAAATAAATACATTGCATACATCTAAAGTAATAAAGCAACACATGTTGATAAACATAAAATATATATATATATGTGTGTGTGTGTGTGTGTATGTGTGGGATAAAAAGATACATCATCTAGCCAATAGGCTATAATAAAGTGAGTCCTTAGACTTCACACTACTACACATCCAAAAATCTAAAAAGAGAATAACAAGAGCCTTGACCATGGTCACGCAGGACTGGTACTGCGACTCACACTCCTACCTACCATCGAAGTTCACTAAAAACTCCCATACCTGCTACCACCTATCCTATCAGTCCTCCATATAGATCCCAAGGCCTCCATCCTAGAGAAATACTATCCTACCCTACTATGGTGACTCTAGTATGACCCACTAGTAGTTGCATCATCTGGTAGATGCCCTCCAAGGTGCACTATCTCAGTCTCCAACTCATTAGTATAGGTCTGCCCACGTCGACACCATACCTGATAGGTCTCCACCACATAATGGAGTCATGCCACCTCTTCCTATAGCTTATCCACATCCTCACTACTGGATCCCTCTTGCCTAGGGCTCTAAGATCACAACTATGCCTATAGAGCTGCTATCTTAGCTTGAGCCCCCTATACCTATGCTCACTGTGTTGTTAGCTCTGCCTGAGCATCATGTACCTATGAAAATCCTCATAGATAGCCTCCTAATGAATACCTCACTGTGCACCTCTCCAATGGCCCCTCTCCTCACCACTGGTGTATCATCCACCATGATTCATACTCCTCCATAGTCCCAACATCATCCACATCTAGAATGTCTACTATAGGATCCATATCCTGCATAACCAACTCAACCATCGACTACCTCAATGTCCTCTCAGCCTCATGGTTTTGGTACACCACTAGCTCACCAAGAAACCCCTATCATAGCCTAAACTATCGCATAACCCAATCATAGGTAAAGTACTCCCATTCTATCTTGTGCTAGCCCACTAGCCATCTCCCTCCCCTCACTCGATGAAGTTGCACATCTGCATCAACCCATGTTGGTCAATCCTTGTAGGGTCTCCAGAACACATTAGCTTCTCTAATTACTACAAAATATTATGTATAATGATCAATGTCACCTGCCTAGTGTTGAATCTATCCTACCTCCTGGGCCCACTGCCATAGGATCCTATAGCCAATCTCTTAGTCTGCCAACTCAACCTGCATAGTCCATGGTAGTCCCTACAGTTTATCCATCGATATATGCTGCCATCCCCAAACCTATAGTAGAAAGATACACCCCAAGCCCTTCCACCCTTGGGAGTGGATCTTGTACAACTCATCATATAGCTATGCTAGTAGAGTCATCCCCCATGCCATCACTAGCGATCGCTCCATAGTATATCCTACCAGAGTAAATACTAACTCCATAAGGTTCCAAGGAAACTTGGAACCTGATGAGTTTGGTAGGATCATATTAGAAATCAATATCATTTGTAGAGTGTGCCTTAAACCCAACACCCTGGCCTCATAATAGTGTGCCATAAGTATACCACCATTGGAGGATCCCCCTATCGCCTCCTCTACAAACTCGCCAAAGTACCTCTCCATAATTATGTCTCTCCGGTCCTGGTGAGTAGACTCAATCGACCATCCCTCTATCAGAATACATAGTATCCAGTAGACATCCTCCAGCATCACCACCATCTCCCCTATCAGTATGTGGAAGGTGTTGGTGCGTGGGTCCCATAGGTTAATGAGCACCGTCAAGTAAGCATGGTCGCCCACCATAGACTCTAACTGCATCACCTACTTGAGACCAATGGCATCAAGCCACTCCTAGTTTGCATTTAATTTAATAACTCTCTCATGGTTTCAAATATATATGGAACCCAACATCGACTCTTCACCATCTGGAAAAGGCAAGTCAATCAAAAACAGGCTCCAAATAAGCTTCAAAATGCCCCAAAAACACTCAAAAAAGATAAAAAAGGCCCATTTTAGGCTAGTTTGTGGCCGTCCCACCCTAGGACGGCCCCAAAATTTGTGACCTTCCCACCCAGGGATGGCCCCTAAATAGCTCAGGCTGGCCGTCCCACCCCAGGACGGCCCCCAAACTGGGTAAAATTGGACCTTCCAGGCCCTCAAAAATAGGCAAAAACAACAAAATTAAAGCCCTAAAAAGCAATAAAATCACATGAAAACACAAAAACAAGAATAAAACATTATAGGGTACCCCTAATAAGGTTTAATTACCAATAATTTAGTGTGCCCTAGCAAAAAAGCAAAAACAAGCCATAATTTCCATTTCAATTTCAAGCATAGTGCAGTAAGAAATCCAATCCTTACCCATCTCGCATCGGCTCTGTCGTTGTACGAGTCTACATGCTTGCTCATGGTGACTATAGGATGATTTTGGTAGTGCTCCTCTACTTAGAATATTTCTCCTCCTCCTCACCTCTCAAGCTACAAAGTTGCAAATGCACAAATGAACCCAAATGACCCCCTTTTGGCTTAAATAACCCTCCTAGGACCCTGACCATATTGGGGTGATCCAGATAATTTATTGGCTGGATTTATCACCCTAGGAAAATCATGGACCATGCCACCATCCCACCCTGGGATGGCCATAGAAAAATTTCACAAAAACAACTTAAAATGCCCCAAAAAGGGTCCAAAACCCATCAAAAACAACTCAAATTTGGTCAAAATTCACATGAGATCAAGAGGAATATAAATTGATATGGGAGAAGTATAAAAGTATTTACTTCACACCCTAATAAGGCCATTGTGGTTGGACCACCCCATGGGAATGAATTTTTCAGCTCCCTTCTTCCGTACAACATCAATAAAATCACCAAAATCCTTTCAAAATACTCCATTTTTCAATGAGTAAAACTAGGAGGAAACCCTAGCAAATTCATATGTGTCAAGCAACTCATTTATTTTATCACTTTTCACTCCCTCATCGACTCATCGCTTGAGGGGGTAGTCATACTAAACACATTTATAATCATAATCAACACTCACACACTCAATCATGCAAATTGCATTCGTTCAATAAATCTTTGACAAAGATAATCACGCTCCTGCTTGGTGCAGCAAACAAGCATAAAATATAAATTAAATCACTTGATATTTTTGGCATCATGGAATCATAGGCCTCACCTCTTCATGATAGAACAATGTCCAAGCTCAAGCAAGTTCCTTAGCTTATCCAAAGCAAGGATTCAAGAATGCATGCTCTTTCCAGGATTGGGGCATCAAAAGTTGGTTAGGGTATCGAATAACCTTAATCATTTAGAATTTTAGTTATATATTTTTTCTCAGTGCTATGTTGCACACAATACATCTCAAATAGAGGCATATTTAGACACTAAAATCTGGTCAATCCGATTAGGCAATCAGAAGCACTGGTTAATTGACACCATATGGCCCCCTTAGGCAACCCTCAGAGGTTTACTAGTGGTCCTAACCACTCTTGGAAGGCTAAAATTCACTTTTGGAGACTTTTGGGCCACATAGGCATGACCGTCCCACCCTGGGATGGTCATAGTTCATGACCATCCCACCCAAGGATGGTCACATGCAGCCATCCCTGGGTGGGACGGCCAGGGCCTTTGACCCTCAAAAAGTCAAAATATGGCCAAATGGCACCTAGGGACTACCATTTAGCCCATCTATTCTCACATGCAAGTCTAAGGGTGCAGAAATATTATGACATGCTACATTTTTGACTCCCAAAATGGAGATGCCTCCCCCTCCAATGCATGATGAGTTGTGGATAAGTGGCACCTGGTTCCCCGCATGCCCTTGCATGTCTATTTGCCCTAGGGATTCCCTTTGGCTATAAAGTGGAGATATTTTCCACACAAAATAAGAGAGAGGAGTTTTTAGACATAGCAACAAAGTGCTACCAATATTTTCCCTCACCATTTTGTGACCCCATTCCATTGGAATCTCTACCTAGCGAAGGAGGTTTGTAAGTGAACTAGGAGGTGCAATCTGATCCCAAAACTGAACCATATGAGTGATTTTTACCACTAAATTTGATGAAAACACTATTTAGGAGGTCCCTAACCAATTCTTAGAGGAATTGGTGGTAAAATAAGGGTAGAACTAGTGGTCGTCCCACCCCAAGATGGTCCCTAGTTTGTGACAGTCCCAACCATCCCACCCAGGGATGGTGGCTTATCTATGCATGATTTCTTTACTATTCCTTTTTTTTTAGATTCTATATTATCATATGATGCTTCTGTCCAAATTTCATGCATTTTGGAGCTATATTGAGCAAGATATCATATTTTTAGTGTTTTGCACGATCGCATGCAGGTCTACGGTGGTCATCTGGAGAAACACCTACAAATATTGTTGATTTTGAAAATATAACCATATGGGTTTTCTTAAAATCATGTTTTAGGTATACTAACCAAGTTTCATTTGATTTGTATGTGTTTTGATTTGTAAATTTCTGGCTTTGGGTTTCACAGGTTGGGAACGGTAATTGCGATTACGGTACACCATAGAACATAATTTTGGTCATATTTCTAGTGATATATTCCCAAAACCTTCCATTTTACATCCCTCTATAATTTCAAGTCACTTGGAGTTGATTTGGTATAGTATCCATGCACATTCTCATTACTAGTCTTCTGATGCCTATGGGGATTGCATGTTTTCCATCACACGCGCTTGCTATTTGACATTTCTGGTTTCCTTGTGTGTAGGTGTAGGTTTCTACAGTGCATCAGGAAGGAGCACAAGACCTCAAGATCAAAGACACAAGTGGCAGCAGCAGTAGCCCGCCCACCTCGATTGTGGGTATGAGGAAAGACATTGGATGTGCACCCGCGTTACATGAAGGATTTTGATCCTTGGGCACCTGGTTTGTAATAATTATATCATATTTGAGCCCTCAATGGGACATCTATGTAACCATGGATTTGATCCACCAGATTAATAAGAAATCAACTCTCTTTTGCTTCATTTCTTGCTATTTGGTATCTCTTCCATTTTACTTGCATGCTTCCGTTTGATGCTCTTAAGTAGTAGGAGATAGATACATATATTTTTCATCATCATTAGGTGCACCATTTTTCCCTAATTCAAGCACATTGAATAATATATAAAGCACTTTATGACATCATTATGCAAGATAGATAAACAATTTTTGTATACAAGATTTGAAACAAAGTTGAGCAGGTTGAGGAGGATCTTTGAGCAGGTTTGAGTAGATTTGTGAGCCGTTTTGAGCAAGTTTGGTGAGCTATTTTGAGAAGGTTTGGTGAACTATTTTGAGGAGTTTGGTGAGTTATTTTGAGAAAGTTTTTTGAGTTGTTATTGGAGTAGGTTTGAGCAAGCCTTGTGTAGGCTTGGAGCAAATTTGAGAAAGCCTTTTATGTAGGCTTGGAGTAGGTTTAAGCAAGCCTTGTGTAGGCTTAAAGCAAGTTTGAGAAAGCCATGAGTGTAGGCTTGGAGTATATTTGAGTAATATTTTGAGAATACCAAAGCAAAGGAGATTGATGTCTCTTGTGGATAGAGGTCCATGAACCATAGCAAAGGGGATTGGTGTCTCCTATGGATAGAGGTCCACAAAACTTGAAGCAAAGGGGATTGGTGTCTCCTGTGGAGTGGTGTCCACAAAACCTGAAATATAGGATATTGGTGTCTCCTATGGAGTGGTATCCACAAACTTGAGAGAGGATTGATATCTCCTATGGATAGAGGTCCATAAAACCTAAAGCATATGGGATTGGTGTCTCCTATGGAGTGGTGTCCACAAAACCTAAAGCAAAGGGAATTGGTGTCTTCTGTGGAGTAGTGTCCACAAACTTGACATGGGATTGGTATCTCCTATAGATAGAGGTCCACAAAAATTGAAGTAGATAGTATTTATGTCTCCTATAGAATGGTGTCCATGAACTTGAGAGGGGATTGGTGTCTCCTTTGGGTTGGTGCCCATAAACATTGTAATAGAAAATTGGTTCCCAAGATATTTGTTGAGAAAAATTATAAGAAATATTTTCTTCATGGACGTAGCCTACATTGGGTGAACCACATAAAATCTATGTCTCTTATGTGTGTGATGATCTGTACATTATTTCATTATTACAATTGATGATATTTAATATTACTACTTTGGAAAAGAAAAAAAAAATTATCTTATACTATTCACCCCCCCTCTAAGTATAAGCTTGTATTCTTCAATTGGTATCAGAGCGAGTTCCTTCATGGAAGCCTAACAGCTTGAAGAAAGATCTTACAGGAACACACATGGCTCATAAGGAAGGGTTTTCATCAAATAAGGCTCCATTATTTGATGGTACTAACTATGCTTTCTGGAGTGTAAATATGAAGACTTATTTGATGGCACATGGATATGATACATGGCAATCTATTGAAAATGGATTCACACCATCTACAAATCCTCCTACAAATGCAAGTGGTAATAATCCATATGAAGATAATGCCAAGGCAATGAATGCAATTTTGAGTGGGTTATGTGAATCAAATTTTGTAAATTTTATGCAATGTACTTTAGCAAAAGAAGTGTGGGATAAATTATAGAGAACATATGAAGGAGACAACGAGGTCAAAATGGCAAAACTTCAAACATACAGAATGAATTTTGAATACTTGAAGATGAAATATGATGAAGATATTGTTATGTATCTACTTTGTTTTGATGAGTTTTTCAACACCATTTGTGGACTTGGAGAAAAAATTGAGGAATCTACTATTGTTCATAAAATTTTAAGACCACTCCCTATGAGGTATGATGCAAAGGTTTCAACAATATAAGATATGAAGGATCTCAAAACTTTAAGCATGGATGAGTTACATGGAATTCTCACAACCTATGAGATGAGGATAGAAAAAGAATAAACATAAAAAGAGAGGCAATATTCAAATATTCAAAGAAGAAAAATAATAAAAAACAAGAATCAAGTGATGAATCAAGCAATGAAGAAGAGGCTAACTTTGTGAGAAGAAATAAAAAGGGCTCAAGAAAATACAAAAGTATGCAAACTGTGAAATATTTTAGTTGTGGTAACATTGGTAACTATGTAGCTAATTATCCATAAAATAGAGGTAGCAACAGTGAAGAAGAAAAGGATTACAAGAAAAAGAAGGAAAGAAATTTTTATTATGAAAAGAAAAACAAGCATGGTCAAGGCAAGCATGAGAAGAAGATATTTCAAAGGCACAAGAAGAGTTTTTATGTTGAAGAAGAAAGCAATACTTCCAGTAAAAGTGATGAAATATTCTTCGATAATGAAAAGGAGGAAATCCTATTCTTGGCCATAGAAGAGAATGAAGATGTTCCTATTATCAAAGACCTAGAAAAAGAGAATGATTTAGAAAATGAAGAAGAACCCATGGTTAACATAGAAGTGGAACTTATTACTGCTCTTGGAGAATTGAAAAGGGTTAGAAAGAAGAATTCAATATTTTATGCTGAAGTTCAAGAGGATGAAGAAACAAAGACAAAGCTCCTACAAGATCTCAAAAACTTAAAAGTGAAGGTTGAAGAGGCAAAGAAAGTTGAAGAAGGTATGGCTAAACAATTAAAGGCAAAAGAACTAGAATGTGAAATATTAGAACATGAAGATGTCATTCTAAGGAAGGGACTTGAAAAAATTAATAATAAGATATATCAATTTAGGAAAAGCTCAAAATATTTGGATGATATTATCAAAACACAGAGATCTCCATTTATGAAGACTGGACTTGGCTTTGAGGAAAGTAAAGAGGTACAAGAAAATGAGTCAAGCTTAAAATAAATGGAAGCATCAAAGAACGTATTTGAATATGAGCCTAAGACCTATACTAATAAGTTGATAAGTGGTAGCATCAAATAGGAAGCAAACAAAGAATCATCAAGGAACATGTACTATCACAAGAAAAGCAAAGAAAAAAACATGAGATCAAGGCAATATAAATATCTCTTCCAAGGTTATTGTTTTTCATGTTATCATTTTGGTCATAAAACTATACATTGCAAGATTCATGATAAAAATTATTATGGCTTCAACAAGAGAAATTTTAAGTCACTTGCACTTTCCAAGAACTACAACATAATGTGTTTCAAGTGTAATAATTTTGGTCATAAAGCTATACATTGCAAGGCTTATGGTAAAAATGATTATAGTTTCACCAAGAATTCATTTACACCTTTCAAGGACTATAACATCAGGTGTTACAATTGCAATAATTTTGGGCATAGAGCAAAGTGGTGTAGAACAAAATTTCTGGAACTTCCAAAGACAAGCAAGAAAAATGATGCTCAAAATAGTATGACTTCAAAAGTTTGGAAAAATATTGAAGAAGAAGAAGAGCATTGTAAGTTGGGAGTAGCTTTACTCCCATCCCAAAATTGATCACCTCAAAGAAAGGATGTGGTGAGGGGGATATGCTAAGTGTATTATATTTAGCCCTAAGGAGACCTTTGCCATTGATGTCAAAGGAGGAGAGAATTTAGTAAGGGGGAGAAGCTTCTCAGGGGGAGAAATTTTTGAATCCATATGCAGGAAAAGAAGATTTTTTATAAGGGTTGTCATCAATGACAAAGGGGGAGATTGTTGGAAATATTGAGCATATTGAGTTGTCTTGATGTCAAAAGGTTGTATGGTTGGATAATTATGCAAGGTAAGGTATATCTCAAAGCAAGAAAAATTTGTGAAAAGAAAAGGTTTATAATATTTATTTTTGAAATATTATACAGAGGGATAAGTTTTAAAAGAGAAAGCAAAGCAAAGGTTTAAAGGAGAAGGCTAGGTTTGAATATTAAAATAATCCCAAAAGTTTAAAGTTTAAAGAGGAGGCAACAGGGTTTAATTAAAATCAGTTGGGACAAAGGTTTGAAGGCCTAAGTTTAAAAAAGTAATATTATAATATTTTTAAATATTATAATATAAAGTTACAAGCATAGCGTCAACGTTTAAAAAGAATGATTTAAATTTTTGAGCACCGACGTTGTGTGAGCATGGAGGTAAAATGTATTTAAATAAAATATAAATCCAATGCAATGCTAAGGTTTTGCGTGTGTGCATTTCGATATTTGCTCATGCTTTTTGAAACAACAAATCATAGATGAGAAGGGGTATGGATTTTTGCAGAGGGTATAGTGAAGATAAGGATAAAGGGTTGCACATTTGGTTTCAGTTGGTAGGCTAGCACAGTTGGTCATTTGGGTAGCACTAAGGCACTACAAGAGAGATGGTCATAGGTTCGATTCACATGGGTGACACACGGGTGCTATTTTGGTGGTAAAAATATTTTTTTGTGTGGTAGAAAGAAGGTTTTAGAGTTAAGTTGTGCATTGCTATTGCTATCCACTAGTGTAGCCTAGTTGGACACCTAGCTAGCACTAGGGCACCGTGGGCCAAGAGGTCGCAGGATCAAATCACTACAAATGATTTTTGCAAGGTAGAAGAGAATATTTTGTGCACTTATGAAAGGTATGAATAAATTTTGATTAAAAGTTGTTTTGCAAAGGTACTCCGTTCACTGTGCATTAAGGGGGCAAAATATTTTATTTTGAATTTGATCTAGAGGGAGTCATAAGATGTAAAAATATTATTTGATATTTTAATAAAGTTATTTGGGTCTTCTTTGAAATTTGTGATTCTACATGTTTAATTAGGAGATATAAGGTGTATTTTAGTTTGTATCGAATTGTATTTTTGGCACATTAGAAAAGAGACATAAGATATATTGTGGTCTTTTTGTTTATTGTATTCTTGCTTGATATTTTGAGGGTTTTGGTTCATTATTAAGGGCTTTATCTTGTGAAACCAAGGAGTTATAGAGCATTATTTTTAGGTATTCTTGTGCACATCTTTTTGAAAGGATTTTATGTGGATTATTTGAAAAGGAGTTTTGCTAACTTGTTTTGAAGTGGCCAAAGAAAGGAAGTTATTTTGAGATAGGTTTTTGAGAGCACATATTCATCAAGGCAGTTTAAGAGGTATGGTATTTTAACTACTACTCAAAGTGGTATTTTTTAAAGAAAATATTTTTAAGTCATAAGGTGGAGATAAAAGGATTAATTTATGTGCATTGTTGGAAATATTTGTGCTAGAGTGTGAAAGCTAATGTGTGTTTTATTGTTGAATTAAATTGGAGACACATGTGCTAGGGCTTGGTAACAAATTTGTGCATCAGTGTTGAATAAAATTGGAAACACATGTGCTAGGGCTTGAGAATAAAGTTGTGCATCATTGTTGAATAAAATTGGAAACACATGTGCTAGGGCTTGAGAACAAATTTGTGCATCATTGTTGAATGAAATTAGAAACACATGTGCTAGGGTTTGAGAACAAGTTGTGCATTAGTATTGAATGAAATTGGGAATAAAAGTGCAAAGTGTTTGAGAACATAAGTGTAAATTATTTTGAGTGATATTGGAAATGAAAATGCAAGAGTTATAGATCATATTTATGAATCCAATTTATGCATCATCATGATTGATTTTTGGAGTATATAAAAAGGATAGACTTGTGCATTGTTCATGATTGATTTTGTGAGTAGATGATAAGGACTTGTGAATTATGATTGGTTTTGGAGTGAAGTTGCAAATCAACAAATACCAAGTCAGTTGTCAAGTGCTAGACTAGAGCTACCTTTAAAATGTAATAAATGTAAGACATGTGAAAGTGATAGACTTAATGAATATGAAGAACATATTGAGCATTTGTTAGTGCATATCATTCTCTATATGCTCAGGAGGTTAAAAAAAATTGGGTAGAATATGTCTAAATTGCTTTAGTTGAGGAAAGCACATTGAAAAATAGATAAAGCACTTGATGACATCATTATGGAAGATAGATAAACAAATTTTGTATACAAGGTTTGAAATAGAGTTGAGCAGGTTTTATGAGTAGGTTGAGGAGGATCTTTGGGCAGGTTTGAGCAGATTTTTGAGCAGGTTTGGTGAGTTGTTTTGAATGGGTTTGATGAACTATTTTGAGTAGGGTTGGTGAGCTATTTTGAGTAGGTTTTTTGAGTTATGATTGGAGTAGGTTTGAGCAAGCCTTGTGTGTAGGCTTGGAGTAAATTTAAGCAAGCTTTGGAGCATTCTAGAGCAAAGGGTATTGGTATATCCTATGGATAGATGTCCATAAACTAGATCAAAGGGTATTGGTGTCTCTTGTGGATAGAGATCCATAAAACCTGAAGTAGAGGGGATTGGTGTCTCCTATGGATATATTTCCAAAAACTAGAGCAAATGGGATTAGTGTCTCCTGTGGATAGAGATCCAAAAAACTTGAAGTAGAGGGGATTGGTGTCTCCTGTGGAGTGGTGTCCACAAAACCTGAAGTAGAGGGGATTGGTGTCTCCTATGGAGTGGTGTCCATGAACTTGAGAGAGGATTGGTGTCTCCTATGGATAGAGGTCCATAAAACCTAAAGTAGAGGGGATTGATGTCTCCTATAGAGTGCTATCCACAAAACCTGAAGCAGAGGGGATTGGTGTCTCCTATGAAGTTGTGTCCACAAAATTAAGAGGATATTGGTGTCTCCTATGGATAGAGGTCCATAAAACCTGAATTATATGGAATCGATGTCTCCTGTGGAGTGGTGTCCATGAACTTGAGAGGGTATTGGTGTATCCTTTGGGTTGGTGCCCATAAACATTGTAATAGGGAATTGGTTCCCAAGATATTTATTGAGAAAATTTATAAGAAATATTTTCTCTATGGACATAGCCCACATTGGGTGAACCATGTTAAATTTGTGTCTCTTATGTGTGTGATGATTTGTGCATTATTTCATTATTGCAATTGATGATATTGGATATTACTACTTTGGAAATGAAAAAAGTTTTATCTTATATAGTTCACCCTCCCTCTCAGTATAAGCTTGTGTTATTCAACATGGTGATGTGCAAACCTCTATTAAGGTTTGTACAATAGTGTATGAACTATGTTGCTATTGACTATCGATGATTTTTCTGTCCGAAAGTGCTCCAGGTAATTTTTTCTATGTTTATCGGATGCAAAAATAGTAGAAGGTATTCTAAGGCAATTCCAACAGATTTTTGGTATGTTAGCCAAAATGTGTGAGAGAGAATTATAAAGGAAATTACCCTCTTTTTATAGAGTGATCCAAGGTTAGAAGGGGAGTTAGGTTATCTAGACTCTGGTATCAAGTTCTATCATGGTGAATTTAGGGTTATGAGGTGGAGTTTTGAGCCATTCCCTCATATGCCCTAAAGAAAATATTCTAGATGCACACATATGTGAGCAAAGGTTAGAGTTAACCCTGATTATGTAAACCCTTGTTTAACTAGAGGTTAGGTTAGGTATCTCTAGAAATATCCTAACTAAATGGGTGCACACATGTGTGAGGTTAGAATTAGGGCTAATTTCAATTTTAACCCTAATTAATCCTATTTAGGCAATAAAGTGCACTTAAGTGAAAAGTGACTTTTAAAATAGAATTTGAATTTCCATAATTAGGATTTTTTTGGAGGGAATGGTCCCATGGGGGCCCTTAGTTTGTGTAGGATAGGGCTTAGGTGACCTAAAGGGGTTTGTAGATGACTCTTTTGTGACTAGGAGGTGTTTTAAATGCATTTTTTGTAGTTTTGTAGTTTTTGTACCTATGGATGACTACAATTACCTATGATGGCCTACGATGGCCTTAAATGGCCTATGATGGTTTATCATGGTCTGTGCAAGCCTACAAGTGTCTATGTAAGTCTACAAGTAACTATGAATGTTTACAAGTGACAATGGGTGATCATGTACAACTTTTAGGTGTCTATATTTGTCCCTTTTTGTACTATGTTGTGTAGAACACAATTTGGTACAAAAATATGATAGAAGAAGGTGATGAGATGATTGAGAAGGTGAGAAATATGTGGATGAATGAATGCAAATGATTACAAAAGAAACATGATGATGAAATAGGTGATTTTTCAATTTAGTACAACATTTCACGATATAGCACTAGGTGCTTTTGGGAGAAACCTATGACTGCTTTGTTCTTGTGATCAACACGAGATGATCCAATTATGAATAGAAAAAATGTCTATTTAAATGTTTTCTTCTAAGTTATTAATGAGCACATGATGAAATTTGTCAAATCATTTGAGTTGAGTGGCAAGGACAGATCAGGCATAGCATTCAGTATGTGGTCAGGGTTGATATACATAATGAAATCAAGATGTGTTCATTTGGTGCATGACTCTAATGATCTAACAAATGTTTGTTGGGAGTGAATTTATGTTAAGATAAACTTCAAAAAAAAAAATTGTAGACATATGTGATATCTGTGACTAGATGTGTAGTTTTTTGATCACTTGCAAAGCGTATTTGTGTATGAATACCCCCTCAAGTGAAGAATCGGTAATGATACGAACGAAATGTGGTGATGAGTCGATTGATAGATGAATATGGTGACACAAGGTGGAACAATGCAAAAAATAGTGAGGGGAAGTACAAAAAAATTTGAAAAATACAAAAGAATGTGAGGGTGACATGGTGATCGTTGGTTCGCATGGCAAGGTGCAAACCAGGTTCACATGGCGGAGTGTGAACCAGGTTCGCATGGTAGGGTGAAAACCGAGCATAGTGGAGGAATAAATCCCCTTTTTACATGTGCGAACATCATTTGTATTGTGCGATCATTGGAGGAGATGAGAGAATTAAGTTATGAAGTGAAGCACTATCAGTGCAGAGAGATGGTAGGGAGATGTGTTGGAGCAACTTTTAGGAGTGGTACACCACCAGTAAGTGCATGCAACCCTAACTCTTTGATTTACATGAAATGTTAAAAATTAAAAAATACATGTTTGAGTGTGATTGAGTGAATGCATGCTATGTTTGATTGAAATATGTGTATAAAGTGTGAAAAGGGCCAAATGGGTATCCACAAATGCTATTTTTTTCTCTTTGGACCATTGGAATGTAATGTTTGACTCATTAGGCATGTAGTGTGTGTATCAGGGTTGACTTTGTTTTGTTGCATAAATGGTGTACTATTTTAAAATCTGAATGAACATTTACCATGAAAGGCCAAAATGGGTGTCTAAAAATATTGTTTTTTTTCTATTTTGTGATGTTTTGGTGAGTTTTGGGAATGTGTGCCTCAAAGTATGTGCCTGTGAGGTGGACTTTGTTTTTGTGATGGGAATGGTATAATGTTTTTGGAATTTTAATGGATTTTGACTATGAAAGGCAAAAATGGGTATCCAAAAATGTTGTTTTTTTTCTATTTTGTGATGTGTTGATGAGTGTTACGAATGTGTGTCAGGTAGTGTGTGTTTGTGAGGTTTGACTTAAGTGTGTATGCAATAAAATTATTGTTTGTGAATTGTGAGCAAAAAGTGACCATGAAAGGGCCTAATGGGTGCTCAAAAATTCCCTTTGTGCATGGTTCACATGGCAAGGTGTGAACCAGGTTCGCATGGTGAGGTGCAAACTAGGTTCGCATGGCGTTGTGCGAACTAGGTTCACATGTTGGGGTGTGAGCTAAGAAGTTTTTTTTTTTTGTAGAATATGTGATGCATAAGGAATAATTTGTGTATGTGATGAATTATTTGATGTAATAATGACAAGAAATTTTTTGATATATGAAACTAACCAGTAATTCATTTGATGTGTTGTAATAAATGCAGATGAGGAAGATTGAACCGTGGCATTGCAGTCAAACTTTAAGAGATGCCTTGGGAAAGAAGTGGAAAGAAATATATAGGAAATAGATGGGTAAGGTTTGGATTAAGGGCTTGTGGTAGCTATAGAGTATTCATACATATCAGCATTATGTGAGAGATGGGGTCGAGATAGGAACACCTTCCATCTCCCAACAAGGGAGATGACGATCATGCTAGAAGATATATATAGGATATATAAGCTATCGATAAATAGCATGATAGTGAGAGTGGAATTATATGGGACACAATATGAGGTACTATAGTGAACCTTTGGTGATATATGGGGAGAGGTAGATCATGGGAATGGGGTGGATTATGAGCATTATTGGGAGAATGATATATTGTCGAACTTCCATTGTATGGCAATGCTCATGATAGCTACTTACCAAACAGTTCAAGGGTGATATTCCTTTGGAATATGATGGGCATAGTGTATGATATGGTGGATCATGAGGTAGTGTATGCATGGGTTCTTGATTTATTAGCATAGGTGTACAGAGAGTTATATGAGGCAGTGAGGCACCCAGGTGTTGTAGGTGAGTTGGAGAGGAGAGGTCAATCCTTCAAGGGAGGTCCCAGGTTCAAATCTCCACCCTACCAAAAAGCTGAATTGGGTATCTAAAATCCAATTGATAATGTTGGTGCGGGCAGGGTCGGGTGCGACCCTCGGGTGACTTTGATGGTGTAGAACCCCCTATTCATGGTCTCTCAGACCAAGGCATCTCCGCAAGGGGTTTTTTACTTAAAAAAAAGTGAGGTGGTGAGGGTGGGATAATCATGTTTGAGTGTTAGCCCATTGTTGCAAGTGTGGGCATGGGAGTATATCATGATGGAGTAGCCATATTTATTATCGTATGATGCACATGGGCTTATGGGATACTTCATACCCTATTCTTTGAGATGGCGTACATATATGGAGAAGAATATAAAGAGGGGGTATGAGGGGGACGATTTATTTTGGACAAGAACATTAGGTGACATACATCTTGAGCACATTGTATGGCAACCCTCGAAGAATTGGGTCATTTAGGATGAGGATGTAGAGTAGTTACGAAAGATCCACTGAGGGTTATGGGTTGTGGGGTAATATCTATGATAGGTGGAGTATTTCCCATATAGAAATGTGATGTGGTAGTTTGGCCTATGATAGGGGCAACCAGATCCACCAATCATGATATGGAGGAGGTCTAGAGATCCAGGACTACAACATGTAGTACCACCATTGGATGTGTTGAGGGATATATCGATGGTCATCCTTGATGTGGATGATGTAGGGATAACTTCGGAGTGTGATATATGGTGAGCGAACATAGATTTGGTGACCTAGATTTAGGATGATAAATGGGTGGGTGTATCTAGTGGTAGGATTACCTACAACCGATGGATATGTTCCTAGAGGAGTTGTACCTGTACTAGATGTGGATTCAGAGAATGATATGGATGAGCCTTGTCAATGATATCAATTAAATTGATATGATGGAATGGGAGTGCTTGTACGTGGGTCACCAGAGCAACAAGTGAGTGGTGGTGGCCAACCTTTAGATGAGGTTGTATCAATGGAGGAGGAGGTAGTAGGATTAGCATTGGATGATATGGTGGGGTCTCCTAGAGTTAGGTTGCTAGGGTGATTGAAGAGTGGTGAGAGCCAACCCCTAGATGGAGTGATGGTGTTAGAGGATGAGGATGAGGCATCTATGCCAGATGTACCCTTTGATATTCAAGACATAATGGATGCCCATTATCAGTTGGTCATATTGTGGGATAGAGTGTGGGCATTGGAGGGTAGGTTGATCGAGACTGATACCGATTGGATATTGGAGAGAGGTAGATTTATGGAGGAGAGGCAAAGGGTAGAGGAGTGATTTGTGGTAGAGAGAGATGAGGTGAGGGCATAGTTATATAGGATAAGGGCATAGTTAGAATTTGTGCAAGCTAGTCATATTGAGTGTGTGGGAGACCTATGATTCCAGGTAGAGGAGACCATGGTCATCAAAGTGAGAATGAGAGTCAATATTATGGCTTTATAGGAGATTATACAGTGAGTGTAGGTTGAAACTAATGTGGTGTGGACTCCACATAAGGTAGATATAGTATGGTTACAAGAGAGTATGCAACAAGAATAGATTGATTTAGATGCAGTGCGATCTGCACATGAGATGAAAGTAGCATGACTACACAAGGAGATAAAGAGATACTAGTAGGTACAAGAGGAGGTATATTGTGCTAAGATGGAAGGTGAGTAGGCCATGGTTGAGGTGCCAGGACTGAGGGCTAAGGTGATAGATCAAAGTGTTGAGGTAGATCATTGTTGATGAGCACATGAAGACTT
Organism: Wollemia nobilis; assembly: GCA_028583015.1. Taxonomy (NCBI): domain Eukaryota; kingdom Viridiplantae; phylum Streptophyta; class Pinopsida; order Araucariales; family Araucariaceae; genus Wollemia; species Wollemia nobilis. The sequence continues at coordinate 2,449,019 of JAQPPZ010016901.1, read as the reverse complement.
GTCAAATAGGTATTCAAGGGAAGCATAAAAGAGGGTGGAGTGTGAGATTACCTTGACATTGGTGATAGGTCAAGGTCATAGGTGAGATCGAGGTCTTGGTCATAGACACACACACTCATAGTAGATTCAGTAGAGTGCTCTATTGATAGTGTTATGAGAGACAAGAATGGTGACACTAGTGATGTCACAAGTGGTGGGAGCTACCCCAGAGTTGAGTGGGGTGGTAGAGGTGTGAGGGATGAAGTTGGTAACAATGGAAAAGTAGGGGAGTGGTGAGACTTGATGAGGCCCAAAAGTGCCTCATTATTGCACAATGTTTGACTACCATATGATAATTTAATTACCAAATAGTTGACTAAAATATACTATTTGTTAAGTGTTTACATGATTTTATGTTAGGAATACTATATCTCTGTTTTTTACTATTTTTAGCATTTTGTGACTGATTTTGCTTGATTAAGTAGCAAGTAAAAACATGCATTTCAATTAACCAAATGTGGTATGCTCATATCCATTAACTTCTCAATGGTTTTTGAATGTTTTCTTGCCCTTCAACTTGTTTCAAATCCACATTGAATCCAAAATTTTAGGACTATCATAAATCTGATAATCTAAAAAATAGCCATATAAAAATCAGCAAGTTGTCACTTTATAGGAACACCTTGAATTTGTCAAGTAAAGCATGAGGATATGGATGGAATGAGTTTAGAAGGACTACATAAGACATCTGACCTATTTAGAAGCATTCCCACATGGTTTAAATAGGCAACAATAGGGTATAACAGAGCAGGGACAATTGTGCAGCATTGTTGCACTATTTCAACATGGTTACTTGGTGAATGAAGTGTATAAATTCAGTAGCAACTTGATGTACTCCTTTATGTTGATATTTGAATAATTTTTCCATGTTCTAATTTGTTTTAATTTTTAAGAAATGCCAATATTTTACAACTGTGCAGTAGAGCTAGAAAATGCAGTAATTTACCATATAAATTCTAGCAAGCTACCAATGAATGGCAAGGCATGGAATTCACACATGGGGAGGAATGAAGGCTATTGCAATCTGATATTGAGGGCTAATCCACCTGAGAAATGCAGATAAAATCACTTGAAGATCACATAGTTGTTCATTCTGAAGATCATTGGAATGAACAGACATCTTCAGAATGAGAAATGCAGTCTCTTCGAAATGAGCCACTTATCTTCGGAATGAGAACAAAAAGTTCTTTTTGACTTGTTGACTAATTTTTGACAAGGGGAAAGAAGGTTGAAAAGGTTAAAAAAAAATATCTCCCATCTAACTTTTCCGTCCTTGCCATCCAAAGCCACCATTCATGGAAAAGATCAATTTTGATCCTCTTCTAGGATAAACCCGGAAAAACTGCAACATAATAGAAAGTTGTTTGCAAGATAGGAATGGAATATTCTAAAGTGGATAATGATGTGTGAGATATTTCTATACTCCTCCCACGTACTCCCACCACTGAAGATGCTTTCTAAGGGCCAATGACTACTACTACAACACAAACTGTCAAAATTTGCATTTATTTCAGATCTAGAATTATTAGCAAATCACTGTAAGTAGCACATAGGTTGATTTGAGCATGGGATATGTTGTAAATATTTATATAAATAACATAGCTCCCTCCTTGGTTGAGCAGTTAGGAATTAGAATAGAGGATATTTTTCAATTGCAGCAATTAGGACTGTATAGTAATTTTTTGTAACAGTTTTCAACATGTTTTGTCATCAATAAAAGTTTAGCTATTTTATCATTTTTTGTTCTAAGTGTTAATTAGTTAAGGAGTTCTTTTCACCTCCTTCTAGATTAGGAAGTATGGGCCCACTTTCAGATCTAGAATGAGGGATTTTATGGTAGTTTTTAATCTATAATTTTGTTGTAGCAAAATTAATAGATTGCTTGCCAAATTTCATTTTCTTGTTTTTATTTTGTATTATGTGATTTATGTTTTCTATTATGTTTGTGTACAGCATTTGTGTGTATGTCAGCTGACAAATTATATTACGCATTTTTCCTTTGCTTTCCATGTTTTCCTTGCTTTCTATTTTAGAAACTTTCCATTTTTAGCATATTTCATTTTTGTTGTCAATTCCTATAGCAGAAGCTTGACGACCTTTTGTGGTAGGGTATTGATAGGTGTTTTTAGAATAAGTTTCATTTACAAGCATCATTTAAATTATGCAAAAGTAACTAGATTTCAATTCTGCAAATTTTACTTAGGATTTCATTTCAGCAATTTAAATTCTATAAGAGTATATTAGACTTTCAATTTAGCAATTCCAATTCCTGCAATTGTAGTTAGATTTCAATTCTTGCAACTTAGAATTAGTTTTCAATTTTTGTAATTTATTTTAGTTTCCATTCTTCAGACTAGGTTTAGTGTGACACCAAAAGGCTAAACCAAAATCTTCTTCACCAATAAATGCTTGAAATATAAATTCCTGAATTGTACTCTGCCCTAGCCTTCTATCGTAGACAACCTTGGACACCACCTTGGATTGATAAATCATTGAGATTAAATGATGAGACTCAATGACACTCATCATTTTAGCACCATTGTCGGGGATCATGGTGTTGTTAGAGGGTAAAAGCAGAAAAATTATTATTATTGTGCTAACTTATGAATTTTAGAGTAAAATCTGAATGAAATAGCTGGTATAAATAATAATTATTGATAGTTACATTTCAGTACATTTAGAAAACAAGCAACCATGGGGAGGTGATCTTCACAATTGGGGGTTAAATTGCCTATGTTTTAAATTCTTGATAAAAATAGAAAGAATTCATCATCCTTATTATCAAGAAACATAAGATCTCTTAAAAAAATTTAGAAGAGCCATCTGCTAGTACTACCCTTATTTCCATATCATCAGGGTAGTATAAAAAAATTTGTACTAGGTTTTGGAAAGGTATCATGGTAGATATACAAGACAATCCCTTGAACAAAATAACCATATCAGCTACCTATAGCATTTGTTCATAGGGACATATCATTGATGAATGCCATTTACTTCCATAACTTAGAGATGCAAAATCTGTTGCCTAGTCTAAATTCTTCTCAAAGAGAGATCCCAACAACAACAAACAGGGCAAGTAAATCAACCACCACCTTTAGCCCAACCTGTGGCCAATATGAATAATACAGGATAGGCAACCCCTGTCTATGTAAGTTGAAAAAAAAAATAACAAAAACTTTTGCACAATCAAAATAGGAGTTTACAACTTAATGATGATCCTAGAGTTTTTCATTATTACTTAAATATTGTTAGGATTTCACTGTGCTAAACCACAACCTATCAATTCTTAGCCTACACAGACAATAGTTGATCTCATTAGAGGTGATCCTACCTGACAAGTAGTTGATCTGCTAAAGTTGTACACTTATTATCTTATTGTGCAAATCAAAAATATTTCTTTTTTTTAGCCCAACCTATGATCAGTTTGAATAATACAGGATAGGCAACCCTTGTCTATGTAGCTAAATCTGGTATTAAAAAAAAAAACTATAGGAAATGTTATTGACTGTAGCAACATCCAACTATGCTCAAACAAGAACTTACCTGAACTTGAAGAGACAAAAATCAATGGAGATACATAGAAAACCTTTAGTCCAAGCACACACAAATTAGCCTTGGATAAAGGAGAAAAAACTAGAAAAACTGTACATAGAAAATTTACTTTCATTTTACAAAGGGATAAATTTTGTCCTCCTAGGAATGAAACAAATTGAAGTGCAGCCAAGAAAATTCTTGAACATTATTAGTTGGTTGACTTATAAAAAAAAAGCAAAATTGTTGTTATTTTGAAACAATATTTCAATCCCTTTACATGGAATTACAAGGGTATATCAAGATTTTATCTTGATGTAAGCACTTAACATCTTTTGGGAATTGGTATTTAGTTATTTCAAGAATAGATTGATAAGATTTCGCAGACTAGGAGGCATGGACAACACTTGATTGAAGAAGTTTTCAGATATGGAGCAGTGCTTCTTTCTCCCATTGGTAATTAATGGAGGATGTTAGTGGTGAATGGAAATTGCCCTCGGATATACCATGCACCATTAACTAAGGAGGAGTTCTTAAAGGATATTCCATTGGATGTACACATAATGGAAGAGAATTTCTCTTCAATATCAGATTCAGAGTGATGATAAAAAAATTTACAAATATATATATATATATATATACAAGAAAATAAAAAATAAGAAGTCTTGTTTGTGAACTTCCTTCTTGGGTACAAGCAAGACAAGAAAATTTGAAAAAAAAAGAGGAAAAAATTGCAGCAGAGGCATGTCCCACAAAATGGGGATACATGAGGACAAGCATCAATTTCAGCAAGGAAGAGAAACAATGGAGCCAATACTTCATTTCCAGCACTAAGGAGGCAATTATGATGTATAAAGATTCTTACTACTCATCTAGAAATGAAGGTTGCATCAATGTTGCAGGTTTCAACAGAAAGAGATGGTGTTTTCATACAACAATTGACATGTTTTTGCAGAATAAGGATTGGTATTATCCAAATAAGAGTGAGAGATGTTCTCTCTCATTGAAGCACTTGAAAAAAAAAGAGGACAGAAGTTGGTTGAAAACCAGAAATGGCAGCCTCTTCTGATGAAAAAAAATGAAAAAAAAAGAGAAAAAATAAATGATGAAAAAAAAATGAATAATTCAGTAGTGAAAACCTTCTTGGAGGTGCTACTGAGTTGGCTTGCATGAAAACTGATTTTTTAGCATGCATTGCCTTGTTGATCTACTCATCATTGTTCCACCATTGTACAAATCTCACATTGCACATGTGTTATGTTTGTTTATGTTTTCATATAGCCTGCTAACAATCATCAAAAGCAGCTTGTAATGTGCATGACCAATTTTCAGGATAGTAAGGTATGTGTTTTTTGCATTTAATTCATAGTAAACATTTAGCATTTAGTGTATGATAGTCGGTATTTGGCATAAACTATTCATACAATAGTGACAAGTTGAAAAAGGAATATGTTCAAGATGTCAAGAAACACCCCCTTATGCCCTTAATTGCATGGAAATTCCAAAACTGTGCAAAAACCTGATTTTGGGACAGACATGGCAGCAATTCTATTTCAATTTGTAGGGCAAATTTTAGGAGAACTACAAGTTTATATCTCATAATTGTCTGATAAATTGGAGGATAATCAACAAAATGCACCTGAAGGTTCTATTTTAGTACTATTGGAATAAAACAACAACATACAAAACAAAGAATAGCATCTAAACAAAAGGATGAAGAAGGTATTTTGATGTTATGGAAGGCTTATACACTCTAGAGATGGACCCACCATAGAATCTGTAACTAATTTTTGCATAGGAGTTCATTTTTGTATTTTTTTTGAAGATCTTGAAAATGAGCAGACATCTTCGAAATGAGAAATACAGTCTCTTCAAAAAGAACAAACATCTTCGGAATAAGAATACATTCTCTTCAAAATGAGCAAAAACTATACCAGAATTGCTGAAAATGCTAAAGAATAGCAAAAAGAGTAGGGTACATCAAATATTGAGGTTTATAAGGCTCTACCACAAGTACATCCCTCAAGCATTTCAAATAAAAAAAAAATTATCAATTTTGTTCAAAAGGTGCAAACAACAAAAATAAGCATTCAGGCTGAAATGTTAAGAACAGAAAATTCCATCAGTAGTAGTGCATCTGCCAAATACGGTTCCACAATAAGACTATTGCAAGATGAATCATATGATATCAAGCCTTTAAGAGGTACCTTGCAGCACTAAAACTTGTAGAAAAATAGAAAAAGAGTCATACATGTGCTTAATTGCAAAATACTTGATATAGTGCAACGAAAAATTTCTCAGTTAGCAGGTAGCAAAGGATGTTGTTCACAAGAATAAAACCTGCATATTACTATGGCCTACTAAGATGCATGAGGGCATGCATCAGTTCAATTTGGGGGGGACGATGAGGCCCAAAAGTACCTCATTATTGCACAATGTTCGACCACCATATGATAAGTTAATTGCCAAATAGTTGACTAAAATATACTATTTGTTAAGTGTTTGCATGATTTTATGTTAGGAATACTATATCTCTGTTTTTGACTATTTTCAGCATTTTGTGACTAATTTTGCTTGATTAAGTAGCAATTAAAAACATGCATTTCAATTAACCAAATGCGGTGTGCTGATATCCATTAACTTCTCAATGGTTTTTGAATGTTTTCCTGCCCTTCAACTTGTTTCAAATCCACATTCAAGCCAAAATTTTAGGACTGTCATGAATTTGAAAATCTGAAAAAAATAGTCATATAAAAATTAGCAAGTTGTCACTTTATAGGAACACCTTGAAGTTGTCAAGAAAAGCATGAGGATATGGATGGAATGAGTTCATAAGGACTACAGAAGACATCTGACCTATTTAGAAGCATTCCTACATGGTCTAAATAGGCGACAACAGGGTATAACAGAGCAGGGGACAATTGTGCGACACTGTTGCACTATTTCAGCATGGTTACTTGGTGAATGAAGTGTATAAATTCAGTAGCTACTTGATGTACTCCTTCATGTTGATATTTGAATAATTTTTCCATGTTCTAATTTGTTTGAATTTGCAAGAAATGCCAATATTTTACAACTGTGCAGCAAAGCTAAAAAATGCAATAATTTACCATGTAAATTACAGCAAGCTACAAATGAATGGCAAGGCATGGAATTCACACATGGGGAGGAATGAAGGCTATTGCAATCTGATACTGAGGGCTAATCCACCTAAGAAATGCAGCTAAAATCACTTGAAGAGCACATAGTTGTTCATTCTGAAGATCTTCGGAATGAACAGACATCTTCGAAATGAGAAATGCAGTCTCTTCGAAATGAGCCACTTATCTTCGGAATGAGAATAGAAAGTGTTTTTTGACTTGTTGACTAATTTTTGATGATGGAAAAAGGGGAAAGAAGGTTGAAAAGGTTAAAATAAAATATCTCCCATCTGACTTTGTCGTCCTTGTCGTCCAAAGCCACCATTCATGGAAAAGATCAATTTTGATCCTCTTCTAGGATAAACCCAAAAAAACTGCAACATAATAGAAAGTTGTTTGCAAGATAGGAATGGCATATTCTAAAGTGGAGAATGATGTGTGAGATATTTCTAGACTCCTCCCATGTACTCCCACCATTGAAGATGCTTTCTAAGGGCCAATGACTACTACTGCAACACAAACTATCCAAATTTGTATTTATTTCAAATCCAGAATTATTGGTAAATCACTGTAAAGTAGCACATAGGCTTATTTGAGCATGAGATATGTTGTAAATATTTATATAAATAACATAGATCCCTCCTTGGTTGAGAAATTAGGAATTAGAATAGAGGAGAGTTTTCAATTACAGTAATTAGGACTGTACAGTAATTTTCTGTAACAGTTTTCAGCATGTTTTGTCATCAATAAAAGTGCAGTTATTTTATCATTTTCTGTTCTGAGTGTTAATTAGTTAAGGAGTGCTTTTCACTTCCTTCTAGATCAAGAATTATGGGCCCACTTTCAGATCTAGAAGGAGGGATTTTATGGCAGGTTTTAATCTATAATTTTGCTGTAGCAGAATTAATAGATTGCTTTCCAGATTTCATTTTCTTGTTTTTATTTTGTATTATGTGATTTATGTTTTCTATTATGTTTATGTACAACATTTGTGTGTATGTCAGCTGAAAAATTATATTATGCATTTTTTCTTTGCTTTTTTTTTCCCTGCTTTCTATTTTAGCAACTTTTCATTTTCAGCATATTTCATTTTTGCTATCAATTCCTGTAGCAGAAGCTTGACGACCTTTTATGGCAGGGCATTGACAGGTGTTTTTAGAATAAGTTTCATTTACAAGCATCATTTCAATTATACAAAAGTAACTAGATTTCAATTCTGCAAATGTAACTTAGGATTTCATTTCAGCAATTTAAATTTTGCAAGAGTAGATTAGACTTTCAATTTAGCAATTCCAATTCCTGCAATTGTAGTTAGATTTCAATTCTTGCAACTTAGAATTAGTTTTCAATTCCTGTAATTTATTTTAGTTTCCATTCTTCAGACTAGGTTTAGTGTGACACCAAAAGGCTAAACCAAAATTTGCTTCACCAATAAATGCTTGAAATCTGAATGCCTGAATTGTACTCTGCCCTAGCCTTCTATCGTAGACAGCCTTGAACACCACCTCGGATTGATAAATTATTGATATTAAATGATGAGACTCAATGACACTCATCAAGACTCCTAGAGATCAGTAGGGTTGAGATGTATATGTAGTATCGTCTAGTGAGGTGGTGGCTAGAGAGGCCAACCATAGATGTATGATAGATGTACTCTATTTTTGTAGCCTAAGGGTATTTTTACCATAATATATATATACATGCTTTTGTTTTTGGCCTTATATTTACATGTGTTATGATTTTTGTGAATTGATAGATAGTGTAGGATTATATATATGTATAATGTAATCTATGGCAAATGAAATAACATGGGGTTATGTGGTAAAATGTATGAGAATGAGATCATTGTAGATTATATGTGATTAACAATGATGTGATATAACTGTGTGAATGTAATATAGATGCAATGATGCACTTATATGTATGATGAAATACATAGAGAAAGCACTTGTATTGTAGTAGAACTAGTGGTAATATGATCCATTCCGTTATCTCAGGGATGTAGGATGGCATAGGCATTATGTAGTAAAGTTGACTATCATAGTTATAGCAATCAAACCACATGAGAAACTTAGCAAGGTTCAACCACAACTCATAACTAACCTAACTAGATCAAAGTCTATCATGGACCAGTTTGTGTTATGAGTGATGTTCATATATCCATTTTGAGGGAGGTAGGACTAACCCGTTGTAAACTTGGCCAAAATATCTAGCTCATTCACAAGTGTGCAGTGATCTGTACAAAAGAAGGTCGATAATATGATAGATGTGTCACCACTTGTAAGACTATTTCACTAGCATGCAAGTTCTTAGAGCCTATTGTTGGAGATGGAAATTGTCCTGTGATGTTATGTTAAACCAAAGGACCAAAGGGATTAAAGCTTAGTATTAGTACTCTTGAAGATTTTTTCTTTTTTTTTTCTACCCCTCTTCCATTTGATTCTCTTTTGGTGGTGTTTTTTTTCTTCTTTTTTTAGTGTGTGGGTTTTGGATTTTGTTTTCTACCCATTTTCTATTTGTGTTTATGCTTGTTCCTTTATTTATCCCCAAGTTGTATTTTGATCACCAAATGATAGGATGAGCAGGGAAAACCGTTCGCTAAGTGGTAATTTATATGCAAGGTGTTGTCATACCTAGACTCAAAAAAAATTTAAGATTTAACGTGTGTGTGGTCCATGAAAGAAATTAAACCAAACAAGGAAAGCCATGAGAAGTGAAAAAACTTGTCAACTAGAGGTGACATTTAATTGAATCTATTGGCAAATAGTCAACTTACACAAAATGCCACACAATCCATAATCCTAAGAAGGGGAGTGGAAATAAACCAATCATGATATGGAGGAGGGTTGGATATCCAGGAGTACAACCTGTAGTGCCTCTGTTGGATGTGTTGAGGGATCTACCAATGGTCATCCTTGATGTGGATGATGTAGGGACAACTTTGAAGTGTGATATATGGTGGAAGATATAGAGTTAGTGACCTAGAGTCAGGGTGATAGATGGTTGGATGTATCTAGTGGTAGGATTACCTACAACCAATGGATAGGTTCCTAGAGGAGTTGTACCTATACCAAATGTGAATTCAGATGAGGAGATGAAGGAGCATTTTTGATGATATCAGTGACATCGGGATGATGGAATGGGAGTGCTTGTAGGTGGGTCACTAGAGCAACAAGTGAGTGATGGGGGTAAACCTTTATATGATGTTGTACCAATGGAGGAGGAGGTAGCAGGATTAGCATTGGATGATATGGTGGGGTCTCCTAGAGTTAGTTCGCTAGGGCGATCAAAGAGTGGTGAGAGCCAGCCACTGGATGGAGTGACGATGTCAAAGGACAAGGATGAGGCATCTATGCCAGATGTGTTCTTTTATATTCATGATGTAATGGATGCCCATCATGAGTTGGCCATATTACAGGATAGAGTGCAGGCATTGGAGGGTAGGTTGATCGAGACTGAGATCGATTGGGTATTGGATAGAGGTAGATTTATAGAGGATAGGCAAAGGGTAGAGGAGAAATTGGTGGTAGAGAGATATGAGGTGATGACATAGTTAGACAGGGTAAGGGTATAGTTAGAAGTTGATCAAGCTAGTCATACTAATTTTGTGGGAGACCTATGATGCTAGGTAGATGAGACCATGGTCATCAAAGTGAGAGTGAGAGTTAAGATTATTTCTTTATAGGAGAGTATACAATCAGTGCAAGTTGAAACTGATGCGATGTGGACTCCACATAAGGTAGAGATAGTATGGTTATAGGAGAGTGTGCAATGAGCATAGATTAATTTAGATGCGATGTGAGTTGTACATGAGATAAAATTAGCATGAATGCATAAGGAGATAGAGATATACCAGTAGGTATAAGAGGAGGTAGATTGTGCTAGTATAATAGGTGAGCAGTCCATGGTTAAGGTGGCAGGACTGAGGGATGAGGCAACAGATCAAAGGGTTGAGGTAGATCATTGGTGATGAGCACATGTAGACTTCTCAAATAGGTATTCAAGGGAATAATCGAAGAGGGTGCAGTGGGAGATTGCCTTGACATAATATGGGCATGTGGTTCCAGATTATTCAAGGTCACAGGTGAGGTTGATGTTATGGTCACGAACACACACACACATTCATAGTAGATTTGGTTGAGTGCTCCATCAATAGTGTTGTGGGAGCTGAGGATAGTGACACCAACGATGTCGCAGGTGGTGGGAGCTACCCCAGAGTTGGGTAGTGCTGCAGTTCTAGTAACTATGCAATTGGTGGAGTTTGATCTAGAGTCGAGTGGGGTGGTAGAGGTACGAGGGATGGAGTTGATGTTTATGGAAAATTAGGGGAGTGACGAGACTCCTAGTGATCATTAGGGTTGATATATATGTGTAGTATCATCTAGTGAGGTGGTGGCTAGAGAGGTCAACCATAGATGTATGATAGATGTACTCTATTTTTGTAGCTTGAGGGTATTTTTATCATAATATATATACATGCTTCTATTTGTGGCTTTATATTTGCATGTGTTATGATTTCTATGAATTGATGGATAATGTAGGATTATGTGTATGTATAATGTAAGCTATGGTAAATGAAATAACCTGGGGTTATGTGGTAAAATGTATTAGAATGCCATCATTGTAGATTAGATGTGATTAACAATGATGTGATATAGATGTGAGAAAGTAATATAGATGCAATGATGCATTTATGTGTATGATGAAATACATAGAGGAAGCACTACTATTGTAGTAGAACTAGTGGCAATGTGATCCATTTCGTTATCTCATGGATATAGGATTGCATAGGAATTATGTAGTAAATTTGACTATCATAGTTATAGCAATCAAACCTCATGAGAAATTGAGCAGGATTCAACCACAACTCATAACTAACCTAGCTAGATCAAATTCTATCGTGAACCAGTGTGTGTGACGAGTGATGTTCATATATCCATTTTGAGGGAGGTAGGACTAACCCGTTGTAAAATTAGCCAAAATAGATAGCTCATCCACAAGTGCACAATGATCTGTATAAAATAATATTGCTAATATGATAGATGTGTCACCACTTTTAAGACTATTTTACTAGCAGGCAGGTTCTTAAAGCCTATTTTTGGCGATGGAGATTGTCCTATGATGTTATTTAAAACCAAAGGACCAAAGGGAGTCAATCACAGCATTAGTACTCTTGAAGGCTTTTCCTTTTGTTTTCTACCCCTCTTCCATTTGATTCTCTTTTGGTGGTGTTTTTTTTCTCTTTTTTTTGTGTGTGGGCATTGGATTTTGTTTTCTACCCATTTTCTATTTGTGTTTATGCTTGTTCCTTTGTTTATCCCTAGGTTGTATTTAGATTACTAAATGATAGGATGAGCAGGGGAAACCGTTTGCTAAGTGGCAATGTCTATGCAAGGTGTTGTCATCCCTAGACTCAAAATTTGCTTAATATGTAACATGTGTGAGTGGTCCATGAAAGAAATTAAACCAACCAAGAAAATCCATGAGAAGCAAAAAAAACTTGTCAACTAGAGGTGGTGTTTGATTGACTCTACTAACGAATAGTCAACTTACGCAAAATTCCACACAATCCATAATCCTAATAAGGGGAGTGGACGTCCAAGTGGTGATATTAACAAGTGCGTGTTTTAATTTTTTATAAGTGCATTTATATAATGGGAATGTACAAGCATGGATATGGATGCAAATATAAGATATGCATATGCAATGGAAGCAATATGAAAGGCATAACATGTAGGAAATATGTACAAGAAGAATTTGTGAAATGTAATGAGATGAGATTGGGAAATGTTAAGAAAAGTGAATAAATAAATAAAATATGAGAATAATAAATAGTAGATGTAGTTGCCCTAGCATGTGGGGAAGTGCAGACAGTAGGAGATATGAATTCAATAAGGCAAAGGTGTGTGATAGCCGATATAATGAGGAGTGATAGGCGGAAGAAATATATGATGGAGAAAATAAAATGGAAGAAAGGAGATGGAGAGGGATATAGGATAATAATAAGAGAAGAAGAAGATAGGGAAGATTCATCATAGGTATGTAGCCACTCAAATCATGACCATACAACAGGGCATAATAGCAAGAAGAAGGAGAAAGAGAGAAATTGTAGCATAGGTATGTAGCCGCTCGAATCATGACCATACAACAATGCAATATGGTGAGAAGAAGAAGAGGGAGAGAAGGGAAACCTACCATAGATATGTAGCCACTCAAAACATGACCTTACAACAATGCAAAATACCATAGATATGGGCATAGTTTTTCCATGTATGTGTATCATGTCTTGTAGCTGACTAAAGTATAACTAATATAGTATATGTCTTGCTCATGTTTGAGCACGTTCTTATGATCCAATAATGTTCCTATGGCAAATTCTGTAGCATAAATGTATAAGAAGAATAAAAATTATTGGTGTGGTGGAGATATAACTAGTGGTGTTGTAAGATAAAATTTGATAGAGTCAAAGGCTTGCTGGCAGTTGGTATCCCATTTGAAGGTGACCCCTTTTTGTAAGAGGTGGTTGAATGGTTTACATTTAACAGATAATTGGGTAATAAAGCAACAAATGACTTGGATTTTTCCCTACAGACTACGTAATTGCTTGAGATTCATAGGAGGTATCTCAATGATAGCTTTGACTTTGTTGTGGTCTACTTCAATGCCTCGCTGAGAGATAATGAACCCCAATATTTTACCTGAAGTGAAACCAAAGACACACTTTTTTGGGTTTATTCATACGTTATGTTTGAGAAGGCGATCAAAGATCTTATGGAGATCTACGAGATGTTGTGATCATTTTTTGGATTTTACAATGAGATCATCAATGTAGTCTTCCACAATTTCATGCATGTAGTCATGGAATATATAAGTCATAGCACACTAGTAGGTTGCCCCAGAATTTTTAAAGCCAAATGGCATGACCTTATAATAGAAATTCCCTTAGGGGGTTGTGAAAGATATTTTGTGTTGATCGGCAAGGTTGATCTTGATCATATTGTAGCTAGAGAAACCATCCATGAGAGATATCATCTCATGTCCTATTATGGAACCAACCAATGAATCGATGTTAGAGAGGGGAAATTTGTCCTTGGGATAAGCTTTGTTTAGATATTATAAATCTATGTAGACGCAAACCTTTCTAGAGTTTTTTAGCATAAGAACCATGTTTGACACCCATTTCGGGTAATCAATTGGTTGTATGAACCCCACATAAAGCAGTTTTTGGAGTTAAGATTTTACCATTAGAGAAATTGTAGGATGCATGCATCATAATTTTTGCTTGATAGGCTTCACGTCCTCATTAAGTGTAATATTATGGACGACTAGTGATGGATCGAGTCCACACATGTACATGTATGACTAGGCAAAAATTTGATGTACTCTTTAAGGAAAGAGGTAAACAAGTGTGTTCCTATATGGAGAGGCTGGAAGCAAGTTTAATGATGTGAGGATTCATGGGGTCATCACCAATGTCAACATCGATAGTATCCTCCACAAGCATATGGGACCCATCTTGGAGTTGAGATAGGATGGGAATGAAATGGAGATCATCGATTGCCTCAAGTAAATAAAATTTATCATCTAAATATAAATTCGTATGATTGACCCATAGAATGTGAGGTGGAGTAGATGGTAAAGGAGCGTTTGTAGTTGGTAGTATGGGTGGTTATAACAAGAAGTCTTGCAATGATGGTATAGAGGAAATATGAGTGAAATCGATGAATCTTAGATTGGGTGCATCATTGTAATCCAGATGTGATGTGTAATGAAGTGGGGAAAATAAGTCAACGTCGACCATGTTAACAGAAGTAGTTGCCTATAGAAGATGGGTATCTTGGAGATGAAGACTCAGAGGGATGTAACTGGCATGGTATATTTAATAGAGGATGTAGAATCATGAGTGGAGAATAGGTTTGTGTTGTAGAATGGCTAATCCATCAACAATTACACAAGGGTATGAATGAATGAACTAATAATGGAGGAGAATATGAGTGAGTGTGATCTGTGTAGGGAGAGGAGAGAGAAAGGGACATAAATTTATCTACAAGATCATCAATTAAGTAAGAAGACATAGCACAAAGAGATGGGCTTTCTTGAAATAAGGTGCACAAAATGTTAATAGTAGGATGGGGATATGGACACTCATCAAGGATGTCAGTGTCAAATTTTTCTTCTAAAATATGTGTGGGAATTGTTGGAGAATGCAAGAAAATATCTTGAAGCTCATCTTCGAGCATGTGAATGACTGTAGGGTGGTAACCCAAACCATATTTATCTATAAATAATTGAACATAAGGGTTTATGGGTGTTTGTAGACCTTATTCATAACATCCTAGCCCAAATCCATGCCAATGGAAGCACTAAAGATAGTGTAAGGTGAATTTTGGATTGGACATGTGGTCTAAGGTTCCATAAAAGTTATATTGTGGTGGTGGGAGTATGACCACTGGGATTGACGATTCAAGGCCCACATAGATAAATTTTATATGGTTTTTTGGTGTACCAAGTGGTATGATGGTACCAATGGTGAGAATTGAGGAAAAAAAGTGACCAAATACGTAGGTAGATTGGATTGTCAAAGGATGCACACGAGTTTCATGAACATTATATTTTCCAGGATTAGCATTTGTCATGAAAATTGATACTTATGGTGAGCTATGTGGTGGTGGGTGAGGTGGTGAGTTTGAATCAAAGGAAGAAGATGCGACACAGATAGTAGTAATAGAAGAATATAATAGTCAGACATCCATGCAAGAGGTTCGTTGTTCCCAATCATGAAATTCAACTGTGGTGGAAGGGATGGGATGAGATCCATGTGGAAACTATGAGGTGGGACGAGTAGGCGTAGTCGTCAAGATATGAGGAGACATGAAATATTGAGGTTGTGAACAAAATGCAAGTGGGGGTGTATGAGGAGTAGGAAGGATAGGAGGATTTATGGAAGAATAGGGATGATATGAAGTAGAATGCCAAGGAGATGGTGGATAAAAAGGCACAAAAATAGGAGGATTTATGGAAGAAGATGACTAAGAAGGAGGAGGAGGCGATGAAGAAGGTGGTAAAAAGGATATAAATACATAAGGATAATTCTTTGAAGAATATGAATGCGTGTTAAAAGTAGAAGCAGAGGAAGGTGTGTGTGCCCCAAGTAAGTGATGTGAGGATGAGGTAGGTGAGGGAGAGGATGTAGAAGTCTTTTCCTAATGATGTGAAGGAATAGGAAAGGCCTATGTAGAAGATGATGAAGGTCTTGGCAGGTGGTCTGCAATGTTATAGAATTTGAATAGGTCACCATAAATGAAAACATAATGGATGAGTCTATCATACACATATTTTGATGGAATGCATTGCATATCACAAATTCATAGATGTCCCAGCAAAATATTGTATTACATTTTTCCTTGAATGATGTGAAGTAGGATGGATATGGTTTGTGCACCTACGTGGATAGGTAGGACAATGGAACCTACTATGTGGCACATAGAACCATCAAAATCATGAAGGTCGAGTGATGGTGTAGCAAAGTGAGTAGGTGGAATGTGTAGGTGATGGAGGGTAGCAGTAGAAATGATACTAATGGAAGAACCGATATCAATGAGGATACGCTTGTAGGTGATGTCATTGATGGTTTCTTAGATATGGAGAGGAGTATTGACTCCCTCACCCACAAGTTCAGTAATCTCATGGTCATGGAAATTGATAGAATGTTGCATGCATTGAGGTATGTTCCCAATAAAATTCACAATACATTTGTGTCATGGGTTTCAATGTCGATGGATTAAAGAATGTCATTTAATGCCTTGTGATGAGGTTGGGATTATTGTAACAAATCTAATATAGATAGTCTAGTTGGGGTGTTACACAACTGATGAGTGAGGTTACCACAAATAGTGATGATATTGCATGGTAGAGATGGTGAAAGATTTTATGTTGCATGTGAGGGAGGAGAGGTGAATGGTACTAGAGATAAAGTGATAGGTGCATATTGGTATGATGGATAGCACTAAGTACGAGTGGTAAGGTTAATCATGCCAACAACTCCATATAAGGGAGGGTCACAGTGAACACTATTAAATTAGCTAGATTGACCTTGTGGATTAGATCAGGTTCCTTGGGGATTGGTCCTCTATGTTCTGGTAGTGGATTTTGATAGATACTTAATTTTTTTTTTTTGTGGCACAAGGGGGTTCAAAACCTGAATGGTAAACCAATCGATAAGGTCTTGTATGATACTGTAGAAGGGGCAATAAGACTCTATATCATGGTTACGTTGTTTATGGTATGCACAGAAGATTTTTTCATTAAACCCATGAGGTTTGGGTTGATTTGGATTGATAGGTCTAATTTTAGGTAAGGTGATGTGACCAGCATCATACAACCTTTGGAATAGAACTGGCAGGGGACAAAGGAGTCAAATTTTACCTTGGAGGCTGCAAATAAAGATTACAATTTTATTGTGGATTAAATGGGGGAGGGGTTTTAGTCTAAAACATCTATTGTTGTGGATGGTAGTATTGTAGTTATGGGGCTGGTACCTATTGCTTGGAAATTTACTGTGATGGTTACGTAGTTGGATAGGATGACCAAGAAGGATCTATCATAAATAATGTAGGCACCACATAATATGATGGGGGAAGCGATGTTTGGATAAATGACAAAAGCGGATGACAAGATGATGTAGAAAAATATGGTAACTAGATCGGATCGGATGAGTGATGGATAGAGAACTTAGATTGGGTATAATAACATGAGGGATTGGCAAGATAGGATGGATAGAGGGGATTATAGGTAGAAAGAGGGATGGAAGGAGGAGCTTGAAATGGGTAAGGTGAAGGAAGTCAAAATATGGAAGTAGAAGAAGGTGGAAGTAGTGTAGAAGATGGCATACCATACATATCAAAAGAAAGGAAAGTAGGTGGAGGAAGCAATGAGGAAGGAGTGTAGGTATCAAAGGCAAAATCCTAAGAAGAGGGTATAGTGAACGTATTAACAGGTATTTGTGAATATGGGATTTGTTGATGTTTTTGAGGAGTTAATTTTTGCGACTGAGAAGGTGGTTGCAATGCAAAATTGAAAATAGAAAGTATGATTATTGGGAAGGTGGTTGTTGTGGCAATTGAGAATCATATTTATGAGATGATGTGAGTGGAGTGTATTGTTTTTGCAATAATGGTTATTGTGAGATTTATTGTGATATAGGTACCTGAGTGTTTGAGGCAGAGTATTGGGGGTTCAAGATCATCCCCACCATCAGGATGGATAACATAGCCTCGGGGTGTGGGTGATTGAGTAAAGAAGGGTCATCTCTAATAAGGGAGTGAGACAGATCCTAAAGAAATGGATGAACAAATTTGGGTGAGGTAGGTGGAGTCTCCTCATCACTGGAGAAGAAGGGATATGGGTTTCTAGAAGCGGTATAAATGACATGATCACAAAATGTGGATGGTGGATTAGGTGGAGATGAATGACGAAGTAGGGGATGATCTTCATCTGAAGATGTGGCAAGAATATTACTAGAAATAGAGGTCTTTCCATGAGACATGGTGCATATGTTATATGACTCAAAACTAGTAAGGAGATCAAGTGTGAGAGTGGATGTTTCCCTTGTGAAGGGAGGAGAAAAAATAGACTTACTAGAGGTGGCATGAGAAGCCTCTTCCTCGAGATGTGCTTTCTCACGTGCTTGGATATAAGTAACAATAGGTATGGTGATGTATGGTGCGATGAGGTACTCAAAGCTATCCAAAAATGCAAATTTGAACCTGTGAATGTGTTTTGTGTAAGATCTTATGCAAACCTGTGATATTTAGTAAGTTTTTGTGCACTAAAACAGAGTTCACATACCGTTGTGTGAACCTGTACTAAAAAAATCTAGTTTGCACAGTGTTGTGTGAACATGCTCTAGAAAGTGGATCTGATAGGAAAGTGACAGTGAAAGATTGTGTATGTCCAAAAAAGTGAGTTTTTTGGTAGGTGAATGTGCTGAAACCAGTTTTGTGAAGATGCAATACAAGGTGCAACTAGAATCAGTTATAAGCAAATAAAAACAGATGTCTGATTGTTTCATGTGTTTTGATGATGAAAATATTGGAAATAGAGTCTATTCCATCATTTGGGTTATGTAAATGTATCCTACAAGATACATACTTAAATTAATTTTTGTGCAAGTTATCTAGTTACTTCATGCATTGTAATAAATACACAAGTGTCAATGTGCAAGTTGTTCTTTGCACGACTAGATAGAGTGTTGACCAAGTATCCTATTTTGTCTATATAAGGATGGCCTCTTAGATAGATAGATATAGAGTCAGGGATATAGTTAGATGGTTTTTAGTGGATAGTACAGTTTTGTGGGCCTCACCATTCATTGGTGATGGATACAATGTATATCCATAGCTTTATTAATGGAGCACTTATTTCATCCATAGCTACATTGTAATATTTTATATGATTTCTATTTACATAATACTTTAGTCATCTAGCAGATTTACTTTATTTCATATTATTCTACATCTTGTGATTGTTATCTCCCAAATCTCATTCATGAAAAGCTAATAGTGATATCAGAGCCACGGTAGATCTAGTAGATGTAGGTCAATAAGAAAACCACAATTATCATTTAGCCCGAGTGTTTTGTCAAAATGATGTACTGCTGGACTAGCCACTATCAAAAGATCTTAGAATAATCTAGGTTGTATAATTAGGGAGAGTCACAAAGTTAGGACTGAAAGGAATCTCAATTTTAGAAAATACAAAGATCATTTTTGTCTACAGTCTTTTCCACAGAGTTGTTAGGAAAACTCGTGAAGACCACGACTCAACATTCAATCATCTAGATTAACAAATCATCTAGTGAATATCATCCAGGTTATCTGAATTTTACTAACTAGTACCTAAAGTTTCTTTTGTTGTAGTAATTCTCAGAGGATTGGGACTCCTCCTATGACAGAAAGCTAGGAGACTCCAACTTCATTGTCTGAAGGTCAACGTGACCTCATAGTGCAGTGGCTAGTTCATTGTGCAAATGGATAATATTGTGGAAGAAGACTTCTAGGTAACTTATCTTATTAATTCAATATTTGCAATTTAACTTAGGATAAATAAGGAATTAAACTTGGATTAAATTATTTTGTAAATATTATTATCATTTTTCTAATTTTCTAAACTTGGGAGCCACAAGGGTTACTCTATAAAATTTATTTTATTGGAAATTATAAATAATCCAAGGGATATAAAAGAGGTTATTAGGGTTTCTATTAAGGTTGGATAAATATATTTTTTTACTTGTCTCAAATATTCAAAAAGGGATAAAAACAATTCCAACATCAAAACCTCTTCAAAATTTGAAAAGTCCTTAGTTCAATTAGGAGTAATAACGTGTTAAAAAGTTGATTTTTGATTCTTACAAAACTTGTACAAAATCAACCAAAATTGAACTATATTTTTACAAAAAGCACTATATTATACTTCAAAACATTAGGGAATCACAAGACATTCTACAAAAATTGATAAAAATAATATTTGTCTAAGATTATCAAGTTGGGAAGATATAATATTTATTCAAAACCTAAATTTATGTTTTCATCACTAGAGAGACATAAGGTAGTCCACAAACCTAAGAATCTATAAAGGTACTACAAAATCAAGCTTATATACTTCAATTAGAAAGCACATATCTTAAGACTTGGGAGCTATAATAATTTAGGTCATACAAATGTCTACTGGCATACTTGGTAATGCTCTTAGAAGTGGAATGAGAAAAATACCAATATGGATCAAGAACCTGATGGACTACAATGATGAAAAGGGGAAAGAAAAGGAAGAACCTCTACAATATGACATAATTTTTGAAATCAACAACTATGTAAAGGAAGATTCATCTAATGAATCAAATAAAAAAATTAGGAAAAGATTGATCAACAAGACTTTATGCAATATTTAATAGCTTCAATTGTGCACATATGATTTGAATACCTTATTAAGGAGATAGAAAAACATGATATTCCTAAAATTGACCATAAAATTGCCATATCATCTCTATTGTGCACTCATTGCAATCAATATGGTCATGAAAAAATGAATTGTTGGAGTTTACATCCATGCAAATATTGTGATGGAACAAATCACTCATATTTTTCCTATCACTTCAAATATAGATATTATAAAGACTATGAAAGAATATTACTTCAAAGGTTAAATTGTTATCTTCAAAATTTATTTTAGATAGATCTACTAACATTGAGCTCAAGGTTGATACTTATGAAGGACAGAGAACCAAGTCTTACCAATGTACAAAAAAAGAAAGAAGGATTAATTCAGATCCACTCAATACATGCACCATCATGAGAGCAATGAACCACCAAAGACGCTTGACATCAAGGAGAAAAGAATTAAAAAAGACAAGAAGCCTTGACATGAATACTGTAGCAGCAAAAAAAGAACCAGATCAAGCTAAATATGAAGAAGATCCATATTGAAGACTAAAATCTTCAATACCCAAATAATGTAATACACGGGGTGTTGGAAATAGAATCTATTCCATCATTTGGGTTATGTAAATGTATCCTCCAAGATACATACTTAGATTACTTTCTATGTAAGTTATCTAGTTCCTTCATGTAATGTAATAAATGCAAAAAGTGTCAATGTGCAAGTTGTACATGTGCAAGTTATCCCGTGCATAGCTAGATAGAGTGTTGGCCAAGTATCCTATTTTACTTGTATAAGGATGGCCTCTTAGATAAATGGATATAGAGTTGAGAGACATAGTCAGATAGTGTAGCTTAGTGGATAGTACAATTTTTTGGGACTCACCATTCATTGGTGATGGATACAATGTAGAGCAATAGCTTTATTAATGGAGTGATAATTTCCTCCATGGCTACATTGTAATATTCTATATGATTTCTATTTACAAAATAATTTAGTCATCTAGCATAATTACTTTCTTTCATATTATTTTGCATCTTGTGATTTTTATCTCCTAGGTCTCATTCATAAAAATCTAACAAAAAAATAAACTCTAGAACATGACATGGGAAGTGTAGTGAAACTCTAGAAATAACAGGAGCGTCGTCAGCATGAAACCTCCTACAACACCCAAGGGTGCACAAAATAGAATAATGTCTCAATAGGCAAGTGGCAACCTGAATGGAAAGGTGCAGTAAAATGATATCCAAAGGGGAGGGACTCAAAATGTGCTAATGAGTCCAAAATCCTCTCACGAGAAGAGGTGGCACTATCTAAGACCTGCTACTGGCCTAGACAAAAAGTCGCTTCACTCTCGGGTAAGCTTAGTCAAGAACGACAGTTATCTATTCACAAATTATATGAGCCTTGTGAACAAAGACATCTAATCCTATCCCACTTTGAATGTCCCTTCAGATGATGAAATCTGAAAAACCAATATCAAGAGTAGGAGATCTTTCGATGATGAAGTCCAAAAAACCACTCCTAAGGGCTACTATGGTATCTAGGGTGTGATCTGGGGGAAGGAGATGAATTCCAACATCACCAGTATCAAGCGGAGATTGGTGATGAAGTCCAATCTTACCACTGTGTATGAAATGTGAGTGTGTGGTAGTGATTTTGCTACCTATGATGTGAAAGCAATAAACTAGCTAAATATTTTTCAAAATGGAAAGTAAAACTAGATGCCTTTCATAAAGAGAAATTAAACCCAGATGCTTTTTGTAAAATAAATCTAAACCTATATGCGCTTTGAAAATGAAATATAGTCTAGAATGGTTGAAAACAATAAAAGGTGGGATGTACAAAAATGGAATTTGAAATCTAACTATATGCGTAGAAATAAATGTGAGGTTAATCTAATAACTTGGAAGGAAACATGTGAGTTACCCAAGGGATTTGTGAAAGAAATGGAAAAATTCTAATCTAGATGATGATTAAAGAAATTGAAACCCTAATCTAGTGATATGAAAAGCACTATGCAAGTTACCTAAGGGATTTGTGAAAGAAATGGAAAATTTCTAATCTAGATGATTTTGAAAATAGATTGACAAATCTGATCTAAATGATTTTGAAAAGAGATTGAAAAATCTTATCTAAATGATATGAAAGAAATTGAAAAGGCCTAATCTAAATGATTTTGAAAAGAGATTGAAAAATCTGATCTAAATGACATGAAAGAGATTGAAAAGCCTAATCTAAATGATTTTGAAAAGAGATTGAAAAATCTGATCTAAATGACATGAAAGAGATTTAAAATCCTAATCTAAATTATTTTGAAAAGAGATTGAAAAAACTGATCTAAATGGCATGAAAGAGATTGAAAAAGCCTATTCTAAATTATTTTGAAAATATTTTGAAAAATATGATCCAAATTATTTTGAAAAGAGATTGAAAAATCTTAATCTAAATGATTTTGAAAAGAGATTGAAAAATTTGATCTAAATGACATGAAAGAGATTTAAAATCCTAATCTAAATGATTTTGAAAAGAGATTGAATAATATGATCTAATTGATATGAAAGAGATTGAAAAATCCTAATCTAAATGATTTTGAAAAGAGATTAAAAAATCTGATCTAAATGATTTTGAAAATAAATTGAAAAATATTAAGCTAGGTACGTTGAAAGAAAATCATAAACCCTAATTTATGTGCATTTTGAATGAACTTGAAAAGTGAGTTGGTACTTTTGAAAGATGACATCCTTTGTAAAGTAATAATGAAGAACATGGATTCTGAGGAGAATACCTATTTCTTGGAGTGTTGGATGATCTTTCTACTGCAGGGTCTAACAGTTTTGGATTATTCTGCTACTATTTGGCAGAGTTTGCACGATGATGTGTGAACCTAACTGGTGGTTCGCACGGTAGTGTGAAAACTAGGTTTAGTGGCCTATAACTTCTAAATTGAAAACCTAAGATGTGTGTCAGGGCTCTTAGAGACTATGTTCTTGGTTACAAGACTTGAAACACCAAAAATAAAGCCATATATTGAGTTAGATAGCAAGAGGTTAGTCTAAAACAACTTTTGTGGGGGTCCCACCGGGCATGCCAAAATGTAACACACAAAAAGTGGAAACATCAATTCCAAAACTAATGGAAATTATGCAAAATGCTCTTTATTATCCATTTAAAAAAGGGGTTACATAGTAGTCTCTCTTGAGACAAATTTCCCTCTCTTTTTCAATGTAAATGTGGATGCAATAGCTTATGATTTTTGGTGACCTCAATGTAGGTGGGCTTCTTTGTATGTGTGCCATTGGTTGGATGTTGAGAAACACTTGTGATACCTTTCTAAACCTATAAAATGCATTAATACATTTGGGACCTATCATGGATCAAACCCCATGTTTATACAGACAAAATGACATGAAAAATGCAATAAAACTTGATAAAATCTTAAGGAAATGTTGTAAAAACAATAAGCAAAGTATACCTACTTTAATTGGATATGTAGAGTTTTTGTAGACCTGGTTCACATGGTAGTGTGTGAACCTTTATCCGGGTTCACACGGTTTTGTGCAAACTATGCTGCTATTGATTTTCGGTGAGACTTTTCTATCCGAATGTGTTCTAGGTAATGTTTGTTGATGTTTATCGGATGTAGAAATAGTAGAAGGTATTCTAATGCAATTCCAACAGAGTTTTGGTATGTTAGCCAAAATTTGTGAGAGATAATTATGAAGGAAATTACCCTCTATTTATAGATTAATCCAAGGTTAGGGGGGGAGTTAGGCATTCTAGACTCTAGGGTCAAGTTCTACCATTATGAAGTTAGGGTTATTGGGTGGAGTGTTGAGTCATTCCCTCATATTCCCTAAAGGAAATATCCTAGGTGCACACATTTGTGAGCAAAGGTTAGAGTTAACCCTGATTAGATAATCCCTAGGTTAATTGGAGGTTAGGTTAGGTATCTATAGAAATATCCTAACTAAATGGGTGCACACATGTGTGAGGCTAGAATTAGGGCTAATTTGGATTTTAACCCTAATTAATCCTATTTAGGCAATAAAGTGCACTTAAGTGAAAAGTGACTTTTAAATTAGAATTGAAATTTGCATAATTAGGGTTTTCGGGAGGGAATGGTCCCATGGGAGCCTTAATTTGGTATAGTATAGGGCTTAGGTGGCCTAAATGGGTTTGTATATGACTTTTTTGTGACTAGGAGTTGTTTTGGGCATGTTTTGTTTAGTTTTGTAGGTTTTGTGCCTACAAATGAATACAATTACCTATGATCGTCTATGATGGCCTACAATGGCCTACAATGGCCTATGATGGCCTATGATGGCCTTTGCAATCCTACAAGTATCTATGCAAGTCTACAAGTAACTATGAATGTTTACAAGTGATGATGGGTGATCTTGTGTGATTTGTAGGTGTCTACAAGTATATTACAAATGTCTTCTTTGTAATGCCCAAAGGTAAGGCTCCTCAGATTGATGGGTTATCTATTGAGGTTTTTAGGGAACTTTGGGAAATGATTGTATGGGATTTTTACATGATGTATTTAGAAGTTGATAGGTTGGGTTCTTTGAGACCTAGAATAAATCAAAGGCTAATTAAACTTATTTCCAAAGGAAGCAATATGTATAAGGTCAATGGATGGAAGCCTATTACCTCATGTATTATTGAAAATAAAGTTATAGTTAAAGACCTTGTCATGTATAATTAGTCACATTGCTCAATAAATTTTGAGATCATAATAGATTTTTTTAAGGGGTAAATATATACTAGTTATTTTGATATTAGTTTTGGAAGGTTTGGAATAGGTAGTTGAATCTTGTCAATATGTAGTTTTTTTTAAACTTGGTTTTGATAAAGCATATGATAGAATTAGGTGATCATTTAAATTATGTATGATGTAATGGTTTATGTTTGGCCCAAATCTTAAAAGTAATATTTCCTTCTTGTTCATTGATGCATCTATAGGAGTTACTATTAATCATACCCAATCTAATCCTATTTCACTTTAGAGTTCAATCAAAAAAAATGGCCTTTGATCCCTTTCCTATATGTCATTGACGTATATGTCCTTAGGTATATTTATGAGAGCGTTGTTCAAATTATTGTTATCAAATGCATTACTCTTCTTAATGGTGGTGGTATTGTGAGTTCCCATCTTACCAATAATTCCAGGATTTTTAATACAATAAGAAAGAAGGTATTGATAATGAATTATACTTCATTGATGTCTTTCATTACTTTTATAGCATTGAATTGCCTCCTTTTAAAATAAAATTTATTTTAGTATAGGATAATATAAGAGAATTAGATTCATTAAAAATGGAATTAAATTAGTTATGGTGAAGTGATTAGGTGTTTAGGCATCTCATCTAGGTTTAGAATCTCTCTAGGGGACCTTTGGAAGTGGTTATTATCCACATTTCAATAGAAATAGGACAATTATATCACTCATTAATTAGTCTTGGTTGAGATAATTCAATAAGTAGAGAAAATTTTTGTTGCCACCATTGTTTTTTATTCTTCATGTTGGTTGCTCACCTAGAGTCAACATTCTCTTTTTACTACATCAATTAAGGGGTTTGTATGGAGTAAATGGGATGGTTCTATAATGATAGAGGTTATTCCTTAGGCTCAATGTACACAACCTAGGAAAAGGGTGGAATAGAAATAATAGATCCTTAGTTTTAGAATATTAGTCTTATGCCTAAGTGGGCATATATATGTCTTATTCGTAGCAAACCATGAATATGTCTTTTATTCAATTCAAGATTGAATTTTATCATCATTAAGGTACCTAAATATTTTTTTATAAAATTTTAAATCCTACATATTTCAATGCTAAAGGATCCCTTCTTATTAAGGGTTTATCAAAATATTGGCAGGTTTCTACTCATTTTTTCATTATGATGGGTCCTCTCTTAGGATAAAATTGAGTTTCCCTATATCTTCCTTGTAGTGAAATAGGTCGATTATCTTTGAGAATAAACCTTTCACTATTGATGCTAGGTATAAAGGTAGGATTCTTGTCAAACTATGCAAGGTTTTGAAATATTAATATAGCCTTGAAAAATGTTATAAGGGTGATATTTTGTAAATCTAGATCTTGGTTTCATGTGAACTTCATGAAGAATTTACAATAATACAATAAAACAAAATTGGAGCAAATATTATCTTCTTATTATCTGGAATAATTCTGGCAGAGTTTCAGTACTATGTTACAATCTCCTCACAGGATTTGGAAGCGCTCACACACTTGCTACAATGCAAAATTCTTCTTCATAAAAGAAAACCCTAAAATTGCATTAAGAAAAAACAATGCAAACCCTAACCCTAGCAAATCACATCTATCGGATCTACATCAATGGTGTTATTACATGTCTTAGTATTTCGGCCATAAATTTTGACTCGGGTGTTCGTTTGAGCCTATTTTTTTTGTAGATTGCACATATTTTGAAGCTCTATGATTTCGTTTTGTCTCCTCTTAGAGGAGACACTTTCCAAGGATGAAAACATCATCTAATAGCCCAAATTTTTGTTTTATTGTATGGTTGGCCAGATTTCCAATCTTCTCCCCCTTGTTGGTAAGGGTACTGACTATCAAGTCCCTTAGCAAAAAAAATTGAGGCTTTACTACTCCCTTAGTAAAAATATCTGCTACTTGATCATGTGTAGAGCAATACCTCAATTTAACTTGTTCCCTCTCTACCATATCCTAAACGAAGTGGTACTTGATATCGAAATGCTTAGGCCTTGTATGGTGGATAGGATTATGTACCAAATTAATGGCACTCTGATTATCACATAATAAAGTAGTTGGAGTCCCTTTCTTCTTCCCAATATCTCCTAGCACCTTTCAAAGCCACAATGCTTGTGCACTTTTTTATGTAAGTGCAATATGATCTACTTTAGTAGAAGACAATGCCATTGTAGCTTGTTTCTTGGAACTCCATGTCACCAAACCTGAACCAAGAGAAAAATAGTGCCCACTCATGGATTTCCTGTCATCAATATTACTATCCCAATCACTATCACTGAATCCCACTAACTTCAAATTCTTTTCCTGTGAGTAGTGGATCCCATAATCAATTTTTCCATGAACATACCTCAAAATCCTCTTCACTGCCTTCAAATGTAACTGTGATGGATTAGCCATATACCTGGAACACTGTCAAATAGCAAAGCATATATCTAGCCTAGTGTTACAAAGGAACATAAGGCTACCAACAATACTCCTATACTCTATTTTGTTTGCCCTTTCAGCTCCATCCTCCAAACTCAAGATCTCCCCATGTGCAATGGGTGTTGCTACAGGTTTACATTCACTCAAACCAAATATCTTCAGCATATCCCTTACATATTTGGATTGACAAACAAAAATCTCATTGCTAGTTTGATGTACTTCCATCCCAAGAAAGTAACTCATCAAACCCAAATTAGACATCTCAAACTCCTTCATATCATGTTTAAAATAATCATTCAAAGAATAACTACTCCCCATAAATAACATATCATCAACATAAAGGCATACAATAATAATATCATTACCTTCCCTTTTGTAGTACAAATTAGGCTCACTCTTACTCATTTCAAAATTACACTGTAGGAAGTAGTCATGGATTCTAGCATACCAAGCTCTTGGAGTTTGCTTCAGCCCATATAGAGCCTTCTTTAACCTATTGACTTGATCTTCTTTTCCTTGGACAACAAAACCTTGTGGGTGTTCCACATATACTTCTTCATCTAAATACCCATTGAGAAATGCACTTTTGACATCCATATGATGCACCCTCCACCTTTTATGAGTTGCCAATGATAGCAACATCCTTATTGTTTCTTGCCTTGCCACTGGAGCAAATGTTTCCTCATAGTCCAAACCATATTTTTGAGTGAAACCCTTTGCTACCAACCATACCTTGTACCTCTCAATGGATCCATCATTGTTCTTCTTGATCTTGTAGACCCACTTGCATCCTACACATTTCCTATCCTTCGAAAAATCACACAACTCCTAAGTATCATTATTTTCAATAGAATACGTTTCTTCTTGCATAGCATTTATCCACACTTTATTAGTACTAGAATTTTCAAAACATGAAGGCTCAAAATCATCAACAATAACTTTTGAAACTTTAGAAACTTGTGAAACAAGTGCATAGTTTACAACATCTCCTTTGGGATCTCCACTGTCATCATCTCCATAAATATGCAGGTTCTCTAACCTCTCTATTACTCCATTCATCTTTGTATGCTGACTACTTGTCACCCTCTTATGGAAATTCTTATCAATAATTTGATATTTTGGTTGATCCTTCAACAATATTTTACCTTTTCCTTCGGTTGGTGGTGATGGATGTGGAGAACTACTGGAAGAACCTTATCTTGGACTTGAAGGTGCACTTGCAGAAGATGGATTGATAACTTTTTTATGGATGGGATGAACTGAAACATGGCTTGGTTCCACATTCTCTTCACCAAAAACATCCTCAACAAATAATTTTTGTGATCCCCACTTCATAAAAAATTGCATCTCTAGATACAATTATTTTATGTGAAATATGATTAAAGAACCTATAAGCCTTAGATTACTCACTATACCCAGTAAAAATATATTTTTCACTCTTTGCATCCAACTTCTTCCTATTCTCACAAATAACATGTACAAAATCCACACATCCAAAAACTCTAAAATGATTTACATTTGGCTTCTTGTTGTACCAACATTCATAAGGGGTAATATTCTCAAGACTCTTAGTAGGAATTCTATTTAAAATGTAATTAGCAGTCCTAATTTCTTCATCCCAATAAAACTTACTCATACATTTTTCTTGCATCATGCACCATGCCATCTCCACCAAAGTCTTGTTCTTTCTTTCAGCCACCCCATTTTGTTGAGGTGTGTAAGGACTTGTTTTATGCCTTTTAATCCTAAACTCACTATAGAAATTATCAAATTCATGATAACATAACTCACCTCCTCTATCTATCCTCAAACATTTGATATAATGACCACTCTCATTTTCAACTAGAGCCTTAAAATTCTTGAAGCAATTGAATGTCTCATCCTTATGCTTAATAAAATAAACCCAACAATATCTAGAGAAATCATCAATAAAAGTCAGAAAGTAAGAAGCTTTACCCATACTCTGTGTCTGTATTGGTCCACAAATGTCACTATGAACCAAATACAATGGATGTTGGGCCCTCCATCCTTCACCATGTAAAAAATTCCCCCTTCCATGTTTGCCAAGTGCACAACCTTCACAAACCTCCTTGGAGTCTTCAAATTTTGGCAACCCATAGAAAAGTGGTGAAAGCATCTTCAAAATTTTATAATTTAAATTCCTAAATCGTAAATGCCATAGTCTCTCCTTACCTTCTACACCAACAAATGCTAGAGCTCCCCCTTGATCTAAAAACTTCATTATTTTTCCTCTCTTGGTAAGAACCTCCATTTCTCCTTTCGCAACCACCTCCAAGATCTTCTCATCCCCAAGCCTGATACTGAATTGATAAGAAGAATCAAGTTATGACAATACATCCCTCTTGTCGATCATATGGTTTGTGCACCCACTATCCAGGATCCATGTCTCCTTTGTGCTATTCTATGTAGAGAGGAAAGCTTCTTGCTCCACTTTTTCTTCAATCATACAAAATAAAGTATCATCCTCGTAGGTTTCCTCTTCTTCATAATATGCTGATATTTTTAGCCTGTAATCCCTTTCATAATGGTCATATTTGTTACAATTGTAACACTGCACATTTTTCATATTTTGGCCTCTACCTCTTCCTCTTGCACTGGATCCTCCTCTTGCAGCATGAGCCTGGTCATTATCTGTATCTTGAGATCTTCCTCTACCTCTACCATCGTAAGAGCCTCTTCTACCTCCTCTTCCATTTATTCCTCTTCCTCTAGAACCCCTACCATGATCTCTTTCTCCATAATTTTCTTTTGCCAAAAAATCTTTTTCCTCTGTAGAACCTCCTTCTTTATCCTTCTTCCTCTTGGCAATTCTCTCTTCAAGAGATGTGAGAGAGCCAATTAATGAATCTATATCCATTTTTTAGGTCTTTCATTTCTTCTATGATAAGTTTTGCACTGTGAAACTTCTCAGTCAAGGTTCTTAAAACCTTTATAATTACTACATTTTGCTCTATGATCTCTCCAAGTGTGGCCATTTTATTTACTACTATTTTTACCCGAACACAGTAATCTCTTGTAGTTTCATTCTCCTCCTATTTGAGATTTTCAAAATATCTCTACAAGGTCTACAACTTCACCTCCTTAACTTGGGAACTCTCCTGGTAATTCTCCTTCAACGCCTTTTAAGCTTCTTGATCCAAAACATAGGCAAAAATCTAGGGAAAGATACTCTTGTCTAGAACCGACTGGATAAAAGCCAAAGCCAAATTATTTTCTTTCTCTTTCTCCTACATCTCCTTCTTTTGATTTGCAGTCAATGCACTCCAGTATTTTGATTCAGTGAACCTAGCTTCAATGATGGCACAAGCTCCTTTTGCCTTCATAATTGTCTTCATCCAAATGCTCCAATATTCATAGTCAGAACCATTAAATTCTAGGATCATAATTGAATTAGTGTTTTTGGCCATAATATCTCCCTTCAACACGAACTAAGATCTCTGAGAAGCTTCTGTAAAACTTGCAACACAAATTCCATAGTTACTTGAACCTAATTTCTCGATCGCCTCACTCTGATACCAAATGAAGAATTTACAATAATATAATAAAATAAAATTGGATCAAATATTATCTTCTTATTATTTGGAATAATTCTGGAAGAGTTTCAATACTCTATTACAATCTCCTCATAGGCTCTGGAAGAGCTCACACACTTGCTACAATACAAAATTCTTCTTCATAAAATAAAACCCTAAAACTGCCTTAAGTAAGAAAAAACAAAGCAAACCCTAACCCTAGAAAATCACATCCGTCGGATCTACATTGACAATGTTATTACATGTCTTAGTATTTCGGCCATAAATTTTGACTCGGGTGTCTGTTTGAGCCTATTTATTTTTTAAATATTTTAATGCATGTTTGGCCAGATTTCCAACACTTCAAGTGAGCCTATCCACTACCTTATCTTATTATCAATTGAAGGATTGGAATGGCCTAATGGGAATAAAATCTATTCACATGTGGTTAAAAATATATAATTATTTGATGCTTCTTGTTGTTTCTTCCAAGATAAAGGGTAAGTGGAGAGTCTATCTTTCTAAATAATCATAAAGATGGCTTAAATTTAATATTTGAAAATTGAGTTCCTCTATGGCTAACAAATTGCTAGCCTAGAGGATTTTGCATTTTAAAATTCCATCTAAAGTATTTTTATCTAAGTTGGGCCTTGTATATAATATTTGTGCTTCTTCTAAAAGGCCTAAAATAAAAAACATCTTATTTGATCTTGTAGGGTTGCTAGAATTATTTAGAGTAGAGTTCAAAAAACCTTCCAATATTTTTTACTTCTTAGTCTAGGTGGAATCAAGCTTTTTTTAGCATTTTTGCTCCTTTTAATAAAAAAAATTAAAAAAATTGAAACATGGTTTAGCTAATATAGGGTTTATTAGATGTTATAAAAAATATGTTGGTAAGTTTTGGCATAAAATATGCCTAGTCTATGGATTTTGAATGTGCCCTAGACTTTAGCCAATGTTTTTGGATGAATGATATTTCTCTCAATTCAACCTTCAAAGAAGTTTAGCTCCTTAGAATGCTTATAATGTAAAACAGGGTATTAAGCTAAGAGTAAAGAGATGGAAGGGTTAGGAGAATTAAAGGGTTTAAAGAAATAAATAGATGATGGATAGGATATAGCGTAACAACATTGGACATTACCATGTAACTAGATCATACAATCACTCTAAATGATACTTAATAGACCAACCATTGTCAGATGTAAAATAAATTTATTTAATCTCAATTACATACTTTAATCATTCCAAAGACTTTGGGAACCTTGGGGTATATACAGTAAAGGAAGGATATGAAAATATCCTCCCAGAGCCTCCCCCACACTCATTTCCGATTCAGGATTGGAGAAAGATTTGGCATTCCAAGGGCTGGTCGAAATTTAATTTCTTTGCCTGGCAGTTTATACACAATGGGATTCTCACCTTTGACAATCTCCGAAGTAGAGGAATAATTGGTCCTTCTCAGTGTGCTTTATGCCACAAGCATGAGGAAATAGCGGATCACCTGATGTTCGAATGCCCTTTCACGCGTCAGATTTGGAAGCGCTGGTTTTCTCACTTTAAACTCCAGGCTCATGGTGATCTGAATCATGCCAATATTTGGGAAAAATGGAAAAGGGGCAGATTTAAATCTACAGCTCTCCGAATTGGTTGGGATCTTGGCTTACTTTTCATCTGTGGCAAGTGTGGCTGGAGAGAAATGCCCAGATTTTTAGAGAAACTTTCTCCTCGATTGACAGAGTTTGGCAGGTCATCTGGAGCAAAGTCTCAGAAACTATTTCCATCTATGCTGAAGAGGAAAATCATGTTGGTCTTGGGTCTCTTGAGGAGAGAGTTGAAGAGCAAGAGAGACAAGACAGAGCTAGTTGGAAACCTCCCCCAGAAGGTTGGGTCAAAATCAACACTGATGGAGCTACAAAAGTCAATACGGGTAGTGCTGGTATTGGTGTAGTTTGTGGGGATCATGCTGGTTCAGTGCTCTACTAGGAACTGCAAGGCTTGGGCAGAGCCACAAACAATGAAGCTAAAGCCATTACCATCAAAGTTGCTTCCATCTGGGCTGTTAAGAAGGGTCACAGGAGGATAATTCTTGAATTCGATTCTCAAGTCCTGGTTGGCGCTCTTGATTGTATGAGGAACTTTTCTTCGAAAGCTTGGAGGTTACGGATCTTGATCTCTCAAATCAAGGAACTTTGGAGGGAATTAGTTGACGTGATCCCTGTTTATGTGAGTAGAGATTTAAATAAGGTGGCTGATTTCCTTACAAAGATGGGTGCTGAGAAAGAGGTAGGGGTGCAGTTGCATAGTGACATGCCTCTGGTGGACGAAGTGATCAGGTAGGGTCTGGAACGATCCTTGCGACAATGAGTAAGAAATTTGCTAAGGGTGGTTTTTGTCACGATTTTGTGATCGGTTGCGCCGTCGCGGCCTTTGCTGGAAAGCTGTCGTGATTTCGCGACATGTTGCGCTATCGTGGCCTTTGGCATGAAGCTGTCACGATTTCGTGACTTGTTGCACTGTCGCGGCCTCTATTGGAAAACTATCGTTATTTCATGACTTGTTGCGCTATCGCGGCCTCTGTTGGAAAACTATCGCAATTTCATGACATGTTGCGCTGTCGCGGCCTGTGCTAGTAAGTTGTCACGATTTCGTGACATGTTGCGCTGTCGTAGCCTTTGGAGAGAAGCTATAGCGATTTCGCTACCTGTTGCGTCATCGTGGCCTTTGGAGGGTAGCTGTCATGATTTCGTGACCTGTTGCGCCATCACGGCCTTTGGTGGGAAGTTGTCACGATTTCGCGACCTGTTTTGCTATCGTAACCTTTAGTGGGAAGTTGTCTCGATTTCGCGACACTTTTGGAAAAAGTACGCCAAGGGAGAAAATCGCCGCGATATCATGACAATTTTGATGAATAGATGCCAACGGGAAAAACCGTTGCGATATCGCGACACTTTTGACGAATGGACGCCTAGGGGGGAAAATCGTCGTGATATCGTGACATTTTTGCAGAACTGGCACCAGGGGGAAAAGTCGTCGTGATATCGCGACACTTTTGTAGATTGGGCGCCAAGGAGAAAACTCGTCGTGATATCGTGACACTTTTGAAGAAAGGACGCTAAGGGGAAAACTCGTCGTGATTTTGCGACAGTTTTGGAGCATAAGCATCATGGGGGAAAATCGTCGCGATATCGCGACATTTTTGAGGAATGGGTGCTAGAGGGAAAACTCGTCGCGATTTCGTGACACTTTTGCTGAAGGGGTGCCAAGGGGAAAACTTGTCGCAATTTCGTGACACTTCTGGAGAACTGGCGCTATGGGGAAAAGACGTCGCGATATCGTGACACTTTCATAGTTTCGACACCAAGGGGAGAACTTGTCGCGATATCGCGACACTTCTGGAGAACAGGCACCTTCTGGACTTCTCGTCATGATTTTGCGACATCTTTGGTGACTGGGTGCTTTGGTGTTGTGTCGTCGCGATTTCGTAGCACTTTTGGTGTTTAGTGGCTATGACGACTGCCTGTCGCGATATCGCGACATGTCGTGAAATCGTGACTTGTCGCATTTTCATGAATTGTTGTGGCGTGGCCTTTGGTTGGTTTAGTGTCACGAATTCGTGACATGTCGCAAAATCGTGACATGTCACGTTTTCGCGACTTGTTGCTGTGGCGCGACCGTTGGTTGGTTTGGTGTCGCGATATCGTGACATGTCACGTTTTCGCGCCCTATTGTAATCTTGTTTCTTTGCTTTTGGTTGGGATGTTTCTTTTCCCTTTTGTAACTGTTCTTTGTTTTAATACAAGCTTTTTTCAAATTTTTCAAAAAAAAATCATTCCAAAGACTCAAATGAATAATAATATAATAATGATCCAAATAGCAAAATTTGCTTTAACAAAATAGATTAATCATAAAAGTGTAATAGAAATAAATTAAAACAAAGATACATTCATAAGAACTTGTAATAACACTAGCAATGGAGGTCAAACAACTATCACTTGTCATTAATTGATAATAAGATTACATAGCAAGCATACAGGCAAACGCTATAGATTTGACCCTTTCATTAGAGGTGTCACGACTTATTTATAGGATGTATTTTGAATCTTATAGCAAAATATTTACAATGTTAGTTATAGGTTTGTTGTGGAAATAGCCTGGTAGAGAAGTCTAACATTAATGAGGTGGTAGTTTTAGATTTCACTCTATGTTTAAATTTGAATTTATGTGCAATCTACTTTGTTGATCTGCAAATACCTATTGAAAATGGCCAAACCACTATAATTGATCTATCATAATTATCATTTTCATACTTTGATATAATTAGTTCGAACAACTAGAAGGTATTAGGTCCATTGTGGATTTGAAAGAGATGTTTCAAAGTCAGGCTTATTATTCTTTTGCAAAGCTTCTTAGAACAAATATGGGCTTATGAATATTTTGATGATGTCACCCTAGGTCACTCTTCTCAGATGTCTTTCTTATAGAACTTTCACAGTCTCCATCACTTAAAGCAACATCAATATTAGATGTATCATTACCATTTTCAATGGTTCTACTACTCCCAATCTGAGAACCAACATTCTTCATATTTGCAATCTTCAATTGTGGTTTTGGATGTAACTTTGCCAAACCATTATCTAGATTTCCTCTATAAGGCAACACTCCAATAGATGAGTTGGATAATCTAGATGGCCTTTGTTTAAAGGAAACATCTCCACCATTAGCAACTAAATTTGTACAATCTGTTACATTGGAAGATATCAATTATTTGCCTTGTTTTGGTATTGGACTACTTTGAACAAAGAATAATATATATACTTTTCTCGCTAAGATATCCTGTATGGTGGCTGCAAAAACATGGGTATCATTAGAGCATTACCAACGATAATTTTCATCCTACATGTAATATAATATCAATTACGTTCAAGGCTAATAACATGATGTATTATTTCTAGTGCAATAGATTAGTAAATCTTTGATCAGCAACATGCATATACCCAATGTTGGTGGACTAAATATATTTTATACCAACAATTGACACTCTTTAACCCAAGGTATCAACATGCAAGGGTACATTTTGATACCTTAACATATGCATAATAATACCTAGAGTCTTGTGAATAGCTTGAATGGATAATGGTATCAAATAATGTATACACCGGTTGTGGGTCCTATAGAGAAGGCACAATATTAAACATATAATATCTTAATATAATTCAAATAACTAAGATGAATCTACAAAGAAAATAATAAACATAGTACTAGATGAAAAGTGACATCCTCTACCATCAAGTCTAGGATAGAATACAACTAATTCTCTAAATGATCAATAGAATGCTAAATACTACATATAAAAAATAAAAATAGGGAGTTAAGAGTTCTAGTGTATGATGCAATCTCAAATAAAACTTATAATACAGCTTAGATGCAAGCACTCAAGGTTATGCATAAGGGGTCGGACTCGAAATGTACTTGTAAAAAAATGGTGAATCCGTTTTGAAACCTTGGCGAATCTTGGCCAACTTCATGTAGGAGGACATGGCAAATTACCTTATTTTTTCAAAAAAAAATAAAACATTGGTGAATTTGAAATTTCTAGCCGGATCGGGTGGAAAACGATATTAGACCATGGGTTGGTGCAAAAAATAGTTTGGCCTCAAACCAGGTGTAGAAAATGGTTCAATATCAGACCGGGTACAGAACATGGTATTGGTTGTGGAGCCTGATTCTCTTTCTAATTTGAAGGTCTTGTTTTCAGACATATTTGGACCCACTCTACGAAGGGGGGGTCGAGCAGGAGAAATCCCCCTCTACTACGTCGTTGGGGGGTCTAGGGGATGACGATATTTATGGAGCCCCCCTTGGTGGGGGTTTGGAGGTAGCACCCTCGAAGCCAAAAATAGATGTATTTTCCCCTTTGTAAAACAGGGTTCGACAGTCTTTCCAAATGCAAAATAGGCTTTGGATATCGGTC
Organism: Wollemia nobilis; assembly: GCA_028583015.1. Classification (NCBI taxonomy): domain Eukaryota; kingdom Viridiplantae; phylum Streptophyta; class Pinopsida; order Araucariales; family Araucariaceae; genus Wollemia; species Wollemia nobilis. The sequence continues at coordinate 2,411,690 of JAQPPZ010016901.1, read as the reverse complement.
TGGTGTAGAATGGGGTCCAAAAATTAGCCTAGTGTAGAACAAGGTCTAAAAATCAGCCTAGTGCAAAACAGGTCTAGAAATTGGCCTAATGTGAAATCGGATCTAAATATCGGTCTTGTGTAGAGCAGGGTTCGGTCAGGTGTATTACAGGGTCTGATCTGGTGCAGAACAGGGTTTAAATATATATCTGGTGCAAAATAGGATTTAAATATATATCTGGTGCAAAACAAGGTTTGGTTTGGGTCCAAGTAGAGTTTTATTCCGGATCAACTAGTTTCTGCACACAGTCAAAATTTGATGGAATTCTTGATTTTCTAATAGTTTGAATGTTTTAAATGAAAAAGTATCGTTGTCGTGTTAATTATATACAGTGGTATATTTGGTGAATTTAGTGAGACAATTTAGAAATTTTAAAATTTTATAGCGAAAAGGGTCCTCTATTTAGGCAAGATTGCTAGCAAATTTTTTAAAAAAAATTGTAATACTATTATCAATGCATAGTGAACCGACACCTAAAAAAAAAAATTATGCGAAAGGGTCGATATCTAGGGTCCCCCAAATTTTCCAATTTGTATTTTTGAAAATACAAATATTCCCTAAATTTACATTTTCAAAAATACAAATATTCCCTAAATTTGCATTTTTGAAAATGTAAATATTCGCCCAATTTGCGAATATTCACCATTGTGCATAACCCTGCAAGCACTCTTAAATATAGTTTCTATTCAAACAATATGGTGACCAAACATGCTTGTAGACAAGTGTTTGATATCATCCTAAATGAAGACCAGGCTAACAAATGATTGTCTACATTCTCTTTGAGTAAGCCAGAGCTACCAAATGAACTCATAAGCTTGGATGCAAAATTACCACTACAACACCCTAGATGGTAAGTGTCATCAAAAGTTGCAACATACAATACTATGGAAAATTAACCCTTTCTTCAATGAAATATTAGTTGAATATACATAGGAAGCTGATATATATAGTCATTTATCCCTTGTTTTGTTCCTAATACATTAGTTATTGAAACTGGTTTCTCCAACTGATATTCAACACAGATTTAGCTGCACTGAAAAGGCTTTGTCAAATTTATTATTATTGGCCTCTAGGACTACTCTTCAACTCAGATTTAACTGCACTTGAGAGGCTTTTACATATAATATGCATACCAAATTTTTATTTGAACTCTTATATCATAGTCAACTTTGACATTAATTTATTATGTGCTTCATTTCTTCCCATTATTTACTCTACATATATCAAATTAGATTATAACAACACGTTCCTCATCTTGTCATAACTCCATTTCACCAGGTGGGTTCTCTACTTTTTATTACTAGCCTCTACTTTCTTTCTAGTAGTTTACAACCTTCTTGTTAAAGTATAATGTAGTAATAACTAGCATAACAAATACTCTTTTGAATACCTTGTCAAATGCTAATTCTAATACAACTCTCAAAAGAGAAGAATTAAACTAAGTTAAAGTAATGACTAAAGTGTAATTTTCTATAAGCATGCTCTGTTTACTCATTTGGTCATTGTTCTAATTCTGCTTCACAAATTAAATCAATTAGTAGTAATAGATAAGCTTTAAAATACCAATTTCATAGAATTCCCTATTTCACAAATCAATCTGAGTCATAATAGTATTATAGGAACATGAACACATAGCACCCAATCTAAATTGGTATTAGCACATTATATTTTTACATTTTGTGGCCTAATAAAGCTTGGTTTTTCTTGCCATTTCATGTTTTCACAATAATAGCTTTCTGCTCTCAATCAAAGCTTCAATCCTGATGTATATGTTGATTTTATACCAACAATGCAACATATAATTGAATTCAAAGAAGCCTTTAAAAAACAAAAATAAATAAAAAATAAAAAAATAAAGACAACATACACAAAAAAGCAAGGGAGGAAGAAAATCCTTCTTGAATCCTGGCTAACACTAGGAAATCCTCAAAACAAGGGAGCATGATGCATTGAAATAAGTATTGTTCAAGGCATTCAACAAATAATAATCCATAGCCTTGATTTAAAGAATCTAGTAGTCAAAGGTCCAATAAAGGGTTCCATGTGCAATGACTCTCATCTAAATTTTTTTATGGATCCTCAATCCAGATACTTTTTTGATGGTAATATTGCTCTTAACATAGGTTTGCTTAATATTGTGCACTTCCCTTGTTTCCCTTTTACTTAGTTTTGTATTTGACATTGTATAAACATCCAATGTGAGTCACTGTGATCGATAGGCTAAACCCATACATTATCTTGAAGAACTGTGATTTATTTTGCACTTTATGTTTACCCATATTTTGGAAAAGCTCTTTGCATCAGTTACAAGTAATGTTGACTCTCTCAGTTTGGTTTGATATTTTTACAATCCATATTGGAGGGTTTTTACCATGTAAACAACTTTATGCTACAAAGTAGGAATAATTTAGCTAGTTCAAATACTATATCCACTGATTTGCATCTATCATTTACTTTTGAAATTTTTTATTAACAAGTCACAAATATTGAACATATTTTCATTTGTTATCTGGTAGTAAAAATGGCAATAAATAACATCAAATAAGTGCTTATATATATATATATATATAAAGGGACGTCATTACATCACAACAATGAAATTAGAATAACCTCTCATCATATTACACGTCATGTGTAAATTTCATAACCTCCTTGACCCTCATATTATGCCAAACTTCTATTAGTTTTTTATTTGGTTATATCATATTAAAACATGCCCCACCCATATTACATCATGACTTTGCTACCATAATATTTTGACAAACTACATAGTGATATTATAACAACATTTTTGGCAATTATGCTTTCAACAAGCTAGATAGTGATATTATAACAATATTTTTGGCAATTATGCTTGTATGTCTGGCAAGGTTTGAACCTGGATCTCCTCCTTGAAAGTCGAGGTATTTAACTGGTTGAGCTCATTCCATTTGATCAGCCTTTTATATATGATAAGGAAAAAATTTAACCATTATGTAAAGTTCATTTTGTGCATTTAAGTGGTAATTTCCAGGATATATTTGCATTTTTTATCCATAATATATACATTTTTACATGTTTTTGAGTTAAATATTATTTGTAGTCGTATGTTGTAAATAACCCTAAATTTACATGAATCTCATGGAAAGCATTGTGTTTTACATAGGTAAAATGTTACAAGTGATGTTTGATATGCTGCTATAGAATAACGTACCTGGAATAGCTTAGAAATGCAATCTATAAAATACTACCTATAGAAACAGTCTACGAAAACCTGTTTATAATTAGCAGATTTATTTTGTGCAATAAAAATATCACAAGCATCGACAACTCAGCCAATGCCACACGTATTGAGATAGTCAAAGCAAGCATAATTATTATCTTCTATAGTGGGACTATTGTTGACTTTGTATAATTTATTATTTGATTAATATTTTGTAACTCGAAAGAGAGTAACAAGTTGTCCTTTCCTTAATAAAAGGACAAGAAGTTGTTTCATATTGTTATTAAGACACATAGATTATAGATTGTCCTATTATGCATTTTTAGTATCCAAGCCACATGGAGAAGATTTGTTCAAAACCGTGTAACAAAGGAAATATTGAAATTTCTATTGTAAGGGAATAACGTAAAAGTATATATTACAAAGCCCTCTATGATAGAAGGGTCCATTACATAGGATAAGGAGAGAATATTTCTACAACCATGTTACATTATACAAGTTTTATGGAATTTGGAATAAAAGAGTAAATTAGCATCATTGTCTTTCTTCTATGAGTATGGTAATAAAATTCTTTATCTTCTTCATGCTTTGCTTTTTGTTGTAACTTTCCTTTTCTTTCTTGCACATATGAATTAGGTAGCATAAAAATTAGTTTAATGAATATAAACTTCTGAAAGTTAAAGTAGAGTAAAAAGGAGAGGAGGTTAATACTAACCTTGAGGAGGTAGGGCCCACTCCAAAAGGTTAGTCCCTAGATCTCTTCCTCCAAAACACAGTAGATAGAGTTAGAACATAGAATAAATTTTGAATATAAATTTGATTAAATTGCATGTTATAAAACTGTAGAATATATCAGGATAAATAATGCATAATTAAAACCACAAAAGTGGATCCACGACCTAGTTTATTTCATAATTGCATTTATTAAAGCAAGCATATTATTGCATTAATATTTTTATTTATTGCAAACTTTATTTTATACATGAAACTAAGAAAAAAGAATGAAATTCAACGATCAAAATTATGGATATTTATATGGGATAACAATTCTTTAAATCTAACCCTGGTTGACATTAAGTGTCAGATTTTATAGCTTGATATTTTGACACTATTACTGGGGAGAATATTGTCATAATTTCTGGTTGGAGACTACTGGATTACGTGAGAAGGAGATTTTACCTGCATGCAGGTTTGGAGTGGCACAAGAAGTTCCACTGAGTGTCTTCATTTTAGCATTTCTAGGTTCCACTTTCTTGGTTTCAATTTTACTATTTTTCTAGTTAGCATTTAATTTTATCAACTTTTTTTCAAAATTTATGGTTGTCACATCTTCATTTTAGAAACTTTATACTTGCATGCAAGTCAGTGGTGCGACAAGATCATACCAGGTGTTTCTTAAACTTAAGTAGTGACAATAATTTAGTATTTATTTCAGCATTTTTGTTTCATTAAATTATTTTCAACATTTTGTGGTTGTTACATTTTTATTTTGGAATCTTTACTTGCATGCAAGTCAATGGTGCGACACCGAGTGTTTCTTAAACAAAAATAGTGGTAATGTTCCTTAAGTTAGTGTTTATTTCAGCATATCTATGGTTGTTACATCTTTTATTTAGGAAGTTTTACTTGCATGCAATTCAGTGGTGCGATAAGATCATACCGAGTGTTTCTTAAACTAAAGTAGTGGTAACACTAGTTATTAATTACTTTCAACACTTTAATTTTAGAATTTTATGTTTGTAACATCTTTGTTTTAGGAACTTTACTTGCATACAAGTTAGAGGTGCGACAATATCATATCGAGTGTTTTTACACCAAAGTAGTGGCAACGTTTTTTTCTAGTTGCATTAAAATTTATTGTTTTAATTCATATTCGATTTTAATAGCAATAAGATTGCTTCCTTTGAAAAATAAATTTTAGTTTCTATGAATTGCATTTTTCTCAAAAATAAAACAAAAGAAAAAAATTTGTTGAAAACTGATAAAAAAAAAAAAAAAAGTATACGTTGCTAATGGTGGAAAATGCATTATCCAGTCTGCATCAATAGACATCGAGAAAATACTACTAGAAAAAGAAATCAACCTACTTTATGAACAAGACATAGGTCCATCTTAGGAACAGTGGGACCATCTGTGTGAACACCTTGATGTTATTAGACAAAGGTCGAAAGAGTTGGGTAAAATTAAAATGATCAATATAACTAAGGTCCTAGGTACAAATTATCACTCATCCTATTTTGACCTATTGAGAAGTTGTGAACGTTGGTTAGGGTATAGAAGAGCAAATGTAAAATCATCTACATATCCTTGGGAGCACTAATTTGAGGATTCTTTTGTTGTCCATAATTTCTTAGTAGATTTAGAAAACAGGGAGGTGAGTCTGGAATATAGTAAAATATACCACAAAGCACCTAGGATTATATGCTTCAGAGAGCTATGTCAAAACTAACAATATGAAAAATCTACTGTTATAGAAGGACAAGCTTTTATTACCCAATTGATTCATCCTTTAAAGCAATATTTTACATTCGAGGAAGAGCATTATATGACCCCTGAATAGTTAGATACAATCAATGACATCCATAAATTGTTCAATGGAGAATGAATGATTTTGATACACTCAAACTTATTTGCAGAAGTTAGGAGTGTTGTTTATCAGTAAATTAATGTCAATTCTGATCCTTGGGGTGTAGAATTTCATACCTTGTTTGATCTTGAATTAGAATAAAGTTTGGCTGAAGAAATTTGTAATAGAATCAACGAGGAAATCAAGTTTGACATTACTCCTAGGATTATAAGATTCAAAGAGTTGGTTCACCAGGTCCACATGATTGGAACAATTGAATATTTTAGATAAAATAAATAATAATAATAATAATATAAAAAATATATAATAATAATAATAAATATTTTCCACCAAGAAGATACCTAAGTTCAAACCTTGGGGGGAAGCCAACCCTTTGCAAAGGTAGTAGTCTACTCTGAATCCTCTGAGTGCATGCCAGAACGATGACGACGGTACAAACCCTGAGCGACTTGTGGTCCCCATCTCACACCGGGTCAACAAGAATGATACAAATAGGTTTGTTGGGAGCAATCCCTATGGTTTGAACCCTGCACTTGCCAGTTACTAAAAATAGTGGATGTAACCAACTCTCCTATGTAACCAAAATAATAATAATAATAATAATAATAATAATAAATATATATTATATATTATATATATAAAGATTAGAGGTATTGCATAGGACAAAACTAATGCAAGTACAAAGAAAAAATGACATGATAAACATATTGTACCACAAACATTTCAACCAGGAGATTGGACCTTGCTATTTGACTCCCACTTCCAAGATTTCCAAGGAAATCTAAGGATGTGATGGCTTGGACCCTATGAGATTGAAAAAATATTTGGGAATGGTATAGTTAAACTTAAGCCCATTGATAATTCAACATGAATATTATTAGTTAATGGACACAGGCTTAAGCTCTATAAAAAGCCATCATCTAAAGCATAATTTTTAAACCACCTTAAGCAACAAGTTTATTTGTAATTCATTTCTGAAATGCAGTCAACTACTATTAAATAAGAATTTCTCTTTCTCTATCTAAAGCAACAAAACACTATTAAAATAAGAAATAAATTGTTGCTTTATAATCTAATATATACTAAGCAAATAAGTGCAGTCATTAAAAGAATGTAGTATAATCAGTCCTCTTGTTTGGATGTATAATTACTAGTAAATAAGATGGATGGAAAAAATCTTTACACTACTTGACCAATAAAAAAATCATGGAACAATAACATTTCTTGAAAATGAACTAGAAGGTCACACTATGTTCTTTAAATATGCTTCCTATATTTTATGATGAAGTTCTAGCATAAAAGTTCTTATTCATACTATCATTCATCACTCAGTCATAATACCAAGTTTTAAGGAAGAAGTCAGATTCAATGTGTGGAAATATATTCTTGCCTTATGGAAGGGAGGTCATATAGTCATGATGGTATCACAAATTAATGGAACAAGGTAGTAAAAGACCTTGTTTCTTATAACCCACAAGTAATAAAGAGAATAAAATAACAATAAGGATAGGATAACATTTCCATATAGATGGTTATGTAGTTCGATTCTTCAAAGTTCTAATTTCTTTTTCAAGTAAAAAATAAGGTAGTAAGGATAGGATTACATTTTCATCCAGATGGTTATGTAGTCCAATTATTCAAAGTCTTAACTCTTCTTAACTCAAGGAGCAAAGTAGTAAGGATAGGGTGACGATTCCCATTAGGACTTTGATAGAGTGGTTGGGAATCTGATTCCCTAAAGCTCTATATCCCTTAAACTAAAAAACAATTATATGTATATATACAAAAAATGGGGCAATAAAATAGTAAAACAAATATGATACCAGAATGACTATCTTACTTTCTTTTTCCAAAATAGGTTTTGAATGTGTCCAACCATTGATAAGACCTATTTCTGCAAACCAAAGTGTTGTTGATTGACATTGATTTAATCCTCTTATTATCTTCTAAATTATGAGGAGCTCCATAATGATGATAGAGAAAGTAGAACATAGAAACTGATCTCTCTAGGACATTAGAAAGGTTTGTTATGAAGACCATGAAATTTTTATCAAAGGTCAAGGAAGATATCAATATTTTTGCAGGACATATTTACTATTGGGAATAAATATTTTCATTTCATGAAAAAATATTATCCTATAAATCTTGTTTAATAGCCTAGCTTGAATAAGTAGTTGATATACATAAATAAGTAGATACCTCATATTCATAAATAAAAGAGGATCTTTAATATTAAAAATAAAATATAAAAAATATATATAGAGAGATATAATGAACCCCTATGAATAAAAATTTTCTCCTTGTATGTTTTGGCTATATAGCCAAAAATTCTATTTGTGAGAGAAGCAAAGGAATACAATATTTTTTATAATATAGTTTAAAAAATAAATAATAAATAATTCAATTGAAATACTTCTATAATATTTGGTCATTTTTATTATTTTTCTTATAAATTTACAAAACATTTTTTTTTTTTTTTAGATTTGGTTATTGTAAGAAACCCCTATGACCGACGTACAGAGCTGAGCAGCCTCCTCCCAACCATGACCCCTCGTAAATCCGAGAGTTATACTTATCAAAAAATGATTGTACTTAATATTATTCACTTATTAGATTTCTATTATTTATATTAAATATTAAAATAATTAATATAATATGTATAATTTATTATAAGAAAACTTTTAAAATTTACATATATATATATATATATATATATATATATATATATATATATATATATATATATTCAAAAATTAAATATATCTGGTGGCGATTGTCAAGAGCAAATACTTCCCTCGATCGTCCTTCATTAATGAATACCTCCCTTCCTCTGGATCTGCTTTTTGAAAGGCGGTAAGTCAATCCAGACCTCTTATCACTAAATGATCTTGTCAGCAACTTGGAAGTGGCTCCGAGATCAAGTTTTGGGATGATGTTTGGTTGAATGACAAGCCCCTCACAGTTATCCCAGGTGTGTCTACTCTCAAATCCTTTCTTGAGTGTAGATGGGGCAATAGAGTAAGGGATTATTTCAATGATCAACGGGAATGGAAACAAATCCACAATGGCAGTGCTAGTGCCCAGATAACCCAAGCGGGCGCTTCCTTGTCCTGGTGTCTCAGAACCACCATTATTCCTACTGCAACCACTCCAGATTCTTCAATTTGGTCAGGGACAGACAACGAGATTTTCTCAGTCAAGTCGGCTCATTCTCTCTTATTGAACCACCAAGTTTTTGCCTTCCCGTTTGGGTCGATTTGGATCAAGCATCGAGTCCCTAAGGTTGGATTTTTCTCCTGGACTACTGTTCAAAACAAAGTGCTCACCATTGACAACCTAATAAAAAGAGGCATCCCTATCCCTAATAGATGTCATCTTTGCCTATCTAATGGGGAATTGGTCAACCACCTCTTTTTACATTGTGAGTTCACCCAAGGGAGTTTTAACCACTTGCTATCCCTGTTCCAAATCCAGTGGGCCCAACCCCGTACTCTTTGGGATATCTTTATCCAATGGCCTACCCCTTTTTAGAATTTTAATGTTACCTTTCTTTGAAGGATCTGCCTCCACCACCTTATTTGGAAAATTTGGCTAGAGCGCAATCGCAGAGTGTTTTCCACCCTTTCTAACGATTCCATATCTACGACCACCAAATCCATCGCCTATGCCTCTGAAAACCTCCAATTACTCCCTTGGTCTAAGTCCCCGATTGGCAAGGTTGAAGGGGAGATTTTCCAATCCCTCAACATCCCTATCCCCGACCGCCCTCACCCCATTCCCCATCCTAGATGGTTGGCCCTTTGGAATCCCCCTCCCGTAGGTTTTTTAAAGCTAAATTTTGATGGGGCGTCCAAAGGGAACCCGGGACTATCAGGAGCTGGTGGGGTCATTCGAGACCACAAAGGGATGATTGTTCTTGCCTTTGCTGAGAACCTCAATCACCAAACAAATAATTTTGTTGAAGCTTGGGCTCTCTGGCATAGTTTGAACCTGATCAAAGACTCTCATACCCGTCTTCACATCGAGGGGGATTCTCTAAACATCATCCGTTACATCAAAACTGATAAAAATCCCCCCTGGAACATTAGCTCGCTGATCTGGGAAAGCAAAGTTATCATTGGTCAGTAATGCTAGGTGATAGTTTTCCATGTATTTCGTGAAGCAAACAAACTCGCTGACCAGCTTGCCAACATGGGTCTTATTCAATCTTCGTTGATAGTGTGGCATAATTCTAATCTACCGGGTGTCTCCCATGTAGCAGATGCTGACAGGCAAGGAAGGTTCATGTCACCCCCTCCTCGCTAACCAATGTGTTTATTTTCCAGGTTTACAGTTGTTCCTAGGAGTATCTTCTCCAGCAAGCTCCTCCTTCATCGTTGGCTCATGATTGGCATCCTTGCTGGAATTACCAATCATCAATTTCCCATGTGGATGATTGGTCTCCTTAATTACACTCCCCAATACGGTTTGCAATGCCCCAATGCCACCCTTAGTGCCCCTGTCTAATCTGTTTCCTTGCCCATCCTCATTGAATCCAAGAAGCTTTGGATATCCCCATTTCCCCGTACCGACTCAGGCCCAAGAATTGTCACCAATCCCCACCCTACTTGGACTTTTTCCACCTGTCCCCTCCTTGATCGGATCGGCATGCTTAATCATCCCTTGCTGGCCTTTTTAAACAGTCCCCTTGTCCTTCCTTTTATCGTTCATCACCCTTTGCCCTGGTCGGTATCTCTTCCCTTGTCCTTTCCTCTTGGCACTATGGTATACATCGAACCTAGCTCCCTCTAGATCGACCCTCTGACGAAATCCTTTATCGACACCTTTAATTTGAAGCCCTTCCTAAGTAAATTCCAGGGCCTCGAAGCTGATATTTTTGCTGACTTCATCCGAACATGGAAGAATGGCTTTGTCATAATCCGTAGTGTTCATTTCAAGGTTACCCCCAAGTTGATGGTTGAGGTGTCTAGCCTTCCCCTGTCTAATTGATGTGTCTGTCATGACAAGCACAGTTGGGAGCTCGAGCTGGAGGGGTTCCCCAACTACCAAGAGTTCAAATGGACAGGTGTTTCTCTTGAACGCACCTCCCTTCCCTCCCCTTGGTTCATTGTCACTATTCCCCTGATCCAGTATTTGGCCTTTGACGATCCCGCTAAGCCGATGTCTAGCTTCCATCTCGCTCTTGTTAACCACTTCCACAGTTACAAGACCATGAACATTCTCTCTTTCCTCCACTGCTTTGTTCTCTTATCGATTTATTTCGCTCGTAAGAAACACTCCCCTCCCACCCACCAAGGCCTTTTTGCTATTCTCTTTTGCCATGTTGTTGCCAATCCTCCCCTGGCAGCCACTCTCCTCCAATCCAGCCCTCTCATTCCCCCCTTGCATCTTTGCCAACTCACTCATTCTCCAGCGAGCCCTTGGTCAGTGAGACGAATCTCGAGTATCAAACCCTTGAATCCAATAAAACCCCCCCAAGCAATCTACCCCTTCTAAGCCCACCCCATCCTCCAAGAAGGCGACATTTGGAAAGCGCAGAATCGTAATTGAGGATGGTCCTGTGATCCACAGATCATCGAGGACCAAGAAGATCAAAACAGAGTCAAACCAGAACTCCCCTATTAATTTCCATGATGATAACAGCGGGGACTTAGACCCCGCTCCTGAAACATCAAAGCGCATGACAAGAATGTTTATTAAATGTTTCATTTATGCGTTCAAAAGTACCACCGAGGCTATGAAGCACTTCTTAGAGGAGCTCACTGCGGACGCGAAGGAGAACCCCACGGAGGTCGACCCTTAGGGATTCCCTTTTGGTTTCCCTGGGCTTTTTTTGTTATGTTGGTCCTTTTTTATTACTTCAATTTTTTGTTTTTTGGAAAGCCCTTGGGGCTCTGTCACCATTTTTGGGTAGGGTTTTATGCTAGAAAGGAATGCCCCTGCGTGGGCTATTCGGTCGTAGATGTTAAGGTCTTAATCCCCTGCGTGGGACTGTTGTCATGCTTATCCCCTGAGAGGGATTTTGCTAGGCCTTTGGCTTCTATTTACCATTACAAGGTTTTTGCAATATCAATATCCACCACCCCGGCAAGGGTTTTTGTATATTTGGGACTGGGACCCAGTTAAAACCCTGATAATCAAACTACTACTTACCAAATATATATATATATATATATATATATATATATATATATATATATATCTAAATAAATACCAACTTAGAAGGCTGAGTGATGTCATAGGTGATGTCCAACTACTTTTTTCTAATTGGCCACATGCAAATCACCATTGCCAAAGTAACGAAGTGCCTAGAGAAGTGGTGTGGCTCATGATAGACTAAAAGTTAGAAGAATTTAATTTAATTTACCTTTTAAATATGGATGAAAGTGTCTTTTAATTTGATTGCAATTATATTTAATAAATTTACTTATATTATGTTTTTATATAAAATAAAAATAATTATATAATATTATTTTAAAAATTATATATATATATATAATATTAATTGTATTATTTATTTATTTATTTAAAAAAAAACTTTTTATTTTAATATTTAATAAAGCCCAATACAACAACTTAGGCATAAAGTTGAAAAATGAAGGATAACTAATCAAGAATTCTCTCATCCTACTTCATTTTCTAAAAAAAAACTTGAACAAATGAAGGGAAATCGTGCAAATTTGATTGTCAAAATCCCTTACTATGCTACTAAGTCATACGTTGTGGCCAATTTGAAGACTATGGCCATCGAGCAGCCATCAAACCCCAAATCCGCTAGAGCACAGGTTCGAAAGGTCAAGCGGGAGAGGTTGAAGATAGAATATCATCCTTCTCCAGTCCGTGCTTCATCATAGATTAGGGCCAAGAAAATTTGATTTTTATGATTATGTGAATTTGCTGTTACAGACTTAATGTTATTTATGTCCTAAAAAACTATCAAATTTATTATTTTTAATAGCCATATAGTATGTTCTCTATGTTGATTTAGTAGAAATTATTTTGTGCATGAGGACATGCACTCCCTTCAATTTGGGGGAAATGATGAGGATAAAATTTAACCATTATGTAAAGTTTATTTTATGCATTTAAGTGGTAATTTTTAGGACATATTTGCATTTTTTATCCATAATATATATATATATATATATAAATGTTTTTACATATTTTGAGTTAAATTTTTTCTGTAGTCACATATTGTAAATAACCCCAAATTTACATGAATCTCATGGAAAACATTGTTTTTTATGCTAGTAAAATGTCATAGGTGATATCCGAAACACTGCTATAGAAGAACGCGCTTGGAATAGCCTACAAATGCAATCCATGAAATACTACCTACAGAAACGTCTACGACTACAGTCTATGGAAACTTATTTATTATTAGCATATTTATCTTGTGCAATAAAAACGGGTCACACATCAACAACTCAGCCAATGTCACATGTGTTGAGATAGTCAAAGCAAACATAATTATTTTCTATAGTGGGACTATTGTTGACTTTGTGTAATTTATTATTTGGTTAATATTTTGTAACTCAAAAGAGAATAACGAGTTGTCCTTTCTTTAAGAAAATAATAAGAAGTTGTTTCATATTTTTATTAATACGCGTAGATTATAGATTATCCTATAATGCATATTTAGTATCCAAGCCACATGGAGAAGATTTGTTCAAAACCGTGTAACAAAGGAAATATTAGAATTTCTATTTTAAGGGAATAACATAAAAGTATATATTACAAAGCCCTCCATGATAGAAGGGTCCATATATGCAGGAGAAGAAGGAGAGAATATTTCTACAACCATGTTATATTGTATGAGTTTTATGGAATTTGGAATAAAAGAGTAAATTAGCATCATTGTCTTTCTTCTATGAGTATGGTAATAAAATTCTTTATATTCTTCATGCTTTGTGGTTTGTTGTAACTTTCCTTTTCTTACCTGCACATATGAATTAGGTAGCATAAAAATTAGTTTAATGAATATAAACTTCTGAACGTTAAAGTAGAGTAAAAAGGGGAGGAGGTTAATATAAGAGTAGAATATATTAGGATAAATAATGCATAATTAAAATAAAAAAAATTGGATCCACAACCTAGTTTATTTCATAATTGCATTTCTTAAAGTAAGCATATTATTGCATTAATATTTTCATTTATTGTAAACTTTATTTTATGCAAGAAACTAAGAAAAAGAAATGAAAGTCAATGATTAGAATTATGGATATCTATATGGGATAACTATTCTTTAAATCTAACCCTAGTTGACATTAAGTATGAGATATTACAGCTCAACAATATATCTACTTAAAGCATCTTATTATCTCATTTATACTTGTTATGGTCAATGAAAACTGAAACTACTCTTATATACCTAAAACATCTCAAACAACATTCGTGAAGAGACTACAAGCTTCCCTTAAAATAACAAATCCATTTTTTTTAATTTAATGCATACCAACATCTAATCTATGTATCATGATAACACGAACCATTTTCTTGAAAACAAGGATACATAAACACAATATACATTATGAGAGTTGATGGTTTTGATAGTATCCATATTGTAAATTAATGACAAGAAGAGAACTGAACTAAAGTAAAAGCATACCCTTGAATTAAGAATTTAAGTATACCTGACTGGATCTAGACATATGTTCAACAAGTCCCAAGTGTTCCTCAAAAGTAATGTTGTGATCTATCTTACCACCAAATCCATCTTCAAATCTATGTCCCAAAACAAAGAAAAACAAAATGGTGAGACAATTGAATTTACTAATGAACCAAGCTCACAACTTCTATTCCATGAATAGGAAGAGAAAGAAACAAACACAAATTATGGTTTTTCATCTTATCTACCTTTAACTGAATCACAAGAACATTAGGAGCTTGAAAAATAAATAATTGCTTGCACATTGTCGACAATTTGTTACACATGTATTGTATAATCAACAATATCTCTTGTTAATGAAACATTTCACATTAAAAACTTTGTAGTTTGTACATGCCAATATCTTCACCCTACCACTATCTCAAATTCACTCTATATTTCTCACATAAAATAAAGTTATTCAATAGAAAAACCACAACAGCTTGAAAAGTCTTTTCCCTAATCATTCTATCAATATTGATGAGTAAAATTTGGGGTTTCTATGGCCAACTACATTAAGAAACTTTTGAAATTTTTCATATTGAATCAAAGAGAACAAATGCAAACTATAATCTAATTTTATTATCATTCTATTTTAAAGGGAAAATAAACCCAGTGACATATAGTTCAAAAAATTTAAGGTTTTATATCTTGGTGGAGACACCCTATGCAATCCCATGTTCACAATGATTATTTGCTCAGTAATTGCAATTAAATACTTGTGATCCTCCTAGACGATAATATGTTAGTCTATTTGTTTGTTTGACAAATTTGATAAATTGCATACAATATTTTAGATTCAGGGTGTCTCTTCATAACCTTGCTAAGCCTTTGCTCAATCATTCTCAAGATCATATAAAATGACTTGAGCTTAAGATGCCCAGACTCGTTTATGGACTTCATTTTTTTTTCCAAACTAAAAGCCTAGGCTTCAGTTACCTTTCCAGACTTAATATTAACAACATCGGATGATCTAGCACAAAATTCACAGGGAGCTCCATGTTCTTAACTATAAAGTCCATATTTTCCCTAATCTTATCCTTACCTAGTTTGAAAATGTAAGACAAAACCCTAAATAGTTCCATATTTTCCTCAACCGTGAGCCCACACGGTTGAAAATTATGGATTTTACCCTCTAATGTTTCCATTCGGCTACTAGCTATACCTATTTCTGTAAAGAATCCATCTTCATTTGCATCTCCTCTATATGCTTTATGAGTTGACCCACCCTCTCCTCCATCTAAGAAATCAATACCCATATGCCCATGACCTCAACACTGAATAGAAACAAACATATATACATATAACCCAAAAGAAATGGAATAATAAGAGAGCAATACCTCCAACAAAGATGTTTTGGGGACCTGCCTACCATCTTCTAGTTGCTCATACAAATCTGCATACAATTCTTCATCATCCCCGTCGAGCTCCACCTTCAAAAAGACATAGTTAGGCACCACTAGATTCATTAGGATCAGCAAAGAGCCCTCTAAAACCATCCCAAGCTTAATTTCAAAAATCTCGCCCTCTAAAGTTCCCGTGAATCCTTTATATATTTTTTTAAGGGTGATTTTTTAGGGCAGTTTTTAACCGCCCTCTTAGGGTCTATTAGGGCAATTTTTTTTCATCGTAAAAATCGTCATCTTTTACCCAGGTGTTGTAGGTGAGTTGGAGAGGAGAGGGCAATCCTCCAAGGGAGGTCCCAGGTTCAAATCTCCATCCTACCAAAAAGCTGAATTAGGTATCCAAAATCCAATTGATAATGTTGGTGCGAGCAGGGTCGAGTGCGACTCCCAGGTGACTTTGACGGTGTATATCCCCTTATTCGTGGTCTCTTAGACCAAGGTGGCCCCGCAAGGGGTTTTTCGCTTTAAAAAAAAAACATCATCTTTTAGGCGTCGTTAAAAATAAATTGGTGAGGTCGGTTTAAAACCACCCTCTTAGGTCTATTAGGGGATATTTTTACTATCGTTAAAAACCATTGTCTTTTAGACGTCGTTAGAAGCTTTTTTTGGTGAGGGCAGTTTAAAAACACCCTCTTAGGGTCTATTAAAGTGGTTTTTTACCACCATAAAAAATCATTGTATTTTAACCTCTCTTAATCTATTTTTGGTGTAGTGGAACATAAACATATACATGTACATGGAGGTAGGCCAACCCATGTGTATCCTTTTGAAACAAACTTGAGTTATCGTCCTGTGTGACAAGCTACGACTACATAAAAGTTATATAAATATTAGGGCACGAGCATTAATATTACAATTGAAAAAAGATGGAAATATTTTTCTCTTAGGGAGATTCACAAATTATAGTTAATGCTATCAACATAATGAATGTGGAGATTGAATAAAAAATAATATTATTGTTGATGTTCATCATCTATTATTAGAGGTAATCTCTTAGAAATGTGAGCATATCTATAGAGAAGGAAATTGGGTAGCAAATAATTTAGTCAATCATGATGTTGATCTTTGTCTTAGTGAAATTCAAATTTTTAAAGGCAACTAGCCAAATGAAATTTTATCTCTTAATAAAAATGATGGCATGGTGTTAACTACATAAACATAACACTTTGAGAAAGATTTGAGAATATATTTAATAAAAAAAGAAATATATAATAAAAGGTAAGCTAGATATAGTTTAATTGACCTAACAACAAATGTAATAATTTGGTATTTTGATGGAAGTAAATCCCAATAGATGCCACATATAGATTATTATAAAAATAAAAATACTACTATGTGGTTATGATGTAATATGAATAAGACTTGTTTTAATTAAATAAAACTAATTGTTTTTTAAAATACTTATATTAATTATAGGTATTATATGTTTTTAAAAAATTAATATAAATTTTAGATCAATTTTAAATATATATTAAATTATATGATTTGATTACAAAATATAAATATTACAATATATTTAGTTTTTAATTTTTAATATAAAATATTTATATTTATAATAATAATAATAATAACAATTAATATGCTTTCATATTTTTTTAAGTGAAAAACCCCTTGTCGGACGTCTGAGAGACCATGACCAGAGGGTTCTACACTATCAAAGTCACCCGAAAGTCGCACTCGGCCATGCCTGCACCAACATTATTAATATGCTTTCATATTAATAAAACACATATTACCTATTCAATTTTATGAGAAAATGGTAAGCATAAGAAATGATACATACTATCCATATAATTTTATAAGATAAAATCTTTTGATCCCTTGCAAAGGTGTTAACAATTTTAATAAAAAAACAAATAAACAAGTTATGCTTGATAATATGGTTAGATAGAAATGTAAAATCTAAATGTAGAGTAATTGTAAAATGAAAAGTTTTTTTTTTTAATTTTGATGAGGTTATAGAAGGAATAAGAAATAAGTGTTAGATTATTTTTTAAATATTATAAAAGTAAAATTTTAGTAGTTTATATAAAGAAATATGATAAAAATTTAAGTAAATTTGTATAAATAAGTTTATTTTGTTAGGTATATAGGAGAGTTGGTTACATCCACACTATTTCTAGTAATTGTTAAGTGTAAGGTTTAAATTACAGGGGTTGCTTCCAACAAATTTATACCACCTCATTATTGTTGATATCTGGTCCCCGGGATTCATAGGATTTATATACCTTTACAACAAGCATGTCCCTAAGGTTTGAACCCAGGTCTCTTCTTGGTAAGAGTTTAGCCAAACAAACAACTAACCATCCACCTAACCTTTTGGGACATTTAAATTTATATAAGTTATAAGAATTAAGATTCAACTTAATAAATAGGTAAATTTTAAAAAAATAATTTAACGTAGATGAAAAAATAAATTTAATTATAAGAGATGCAAACTACAACTATAATTTTTAATATTGAATATACATGTATATATAGGAACAACAATACCTTGCATAATCATATAGGAACAACAAAACCTTGCATAATTGTTTGGTTAATATTAACGTTCAACTAAATACAAATAAACAAATATATTTTGTAAAGATTTACCATTTGCAAGTAATCTTTTATTTGTAAAATTGAGATGTTGCTTTTACTTGAAGTATTTATGAACTTGAAAATATCAACATATTATGGTTAAATATAATTTTTACTGGTAAAAACTAAGTTAACAATATTTTATCTTATAATCTTAACCAAACACTCAATCTTTTTAAAAGATTTGTATTTTTATACAATAATTTTAAATTAAATTCTTTAAATAAAAGCCTAAAAATATACCATAAATATAAAATAAAACAAACATCTTCGCAACCCATAAACAAATAATATTTTGTGAGAATTCATAGTAACAAAAGCAAAACTAGAGATAGAAAGGAGAGAATACCTCGCAATACAATAAAGGAATAAAAACTTAACTTTCCCGACTTCGTGGGATAACTTTAACAATAAGAATGATTGATATTGGGAGAACACCAAAGAAGTAGATTAGGTTATATATTCTACGGAATAAAGGTTAATCTCTTTTTTTCAAAAAAAATATAAAAATGCCGGAAAGATGAGGAACTATATTTTAGTTTATTAATACTTTTATTGCAGTTGTATAAACTTGATTTTTTTGGATTTTGTGGAAACCTCACAATACAATAAAGGAATAGAAACTGAACTTTCCCTAGTTCATGGGATAACTTTAACAATAAGATTAATTGAGTTTGGGAGAACACCAAAGAAAAGATTAGGATAAGGTTTTATATTCTCAGGAATAAAGGTTTATCTCTTTTCCCAACTAAACAAAAGAGCACCTAAACAAAAACAAACATAGATAGCAAATGTCGGAAGGATGAGGAACTACATCTTAGCTTATTAAGTGACCACTTTAGGTAGTCTAAAGCATATTCATGTCGAAACTTTGTGATTGAAATAAGCTTTTATTGAGTGGAGTAGTAAATTTATAGGTTTTTGTTTTAATAGGTTGTTGGTTGTTTTTTTTAGTTTTTATTTGGAGTAAAAATTTATTTGAAGTAAAGTAAGGATATAGTAATAATTTTTTAAATTTAAAATATATGATAAAAAGTTTTTTCTTATATAAAAAGAAAACTCACCTAAACAAAATATAATAATAAAAAATTCAATTTTCAAAAAATTAACTTTCCTTATTATTATTATTGAATTATTGTTCTGTTTTGGATTATTTCTTTGAAATACTCGCAAATAAAATACATCATTAGGTGTTGTTCCTAAATATTCGGTTTTGGATTATTTCTTTGAAATACTCGCGAAGAAAATACAACATCATTAGGTGCAATAGTACGGTATACAATCGTGTCAAACTTATTTCAACTTTTAACGTTTTCTTCGATTTAACATGAAATACTAGTTTGAGTGTATTTGTTAATTTAGTTAGTGTAAGAAATTTTTTATGATTAATTATAAGGTTGAGCAGTTTATTTTTAATCATGATCTTTCATAAAGTAAAGTTAAGAGCTATGATTATCACTGAGGAATTTAACCCATAGGGTTGAGTATTTTCCTCTCAATCATGACCTCTCTCCCAATTTTGACCCTTCGTAAAGCCAAGAGCTATTGCCACCACACACTCACCCCCTCACACCTTGGACCTCCCGAAGAAGAGCCAAAGCCCAAACCGTTAAGTTGTGCCTGTGAAACAACAATTCACGTGCATTTGTACTTAATTGTATATTATTAAACCAATTAACTATACCTCAATTATTAAATAAAATATGTCCTACGGGACAGCGCAACAGTTTGGGCTTTGGTTTTTCTTTGGGAGGTTTTGGGCTTTGGTTCTTTTTTAGGAGGTTCAAGGTTCAAACCGTGGCACGAGTGAGTGTCTGAAAGGTGGGTGTGTTCATCAAAAAAAAAAAAATTATTAAATAAATTATTAAACACTTCTGCATACTTAGATTCTTTAGTCAATGTTTGGCTTATTTACCCGCATATGGATTTGAATAATGTTATTTAATAGTAAGAGTTTTAATTAATTATTAATTAAATAATTTTTAATTAAAAATTATTCAAAATCAAAATTATGAGTGAGTAGTTGTGTGTTCATCAAAAAAAATATTAAATAAATTATTAAACACCTTTGCATACTTAGATTCCTCTAGCCAATGTTTGGCTTATTTACTTGCATATGGATTTGAATCTTTTATTAAGCTAATGTTATTTAATAGTGAAGGTTTTAATTAATTATTAACTAAATAAATTTTAATTAAAAAAATCATAATTTTAAATGAATTTTGTATATAGATTTTGTAATATTTTAAAGAGTAGAAATTCTTAATTTGGTTATAATTTTGGTTGATATTATCTTAAAGAGTTACAATTAGATTCTTCTTTTTATCATGATTTTGGAGGTAATTTAAATTGGAACTAAGAGCACTACAAGTAGCAACATGATGTCAAACCAGAGACTAATCGTTATAATCATCTATCCCGGTCCAAAACAATTCATTGCTTAAATCGTTGTTGACTAGTAATAAAACTTGTTGGTTCACCTCCATCCAATTTATAGTGTCCTTATTCTGATCGGATTTCAACAAGTAACTAACAAGATGATCGTTTCTCTTTTTAGCTAAAAAGTCAGCCATAACATTCTTTCGTTTGCTTACATGAACCAAAATGGCATCCTTAAACTGTTGTTAGATGGCTTTGCTCTGACTCACCATGTTCTTGATCTGCCATGCACTCAGTCTAAATTTCCTAATCTCATCTATCGACCCCAAAAAAATTTATGAGTTAGACTCCACTATGATCTTTTGAACTCCATTCTCTCAAGCATTGAGATATCCTTGTCTGATTGCCAAAGCCTCTGCTTCATTATTTTTGGTACTCCTAGGTCTTCCAATTCCTAGTGAAGGACCTTCCCCTTGTAGTCTCTTTTGAGGAAACCAATACATGTTGCTCCTGGGTTATCCTTGGCTACTCCTATGTTGATTTTTCCTAACCTAGGGATGGGGGTTGCCAATCCCCATGAGTCTGCCTCCTGGAAACTTTCTCTCCCTCCTAGTTTTTTTGCTCCCCCATATAAACTTGTATTGTTTTGTAACCTTGTGTAATATTTTATGCTAAACTAGCTCTATTCGAGTGTATTCCTCTATAAAAACTTTTTCATATATTTCTAGCCATATGTGCCACTAGATAAAACTTAGACCCAGAGACCAACCCAAATGAACTGGTTTATTTTTTAACCTTCTTCATTTTTAGGCCTCTCATATATTAGTAAGTGTTAATTGTTAGTTGAGATAGGCCTTGAAGAGATCAACCCATCGACTCCACAACTCTAGAGCAAAATCACACTGGAAGAGCAAAAATTTATTGTCTCCTCCTAGGTATTGCACATGATACATTTAGAGGGGCCATGAAAACCTCTCTTTTGTAAGTTATCATAGGTGAGTAAGCTCTAATGCATAACTTGCTAGGCAAAGAAATTAATTTTTGGCCAGCCCTTTACCAACCATACTCTATCCCATGGAACATCCAAAAACATCAATAGGGGAGAGAGTAATCATTATAAACTTCTCAAACTATATAGATTCCTAAATTCCCATGGCCCCGGGCTATCATGTCCTCTTCCTCCTCTCATGTAAGGTGGTATTGATTTAATATCCTATCTAATAGCGACACCAAATTTGAATAAATTAGGACTAGCAACTATTTCCACCACTTTAATTGCATAAGAGAAAAGGTTCAATATACCTTGTATGAAGATAGCATGTTGTCTTGATCCAACCTACAGCCTCAAGGCTCTATTGAAGGGGTTGCAACTCTAGAAATTTTGAAAATAAAGGGGGTATTGGTTCCAAGAATTGGTCTAAAAATTTGCTTTGTCCCCTCTACCCACTTTCCAAAATAGTTTTGGTTTTACCACTTTCTCCCCTTATTCCAACACCTTCCAAACAATAGAACCTTGGCCACCCATAGGGGTGCGACCTACTTCCTCATGGGGAATGTTACCTAAATACTTATTAGTAATGAGTTTGCTAAACAACGCTTTCTAATTGGATATTAATATCCAATAAAGCTTGCTTGCTAGAGCTTGGTTATTCAATGTTGCTTTTTGAATTCCTAACCCTCTGCTTATTTTAGGATAGCAATTTTTGTCCCAACTTACTAGAGCCCATCACTTACCCATCCTTGGGCCATCTAAAATAAATTTTCACATAAGTGAGTCTACCTCCTTTAAGATTCCAATGAAAGCAGTCAGGATAGAGAAATTGTAAACTAGCATTCCTTGAACCACTGATTTAATAAGAGTCACTCTTGCTCCAAAAGAAAGCAAATGATGCATCCAATGATTTATCTTTACACCAATTTTGTTCACTAGTATTTTCCATTCTGCCACCCTCAACTTCTTATAGTGGAGTGGAAACCCTAGGTAGTCCAACAAAGATGTTTATAATATGATCGTGGATCCCCCTTTTGGTATTAAATAACATTACCTTGGACTTTAGTTGCACTCGCTTCCTGGCCTATGGCTTTTAGATATCTATTTAAGGCAACTTTTAGTGTTCTTGCCTCCTTGACATTCACTGCTCCAATCAACCTTATGTCATTCATAAAATGTAAATGGGTTAGATTCATTGCTCTCACTTGCACTCATAAGGTAACTCCTCGTTGTTTGTTCCTTTGAAGAAATTTACCCAATCCTTTAGCAAGAATAATAAAGAGCTACAAGGATAAAATATCTCGTTACCAAATTCCTCTAGATGTTTTAAAGGGAGCCAAGGGAATTTCATTGATGAGGACTAAGAAGGAGGCCAAAGAGACGCAACTCATGATCCACTCTCTTCAACCCTAAGAGAAATCAAATTTCTCTAACATTTGATCCATAAACTACCAAGGAACTCTATCATAGGCCTTAAACATATCTAATTTGATAAACATGCCTCTTAAACCTTTATGATGCAATGGTGTGAATTGCTTCTTGTACCAAGATTACTCCATCTAAAATTTGCCATCCCTTCACAAATCCTCCTTAATCCAAAGAGATAATACTATCTAGTACCTTCTTGAACCTTTCAACCATCAATTTGGTAATTATATTGTAGACTACATTGCAAAGTGTAATTGGATGGAAGTCTCCAAGGTTGAAAGCCTCTCCTATTTTAGGAATCAAATTAAGGAAAGTGTGGTTCATAGCCTGTAACATGCTTTTATTTGCATGAGATTCCTCCAGTTCCCTAGTTACATCCTCCCCTATAATGTCTCAAAAAGCCTAGAAAAATTCAATTAGAAACCCATCAAGGCTTGGGGAATTTCCAAATCTCATGTTGAAAATTATGTCTCTTACCTCCTCTAGATCCACAGTTCTGGAGAGGGCTTGGTTTTGTTCAGCTTTTATAATATGTAGGATACAATAATCTCTTGTTGTACTGCGAGATTATGATGGGAAGAAGTAGAGAAAACATTTTTAAAATAGATATATATGATGTGTTGCATATCTAGGATAGTTTCCATCACATTATCATGAAGGGCTTTTAGGTTGTGTAGTGTGTTGGAGTGTCTTCTTTCCAAGATCGAGTGATGGAAAAATTAGTTTTTCGATCTCCCTTTAGTAGCCAAGAAGTTTTGGATCTTTATTTCCAATAAACCTCCTCTTATTTGTCTATACTCTCTAACTCTTTTTTAACCAATGCATCTTCCTGTTTCAAGTATTTTGTACTTGTTTAATTCAAAAAGAGGGTGGTCAACTCCTCCATCCTAGTAGCCAACAAAACCCTTTGAAGATAAAATGTTGATTTATTATTTCTTTTCCATTTTTTGAGTTGGGCCTTGACATGTTGGATTTGTTTAAAGAATCCAAACAATGATGTCCTATGAACAGGGTACCCCTCCTCCCACCAAACTAGGATTTTATCCCTAATCTCCTCCTTTTCTAGATAGAAATTTTTAAACCAAAATGATCTAGAGAAAGCTTTATGGTCCATATCCCATTCCAATAGAATTGGAAAGTGGTTTAATTTTGTAAAATTAAGGATTTCTAGCCTGAGTGATCATCACATAAAAGCCTCTTCAGACACCAAGAATTTATCTAGCTCTACCTTCTTGTTTTCCAACCCCACTTGTTTGTTTTTCCAAGTATGATAAGGCCCCACATACTAGGCCTCATTCAAATTGAGTTGTTTTAATTTAGAGATCATAAATTTACCCCATGATCCTTAGTTGAAAGCTTAGAATTAAATTCACCAGCCACTATCCAATTCACCTCTTCCTTTCATATCCTACTTGCTTGTAAAACTGCCCATTGGAGGCATTTCTCCCCCAAAAAATTTGAACCATATAAAATTGAAATCAACAAAAATTCTCCCAAACACTTACTCTTGAAGAGATATATGAGAACCCCTCTTCTTGCAACATGATCAATTTTTTTCCAATTTAGAGGGTTCCACAAAGTCAATATACCCCCTAAAGCTCCTTGAGATGCAACAACCATATGCCATGTCTATCTCCATATTTTCTTGGTTACTCTATTCATGACTTGTATTGAAGAATTAATCTTGAAGAAGAATAAAATATGAATGATGACTTTTAGCAAAATTGTGAACAACAATTTGATGAGACCTATTGTTTAAACCTCTAAGATTCCATGATTGTACAATCATTGGGAACCTGGAACCCAGTAAGTATCAATTTGCTTTATGCTCTGGTTTACTAGTTGGTCACCCTCCATTACTAGCTACTCCTAGTTTGATTTTCTTCCCACACTCTTGGCTTGGGTATTTTTTAATCTTTTCTCTACTTGCTAAATTCCAACAGTAGGCTTACCTCTATCTTTATATCTATATTTCATTGAGACATCCCTATAAACCAAGACCAGTTGAGGTTCTCTAAAGTTATTATGGCAATATGATTTGGGATTTTTTGAATATTGATCTCCAATACTAGTTGAATTATCCTCCGTTGAACTACTTCTATATTTTTGGAGGATATATTTTCCCTTAGGAGTTACCCCATTACAGTTATCTTATTATCCATGACCATTGGGCTATTTATAATTTCATACATGTTTAGGTTTCTCTCTTATATCTGATTTCATCATGCCTCCTTATTTTGCTTCTTCTCCATCTTAGGTGCTTCAAAATCCTCTTCTAGTGTATTTAGGCTTAAGGTTGTGGGTTGAGCTTTTATCTTCTTCTTAGGTATCTTTGTGTCATTGTCATTAGCCTCTAATGGAATGGCATCCTCCTTGATATTCTCAGGATAAAAATGAGCAAGATGTTCTTGCTTCTGACATATCCTACACTGAAATAGAATCGCTTCATAGTCGACTTGCTAGATCCAAGTTAAATCCCCCATATCTATTTTTATTTTAGCCGGTAGTGAGTAATTAAGATCTATATCAACATAGATATAAGCATAAATGGTTGAAGCTCCCATCATTGTATCTTTGGATACTCCTAGATAACATCCCAAGAAATTATCCAATCTCTCAAAAATTGGTTTACACCAATATTTCATTGGTAGAGCATATAATCAAACCCAAACAACCATTATAGTGGGTTCCATTTGTGGATCAAATCCTAGCTTTTAGGGTTACAAAAAATGACTTGATGCTCCATATTTTCTCTTCCTTGATTCAAAATCTTTGTCCATGTCTAATCTTGAAGAGAAACTCACTATATAGTATCAATTACCAATGAGTAATATTGAAATATCCCCTAAAGGATCCAAATTATTTTGAACCCATGAGGTCATAAACCCTAGAGACAGTCTCATGCTAATAAATTTATAGATTATATTATGGTTACTCTTGTACAAAATATTTTTAGCCACCATACTTTATTCAATAACAAGCTTAGGATAGTGGGTAGCCTACGGAATATAAACATTAACTTTGGATTAGAAACCTTTATTCATTGGCTTCTTGGTGTCAATAGCAAAGAAGATGGATTCTAAAGCATCGCTTCTCAAATATTCATCCCCAACTTCTTATCTCCTTCACTGTGTTGCAAAGGATCGATTGGGAGAAGGGGTAGAGGGAGGGTCCTAGAAGGGCCCTCACATGTAACCATGGGTAGGTAGAGATCACTTTTAAACCCTACTTAGAGTGTTGTAGTAAGACCCTAGAAAAACCAATCCCAAATTAGACACGAATAGGTTTAGTTGCAACTTAAATTATTTTGATAAAAAATTATAAAATTAATTATTGGTAGCTAGGAATAAAGTAGAAAATATTTTTTTAGAGAAACTCTAGTTGCTTTGAAAAAATTCAAGGTTGAGGTCATGGAGTTAGAAGAGGAATTATGTGAAAATATTAAAAAATTTCAAAACAGTTTAACGAACAAATAAAAGCTTATATTATGCTCTACCCAATTATTTTGAACCCATGAGGTCATAAACCCTAGAGACAATCTCATGCCAATAAATTTATAGATTATATTATGGTTACTCTTGTACAAAATATTTTTAGTCACCATACTTTATTCAATAACAAGCTTAGGATAGTGGGTAGCCTACGGAAGATAAACATTAACTTTGGATTAGAAACCTTTATTCATTGGCTTCTTGGTGTCAATAGCAAAGAAGATGGATTCTAAAGCATCGCTTCTCAAATATTCATCCCCAACTTCTTATCTCCTTCACTGTGTTGCAAAGGATCGATTGGGAGAAGGGGTAGAGGGAGGGTCCTAGAAGGGCCCTCACATGTAACCATGGGTAGGTAGAGATCACTTTTAAACCCTACTTAGAGTGTTGTAGTAAGACCCTAGAAAAACCAATCCCAAATTAGACACGAATAGGTTTAGTTGCAACTTAAATTATTTTGATAAAAAATTATAAAATTAATTATTGGTAGCTAGGAATAAAGTAGAAAATATTTTTTTAGAGAAACTCTAGTTGCTTTGAAAAAATTCAAGGTTGAGGTCATGGAGTTAGAAGAGGAATTATGTGAAAATATTAAAAAATTTCAAAACAGTTTAACGAACAAATGAAAGCTTATGTTATGCTCTACCCAGTTATTTTGAACCCATGAGGTCATAAACCCTAGAGACAGTCTCATGCCAATAAATTTATAGATTATATTATGGTTACTCTTGTACAAAATATTTTTAGCCACCATACTTTATTCAATAACAAGCTTAGGATAGTGGGTAGCCTACGGAAGATAAACATTAACTTTGGATTAGAAACCTTTATTCATTGGCTTCTTGGTGTCAATAGCAAAGAAGATGGATTCTAAAGCATCGCTTCTCAAATATTCATCCCCAACTTCTTATCTCCTTCACTGTGTTGCAAAGGATCGATTGGGAGAAGGGGTAGAGGGAGGGTCCTAGAAGGGCCCTCACATGTAACCATGGGTAGTTAGAGATCACTTTTAAACCCTACTTAGAGTGTTGTAGTAAGACCCTAGAAAAACCAATCCCAAATTAGACACGAATAGGTTTAGTTTCAACTTAAATTATTTTGATAAAAAATTATAAAATTAATTATTGGTAGCTAGGAATAAAGTAGAAAATATTTTTTTAGAGAAACACTAGTTGCTTTGAAAAAATTCAAGGTTGAGGTCATGGAGTTAGAAGAGGAATTATGTGAAAATATTAAAAAATTTCAAAACAGTTTAACGAACAAATGAAAGCTTATATTATGCTCTACCCAATTATTTTGAGCCCATGAGGTCATAAACCCTAGAGACAGTCTCATGCTAATAAATTTATAGATTATATTATGGTTACTCTTGCACAAAATATTTTTAGCCACCATACTTTATTCAATAACAAGCTTAGGATAGTGGGTAGCCTACGAAAGATAAACATTAACTTTGGATTAGAAACCTTTATTCATTGGCTTCTTGGTGTCAATAGCAAAGAAGATGGATTCTAAAGCATCGCTTCTCAAATATTCATCCCCAACTTCTTATCTCCTTCACTGTGTTGCAAAGGATCGATTTGGAGAAGGGGTAGAGGGAGGGTCCTAGAAGGGCCCTCACATGTAACCATGGGTAGGTAGAGATCACTTTTAAACCCTACTTAGAGTGTTGTAGTAAGACCCTAGAAAAACCAATCCCAAATTAGACACGAATAGGTTTAGTTGCAACTTAAATTATTTTGATAAAAAATTATAAAATTAATTATTGGTAGCTAGGAATAAAGTAGAAAATATTTTTTTAGAGAAACTCTAGTTGCTTTGAAAAAATTCAAGGTTGAGGTCATGGAGTTAGAAGAGGAATTATGTGAAAATATTAAAAAATTTCAAAACAGTTTAACAAACAAATGAAAGCTTATATTATGCTCTACCCAATTATTTTGAGCCCATGAGGTCATAAACCCTAGAGACAGTCTCATGCCAATAAAGTTATAGATTATATTATGGTTACTCTTGTACAAAATATTTTTAGCCACCATGCTTTATTCAATAACAAGCTTAGGATAGTGGGTAGCCTACGGAAGATAAACATTAACTTTGGATTAGAAACCTTTATTCATTGGCTTCTTGGTGTCAATAGCAAAGAAGATGGATTCTAAAGCATCGCTTCTCAAATATTCATCCCCAACTTCTTATCTCCTTCACTGTGTTGCAAAGGATCGATTGGGAGAAGGGGTAGAGGGAGGGTCCTAGAAGGGCCCTCACATGTAACCATGGGTAGGTAGAGATCACTTTTAAACCCTACTTAGAGTGTTGTAGTAAGACCCTAGAAAAACCAATCCCAAATTAGACACGAATAGGTTTAGTTGCAACTTAAATTATTTTGATAAAAAATTATAAAATTAATTATTGGTAGCTAGGAATAAAGTAGAAAATATTTTTTTAGAGAAACTCTAGTTGCTTTGAAAAAATTCAAGGTTGAGGTCATGGAGTTAGAAGAGGAATTATGTGAAAATATTAAAAATTTTCAAAACAGTTTAACGAACAAATGAAAGCTTATATTATGCTCTACCCAATTATTTTAAACCCATGAGGTCATAAACCCTAGAGACAGTCTCATGCCAATAAATTTATAGATTATATTATGGTTACTCTTGTACAAAATATTTTTAGCCACCATACTTTATTCAATAACAAGCTTAGGATAGTGGGTAGCCTACGGAAGATAAACATTAACTTTGGATTAGAAACCTTTATTCATTGGCTTCTTGGTGTCAATAGCAAAGAAGATGGATTCTAAAGCATCGCTTCTCAAATATTCATCCCCAACTTCTTATCTCCTTCACTGTGTTGCAAAGGATCGATTGGGAGAAGGGGTAGAGGGAGGGTCCTAGAAGGGCCTTCACATGTTACCATGGGTAGGTAGAGATCACTTTTAAACCCTACTTAGAGTGTTGTAGTAAGACCCTAGAAAAACCAATCCCAAATTAGACACGAATAGGTTTAGTTGCAACTTAAATTATTTTGATAAAAAATTATAAAATTAATTATTGGTAGCTAGGAATAAAGTAGAAAATATTTTTTTAGAGAAACTCTAGTTGCTTTGAAAAAATTCAAGGTTGACGTCATGGAGTTAGAAGAGGAATTATGTGAAAATATTAAAAAATTTCAAAACAGTTTAACGAACAAATGAAAGCTTTCAAAAAGTGATGTAGAAGATTTTAAAAGAAGTCCAAAAATGGTGCAGAAGAATTAAACATGCAAGTAAAATGTAGGTAAAATGAAGTAGAAGAAAAAGAAAAGGACAATAGTGTGCAGGCAAAAGGAAACGCATCTTTTATGATAGATATATCAAGCAATGATCAAGAAGATTTGTTTAGATCATATATGTAAGCAATGATAAGAAATATTTGTTTGTATCAAAAAATCTATTTTATAGGTCTATGGTTGCATCCAAAAGAAAAATGTTGTTGTTTCTATAAACCCTAGTAGAAAATGTAATTTCATTAATAATATTTTGGCTAAAAAGGGTCAGGTTTAAAAAAAGAAAATTAAAGACACAAAGCTTGAGGGTAAGAATGTTCATATTTTTCAAGATTATAAGATTACTATAAATAAATATGTCTTACACTCATATTTTTACACTATTGAGAGGAATGATATGGATATTGCTCTAGGTTATCCTTGGTTGTATTCTTTGGGTATTGTTAACATTAATCTGCAAGAGAAATTTATGAAGCTATGGCACAAGAAAAAAAAATAACTTTACAAGATATTTTTTAGCAAGGACCTAAGGAAAAATTAGAGGCTAGTGTAAGGAAGCAAATTGAAGAGAAAATAAAGGAACCTAAAACAAAATCCAAGAATGAAGTAGCAACAACAGTCCATGAAAGAAGCAGTAGCAAAATTCATGGAAAGAACAATAATAAAGTCTAAGGAAGTTATGACAAAAGAGTATAAGGATACACCAAATGAATGGCGTATGAGAGCACATGTAGAGGAATTTAAAATAGAGGAGCAAAATATTGAAGAGACAAAGGTAATAGAACCACAGGTTAAGGTTGCAACATATCACCATCCACACAACCAAAGGTTGCAACATATCATCATCCACACCACCAAGAGTGGTAACAATCTTAGAGGCATGGCATAGGACAACAATATTATGATTCTACATTAAGCAAAAGGGCACTAAGTATGAAGTGTTTGATAGAGAAAGCATAGTAATTTTGGTTTTCATAGTAATGCAACAACATCAAGGAACAAATGCACCCATCGCTTGAATTACCAGAGTAGAGTAGCAGAAGTGTGGAGTCCACAAAATAGTTATGGATGTTGGCATGAGGAGACCATCACCAACCAAGATTTCACTAGGATGGATGGATGATCGAGTTTTGTATCAATTGCTAGCATTACTTAACAAATCCTATTATTTAGTTTCCTCTAATGTTTTGAAAATGAAACATTTTTGTAAATGGGATGGAATATAAGTAACCTAGGGATAGGGATATTGGAATATAATATTATATTGTACGGATATTTGGCATGGGCCACATGTAACCTAAGTTTGGCTATATTTTAATATTTTATTATAATAATGAGTGGGACAAGGTTTTAGAAAGAAGGGTATATAAAGAAGGAAGATTGTCATAGTAAGAGTCGTGGCTCGTGGAGCGAAGATTGGAGTAGTTCCTTCCTTCAGGAATATTATTGGTTTCCTCAAAGGGTATTTCCATATTTTTGTGGATTGTTTTGTATGTAATTATTTGTGGATGAATGTTTTTGATATTTCTTCATATTTGGTGAATCATTTCTTTGATAAGAAGTGAGGTTCATAACAAGGAGCAACAATACATTGCTTAATTATTTGTCTAGTGTCAGGTTTGAACTAAATACAAATTTACAAATATATTTTGTAAAAATTGACCATCCATTATACAAGCAATTCTATCTTTATAGAAGTGAGATGGTGTTTTTACTTGGAGCATCTATGAACTTGAAAATAATATTATTTCATGTTATAAAAATGAATCATCAATGATTACATATTATTGATTTTTACTCATATATATTGATAATGATCTTGGAAATTCTTGTAAATGTGTGATAATTTTTCTACAAATATTTTTTAAATATACATTATGTATAACTAGGTATAGGGATATAACATGTGTTTCTTCCTAACCCCTTAAGAGACACTGGTTATAAATAAATCTACTTAGATTCATAGATTTGTGTGCATCATTCCTTTGTTATATTAGATCATTGTATGAGGGAAAAACTATATGAGTGAGGGAATAATATATGCATTTCTTCTTCTCTTTAATAGACACCAATCTTTGATATTTTGTTAGATAATTATCTTATATAAAGAAATATTATTAATATTTCAATTTAGAATACAAAATATTTGTATGAAAAATGTTTCAATTATTTAAATTTTTGTAAACTATTTTCTATGCATATAATAATTAATTATTCGGATTAAAAATTTAATTTAATTTATTTTTTTTT
Organism: Wollemia nobilis; assembly: GCA_028583015.1. Classification (NCBI taxonomy): domain Eukaryota; kingdom Viridiplantae; phylum Streptophyta; class Pinopsida; order Araucariales; family Araucariaceae; genus Wollemia; species Wollemia nobilis. The sequence goes on along the minus strand of JAQPPZ010016901.1, from coordinate 2,379,426 downwards.
AAAGATAAATTATATTAATTAGTTAACCAAAATATTACAATATCATGATGCTAACACTCTCCACAAATTTAAAAAACAAAATAAAAAGTAATAATTACAATCTCAAAATCAAAACATTTACATGGAAATGTTTTTAAATTTTTTAATTTTGATAGGCCATTTTATATGCATATGGATATGGAATAAAACCATCGTCGTATATATAAAATACTATGAAGACCATAGTGCCACCCTATGTTAATTATATGTCAATGTAATGTTTAGTTCAATATTGAATATTTAGTGGACACGCAGTTGCTTTAGTGGTTAAGATGATGATTGTTTCTTAAGTGATCTTGTGTTCAAATTTCTTGAAAGTGATTGTTGATGTAATTTATAAACGTTCTCCTTAAAAAAAACATCGACCTTGTAAAAATAAAAATAAAATTAATTTTGAGAGGACATTTTATATGCATATGGATATCGAATAAAACCATCGTCGTTGTAAAGATAAACAAATAAAATTGTCGAGGAATTCACGAGCAAAAGCAAAGGAAGAGCTGAAAGGGGAGGAAACCTCTCAATACAATAAAGGAATAGAAACTTAACTTTCCGTGAGTCATGGAATGATTGAGGATGGGAGAACACCAAAGAAGAGATCAGGTTATATTTTCTAAGGAATAAAGGTTAATCTCTTTTCCAAGAAAAAATAGATAGCATGTCGAAAGGATGAAGAACTACACTTCAGCTTATTAAATGTTAGGTAGTGAAAAGCATAATCATGTGGAAAAGTTGTAATTAAATTAACTAATGTTATTGAATTATATTAAATATTTATATTTAAAATGATAGGTAGTTGTGTTTGTTTGTGGGTTGTTTTAGTTTGATTTTATGAGCGATGAGAGAGTTCAGTTGATTTCGTCTTTATCTAGCATGCTAAAATTTATAATGGAAATGTCAAAGTTCTATTTAAAACCATGTTTCACATCGAGACAAGGTGTTACCCATTCTCATGAAAAAAATAATAATTAGTAAAAGTTTTTTATATATTTATATAAAAATTATTTATAATTAATTAAATATAATTTTAAAAGTATAATTTTTTAATTATAATATTAAAATTTTATTATTTAAAGTATGAGAGCCAACATTATAAAGAAAATTTTAACATTTATTTTAATAATGTAGTGAATATTTAATTTAATAAAATTGAATTATAATTTATTTTATTTATATAAATTATAGTTTAATTTAATTTGGTTAGAGGGTTCGGTTAGTTTGTTAAAAAAAAAAATTGGAAAGGTGGAGACCACGGTTTCAATTCTTCAAAATTTTATGAAAAAAATTAATCCAATTCATTTAATAATAATAACAATAAAATCAAGTGGTATTAGTTCAACCGATTATGTTTTTCGACATTTAAAAACTAGATCAAAATTCAAATCTTACCAAGCAATACATACATAATATTCAAACTTAATTATAATATAACTATTTGATGATGATGCAATAAGGTTGAAACCTTTTCAATCCATATAACCAATTAAATAATAATAATAATAATAATAATAATTAAAATTTAAAAAAATCCTAATTATTTGAACATCTTAGTCTAAACCATTTTTCCAAATATTTTTAATTAATTTATTTAAAAATACAGAATTAAATTTTTTTTTGAAAAAATTGAAAAAAGCTTGCATTAAAACAAATTACAGTTACAAGAGGGAGAATGGGCATCCCAACCAAGAGCAAAGAGACCAGAAGAACAAAGGGCGCGAAAACGCGACAAGTCGCGAAATCGCGACACCAAACCTAACAACCGCCGCGCCACGACAACCGGTCACGAAAACGCGACATGTCACGAAATCGCGACATGTCGCGACATCGCGACAAAACTGCGCCGAGGCCACACAACTCAAAAAATGTCGCGAAATCGCGACAGCACAGCTCCAAAGCACCCAAACGCCAAAAACGTCGCGAAATCGCGACGAGAAAGCCAGAAGGCACCGCTCACCAAAATTGTCGCGAAATCGCGACGAGTTCTCCCTTAGACAAAGAACCTTGAGAAAGTGTCGCGATATCGCGACGACTTTTCCTTAAAGCCCCGCTAGTCGGAAGTGTCGCGAAATCGCGACAAAAATTCCATTGGGCGCCCCTTCCGCAAAAGTGTCGCGAAATCGCGACATGTTCTCCCCCATGGTGCCCTTTTCTTAAACTAGTCGCGAAATCGCGACGTTTATCCTTCCTGCAGTTTGTTCTCCAAAATTGTCACGAAATCGCTACAAGTTTGCCCCTTTGCTTCCTTTCCTCAAAAATGACGCGAAATCGCGACAAATTATCCTTTGAGAAGCTTTTCACAAAAAATGTCGCGATATCGCGACGGTTTTTCCCCTTAACACAATTTTGCTCAAAGCGTCGCGAAATCGTGACGACTTTCCTCCAGCAGCGGAACCGACAAAAAAGGTCACGAAATCGCTACATGTTCTCCCCGTGGTGCCCTTTTCTCAAACTAGTCACGAAATCGCGACGTTTATCCTTCATGAAGTTTGTTCTCCAGAATTTTCGCGAAATCGCTACGGGTTTGCCCCTTTGCGTCCTTTCCTCAAAAATGGCACGAAATCGCGACAAATTTTCCTTTAAGTAGCTTTTCACAAAAAATGTCGCGATATCGCGACGGTTTTTCCCCTTCATGCAATTTTTCTCAAAGTGTCGCGAAATCACGACGACTTTCCTCCAGCAGCAGAACCAACAAAAAAGGTCGCGAAATCGCGACACCTTCTCATCAAAGACCGCGACGACGCAACAAGTCACGAAATCGCGACAATTTTCCTCCCAAGGCCGCTGCAACAAAATAGGTAGCGAAATCGCAACAATTGTCCAGGAAAGGTCGCGACAGAGCAGCATGTCGCGAAATCGCGACAGCTTTCCAAACAAGGTCGCGACGGCGCAATATGTCGCGATATCGCGACAAAAACTAACCTTAGCCATTTTTGAACTCATGGATGCAGGGATCGTTCCAGACCACTCTGAATCTCTTCATCTATCATAGGCATATCACTGTGCAGCTGAACACCTACCTCTTTCTCAGCACCCATCTTCGCAAGGAAGTCAGCTACCGTGTTCAAATTTCTACTCACATACACAGGGATAACATCATCTAACTCCCTCCATAACTCCTTGATTTGAGATATCAAAATCCGCAGTCTCCAGGCTTTTAATGAGAAATTCTGCAAGCAATCAAGAGCGCCGATCAGGACTTGAGAATCTAATTCAAGAATTATCCTCTGGTAACCCTGCTTAACAGCCTAGATAGACGCTGACTTAATGGCAAAGGCTTCGGCTTCATTGTTCGTGGCTCGCCCAATCCTCGCAATTCCCGATAAAGAACCACACTCGAGTGATCCCGACGGACAACACCAATTCCAAGACTCGCCCGGGTTGCCTTTTGCAGCCCCATCGGGATTGATCTTTATCCACCCAACCGGGGAGGTTTCCAAGATGCTCGCCTTGCCCCTCATGTCCCTCAACCCCCTCTTCAAGATGCCCAAGAGCTGCCTGATTATCTTCATCAACATAAATAGCAACAGTTTCTGTGACTTTGCTCCAGATGACCTGCCAAACGCCGTCAATCGAGGAGAAAGTGTCTCTAAAGATCCGGGCGTTTCTCTCCAACCAAACTTGCCACCAAATGAAGAGAAAGCCTAATTGCCAGCCAATTCGGAGAGCTATGGATTTGAATCTGCCCCTTTTCCATTTTTTCCAAATATTGGTATGATTTAAAACACCATTAGCCTAGAGTTTAAATTGAGAGAACCAGCGTTCCCAAATCTGATGAGTATCCTCATGTTGGAGGCATAAAGCACATTGAGAGGGGCCATTGAAACCCCTACGTCTGAGATTGTCAAAGGTGAGAAGTCCATTATGCATAAGTTGCCAAGCAAAGAAATTCACTTTCGGCCAGCCCTTTGAATGCCAAATCCTTCTCCAATGCTGAACCGAAAAAGAGTGTGGGGGAGGCTGAGGGAGGATCTCTTCATATCTAGCCTTAACTGAGTAGACCCCAAGGCTTCCATAGCCCCAGGCTAATTCATCTTCCTCATCCCTCCCCGTGAGGAACCTTTCTGACAAGATTTTATGCAGGATGGGCGCCAACTCCGGAGAGACAGTAATTGGCCACTCCTCCCACCGCTTAAACTTTTTGAATTTATACCCCCCCAATTGACTGGTGTGTAGATAATTATCAATATGGATCCAGCCCTGGGATTCTAAGGCGGTCATGATTGGTTGTAGCTCAGGGAACATGACAATAATGGGCGAGATGTTGGTCCCAAGAGTCGATCCGGAAACGAGCCTTGTCTCCTCTCCCCACTTTCCGAATAATTGATCTTTGATAATCTGGGACCCAAGCTTGAGAGTCTCGCCACACTAAGGATCCAAGTACCTTCCAAGGGAAAGCGACCCACCTCATTGGGAAGAACATGCCCCAAATATTTATCGGAAAGAATTCTCGTCGAAGAGGGAGGTTGGCTGAGAAATCCACCTCCAATACGCTTTTCCACCCAAGGCTCTGTTATTAAGCTTAGAACTTCTCAGGCCCAGCCCTCCTTTTTCCTTAGGCTGGATAACTTTGTCCCACCCAACCAAAGCCCATATTTTCTTCCCTTTTGCGCCTTCCCATAAAAATCTTCTAGCCATTTTGTCCAGCTCTTTCCATATGGTAAGAGGGGCAGCCAGAATTGAGAATTTATAGATCGGCAAAGCCTGTATAACTGACTGCAGGAAGGTTAATCTACCCCCGTAGCTTAACCATTTATGAGCCCAATGATTCATTCTGTCTTTGATGCCTGCCAACAAATTCTTCCAGATGTCAATTTTTAACTTTTTGAAATGAAGGGGAACGCCCAGGTAAACAATTGGAAGAGAAGTCCTTGTGAAGCCCGGGATCTCAATAACACGCTCCCGTAGCCGTTGGTCAAGATTGAAAAAGACCACTTTGGACTTCCCGTCATTTAGAACCTGATTTGAAGCCCTTAGGTAGATATTCAGAGTATCTCTGATTCCTCTAGCTTCCCGAAGAGTGGCCACACCAACCAGGCCAGTATCGTCCACAAATTACAAGTGAGTCAGAGTTTCCTCCCCAACCTTGAAACCAGATAGCAGACCTTGTTGCCTTCGCCTCAGAAACATTCTGCCCAAACCTTCAGCCAATAGAAGGAAGAGATAGGGAGAACAAGGGTCTCCCTGGCGAAGACCACGAGTGGCACCGAAAGGATGCGAGGGAAGGCCCTTGATGAGAACAAAAAAAGAGGGAGTAGAAACACAACTCATAACCCAATCAATCCATTCCTGAGAAAAGCCAAAGGCAGCCATCATTTTCGACAAGAAGCACCACTCCACCCGGTCATAAGCCTTGGACATATCCAGTTTAATGAACATTCCTTTGTTGCCCGAAGTTTGCATTGAATGGATGGCCTCCTGGGCCAAAACCACCCCATCCAAGATTTGTCTTCCCTCAACAAAGCCCCCTTGTTAAGGAGAAATGATGTTATGAAGTAGGGGTTTAAGCCTCTCAGCCATTATCTTAGTGATGATTTTGTAAATCACATTGCATAAAGCAATAGGCCTGAAATCAGAGATATGAGTCCTCGCTTCCCCTTTTGGAATTAAAGCTATGAAGGTGTGATTGATCGCCCTGAGCATTCTTCGATTGGATCCGGATTCCTCAAGAATGCACCAAAACATCCTCCCCCAAGGTGTCCCGAAAGCTCGAAAAATTCAATAGGAAAGCCATCTGGACCAGGAGATTTTCCATTACTCATACCAAAGACCACATTTCTCAGTTCATCCCTTTCAATGGGTCTAAGCAAGGCCTGATTGTCTTCTTCAGAGATAATAGAAGGAATAACATTAAGAACTTCGTTCTGAGCCTCAACATCTTGCTCCATACTTTCCTTAAAAAGTTTAGAAAAGTAATCGATTGCATGGGAATGCATACCGGAAGAGTATCGAAGACATTTCCATGTTCATCTTTAAGAGCTTCCATATTGTTCATCCGTCTCCTAGCACAAGCCGACCGATGAAAAAATTTGGTATTTCGTCCCCCTCTAATAACCAAGTATTTCTAGCCCTCTGTTTCCAGTATATCTCCTCTTGGTTGTCAATGTCCTCAACCGCTTTACATAGTTCATCATCTTCAAATTTGAGTTGCTCAGTAATTGATCCTTCCCTAAAATTTTTCTGAACCTCCTCCCATCTAACCACCAAGGGGGCCCTTTGGGACTGGAAATCCAACTTGTTTTCTTTCCTCCACTGTTTCAATTGAATTTTGACAAATTGAAGCTGTTTATGAAATTTGAACATTGCTGTCCCAAAAGGTGGACGACCTTCTGACCACCATTGAGTAATTTTCTGTCGAAGGTCCTCCTTTTGTAACCAAAAATTCTCAAATTTAAAAGGCCTATGGTGCTGCCCTCTCGAAGTCCCTCCCTCTAGCAAAATGGGAAAATGATCCGAAATAGGGCCCTCCAAAATCTGGAACTTAAAAGTCCATTTAACAAAAGCCTCCTCCGAGACCAAAAAGCGATCTAACTTGACCTTCCTGCTATGTGGCTCATTTCTCTTGTTTGTCCAAGTGAAAAAAACACCAGGGCCTTGAACGTCCACTAAATGAAAGGCCTGGACTTGGGCAATAAGAAGCCGGTCCCCTGGATCCAAAACAGGGATGCCACCTTCCTGGTCACGCACAGATAATTTTGCATTAAAATCCCCGCAATAATCCAGCCATAACACTCCCCGTATGCCCTCATGTTGTGAACAGACTTCCCATTGGAGCCTCTCGGCCATCTAGGTCTTGGGCCCCGTAAAAGTTGGTGATTAGGACATGCTCGAAGTGAAGTTATTTCGAAGAGAGAAGTAAGAACACCCCTCCAAGCTATATGTTCTAAAGCAGTCCAATCTAGAGGGTTCCAAAGGGTAACAATTCCACTTGAAGCTCCTTGGGCAGCCACATCCATATGACCAGCTCCCCGCCAGATTTTAGTAGCAGTTTTACTCATAATATCTAAAGACATTTTGGTCTCCTGAAGAAGCAAAAACTTTGTTTTACGGTTTTCTAAGAGTCTTTGAATAGCAGATTGATGGGTTCTACTGTTTAAACCCCTAACATTCCAAGATTGAATAATCATTGAAAACCTTGAGAGCAGTAAGAATCAATGGTCCTCACCAATCCTCCATTGATTAGCTTATCTCCTTGCGTTGTTAGTAGTTCCTTATTGGATTTTCTTCCCGCTCCTTGAGAGTTATTGTTTCTAGATCTCTTCTCCACCTGGGTAATCCCTAAAGCAGGCCTTTCTCTCGTTTTTATCCGCATTTCCCATGGTGACATCTTTGATAGCCTACTGTGGCTGGGAGTGTATAACCAATGCCCCCGGATTCTCCGATCGCAGATTCTCACCGTGCACAATCACTGTTCTACTACGGGGAGTAAAATAAGGAGAAACAAGAGGTGGAGTGTTGTCATTCACACCATTCCCATCCACTCCCTCCATAGTTTGGTCCTCCTGATCCACTAATGACTTAAAAATTTCATACCGATTGTTTGGCTTGAGTCGCACCTCGCTCCTTGCCATTTTTCTTTTTGTTTCTCTTTCGTTTCACTCGTTCAAAGCCATCCCGCCGAGCATCAGGACTGGAGAATTGCTAGAAGGTTCATTGACCAGACTGGACTTACCCTCTCTAGGGCGGTTTGACATTCCGCTCGGAACCTCCGTTTTTGTGCTCAAGATGTTTGGGCAAAACCTTGCCAAATGTCCATGCTTATGGCATACTCGACACCTGAAAGGTAGGGCCTCATAGTCTAGCTGCTGGATCCAGGGTACTCCTGCTAGCTCAAGTTCCGCCTCAGCTGGTAGAGGCTGACTAATGTCCATCTCTACACATATTCTGGCAAAGACAGTTGTATTTCCCTCTATGGTATCTTTGGAGACTCCCAAAAATCTGCCTAGGGAATTACCTATTAGTTCCAACACCTGCTCACCCCAAAACTCCATCGGGAGAGCGTATAGCCGAATCCAGACCGGGACAGCCGTGGGTTCGATGCGGGGGTCGAAACCCACTCTCCGGGGTTGGACAAATAACCCTGCTGGTCCGTGGTTTCTCTTTTCTGATTCAAATGCTCTGTTTCTATCCGCTAAAGAAGAGAAACTAATGATGAAATACCCATTGCTTATAGGCCATAAAGAGTACTCACCGTGTGGCTCCCGGCTCGGCGAACCCGGTATGCGAGAAAATTCGATGTAGGGTCGGATGCCCATGAATTTGCAGATCAAGTCGTGATTAGCTCGGTAGACGATTGTATCTTCGACCAGCATTGGTTCTATAACAATATTAGGCCTGGAAGTGGATTGCGGGAGGCATCCATTAACGCGGTGAGCATTTGGGCCATTGCCAACATTCTTGAGTATCATTTGAAAAGCATTCTACTGAGCTCCATCAGTGGAAGACGAGGGGTTATCTTTCAACTTCTCAAGATATGAAGTCTTTCTCCCGACAGGAGAAACTGGAGGAGACCCCATCGGGCCCTCCCGGGACCACGAATGTATCTTCAGATGAATTCAAAATCAACCCCCCAAAGCCCCTGGCAAGATCTTCGGGCCAAAATCCCTCGAGCAACACCAGACGCCTTCTCAAAAATTTTCCCGCCAAATCGCCAAAGCTTCAACCTCAAGGATATAAATACAGAATTAAATTTAAAATCAATTTATTATTTATATATTTTTTAATTCACTTGTAAAAATAAATAACCTTGTCCACGTGAATCCAAACTACTTGCTGAAAGGCTACATAGTTTCTTTGGATTATTTCTTACGTGAATCCAAACTACTTGCAGAAAGGCTACATATTTTCTTTGGATTATTTCTTTGAAATACTCGCAAAGTATAACATCATTAGGTGTATTAGTACGGCATAAAATCTTGTCAAACTTATTTGTTCAATTTAACATGATATACTAGTGGACACAAATGGCGTGCATTTATGCTTAATTGTCTTATTCTAAGATATTAATAAATTAATCATACCTCAATTATCAAAAAAATTATTAACCACTTTTGCATACGTCAATGTTTAGCCTATTCACCCGCATATGGATTTGAATCTTTTATTAAGCTAATGATATCGAGGGTCTTAATTAATTATTAACTAAATAACTAAAAGACATTAAATTAACAGAAAAAAACCCAGGTAAAATTTTTAAATGAATCCTATGCATATGCCTAAATTTCTAATATTCCTTCATAAATTAATTTTGAATATTAGTTTCTAACTATACTATTAATTAATTAAATTAAAAATATTTAAATTTAAATTTTATTTAATAGTATATAATTATTAAATTATTTTAATACTATTATCTACTTTTATTTTTTATAACCAATTAAAATATAATATTATTTTGAGGTCACATAAATTATTTGTTTCATAACCACTTTAAATATTTAAATTTAAATCTTATTTAATAATATTAAATTATTCTAATATTATTATATAAATGAGATGAGACCCATTTCTATTTTTATAACCAGTTCAAATATATAATCATTTTCAGGTGATTCCTTGCTTCAAAACCATTTTGAAACCAAGCACATGCAAAGATAAAGTATATGCCACTTACACCTCCATTATAAACTCTAACTCAACCTACTACAAATATACTAATCAGCTATAAAAACATTATTTTTTATATAAAAAAATCTATAACATCTTTTCATCTTTAACAATTAAGTAGGTCCGAGGTGTAGACCAATTGGTTCATTTAAACCGCATAAGGGGGCGGAGGTCCAAGGTTCAAATCTCGGGCCTTGTCGGACTGAATGCTTGTCCCTTTCCTGGTGCTTTCAACGGCGTAAAAGGTTTAAAATGATCGTGGCATGGTGGTTATAAGGGCGGACAACGCGAAGATTTGTGTTGCGGGTTCTGGGGCGGACACCGCAGAATATTGTGATGGCCATAAAAGCTGGACAGCCTGCCCAGATTCGTGACGACTACCGATTCTACCATGTGAATTTAAAAATAAAAATAAAAAATAAAAAATAAAAATAAAAAAAACAATTAAGCACGGAAAATAAATATTAATGTACAAAGTGCCACATTAACGGTGGATAAGAATGCTATGAAAAGCGATAGCTCCAAACGAATCAATCAACTTTTGCACCGCCAGTACTACTAACACGACTTATCCACCGCCTTTGCGACGTACGCACAACTTATAGGCATCATGCCGGCAGAGTCAAAAATTATTACTCCACCCCAAGCAATTATTTATTTATTTTAGCAGAGACACTCCACACAAAACCTGCCATTTTTCCTGTAACATATTTGGAAGGGTATGCCAAATTTTCAGCTTGGATTATGTGTGTTGTGGGGACAGACGAGATTCCGTTGAAAGCGTCGGCGTGCGAAATGGCCGGGTACGAAGCTTCGCTGGCACGGCATAAAATGCCACGGGGGCGGGCCCACCTACGGAGTACGTCCCACCGTCCAATACCTCATTGGGCGGTCACGCATCAGGGCCGTCGACATGCAGCAGGCCACGCATCTGACGTCACATGCCATATGCCACGTCGGACTCTCGCATGGACAAAACTTGAGGGTTCAATATTTCAGAAAGAACGGTCGCCAAGGCGTGAATGGCACAGCTGTCGGCCACGCTAAAGAAACCTACGCTTCAATTTTTCCATATTCTCATCCGAGCTCAGGTGGACCGATCAGGACGTATATGCCTAAGCTTACGTCAGCCTATCGCGGCCACGTGCGATCCGGGATTCCCTTTTCCCTTGAAATAGAGCGGCAGGGGGAGGTTTTCGCCATGAAAGCCAGCAGCCCTGAATCCCTCCCTACTGGCCTTCAATTTCCATAATATTATTATTATTATTGCGTAAAGATCTTCAGATTTGTGTTCTTCTCCACTGATCTGTGAGCTGAGGATTTAAATCTGAGCTGTTATAAAGTTGGATGTAATGATGGGGGAATGTACGAGCAAAGATTGGGCAAGGGGAAAGAAAAAATTAATAAAGAGGAAGAAGCAGCAGCTGAGCCTGACGAGAGCAGAGGTGGAAGAGCTGATACCGAAAAGGGAAGGCATGACGCCGTCAGAAGCTGCGAGTGCCGCCGACGCGATCATGGCCGCCATGGAAGACGCCTCCACTTCTTGGGAAGCCTACACTGACGACGACGATGATAAGGCTGGAGAACAAACTGATCGGGTATGTTAAATCTTTGAATTCTGTTGTTCTCGTAGCAGTAAATTTTAGGGGTAGCAAATGGCTTGAACGTTTTAAGTGCATTTATCTTGTGCTGAAATGTATGATTTTTCCCCCTTTTGCTAAACACAAACTGGGATGGACAGCTCCTACTGCAATAGATTAGTCTGTGGAGTCGAAAGCATTATGGTCGTCTGTACGTGTTGGTATAGAGTCGTAAAGTCTGATCAGTCTTAGCAGTTTTGTTGGGGTACCACCTTTTTTTTATAATTGTCATTTTCATAGTTCTCGGATATGTAGGTTGGTTGATAGCGGTTTAGTAACAAAATAAATAAATAATATAATACAGATGTAATACAGATGAAATTATTTTAGTTTTATATTAAAAAACTTTAAATTTAATATATTAAAGCATAAAATTTATATTTTATATATTTATTTATTAATTTTAGGTAGCTAACATTTATATGATTAAATTTAAAATTAAAATATTTATTTTTTATAATCATTTAATACTAGTCAACTTATTGTAAAATTTAATAAGTTATAAAACTTCAACACATAATTATATAGAAGTAAGATAGTCTTTTGGAAAAGTTAATATATAGATCTTGAAATGTTTTTTTATTTAAATATATGTGATTGATTTGTTTTGAACCCTGCCTTGAGTTAAAGGACATACCTACAATTGGATCAATGTGGGATACAATCTTACTTTTCTTTTCCTATATATCCATGTATCCTCCATGGAAAAATGAATAAGATCATAATTACATGCTCCTCTTCCTATATGTCCATGTATCCTCCATGGAAAAATGAATAAGATCATAAAAACATGCTCCTCGTAGTGTCCTTCACCTTCTCTTCAAATGATAACCATAATAGTCCAGTCAATAACTAAATAAGATGTTTTTGACCTCTCCTCTTTTATGAATAAGTGGAAGACATGATCTTCTTTGTTATTTGTATGGACACTTCTCTTCAAATGATAACCATAATAGTCCAGTCAATAACTAAATAAGATGTTTTTGACCTCTCCTCTTTTATGAAAAAGTGGAAGACATGATCTTCTTTGTTATTTGTATCTTAGTGCAAAAGGTACATAATAAATATTAAATAAAATGAGACTCCAAATAAAAACAATTTAATCATTAAGAAAATAATAGATTTTAGATTTATGTGTATTCTTCCTTCTTTGATGGATCATAATTACTTTTGTTCCTTTGGTTTTTATTATTGAGCAACGAAAGACTTATAGTTTATGTTGTTAGGATTTAAATGGATTGTTGAACCCAAACCATAACTTATGTTCTAAAATACATATTTTGGTATTATTATTGAATATGTACAATAAAAACTAATATCATATGATTTAAAATTTTACCTCTTTATTATAATAATATCACTTTTGGGCTCACGAGATAATAAAATAAATACATGGATCACTATGAAATGAAAAATTAATAATGGACTTTACATCACATCAGCCAACACTTTCAATCAAAGTATAATTACTTTATTTATTTTTTTAAATATATGTTTATTAAGTTTATAATTGTTTAAGCAAATATCAACTTATTCTAATATATTTATAGAAATATAATTTTATTTTTATAAACCATACTTTTAAAATTAAAGTCATAATATCTCTGTGATAGAAGGTAGAAAGAGAATATGTGAGTACTTAAAAAAAAAATAACAAGGGTTAAAGAAAAGAAGGGGTATGCTCTAAAATACATATTTTGGTATTATTATTGAATATGTACAATAAAAACTAATATCATATAATTTAAAATTTTACCTTTTTATTATAATAATATCACTTTTGGGCTCACGAGATAATAAAATAAATACATGGATCAATATGAAATGAAAAATTAATAATGGACTTTACATCACATCAGCCAACACTTTCAATCAAAGTATAATTATTTTAATTTTTTTTTAAAATATATGTTTATTAAGTTTATAATTTTTTAAGCAAATATCAACTTATTCTAATATATTTATAGAAATATAATTTTATTTTTATGAATCATACTTTTAAAATTAAAGTCATAATATCTTTGTGATAGAAGGTAGAAAGAGAATATGTGAGTACTTAAAAAAAAAAAAGTAACCAGGGTTAAAGAAAAGAAAGGGTATAATAGATATGGTTAATATGGATTTAAAAAGAGAAGGGCATGCTAGAAAGGATAACAGGATTAAAAACTTTGCTCTCAAGCATGAAATAACAAGAGGAAAATTTTGAAACTAGAGACCATATGTTCAAATCCCAATAATAATATTTTATTCTTATACAAAACAAACAATGACTTGTATACTAAATTTAAGAAATATAATAAAAAACAAAAATAAAAAATGTAACTAAAATTTTTAAAACATAATTTTGAGCTTTGGTTTAATACATTATTTGTTTAATTAATGTCACACTATATATTCAATGGCCCCATTCAGATGTAGCAGCATGTGATATGACTTTTAGCAATACAATAAAGGAATAGGAACTGAACTTACCCTAGTTCATGGGATAACTTTAACAACAAGAATGGTTGAGTTTGGAAAAACACCAAAGAAAATATTAGGCTATATGTTCCAAGGAATAAATGTTAATCTCTTTTACCAATGAAACAAAAGAGCCCTTAAGAAAAAATAGATAGTATGTCGGAAGCATGACGACCTACATTTTAGTCAAAAGAATAATGATGTGGAAACGTCGTTGTTATTAAATTATATTAAATATTTGTACATAAAATTATTATTTTTATTTATTTTAGTAAATTTACAGTTAACATTATTATTAATTATAAATATTTTTAAAATATTACTTGTATTAAAAATAATATAATATCTTAATGTGAGTGTGTGTAAGAAAGTGGATATATGTTCATAAAATATAAGAATTGCATTTTCTATGGGTTATTTCTTTGAAATTCTCGCAAAGCTAAAAGAAAATATAACATCATTATAGGTAACACCGTAACAGCACCGTTTAAAATCCTGTCAAACTTGTTTAGGATTTTAACGTTTTGTTCAATTTAACATGATATACTAGTTGAACGCATTTATATTTAATTGTCTTATTTTAAAATTGTTCAATTTAACATGATATACTAGTTGAACGCATTTATATTTAATTGTCTTATTTTAAAATATTATTAAACCAATTAACCATACCTCAACTTTTTTTTTTATTGAAATAATACATTAACCATACCTCAATTATTAAATAAATTATTAAAAACTTTTGACTACGTGGATTACCCTAGCCAATGTTTAGCTTATTCACCCCATATAATATTATTATTTTATAATTATATAATTAAAATAATAATATTATATAATATTATTATTTTATAATTATATAATTAAAATAATAATATTATATGAGTTTAAATTTTATATTAAAATTAATATCATTTAATCTTGAAATTAATTTATTAATAATATTTTTTAAATTATATTTAAAATATTAATTTATAATTTATTAAATAATATAAATATAATTTAAACCTAGGTGTTGTGGTGAGTTGGAAAGGAGAGGGCAATCCTTCAAAGAAGGTCCCATGTTAGAATCTCTACCCTACCAAAAAGTTGAATTGGGTACCCAAAATCCAATTAATAATGTTGGTGCGGGCAGGGCTGGGTGCGACTCCCGGGTGACTTTGACGGTGTAGATCCCTTGTTCGTGGTCTCTCAAACCAAAGGCTACCCCACAAAAGGTTTTTCGCTTTAAAAATATATATATATTTAAAAATATAATTTATTTTAAAGATATCTATATATAATTATTAAAATGTTATAATATAAGGGTTATATAAATGAAACAACTTTTCCAGTGAATATATTGTTAGTATATTATATAAATAAAATATGTTATGATATATTATTAGTGTTTTATATAAATGACACATCTTATGATATATATTAATGTTTTATCTAATTCATTTAAAAAAAAAGTTTTTATTACTATAAAATATGATCGAAATTTTTTATAAAAATATAATTTAATTATATTGTTTATTGTACTTCATATTACAATAAAATTCCAAAGTTCCCTATCTGATTATATTAAAAAAAAAAAAAATTCCAAAGTTCCCTATCTGATTACATCCCCCCAACCAAAAAAAAAAAAAAAAAAAAAAAAAAAAAAAAAAAAAAAATTCCAAAGTTCCCTATCTGATTACATCCCCCAAAAAAAAAAAAAAAAAAAAAAATTCCAAAGTTCCCTATCTGATTATATTAAAAAAAAAAAAATACAAAGTTCCCTATCTCATTAAAGCGATAACACCAAACAAATCAATCAACTTTTGCACAGCATCTCCACCGCCTTTGAAAACATCTGCATGTTGCCAAAAATCAGAGAAAGAAACTTTTCTTATAATATATTTGAAAGGGTATGCCAAATTTTTAGCTTGGATTGGATTATACGGTTGAGGAGGCATCAAATTGTAGGTGTGCTTAGGGAAAGCGGGGTACGAAGCCTCCCTGGCACCACAAAATATGCCACGGGGGCGGGCCCAACCAGGGAGTACGTCCCACCGTCCAACACCTCATTGGGTGGTCGCGCATCAGTGCAGTCGACATGCAGCACGCCACCCTGCTGAAGGAAACAGTTTCGCTTCTGACGTCACATGTCATGTGCCACGTCGGAATCTCGTATAGACAAAACTTGAGCTTTAATATTTCAGAAAGCACAGTTGCGCAGGCTCACGTGGACCTACGCTTCAATTTTTCCATATTCTCGCCCGAGCTCACGTGGACCGATCAGGACGTATATGCCTAAGCTTACGTCAGCCTATCCCGGCCACGTATGATCCGGGATTCTCTTTTCCCTTGAAATAGAGCAGCAGGGTGAGGTTTTCGCCGTGAAAGCCAGCAGCCCTGAATCCATCCCTACGGCTTAGTATAAATATCTTGATAAACGCCATGGAAGACGCCTCTATTTCTTGGGAAGCCTGCGCTGACGATGACGACGACGATAAGCCTGGAGAACAAACTGATCGAGTATGCTAAACCTTTGAATTCTGTTGTTCTTGTAGCAGTAAATTTTAGGGGTAGCATATCGCTTGAACACTTTAAGTGCACTTATCTTGTGCTAAAATGTATGAATTTTCCCCCTTTGTTAAACGCGGATGGGCGCTCCTACTGCAATAGTTTTAGTGTATGGAGTCGAAAGCATTATGGTGGTCTGTACGTGTTGGTATAGGGAGTCGTAAAGTCTGACGTTTTCAGGTCTGGGCTCTTCAGTACGACCTTTATGCTTTGTTGTAAAAAATTGTGTTGGTACTTTAAAAATTGTGTTGGTATTTTGGTTTTTTAAAGTTTAAATTGATGCGGTTGTGTGTTAATTTTTTTTTTCATAATTTTAGTTTTTTATTTATAAGAGGTTAAGGAGGGATGGGGATGTGGAACACTATTATAGTAATTTTTCACATTAACCATAATATTATGGTTGTAAAGATTTCTCCCACTAACTAAATTTTATAAATATATATATTTATTTTACAAAATTGTCATTTGTAAATTATGGTGTAGTAATAATATAATATTGGCAGCTCATAATGGATAGTGCTCTTTGATTCCCTCTAGGGTCAGGTTCCTTGACTTTCTCTTTATCTAAAGTTAAAGATTACAATAATAATAATAATATACAATGGTAGGCATTTCAATCTCATATAATAGATTTAGATTTAGATTTAGATTTTATATATAAATATAATTAGATAAATTTAATACATTACAACAAAATTTATTAAATTTTGTATTTAAATTATTTTGTATATCTCCACTTATTTCTTAATTTTAAGTAACTAGCATTAATATAATTAAATTTAAAGTTAAAATATTTATTTCTAATTTATAATTAATTAATACTAATTATTTATTGTAAAGGTGACAAGTTATAAACCTTAATTACATAATTATAAAAATAATATAATCTTTAAAAAATTAATATTTCACATAAAGCAATGGTGATGGAAAATTTAAATATAATGTTGGTACACCCCAAAGATATGATGTAGGTGTTTCATCTAGGTGATGGGAGGACCCCTATTGTTGTGTCCCGTTGGGATTGTGGTGGTAAGGGCTTTGGCCTCTTTGAAAGTTTTAAGGTTCAAACCCCACCCCAAAGATATGATGTAGGTGTTTCACCTAGGTGATGGGAGGACCCCCTATTGCTATGTCTTGTGGGATTGTGGTGGTAAGGGCTTTGGCCTCTTTGAAAGTTTTAAGGTTCAAACCCCAAGAGGCCTAAAAACTTGTGTAAATTCATTGAAAAAAATTAGCTTATTAAAAAAAAACCATGAAAGAATCTCTACAACTTATATATATATATATATATATATATATATATATATATATATATATATATATATGGGAGAACAAACGCAAGGTTCAATGGTTCGGGCTTTGGCTCTTCTTTGGGAGGTCTAAGGTTCAAACCGCAACGTGGACGAGTGTGTGAGGGGTTGAGTATGTGTATGATTGTAAATAACAAAAAAAAAAAAAAACTTATATTAAATAAATATTCTTTTTGAAATAGATTTCATACTTAATAAAATTTATGAAAAAATTATTTTCTATATCATGTAAGTTTTAATAGACTCTATCATAGATGATTATTTAAGTATTTTAATATTTCATTATACAAATAATTTTTTTTATGTATATTTTATCATCCTTTATAATCAATCATGATTTTTTTCCTTTCATATTCTTCTTGATGACATTTTATAAAAGTTTATTTTCTTTCTTAGCATAACTAGTTGAGTTTCAAATTTGTTTGACAACTTATTTAATTCATATTTTTTAGTCTTATAATATTTTATAATGTAATATTCTAAAACCTATTTGTATCTTGCTATAAGTGTTTACATATTTGGATATTGTTATATTTTTTTAATTGATTTTATTAATAATATTTTTAAGACATTATAATACAAACAATTTATATTAATGATATTTAATTAGGTTTATAGGCTATAATATAAATTTATTTTATTTAATAATTAAATTATATCAACATTAATCTCATTTAAATATATATTTTTAAAATTTTAAGAAAAGTTGCAACATGATTTTTTTAAAAGCAATGTTGCAACATTAATCTTTACAATGATGATATTTCTCTCAAGCCCTATATTCCTTTCAGTATGTTTCTTTGGTTTTTGCAACCACATCCTCTATCAACTATAAAATGATGAATTTATTAATAAATTTGGCTCTTAGTATCTACAAGTTTTAGTCAATGTATTCTTTCATATAAAAATAAATTTTAGCATGGGATAACATCTTTTTGTTGAATATATGCTTTGTTATAACATAGAGCTCATCTTTTCTTTTTCCTTAGCAAATCTAAAATTTTCACTTCAAACTCCATACAATCAAATAATTGCTCAATAAAATTTATCCTAACTTTTATCTACTTAATTAAGAATGTCATTAAATGAACATTCCAATGCATTTTTTTCTTAGTTTAAATTTGAGGCTAAGACTACTACATGGTTCTTCTACATGTACTTTTGCTTCTCTTGACTTGAATCCTTATAATCTAGTCTTGGAACTATTCCCCTAGCACTTGTTATTAATGCCACTTGATCACATACGCATCTTGAAATGTTCTTTTTATTTAAATATGTGTGCTTGATTTGTTTTGAACCCTACCTTAAGCAAATTTATCAATCATATCTTATAAAGGATATACCTACTATTGGACCAATGTGGGATACAACCTTACTTTTCCTCTATGTCCATGTACCCTCCATGGAAAAATGAATAGGATCATAATTAAATGCTCCTCATAGTGTCCTCCACCTTCTCTTCAAATGATAACCATGATAGTCCAATCAATAACTAAATAGTATGTTTCCTCATTTATTTTAAAGAATATTGGTCTCTCCTCTTTTATGAATAAGTGGAAGACATGATCTTCTTTGTTGTTTGTATCTTAGTGCAAAAGGTAGATAATAAATATTAAACAAATGAGACTTAAAATAAAAACAATTCAATCATCAAGGAAATGATTGATCTTAGACTTATGTGTATACTTAATTATTTGGTGAACCATAAGTACTTTTGTTGGTTTGGTTTTTATTATTGAGCAACGAAAGACTTATAGTTTATGTTGTTAGGATCTAAATGAATTGTTGAACCCATACTATAACTTGTATGCTCTAAATTACATATTTTGGTATTATTATTGAATATGTACAATACAAACTAATACCATATGATTTAACATTTTGCCTTTCTATTATCTCATAATATTATTCCACCTTTGGGCTTATGAGATAATAAATGAATGCGTCCAAATATGAAATGAAAAATTAATAGTCCTAGAGGATTTTACATTAGCCAACACTTTTAATCAAAGTACAATTACTTTAATTAAACATTATTTTTTAAAGAATATATGTTTATTAAGTTCATAATTTTTAAAGCAAATTTCATCCTATTCTAATATATTTATACAAACATAATTTTATTTTTATAAACCATACTTTTAAAATTAAGGTCATAATATCTTTATGATAGAGGGTCAAAAGAGAATGTGCGGGTACGTTAGAAAAAAAGTAATAAGGGTTAACGAAGAGAAGGGTACAATATATATGATTAATATGGATTTAAAAAGAGGAGGACATGTTAGAAAGGGATGACAGGCTAAGAAATTTGCTCTCAAGCATAAAATAACAAGAGGAAATTTTTGAAACTAGAGACCGTATGTTCAAATTTCAATAATGATATTTTATTTTTTTAATTTATTTTTAATACGTAGGGAAGTTGGTTACATCCACACTATATGAAATAACAAATATTTTTTGTGAAGATCTGCCATCCATTATACAAGCAATTCTATATTTTTAGAAGTGAGCATCTATGAACTTGAAAATAACATTATATCATGTTATAAAGATGAATCATCATCGATTAAATATTAATTATTTTTACTCGTATATATTGATATCTTGGAAATTCTTGTAAATGTGTGATCATTTGTTTACAAATATCTTTTAAATATGTATTGTGCATAACTAGGATAGAGGTATAACATGTGTTTCTTCCTAATCCCTTATGAGACAGTAGTTAGGAATACATCTTCTTAGGTTCATGGATTTGTGTGCATTATTCCTTTGTTTTTTTTTTTTTTGAAAAAAAGCTAGATTATATTAATTCATTAACATGAACATTACAATATTTTGGTGCTAGCAATGTCCACTAGCTAAAAAACAATATACAGAAGAACAAAATCTAATATTAACAAAAGTGTTTAGCTATGTCACATAACCAAAACAAGTGAATAGGAGTTTATAAAGCATTACAAAAATTACATTTAATCCAAAACTCAACTTCTTGGATGGCGGATTTTGCATTGTTTCTTTGTTATAATAGATCATTGTCTCAAACATACTCCACAAAACTATATGAGTAAGGGAATAACATGCATTTATTTTAACTATTTAATCGACACCAACCTTTGATATTTTGTTATAGATATATAAATACTTAAATTTATGCTTACTATCTTATAAATTTTATTGGATAATTATTTTTTAAAACCAATATTGTTAATATTTCAATTTAAAATACAAAATATTTACATATTTCAATTATTTAATTTTTTTAAAACCATTTTCTATGCATATAATAACTAATTATTCAATTTAAAATAAATAAATAAAATTCAAAGACTTCTAAATGAAGACACCATAATAGTAATAATTGCAATCTCCTAAGGCACAACGAAAGAGAAAATCAAAACATTTAAGTGGAATAATTTTTTAATTTTGTTAGGCTTTTTATGCACACGGATGTGGAATAAAACCATCGTCGTTGTAAAGATAAACAAATAAAATTGTCGAGGAATTCACGAGCAAAAGCAAAAGTAGAGATGAAAGGGGAGGAAAGCTCTCAATACAATAAAGGAATAGAACCTTAACTTTCCAAGGTCATGGAATGATTGACGGAGAATACCAAAGAATATATCAGGTTATATATTCTAAGGAATAAAGGTTAATCTCTTTTCCAATGAAACAAAAGAAAAAAATAGATAGCATGTCGGCACGACGAGGAACTACACTTTAGCTTATTAAGTGACCACTTTAGATAGTCAAAAGCATAATCATGTGCAAATATTGTGCTTGAATTAAGCTGCGGAATTTTTTTTGTTGTTAAATTATATTAAATATTTGAATTTAAATGAAAACAGATGAATTGTTTTAATTTGATTCTATAGAGTGTATATTTAAGATATTAGGGTTTGCATTGATAATATCAAAATCATATCCTTATCTAGTAAAAGATGTTATCAATTCTTTTATATTAAAAAATAAAAAATTATTAATAAAAGTTTTTTAATATATTTATATAAAAATTATTTATAATTAATAAACAAATAATTTTGAAATATAAATTTTTAATTATAATATTAATGAAAGTAAGAGAGTTAAAGTTAAACATTTTTTTTGATAATGTAATGAATATTTAATTTAACTAAAATTCAATTATGATATTATTTTATTAATATAAATTATAGTTTAATTTAATTTATTTAATAATAATAATAATATATTAATTATTTAAACACAACAAACTCTTAATTATTTGGATATCTCGTTTTTTAAACGATTTTTTTTATTTTATTAATTTATTTATAAATATTATATTAAATTAAAAAACCTTATTTCTATAAATATTTATTTGTTTATTTTTTATTTTTTCTATATTTTAATCTACTTAAAATAAATAATTTAGTTCAGGTGAACCCAAACTTTTGTTGAAAAGTTATTTTTTTTATTATTTCTTTAAAATACTGTTTTTAAGGATTAGTAAATTGGTAATTTTCTTATTAAGAAAATATTTAAGTTCAAATCATAAAATATATCTATTTGTAAATTTGTAAAGATAGTAGTCCAATGTGCACACCACAAAAATAATGAAATTAATGATCAACAATAAAAATAATAATAAAAATTAACCTAAAATTTAAACTTACTAAATTAAAAAAAAAACTATAAATATAACCAAATTCCATATAAAATTTATTTCGCGAAGTATAACATCATCAGGTGTAATAGTACGTCATACAATCCTGTCAAACTTATTTCGGATTTTAACGTTTTGTTCAAATTAACATGATATACTAGTTGAACAATTCGCTGGCATTTATGCCTAATTGCCTTTTATTAAATAAATTATTAAAGACTTGCATACGGCAATGTTTAGCCTATTCACCAACAAATGGATCTGAATCTTTTATTAAGCTAATGATATGCATGGTCTTAAATTAAAAAAAATATAGATTTTTTGTTTTGAGTTTTGATTTTTTTAAGTTGAAAGTTTAAACTGTAGTTTGAGTGAGTATGAGGTGATTGTGCTAAATTTTTTATTGTGTGGACGAGTGTGTGAGGGATGGATTTTGAGAGGTCTAAGATTCAAATTACAACCTGACAAATATGTGAGGGGTTCCCCTCACATGTTGCCGATATATTACATATAAAAGATTTTTCATCAAAAAAAAATTAAATTAAATTAAATTAAATTTTATGTAAATTAAAAAAATTAATTTAAAATTTTAAATGAATCTTATGCATAGAATATGTAATATTCTTTTATAAATTACATTCAAAATATTAGTTTGTAATTATGGTATTAATTAATTTAAAATAAGTAAATTTAAAACTTATTTAATAATAATAAATATAATTATTAGATAAGATTTATTTTTATTTTTATAACAATTAAAATTTAATATTATTGTGAGGTGAGATGAATTCGTTGCATATGCAAAGATAAAGTGTATGCCTGGACATGATCTAATCCAGATATCTCCGTTAGAGTACTCTAGCTTAACCCACCACAAACATATCAATCAGCTATAAAAATAATATATCAAGATTACTAAGTGCGGAGTGTAATCGCAGGAGCGGGTGTAACCCCGGGGTATGTGTATGTGTATAGTTAATTTTTAAAATATATATATAATCAAAAAAATTAGAAAATTAATAAATTATATTTAAACTTAAAAATAATTATAATGTTTTTTTATCACACCTGTGAAGTCACTTTATAAATTTATTATAAAGTTTAAAATTTAAATTTATAAAAACTTTAAATCATAATGTAGTTCTTGTGTTAAAAGTTTTTGTTGATGTAAATATTACTCTAAAAGTTGTTTGTAACCTATTTAATATGTAAAAATAGATATGGTTTAAAGTTCAACTTTGAAATCCCACCAATGATGGGATCAAGTGATGCAAAGATTGAAGATTAAATCTTCTAAGGGCAACCAATTTAAAGGGAATGTGAGTATTAGTAAGATGGATAGGACTAGAAATTGGCAACCTCCTCCTAAGGATTTTGGAAAAGTTAATACTGATGGAGCCTCTAGAGGGAACCCTGGAAAAGCCAGTGTGGGAGGAATTGGTAGATTTTCAGATGACTCCCTGGTTTTTACTTTTGCTGAAAATTTGGGTATTCTTTCCAATAACCTTGTTGAGGGGTATGGTATCTTCAGAGGCCTTCAAGAAGCTACCAAGGTTGAATGCGAAAAGGTGTTAGTTGAGTCTGACTCTCAACTTATGATTAATCTCTTGAAGACTCTTTCTAAGAATCATAAGATGGATTGGAGAATAAAAAGAATTATTGAGAAGATTCAATTAATTTAGATGGGAATTTTGAAAGTTGATTACAATCATGTGGTCAGAGATCAAAACAAGAGTGTTGATGCTTTAGCTAATTGGGCTTTGGAAAAATGTGATCTTACTTGTTATGGCCATCCTCCTATATGGTGGGCTTCTCAAATTAGGGAAGCTCTTCTTTCTATCATTTCTTTGGATGGCTCTAGTTCTAAAGGTACTTAGTTTCTTCTTGTTTTTTTTTTTTGCTTCTCTTTGGTTCATTCAGTTTTTTTTTTAGTTCCATAACTCATTCTATTCTTTATTTTGTTTTCTCTGTTGATTCTTGCCTTAATAGTCTTCTGGTCTAAATAGGTCATTGTTATGTTCATTTTTTTTTTCTTTTTTTGTGTTCTTTTGTTTTGTTTTGTTTTTGTGTTCTTTGTGTTGTTCATGTGTTTTTGTTGTTTTGTGTTTTTTTTTTTTAATGTTTTTTGTTATTGTTTTTGTGTTTTTTTCGTTCTTGTTTTTTGGTTTCTCTTTGTTTGTGTTATTTCGTGTTTTTATGTGTGAGTGTTTTCTGTGTTTTTTATTTTTGTTTATTGTTTGTTGTTGGTTGTTTTGTATTTTTATTTTTATTTTATTTATTTTTTATTGTTTTGGTTATGGTTGTGTTTATTTTTCATGTTTTTTTTTTATTATGTTTTTGTAGTGTTTTGTTGTTTTTGTCTTGTTTGTGTTATGTTATGTGGTTCTTATGTTTTTCTATGTGGTTTGTGTTGTAGTTTCTTTTATCTTATTATGCGTGTTTGGTTGTGCTTTTGTTTTTGACACACTCAAAGAGCATGTTTTTTATTTTATTTTATTATTTTTGTTGTTATTTATTTATTTTTAAATTGGTAGTGTGTGTGTGTTTGTTTGCTCCTTGAGTATGTCAAAGGTGGTAGGCCAGGTCCGAGTCCTGGACGTTTTTGGCGGAATGAATACCCTTGCCTCCTTGAGTCTTACCCGAAAGTAGCATCCCTTTTGAAATGTTTTCCACAATTAAAAAAAAGTTTAACTTTAAAAAACGAATAAACAAGATCGAAAGTTTAACAAAAGCAAATAACTACAAACCACCTGGAGATCGCAAGTATGAATATTTCGTCCCCGTATCATACTTATGTGCCTGCTAAGAACTACTAAATAAATTTAAAGCGAATCTTATCTATATATACCATAATACCAAACTAAATGCCATCATAAATACCAACATATCTAGAATGCTTGGGAGTTTGGGCTTAGTTTATACAAAGGTATGCATGTGTGATCCTAAAGAAAGACATCACCTTCGTCAATGTTGGAGTTGGATTTTCATACCCTTTGTAATGCACTTAGACTGGATTTTTTTAATATACTATGCAAAACAATAGAAAGAACATGAAATTAAAAAAAAAAATTAAATATAAAAAAGAATTTACACCCTTTTCAAACTAAACATCCACTCACCATTCTTTAGAAATTTGAGGGATTTTTTAAATTATTTAAAAACCTAACTTAAACCTAAGACCAAATAACAATTAAATTACATCAGATATTTGGCGTATTTAAATATATGTTCGAGATTTAAATGTGTAGAAGAATATTTCTATTTTTTCAAATAGATGATCAAAATATAAAGATATTCCAAAATAACAGAGCATCGGATAGGTTCGGCCCAACCAGACCTATCCCCAAACCCACGTCCAGAATAACAGAGAGCATCGCATGGGTTCTGCCCAACCATACCTATCCGCAAACCCCCATGCACCCGGGCAGGTGTGGGTGCGCATACTCAACCAACCGGGTGCGAACCTTATTACACTATATATATATTATATCAAAAAAATGGGTAACATTATTTTATCTTAAACACGAGGGATAGACATTAATGCCCAAGTGCCACAGTAGCGGTGGATAAGAATGCCATGAAAGGCGATAACTCCAAACAAATCAATCAACTTTCTGCACAGCCAATACTAACGCGACTTATCCACCGCCTTTGCGACGTACGCACACCTTAGTCATAATGCAAGCATTAGTCAAAAAATAGTACTCCATCCTAAGCAATTATTTATTTATTTTAGCAGCAACACTCCACACAAAACCTGCCATTTTCCTGTAACATATTTGGAAGCGTATGCCAAAATTTCAGCTTGGATTATGAGTGTTGTGGGCGACCGAGGAGAATTCCGTTGAAAGCGTCGGGGTGCGAAATGGAAAGCGGGGTACGAAGCCTCCCTGGCACGATAAAATATGCGATGGGGACGGGCCCACCCACGGAGTACGTTCCACCGTCCAACACCTCATTGGGTGGTCGCGCATCACTGCAGTCGACATGCAGCACGCCACCCTGCTGACGAATCAGTTCCGCTTCTAACGCCACTTGATTCTCGCATAGACAAAACTGGAGCGTTTAATATTTCAGAAAGCACGTTTGAGCAGGCGTGAATGGCACAGCTGCCGGCCACGCTAAACAAACCTACGATTCAATTTTTCCATATTCTCGCCCGAGCTCACGTGGACCAATCCGGACGTATATGCCTAAGCTTATGTCAGCCCATTCCGGCCACGTATGATCCGGGATTCCCTTTTCTCTTGAAATAGAGCAGCAGGGTGAGGTTTTCGCCATGAAAGCCAGCAGCCCTGAATCCATCCCTATGGCTTAGTATAAAAATCTTCAGATTTGTGTTCTTATCCGCTGAGCTGAGCGGAGGATTGAAATTTGGCCTGTTATAAGGTTTGATGTAATGAGCGGAGGATTGAAATTTGGCCTGTTATAAGGTTTGATGTAATGATGGGGGAATGTACGAGCAAAGATTGGGCAAGGGGAAAGAAAAAATTGATAAAGAGGAAGAAGCAGCAGCTGAGTCTGACGAGAGCAGAGGTGGAAGAGCTGATACCGAAAAGGGAAGGCATGACGCCGTCAGAAGCTGCGAGTGCAGCCGACGCCATCATGGCCGCCATGGAAGACGCCTCCACTTCTTGGGAAGCCTACGCTGACGACGACGACGATAAGGCTGGAGAAGAAACTGATCGGGTATGTTAAATCTTTGAATTCTGCTGTTCTTGTACCAGTAAATTTTAGGGGTAGAAAATGGCTTGAACGCTTTAAGTGCATTTATCTTGTGCTGAAATGTATGATTTTTCCCCCTTTTGCTAAACACAAACTGGGATGGGCGCTCAGGAGTCGAAAGCATTATGGTGGTCTGTAAGTGTTGGTATTGGGAGTCGTAAAGTCTGACGTTTTCAGGTTCCGAATTTAGTTTTTTTTTTTTTTAAGTTTAAAGTCCAAACTATTGTGTGGTTGAGGTTGGGGTTGTACTTTTTATTGATGTAAGAATTTTTCACACTAACCATAATATTATGGTTGTAGAGGTTTTTCACATTAACGAACTCTTAAAAAAATTAAAAATTTTAAAAAATATATAGTATATTGTAATATTATCATGGGTTAATACGCTCATATAGAGGAGTTGGAGAGCAAGTGGGTAGTCAAAACTCTCCAATTGAAATTGATAGAGGATTTGGAGAGCTAGTGGGTAGTCAAAACTCTCCAATTGAAATTGAGAGGCTAAGGTTCAAATCTCTTCCTTCACATGTTGGAGATATGCTATGTAACAAGCCTAGTAGTTCTCTACAGGGTCAAGGTTTCATTGACTTCCTCTTTGTCCAAAGCTAAGATTGCAATAAAACTAATAATATAATACGACTGTGGGTATTTCAATCTCATATAACCAATTAAAATATATAATTAGATAAATTTAATATACTATGATAAAATTTATTAAATTTTATGCTTAAATTATTTTTTATATATTCATTTATTTTTTAATTTTAAGTAGCTTTAATTCTATATAACCAATAAAAATATATATAATTAAATAAATTTAATATATTATCCATTCATGTAGAGGAGTTGGAGAACAAGTGGGTAGTTAAAATTCTCTAGTTATCGAGAGGCCCAGGTTCAAATCTCTTCCCTCATATGCTGCGGATATGTTGTACATAAAAAAGTTCCTCGTCAAAAAAAAAATTAATACATTATAACAAAATTTATTAAATTTTATGCTTAAAAGATTTTTTATATATTCACTTATTTCTTAAGTAGCTAATATTTATATAATTATAGG
This sequence comes from Wollemia nobilis, assembly GCA_028583015.1. Taxonomy (NCBI): domain Eukaryota; kingdom Viridiplantae; phylum Streptophyta; class Pinopsida; order Araucariales; family Araucariaceae; genus Wollemia; species Wollemia nobilis. The sequence goes on along the minus strand of JAQPPZ010016901.1, from coordinate 2,351,421 downwards.
GAAGAAAGTAGAGAGGGGAGGGCTCTGGTCCCTCCCCTGCTCCCCCTCCCATGGCTCCTGGTCCTGCCCAGTCCTTGGCTCAACCCAGGTCATCCCTCCCGGGGAGTGGTTGTTTGCGGATGATCTCCTGGGGGAGATCCTTCTCCACTATCCGCGCCCCTCCCGGCCGGCTAGGGTTTCCTTGGTTGTTTTTTCGGACTGGTGTTTCCCAGGGATCCCTGTTTGGTTGGGGATCCCTTCCCTTTTTCCCTCAAGCTTCCCCCTGGGGTTTTTTTGCAGGTTATTCGCGTGGATCTGGTCCCCCTGCGTTTCTCGGTGCGGTGGAGGTGATGATTTAGGGTTTGGACAGCTTCCCCCTTTTTCTTGTGAATCCTCGACGGGCTCTGTGCTTGGACGGGATTCTTGGTCCCTCGGCGGGCTCTGTGCTTGGACGAGATTCTTGGTCCCTGCTGTTGGGATCCTCTTTTGTTTTCCCGAGGTGGGTTCCTTGTGGTGCAACTCTCTCGGTCACTTCTTGATGGGCCGGATCCTCTCTCGTGCCGGGTCGTCGGCTTCCTGCAGTATGGCTCTCGCTAAACTGAATGTTTTACCGGTGGGCGGGATGGTTTCTCCACAAGGCGGGATCCGCCAAATCCGCCGATTTTCTCGCGAGGCGGGATCCTTTCTTTTTTGCTGGTTTCTCGGATGGCGGGATTTCCTCGTTGCTTCCCGCTAGGCGGGACCGTTTGTGGTGGTTTTGATCGCTTCCCGCGAGGCGGGATTTTATTGTAACGGTTTTTCCGTGCTTCCTGTTGGGTGGGATCTTCTCGATGGTGGTTTTTGGCTACTCCCCGCTGGGCGGGATCTCCAAAACTACTTTCTTTCTTATTTGTTTGTTTCCCGCTAAGAGGGATTGTTTCATGCTTACTGTTATCACTGGGCGGGATTTCTGTTTTGGTGTTCAGTTTCAAGGGATTGATGCCCTAGGCCCATTGCTTATGTAATCAGGTTTTGGGATCCTTGTTAAAACCCGCTATAAATACAAACACTTATAACTATCAAAAAAAAATATTTATATAATTATATTTAAAATTAAAATATTTATTTTTAATTTATAATTAATTAATATTATGCTTAAATGATTTTTTATATATTCACTTATTTCTTAATTTTAAGCAACTAATATTTTTATAATTATATTTAAAATTAAAATATTTATTTTTAATTTATAATTAATTAATATTAATTTATTTATTGTAAAGAAGACAAGTTATAAAACTTAATTACATAATTATAAAAAAATTATAATCTTTAAAAAATTTATATCCCTTGTGATGGAAACTTAAGTGTAATGTTCTTGGTGTTTCATCTAGGTGGTGAGGAGGGTTGGTGTTTCATCTAGGTGATGAGGGGGAGGTCCCCTGTTGCTATGCCCTAGGGGAGTGTGGTCTGAGTTGTGTCATCTGTTATACTTTTTATTAAAAAAAAATTAAATACAATAATTATGAAAAAATCACTACATCTTATTATTTATATTATTAGTTATTAATCTATTTTATATTCTTTGTAGGTACACCTACACTAAATTGACAAGTCTTTGAATTTTTAATATTAATTTATTTATTGTAAAGAAGACAAGTTATAAAACTTAATTACATAATTATAAAAAAATTATAATCTTTAAAAATTATATATTCCTTGTGATGGAAACTTAAGTGTAATGTTCTTGGTGTTTTCATCTAGGTGGTGAGGAGGCTTGGTGTTTCATCTAGGTGATGAGGGGGAGGTCCCTTATTGCTATGCCCCAGGGGAGTGTGGTCTAAGTTGTGCCACCTGTTATACTTTTTATTAAAAAAAATTAAATACAATAATTATGAAAAAATCACTACATCTTATTATTTATATTATTAGTTATTAATCTATTTTATATTCTTTGTAGGTACACCTACACTAAATTGACAAGTCTTTGAATTTTTATTAAAGAAATTTAAGTTCAAATTAAGAGTGGGGATATTGTATATATTTTTATCTATATATGTTTTATAAAACTATTTAAAATTGTAATTTTAACAAATATAATATTTAAAAAAAAAAAATTATATTAAATAAATATATATTTTTGAAATAGATTTCATGCTTAATAAATTTTATGGCAAATTATTTTCTATATGATGTCAAAGTTTTAGTATAATCTACTATAAATGATTATTTAAGTATTTTAATATTTTATTATACAATAAATTTCAAATAATTTCTTTGTTTAATTTATTTTTTTATCATAGTCAATTATGATTTTTTTCCATTCATATACTTCTTGATGGTATTTTATAAAAGTTTATTTTCTTCCTTACTCTATGATTTGGATAACTAGCTCAGTTTCAAATCTATTTTACATCTTATTTAATTTATATTTTTAGTTTTATTATATTTTATAATATAACTTTCTAAGACCTATTTTTGTCTTATTATAAGTGTTTATTATAAACCATACTTTTAAAAATTAAAGTCATAATTTATAGGTTCGAGGTGTAGACTAATTGGTTCGACCAAACCAGGTAACTATAGGTTCGAGGTGTAGACTAATTGGTTCGACCAAACCACGTAAGGGGACAGAGGTCCAAGGTTCAAATTTTAGGTCTCGTCGGATTGAATGCTTGTCCCTTTCTTGATGCTTTCAACGCTGTAAAAGGTTTAAAATGATTGTGGCATGATGGTTATAGGGCGGATTGTGCGAAGATCTATGTGACGGCCTTCTAAGACGAACAACGTAGAATACTATGGCGGCCATAAAAATCAGACAAACTGCCCAAATTTGTGGCGGCTATCGATTCCACATGTAAATTCAAAAATAAAATAAATTAAAGTCATAATATTTCTATAATAAAGAGTAGAAAGAGAATGTGTGAATACTTTAGAAGAATGTAATAAGGGTAAAACAAGAGAAGGGGTATAATAAAAATGGTTAATATTAATTTAAAAAGAGAAAGGGATGATAGGGCTAAACACTTTACTCTCAAACATAAAATAAATAGGAAAATTTTAAAACTAAAAACCATATGTTCAAATTCAATTATAACATTTTATTCTTATACAAAACAACTAGCTTTTAACAGATATAATAAAAAACAAATGAAAATGTAATTTAAAATTTTAAAATTGAGCTTTGGTTTAATATGTTGTATGTAATTTGTTTAATTAATGTCACACTATATATTGAGTGGCCCCATTCAGATGTAGTAGCATGTGCTATGACTTTTAGCAATACAATAAAGGAATAGGAACTGAACTTTCCCTAGTTCATGGGATAGCTTTAAAAATAAGTAGATTGAGGTTGGGAAAACACCAAGGAAAAGATTAGGCTATATATTCCACGGAATAAAGGTTAATCTCTTTTACCAATGAAACAAAAGAGCCCCTTAAGGAAAAAATAGATAGTATGTCGGAAGGATGAGGATCTACATTTTAGTCAAAAGAATAATGATGTGGAAACGTCGTGCTTTCACAGCATGGGAATTGTTGTTATTAAGTTATATTAAATATTTGTACATAAAATGTTTATTTTTTTTTAATTTAATAATTTTTAAAATATATATTTATATAAATATTAATCATAATTATTAAAATAATAATTTTAAAAAATAAATATATAATTATAATATTATTTTTTATTAAAACTTAAAAGTCAATATTATTTTTAATTATAAATATTTTTTAAAATCTCACTTTATTTAAAAAAAATAAAATAGTGTGTTGAAAAGACAGTGTAAGCATTATTCAAAATTCAAACGGTGACGATTTAAACATGGGAAGGGCTGGGTTAGTTCACGTGAATCCAAACTTTCAGCTACATATTCTCTTTGGATTATTTCTTTGTTATTCTCGCACGAGATTCCGTTGAAAGGTGGGTACGAATCCTCGCTGACACGGCATAAAATCCCACGGAGTACGTCCCACCGTCCAACACCTCATTGGGCGGTCGCGCAGCAGTGCAGTCGACATGCAGCGCGCCACCCTGCTGACTAAACAGTTTCACTTCTGACGTGGCATGCCATGTGCCACGTCGGACTCTCGCATGGACAAAACTTGAGCCTTTGTTATTTCAGAAAGCACAGTCGCGCAGCCGTGAATGGCACAGCTGTCGGCCACGCTAAAGAAACCTACGCTTTTAATATTTCCATATTCTCGCCCGAGCTCACGTGGACCGATCCCGACGTATTTTCCTAAGCTTACGTCAGCCTATCCCGGCCACGTATGATCCGGGATTTCCTTTCCCCTTAGAAATAGAGCAGCAGGGTGAGGTTTTCGCCATGAAAGCCAACAGAATCCATCCCTACGGCCCTTCAATTTCGATAACATTATTATTATTGCTGCACAAAGATCTTGAGCCTGAGGATCGAAATCTGACCTGTTATAGAGTTTATTGTAATAATGGGGGAATGTACGAGCAAAGATTGGGCAAGGGGAAAGAAAAAACGGATAAAGAGGAAGAAGCAGCAGCTGAATCTGACGAGAGCAGAAGGGGAAGCGCAGATACCGAAAAGGGAAGGCATGACGCTGTCAGAAGCAGCCGACGCGATCATGGCCGCCATGGAAAACGCCTCCACTTCTTTGGAATCCTACGCTGACGACGACGACGACAAGGCTGGAGAACAAACCGATCGGGTATGTGAAATATTTGAATTCTGCTGTTCTTGTACCAGTAAATTTTAGGGGTAGCATATCGCTAGAACACTTTAAGTGCATTTAGCTTGTGCTGAAATGTTTGATTTTTCCCTCCTTTGTTAAACACAGACTGGAATGGGCGCTCCTAGTTCAATAGATTAGTCTACGGAGTTGAAAGCATTATGGTGGTCTGTACGTGTTGGTATAGGGAGTCGTAGAGTCTGACGTTTTCAGGTCTGGGCTTTTCAGTCTTAGCAGTCTTTTCGGGGTATCACCTTTAATTGATAAGAATGCAGTACTAATGGCGTTTGGAAAGGGATACGTTTTTTATTTAGTGTGTTTCTATCATGGTCAAATTGGTTTAAATTAGTATTTTCAAATTTTAGAATTGGTCATTATTTAGGATCCTGGACCTAGGTTTATTAGCTAATAATTTTTGGATGTAAATTTTTTTGGGGTGAATTTTCAACCTTGGCTAACCTTTTATATGCCTTTCGATACTATTCATCTTATTTTAAAAAAATGATTCACAAAATTTTTATAAATACATTTTAGGGCTGATCCTTAAGCATAACCTTAGACTTTGGATTTTAGAGGGTTGAGGTTTTATTGACTTCTTCTTATAAATTTTTTTTGGTGAATTTTCAACATTGACTTTAATAATAGTGAACCTTTTATATGCGTTTTCATATTATTTATCTCGATTTTAAAACTGATTCACCAAATTTTTATAAATACATTTTAGGGCTAGCCCTTAAGCATAACCTTACACTTTCGAGGACCCTTAAGCATAACCTTAAACTTTTGATTTTAGAAGGTTGAGGTTTTATTGACTTCTTCTTATTTAATAGGCTATGTTCTCGATTATTAATTTCATTAACTAATAAACTAAAAATTATAAGAATTTTCTACACAACAAAAAAAAAATTATATTATACAAAAAAAATATATAATATTAATAAGGTGGTTTTAATCCTATATAACTTTATAATCTATTAAAAAAATAATAACAAAATTATTAAATAAATTTAATACATTATAAAATATATAATTAAATTATTTTTTATATATTCCTTCGTTTCTTAAGTAGCTAGCATTTCTATAATTAAAATTAAAATTTAAAATGTTTATTTTTAATTTAGGATTTGAATTATAAAATAGAATAGTCTTTTATTTGGGATTTGAATTTTAAAATAGAACAGTCTTTGAAAAGTCAATATTCCATGTAAAAAGTAATAGTGAAGACTAGTGGCTGTTAAGGGTGTTTTGAAACGGGGTGTGCTCAATTCCACCCAACATTTTTTTTTTTTTTTTTTTTTTTAAGAAAGAGATTTTCGCTAATACAATTAATAGCTATGAAAGAGTGATTAAATTTTATTATTTATATTATTAGTTAATAATTTATTTTATAGTTTTTGTAAATATATAAAGAGACTTAGGTTTAAATTACACCTACAATCTTATTATTTATATTATTAGTTAATAATTTATTTTATAGTTTTTTTTGTAAGGATATAAAGAGACTTAGATTTAAATTACAAGGTGGTAGGTGTAAGTGAACTTTGTTATATTTTTATTTTTAAAAAATAAAAAATATTTTTGATATTATAGTGGTAAGTTCTTGGATTTTCATCTAGTGGAATTAAGTTCAAACCTCAATATGAGGGGATTGAGACATCTCATAAGAACTTGTGTAAAATTAATTTAAAATCAAATGGTATTAGTTCAATTAGTTATTTTCTTCAACATTCAAGGAAGAGATTCAAGCTCAAATCTTGTCAAACAATACATTGATAATATCTAAGCTTTGTTGTAATACCACTATGTGGTGATGATGTAATATGGATGGGGCTCGTTTTAAACCCATACAACCAATTGAAAAAAATATATTAAAAATATATGGATTCAAACGATAATAACTGGAGTACATATAAATTATAATTTTTTTGAGGATGAACAATGCCCAATTGTAAGCAATGGTGGAGTCATTACAAAATAATATAAATAAAATAAAATAGGATATAGGATCAATTATGTAACAAATAAATGAAAGATTCAACAAGACAAAGGAAGGTATCAAAAATATTGAATCCAACATTTAGGCATTGATTGCTAAGATATATCCTCAATATGGGTTAGGCTCTCTAGTTACACAAACGTCAATTCCAGATCCTAACTAGTTTTTAAAAAGTGTAATTATTCATATTTCATAACAATCAAATTGTCATTATAGTATGAAGAATAGATCATTCAAAACAAATGCTTGAATCGTTGTGTCAAAGTTCAATGGTAAAAATCTATGAGAATATATCGAGTGGGGTATAAGCATTAAAAATTATCCTGAACAAAATCCTATCAACATTGGGAGGATATTTTTTTAATGAGTTTACATAGGTTTTTATGAGGGATCGCGGTCCCCTCATATTGAGTGGGGTTTGAACCTTAGACCTCTCAAAGAGAGGCCAAAGTCCTTAGCTTCAAATTAAGTTTACACGGGCTTTTATTAGGAGTCTTGGTCCCCTTGTACCAGGCTACGATATCCCTCATAGGTTAAAATTTGATTTTACACAAGTTTTCATGAGGGTCTCAGTCCCCTCTTACCGGGGTTTGAACTTGGATCTCCTAGATGAAAACCCAAGGACTTACCACTATAGTATCCCTCATGGGTATAACAATGGGAAGATGTTATTAAAGTAGCATCCCTTCATTTCAAAGGAAAAACATGAAAGTGGTATACTTTGTGGCATGAAAAAACAAGGGCTTATACAAACATGGGAAGGATTCCTTGCATATTTTAAATTATAGATTTAAACCACGAAAGTGATTATTTCAATCAAATGAATTAAATAAAACAATGAAGATTAGTGGATGAATACATCTAAATTTGAGTCATTAATAATATTAGTAACTAAGATAACATGTAGTCAATTAGTTTAATATTATGTGGGTGGATTGAAACCTGATATAAAACATGAATTAAAAGTTAGGGATGATTTAACCCTACCTCTAGCTATCAAGTTAGCTTAGAAGTATGAAAATAAGATATTAAAAAAGAATCTAAATACATGATTTCAAGTTAGTCATGATGTAATAAATACGGTAGAATCAATAAGATATAAAATTGTGCATCAATGAAGCCCTAATTATGAGAAATGTCAATTGAACAAGTTAAATAAAGAGCCCCCTAAACCATAAAACATTAAAGATTCAAAAGAACTTTATAATTGTGAAAGAAGTAACCCTAAAGAGGAAAATTATGATGTAAGCAATATTAGTAGCAAGGATATATATGAGGAAGAAAAAGAACCTCCATTGCAACCAAATGGGCCTATAATATCCATAGTTACATTAATAGGAATCCAACACCCATAAACCTTCAAAATACAAGGGTATATTAGGAACCTCCTAGTTACTGTCTTAAGTGACTCGACTAGTATGCATACTTTTTTTGATTTAGCCACTACTAATCGACTCAATTTATTTGTCTATCCAGCAAAAATATTCTATGTGGTTATTATAGGGGCAATCACCTAACTTGCAAATTGAAATGTCACAAAGTGGAGCTAATTATGAATTATTACAAATGATATTAAGAGGGTTAGATGTAGTACTTGGAGTAAAATGGTTAACTCCCCTAGGATTTTTCAAATGTTGTCTCGAAAAATGAAATTTCAATTTCAAATCGCAAGGTTGAAAGTACACCTTAAATGAATTTCATGCCCCTTAATCACGATTGGTGTCTTCATATGAAATGGAAAAATGATTACAAAAGGAGGATCCTCAATTATTGTTTAGTGTTTTACCATTGACCTTAAACCTACAAAATATTTACAAGATAATGAAATGAATTAAATCATCAATAGATATGTTATGGTATTCCAATATTTAGCCTTAGGAATACCTCCCAAACAAGATATTAAACATATTATTGAAATCAAACCATACATACCTCCAAATAATATCAAACCACATCATTACCCATATCACCATAAAACTAAAATTGAATGTTTAGTTCAATAACTATTAAAATTAGATGTTATCACACCTAATAAGAGCCCATACTTGGCACTAGTCATACTTGTTCAAAATAATAATCTTATCACCTATTTATTTATTTTAGAGGCTTAAATACAATTATAGTCAAGAATGAATTTCCTATTCCATTTATTGATGAAATGTTGGATGAACTACATGGTACTGAATATTTTACTAAACTAGACCTAATATCAGGATATTACCAAATATGAATCAAGATAGAAGATATTCCAAAACAACATATAGAATTTATGAGTTTAAGGTGATGCCATTTAGATTAACTAATGTACTTGCTATCTTTCAAGCCACCATGAATAAAATCTTCCAAGTTTGTTTATGATAAGGAAATGCTTGTGATTATACATGCTATAGCAAAATAGAGGTAATATATCTAATTGGTATTAAGTTTTTAGTTCAGACCGGCCATGAAAAAATTAATGATTGAACAACAAAAATGGGTGGCTAAAATTCAATCATTTGATTTTGAATTCCTACATAAGAAAGGAAAATATAATTGGGCCATCGATTCCTTATCTAGGAAGGATGAAGAAGCAATACTAAAAGCACGAGATTTCGGAAATAAAAAGAAACACTAAAGCTATGTAGTGTAAAACACAATATAACGCTTTAATCCTATGACTTTGAAATGCACGAAACAAAGAAAAAAGACGAATAAAAAACGAAAGAACAGAGGTATAGAAAGCACATCCCTTTTTATTTAATTCTCTTAATCTCGGTTACAAAGACGTCTCCTCCATTTTTAGGGGCTAGGAGCATTAACATGTTTCCATTACAAAAGTGAATAATGATCTTCTTTTCGCGTGCCCACATGCAAAATGGGCGGGCCAAAGCGTTGCCGCCGCTGGTGTTGATGAGTCTTTAATATTTGCTGTTACTCCTGCGTTCAAAGAAACAACAAAGGCGTTAATAGCACCTGCTGCAAATATAAAACATTTGTTCTCTAAAAACAATGAAGGATGTATGCCTAAGACGGAATAAAATGATGAATGAAATGATTCTAAATGACTTGCAATTTTGACAGAGATCAAAAAACATTACCAGAGGGCCACTGTCATCAAAACAGTCGATGAAACTCCGCCCATTCGCATTCAACTGAAATTCGTCCCTGGTCAGGACGAATTCAACTGTAATTCGTCCCCGAGTAGGACGAATTCTACTATGTTAAAACACCGAGTTGATGTCGCTCAAATGTCACACCCCGGGATCTCCAAAATACCTGCAAACATAGGGGTTAGCTAATTGGGGGAATTTTGGGACGACCCAGATGGTCGGATTCTCCCAATTTGGCCTCCATCCACGAGAATTCGACATCGTTACCTGCAAGTTAGTGAGGGCCACAAAATCGACAAAGCATGATAATATTTAATCAAAATCTTATGGAATCGAAATCATAAACTACCTAAACAAAGATAACATGTAATGGAAGATAAACAAGTGATAACATAATAGATTAAAATGAAACTAAAAAAAAGTGCGGGGCGCCCGAGCGGGCCGCCCACCGTTGGGATTTGATTTTGGCACCAATCCACTTGGGATGGGCCCAAAATCTCTTGGAATGGGTTGTCGGCAAATTGGTAGGTTACTGTGGTCAAATTTTGGGTTTGGGTCCGGATCCACACTTCCAAAAGCCACCCAATAACCTCTCTTGCGAAAGAGATTAAGGATGTGGAAGAGGTGAATCAAAAGGGTGCAATGTGGTGTTCAATTTGGTAGCACTTCGTTGCTTGAAAATGCCTCCAACTTGTCCTCTCTTGGGTGGGAAAGTCCACCATTTTATAGACCCAAGGGGTCTCTTTGGAGGGGCATGCAGGGGTGCCATGTGGCGGCCATGCCTTCCCAAGAGGGAGGAGACTCCTCCCTAACTTGGGCTTCCATGATCGCCTTTGTGACAGTCCTTCAACGGCCAATCTACCCACCTACACGCGCATGCAAGGCAGGAGTCATAAATTGACAGTCTTCGGCTGCCACTTGGCGCCATTCTTCTTTTTGCTCGTTAAACCTAGAATTCGTCCTGACCAAAGACGAATTCAAAATTCGTCCCTGGGTGAGACAGATCCTAGTTAGAATTCGTCCTTGGGTGGGACGAATACTGAGCAAAGTTCCTGAATGTGCCAAATTGCCTTTTGAGCTTCCAAAATTGCTACAAAAGTGGTTAGGACCACTGTTTAACCTCTGAGGGCTGCCCTGGGGGCTGTGTGTGTCAAAGCGATCAGTGTTTGCAGTCACATAATCGGATTGGTGCTGTTTTGGTGTCTACACAATCACATATGCAATTTCAATAATCATTTCATAATAAATTAAAAATGTGCAAGTTGAATATGTCAAAAGTGACGATTGTTGTGAAATCATTATGAATATTGACAAACATCCATGACTTACATGAAAAATGATATCTTATAGATCAAGAATCTATATCTACCTTCAAAATACTAAAAGTTCTTGCTAATACTTATGATTCCCTAAATTTGAGACATGTCAATTTATTTGAAACATATTATAATGATTGACAATCATTCTTTTGGAGAGGCATGTAAAAGGATATTTGATAGTATGTGGTTGAGCGTGATACATGCCAAAGACATAAAAGTAAGTGTGTCGCATATCCATCACTTTTGCAACCATTACACATACCACAACAAAAATGGTAAGAACTCTCTATGGATTTTATCAATGGCTTACCTATCTATGATGGATATAATAGAACTTTTGTGGTTGTGGATCATCTCACAAAGTTTTCTTATTTATTATAATGAAGATTACTTGCTCCACATTTCAAGTGGTAGATCAATTTATCCATCCTATTTATAAGCTTCATGGGTTTCTAAAGGTAATCTTAAGTGATCCATTATTTATTAGTAATTTTTGGAAAGAATTATGACGACAAGGATGAATCTTTACAAACAATGAGTTCAACATATCATCCTCAAACCGGTGGATAAATAGTGATAATAAATAAGTGCTTAGAAGGTTACTCGTGATGTTTTGTATCAAATAAACCCCAATAATGGGCAAAATGGTTATCTCTAGATTAATGGTAGTATAATACAACTTACCATACATCAACGAACATGACTCTCTTCACTACCTTACATGGTTAAGAACCCCCACAATCTAAAGACTTTATGCTTAATCAAGTAAAGAGTCTAGTTGTACATGATTATCTTGAAGAATCCAATACAATTATACATGCCTTAAATATTATTTTAGAATGTATCAAAAAAAGGATGAAGCAACATGATAATCATCATTCCGAACATGAATTTCAATAAAATGATCGGGTTTATGTATGTCTTCATCCATACAAGTAAACATCTCTTAAGAATAGCTAAAAGAATTTGAAGTTGTCTCCTTAATATTATGGTCCTCATAGTATAATAAGTAACATCAGCCCTATTCCTATGCTCTTGAACTCCAAATAAAGATCACATCCATGATGTTTTTCATGTTTCATACTTAAAAAAAAAGTTGGGTGCCCTTACTTCAATTCAAACTAAGCTCCTAATATTTGATGAGTAAGATCGACTTATACTTGAACTTGAAGGTATTGTAGATACTCATACATGATCCTTATGTACTCAAGACATCACCAAATACATAATTAAGTGGAAGGTCTTTCTTGGAAAGAAGGTTCATAGGAATCCCACTTCATTACCACTCATCCTTCCCTTCCTATGCTTTGAAGGCAAAGAATTCTTAGCTAAGAAGACTTGTTGTGAATCATTGTGTCTATACATAAGGACATCTACATGATATATAAACTAGGTATTCACCCTTCATAAAGATCATCATTCATCAATTGTTGTTTAATATAATATATTTTATATATTAATGTGAGCACATCCACCATAGTATACCCCATCTTATCACTTTTCTATTCTTACTCACTCATCATATTATATATATTTTCTTATGTAATTCTTCGTATATCCTTGATATACATGTATATATGTGTGCATGTGTGCACGTTTACGTGCATGTATGTACCTTTTAGGTATATAACACTTCATTTTTACTAGGTTAATTATCATTGACATGAAATTTGTCATTGCTTCACTCACTTATCATATTATATATATTTTCTTATGTGATTCTTCACGCATGTGCACATGCACACCTATATGTGTGTGCCCATTTTAGGTATATACCACTCTCTTCATTTTCATTAGGTTGATTATAATTGAAATACACTCCCTCATTGCTTCCATCCACTTAGCAATATAGTCCTTTGATTAAATATTTTCCCTATGATCCTCTTACTCCAACAAAAAGTTACAATAATAGTAAAAAAATCTAAAATTAAAAATATAAAAGCATTAATAATTATAAATTGCATTTAAACTCAAATCTATTGATATTGAAATGTGTCCTTAGAAGATAATAATATTCTTCAATTATCTTCTTGAATTGGAAGTATTCTTGATCTCTAATCAACTCTTCAAACCTGGTAATAACAGGTGTTTGGTATCTAGACCCTTGTGCAAAATAATACAAAAGTTAAATTGTTTTAAGATATATCATCATATCAAATTTAGTTAAACAAATGTGATTAATTAAATATTCAAATTAAAAAATAACAATTAAAAATTTGTTAAGGGATGTGTTCATGCTTATTCTTCTAATCTATAAGCCATTTTATTTCTCTTATAGATCCTTTCCTACTACCTTATGATGACTACTCTTTTCATGGAATGCTTTCTTTTATATTCTTAAATTAAGTGCACAACCTCTTTCAAGAATTAAATATTATGTCCATATGGCCTTTTCTTGAATCATTGGTCACTAAGAATCTTTTTATACGTGATCTACAATTGAATTGTAATTATTTTTATAAAAATATCACTAAAATTAAAATTTGCGTATATAACTAAAGTTATATGAATATGATTAATCTTTACGTAAAAATCTCATTTTGTTCTTGGTCTCTATAGTCAATCAACCTCTATTTTTAAGTGAAATCATAGCAAATAATAAGTTAGAATAAAATCCACATATTCTTTATAGTAATTCTTTTTCATTAATATTATTTTAAAACAACAAAACAATGAAGAAATTGTAATATATAAAAGATAAAAACTTATACGTTAAAAAATACTTTCAATATTCTATACTACTTTCCATTTTATCCATAGTAAAACTTATATCATTGACCTACAACCTAAAGTTTAAGATGTCAATTGAGAAATTTTTATATTTTGATATCATCAAATCATTAGTTAGTTCTCCATTAGTTTCATCCTAGCTAAGGGAAAGAGGAATGAAAATTTATCCACGACAAAAAGCATTTATTTCATGTTGATCAATACAATATGTATTATTGTTGTTATTAAGAATTTGTAGGTTTGAATTCCTCTAGATATATATTAGAACCCCAGGGAGAAGTGAACCTACATGCTTAGGAAGAGGAGTGATAAAGAGGTCTATAGGAGAGGCCTTGATCCTTGTCACTAAGAAAATATTTTCACCATACAAAAAAATCTATATATAAAACTTAGGATTCTATGGCTCCTAAACTCTTTATATTTACATGTTGGAAGTGGATTCACCTAAAACTTTAAAAACATAATTAATTACTAACAAATATTAAAATTTTATAATAAATTCTAGTTAAAAACCAATGTCTATTTAGTTGTGCAAAAACCTTGTAAATCTTTTTTTAACTTTTGCTTGTAACACAAGATTTTTAATATAATTTTTTTTACAAGGTAATAAAAAGAAATGAAAAATATTTATGTGCTTTCTAAAAATAAGAACTTCTTGTTTGTCTTGTAAAGTTACATGTAAAGTAATTCTAAAAATTATTTATAAACAAGAAAAATAACAATTGCAAATCAATATAAAATTATTTGAATTCTTTGAGGGTTCTGTAATACCTAGATACAGTTGTCTGATAAATATTCTTTGATCCGGAACACCTTTAAGAAGGGGGAGGCTCTTGTTAAGCAAGGATTGTTCTGGATTTGTCTCAAAGGTTCAAAGGTCCTTTTCTAGCATGATTCTTGGGATGGTTTCCCTACAATTTTACCTATGTTTCCTCATATTCAGGAGATATGTAATTGTTTCTTGGTTGTCGGTTGGTACAGGATGATGGATTATAAGATTGCCAAAAGTGTTGGGCACATGGAAGTAGTTCAGTGGAAATATCCTAGATATTGGTAGGTAGGTGGTTCTGTTCAGGATAGAGAAGAGTTGGCTCGTATTTTGGCTACTAGGGAGTGCTCTTCTTTACAAGATGATGATGTTTTGGCTTGGGGTCCAAATCCTAGAGGGGTTTTCTCGGTGGCTTCTGGTTATCGTGTTTTAGATAGGCAACATTTTGGGATGAGGAGGTTCCTTGGTGGAAATAGGTTTGGAATAAGTTTTCCTGGCCCAAATGCAATTTCTATTTGTGGTTGGCTACTAGGAACAAATGTCTTACTTGGGATAATATCCAAAAGAGAGGTTTTCAAGGCCCTTCATTTTGTTTCCTTTGTGAGAATAGTGATGAATATTTAGGGTATTTGCTCTTACAATGTTCATTTGCACGGGAAATTTGGCATCTTTGGTGGAGGGTGTGGAAACAGTCTTGTTCTCATTCCTCTTCTCTTGTTGAGGTCTGGAGGAGGTTAGGAAGACCTCCTACTAAGGATTTCTTTCTTCAAGTTGTGTGGAGTATTGGGCCCTCATGTATTATATGGCATATTTGGCTTGAAAGAAATAGAAGAATTTTTCAAGGAAGAAAGTTAAATGTTTATTAGATTTGGCAGAGGATTATTGGTATGCTCCAAGAAACTGTTTCTTCTAAATTTCAGATCAGTCTTCCTTTGGAGTAGTCTAAGATTTTGATGATGCAGGACGGGTTTAGTGGAGAATGATCCTCGTCCTTCTTTATCGATCGGCAGGAGAGGCCTCAATCAAAAATTACAGACAGATGGCAGATGGCATCCTTCGCATTGAGGGATGTTTAATATTAATACCGATGGCTCTTCCAAAGAGAATCCTGGGTATGCAGGTATTTGTGGTTTTGGAAGAGATAGTAGTGGTGCAACTCTTTTCATTTTATCCAGTTATAATGGGGAAGCAAACTAATAATTATATGGAGGCCATTGCTATTCGTTTTGCTTTGAAAAAAGGTTATACTCTAGGATGGAAAAATATAATCGGTGAGTTAGACTCTCATATTATTATTAAGTTGTTGAAGACTCATAATCTTTCTAATGTTCATTGGCAACGAGTCTTAGTGGATCGACAGATCATTCAAATTTATCGACATCTAAAGTTTATTTCCTTTGTACATATTCCCAACAAATGGAATGGTGTGGCTGATTGCTTGGCAAAATGATCTTCTGAGTTTCAAGAAGACTAGAATGTTAGGGAATGGGATCAACTCCCATTGTATTGTTCTCATCATCTTGCTAATTTACTTGTTGTGAATATGCCTTGTTGAGGTTGTTGTTTGTTGGGTGTCTTTTGTTCGAGTGCTCGATGGTTTTGGGGTCTCTTTCTTATGACCCTTGTAAAGGTTATTATTTTAGGATTTTATGTTTCTTGTATGGTTTTATTGATTCAATATTTTTTTACTAATTAAAAATCTTGCTAATTTACTTGCTGTGAATATGCCTCGTTGAGGTTGTTGTTTGTTGGATGTCTTTTGGTCGAGTGCTCGATGGTTTTGGGGTTTCTTTCTTCTGAACGTTGTAAAGGTTATTATTTTAGGATTTTATGTTTCTTGTATGGTTTTATTGATTCAATAATTTTTTACTAATTACAAATATATATATATATACATATATTCTTAAACTAAACTTGAAAATTATTATAGTTATAAAAATACAATTTCTATACAAAATTATCTTAATATTGATTCTTACAAATCCCAAATGTATTAAAAATTAACCCAACATTTTAAGGTTGATTCTATAAGACCTTAAAAACAAGAAAACAAATGAAAAAAAAAAAACAACTAGATCAATACAAAAGAAAACAGCTGAAAATGGTCCTCTTCTTTGAGTTTTTCCTTTCTACCATCTTTGTTTCTTTTTATTTTTTATTTTTCCCATTTGGATGACACATCCAACCCCCTTTCCATTGGTTTTACTTTTACTTTGCCTAAATCATGGATCTATACAAAAGTGACATATTTAGTATTTTGTTTGACTCAGTTAGTTGTAAGTAGTCCTTTTGATCTTATAATTGTTTTCTTAGATGTAAAATGAATATCTATTATTCTTTTTTTCCACAATTATATTAGAGTTTAAACTAATGCTATGGTGGTACTATATAAGGTTACTCTAGTTTTTATTTTGCATCAACATAGCATTAACTTAAAAAATATATATTAATTTTATTTATTTTAAATAAAAATAATTATATTAATTAAAATTAATTATACAAAAAAAATGGTGGACTTAGCACATCCTACAAATCATAAAAGTCGTTAGGTGGAGAAAATCACACCTCCACGTAAAAAACAGAGACCAAAAGATATTACTACACGTCATCGCGAGCAATTATTACACATACATTCCAAGACATAATCATTAAGCAAAGATCACGGAGTGGGATGAAAGTTATCATCCTCATTGACATACTGCCAGCATTCATCCGCATTCATCCGAAGAGACTGGGGCATTCCATCTTTCTTCTGCATTACTACCAACCAGAGTCTTTTGAGGAGCGGTAGGTGCATCGGTATGATGAACAACTAAAGTAGTAGCAATGTCACCCCACCCAACTATATTAAAAGCGACTGGCCGAACATCCCACCCGGACTTCTAGCTAGAGGAAGGACTAGCTCCATCATCTATGAGTTTGCGACACTGAGAGGGTTAGGACCAGTTTCTATCCATCGAATAATGGGTGAAGCGTCGAGAACCTCAAGGGGGTCGAGAACAGGACTTGGAGGAGCTTCTCGGGGAATTGAGAGAGACACGGCTAACCGTTGATGGGGCATTACCCCAATGATCCATAAAAAACAACATACTTGTTAGCTAAAGAAAACATGAGAGTGGAGTCAAGTTGTGTAAAAATCTCCTTGCTCTTAGTTTTCCACAAATGGAAGAGAGTACCGATACGGAAAACATTTCACACTGGTTCAAGATTGTCAGAAAAATCAATAAAGTTCCCCAAAAGAGCGTGAGATCATAAGAAAGAACTCTGCATGAAAGGTTGAAAGAATTCTAGGAGACATTTCCAAGCAAGAGAAAAAGATTGGTTATCCTCTGACCTCTCACAAGGGAAGAATTAAACTTATAAATAAAAAAAATTAACACACAACCTTACACAATTTAAACCTTGGATCTTAAAAAAAATAAACATTATAATATTAGGGGAAAGTTTGCATTTGAAAGGATTTAACTTTTTATGTAAATTATAATATTTTTTTTTGGTACATATGAGAGTTGGTATATCCACTATTTTTAGTAATCGCGAGTGTAGGGCTCAAACCACAGGGACTGCTTCAACAAACCTATCCATCTCGTTAACGTTGACCCAATATGAGATGGGGACCATCGATTACACAGGTTTCGTACCGTCGTTGTTTCGACGTGCACTCAGAGAAATCAGATCAGACTACTATGTATGCTAGGTCGTTGGGCATGCCTGTGAGGTCTGAACCTAAGCCTCCTTTCGATAAGTACCCAAGAACTTATCAATCCACCTAACCCTCACAGACTATGTAAATTATAATGTTAGTAAGTAGGGGTGAGGGTGGGGAATACAACATATGAACAGTCAAGTGGAGGGGGCATGTAAACCAAATAACTAAAGTGTTATAAATTTGAAATTATAAAGTGACACGTGGGAGAGACTATTGTATCGAATATAAATTATAAATATTTTATTTTAGATGTTATAATTTAAATAAGCATGCGTTGGAGGTGGGGAATATAATTTATAAACTTGAATATTATAATTTATAAAAAATACAAAATGGGGAAGAGACACATAGAAGTTATAAACATTAAATACATATAAATTTATATGCAATGCATTAAATGTAGATAAAATATTAATAATGAAGATTATAATATTTAAGTTATGGATTTTTAAATATATAACTTTAATATTATAATTTGACAAAAATTTAACATCTAAAATATATTTTTAATATGTATATTAAATATTAAGAGTATATATATAATATTTGTTAAAAATTAGTGTGTATGATCAAAAAAAAATTAGCTTTAATATATATAAATTTATATTTTTGTGTGGCTATAAATTTTTATTAAATTTATTTTTGGAAGAGAAATGAATTAATCTTATTTTATATACTTCTATATCTAGTTGCTCCTAGATATTAAGTTTGATGATATTAGGATTCTATCCTAACAATCATAAAATTACTTCAACCTCAATTGACATTTATAATGAATTGGAAAATACTTCTCTTTGTGTGCGCCTCACCCATCCTAGACATGCATGTTTATGTTATTTAAATAATTATTACCTCAATAATAAAAGTTGATCGTATGATTTTCTTCTCTAAAGCAACACCTATTTGCTGATAATTTTGCTTTTTATGAGAAAGAATGTGTTGTTATTCAAGTTTCAAGCTTGTTTTTACATACTTATTGCTACCATCATTATTATCTTTCTCTTTATCCCAAAATTCTATATGGTGTCATAGAAAATGAGGAGCCCGATAATAAATACCTTAAGGAGGTAATGGTTAAGAAGATTATGGAACATGTGGGCTGAAAAGTATATTGCATACATATGAAATAGTGTTAAAAATTAAATGTGATATTAATAAGATATTGATAGTGTCTAATATATACAAAATTAATCCTTTTACTATGGGATAGGTTTATAATGTGCTATGAGGGTGGAAGAAAAGAAAATCTATACCTAAAATTAGGTGAAATTTTAGGAATATTTTTTTAGTACAAATTGTCATTATCTTGTGTGAAGGATGAATATCACTTCTCCAAACTTACCTCAACTTCAAGGTGTTAGAATGTTTAATACATAACCCACCAAGGCATATACATTTGGTTGCATAAGAAATGGTAATACAATCGTGTAGTCTAATCTCACTATAGAAATGCTAAATATTGCCAAATACTTATCCATTTGAAAAAGTGATATATAACAAGGGATATAAATCCTATATAGTAGCTTGGCTACTACCTCGAAATGTCTATAAGGAATTAATTCTTAGATAACAAAGAAGGAATTTTGTAGCCCCGAAAGCAGTGGTGTGAAATGGAAATTTTGGAAACTTTTCTAGAAAAATGGCTAAGTATGGAAACTCTCAATTCATTGACAAATAAACAATTCATCGACATTCCTTCCAATATTAGCATGACATCATCCAAGAATCCTTCAATCCATTGAAAAATTACAATCCAATGGACTTGCAATTTGTAGGAAAGTTGTAATCTGTAGAAATCTAGCAATTTTTCAAAACAACTACCAACAAATAAAAGACTACAAGCAATATTTTTATCATTTTGTTGTAAATAAAGGATGGTATAAAATTATTACTCGAGGTGAAAAAGAGTGAAACCCTTAACTATAAATAAATATCCTAGGGCTTATTATAAACATATTTTGACTATTTTGGGAAAGGCTAGAGCTATGCTCTCTGAATGTAACCTTTCATTTTTTTATTAATGGAAATTTATGTTTGACCTTCATACAAGATTGTATCCTAATTGTTCATACCTCTTCATGTATGTATGTGTGACTAGTGGCTCTACATATGTTTCTTAATCCTCTTTTCCACTTTGAGCATGCATCTGAGATTAATTCTAACTATTGTTATTTAATTTTTTTAATTTAATGCAACTTAGCACACACTATCCTTGTTATGGTTATTGGTCATATTTACTTTTAGTTATTCACACTCTTCTCTTGAGAAGGGTTAGGTCAGCGTAGGGTAGTGGGGATTTGCCTTGATTCTAGATATTAAGAGGACTAACAACCCTCTTTTCCAAATGTTGAACATAGAGAGTTGGTACAGGTCCAATCGAGAGAACAACCAGCTTTATGCATTAATAGTTCAATTGGCATGACTGGTGGGATAAGTCTAATTTGTCTCATAAATAAAAATACCTACTAAGACACCTATCATACATAACATCAATTTAAATTAGCATGCTTGGTAGGACTCAAATCTACTCCATACTAGAACAATAAAATTCATATCTATGTTGTTTTATACAAAATCTTACTTAAATTTGCTAAAGAATTTGTTCCATTCTCCAAAATCTACAAGATCCAAAAAGTGTTCTATAGATCATTGCTAAGAGCGCCCTAGAACTGGCATTTTGTTTCACTATGAATCTAAGAAATTTATAGAAAAAATGATGGACCTTGAGAAAAAAATATAGAAAAATGAGAAAATTTGACGAATCAAATTGAATAGTGACTCCACTAATGAATTAAAGTCAACAAAATATTTTAAGTCCCAATTCTACTAGTTTTCTAGTATCACCTTGTGATTCATCAGAATGCTCGCTTATGTTATCCTTGCATCACTTCTCTTTGAAAGGTTCGTAATTTTTATTTAATTTTTTTTCCAATTTGTTGGTCAATCCAATAATTCATCAATTTCCTTGCTGATAAAAGTGACGTCATCCATCCTCATCTACTAAGTCCTTATTTTGACAATTCATTGGAATTTTCGAGTAATTTATTGGCTTCTTTGATGATGGCATGCTAACATAAACAAAATTTTGGTGATTAGAAAGAAAAACTCTTGGCTAAGGTTGGAATCCAATGATTGTCGGCTTATCCATGATTTGTTGATTTTTCAATGATTCGTTGACAAGTCTAGCAATTTATCAACTATGAAAAATAAGTGCTTCAAGTAGCTCTGCTCTTGTCTTCAACATACTTGGATTTTGAACAACATTATAGAATCTCAACCATGGTGGAATCCTCATATGGTATAAAACATGTCAAAGGATCAAAATTCTCAACCATCCCAATACATTAAATTCTCTAAGATCAACAACAGTTTCTATAAAACTCTATCATTTATGCAGTTTTATCAACCGATATGGAAATTCATGCAACAACAAGAGATCACACCAAGTTACTAAGTTGCACAAAATCAATAATGGATCTAATATCCTCAACAACTAGCATATGATCCAATAGAACAACCTATGTACTAGATATATATGGAAAAATACCTCAACAACTAAGTTAATTGAACAACAAAATCTAATGGTGTGTACATAGTAAAGCTATCTATCTTATTCATCCCAAAACATCAACAACAGATGACCTCACAATATCAACACGTTTTTCATGAATGACAAGACTTATGAAAGTTTCAAAGGGACTTATACCAACTCAAGGACATGCTTATAGTCCTTAAATGGTTAAAGGAACAAGATGATAAACTTGAAGAGGAGAATTAGGGGATTCATTAACTAGAAAATATGAAGGAGCCTCAATGGCTAGTGACTCAACAATAATACCTATCAACCCCACTCTTAAGGAATTTTTGGCCTATAATGATTCCCTTCAAGTTAGAGATATCTAGTAGGGAAACATATTGATAATTAATTAGGCGCATAATGGAATGAGTGATATGAATTCAAATTTTTGGTGTCTTTCTTGTAAAATAGTTCATGATTTAACATATTAAGCTATGGAAATCCACCATGCCTAGGTGATGAACCAACAACTGTCAATCCACCCTACAATAGCAAATTGACCTATTGCCATCAATATGATAATGGTTAGTCAATCTATGATAAGCCAAAAAATGGTAAATTAGATGATTGCACCCCAAGTTAAACTATGCAATTCTTGGAGCACCTAAAGTGAGTGGTTATTGCCTCCCTACCCAAAATTTAATAGTGAACAATCATCCAAAGTGTCCTCAACCTACTCCCCAAGAAAATACCCCTTTTAAATAGAGAAGAGACCTAAAATGATAAGGGAAGATTTAGATAACAATGGATTGATGATTCCTAAGCTAGATCCCCCATCCTTCCATCAAGGGGCATATCTCCTATGGTTGTGGAAAACCTTAAGATTGTAAACAAGGTTTTTGAAGATAAGAAATCAAATAATGAAGAATATTGTGAATTAGTCGATATTTTCTCAAATAAAGAGTTGGATTCCATAGAAGAATGTGAGGTGTTTGGTTTTCCCCTAGAAGGAGAAGGATCTATGATGGAGTAATAATTGAGCCAAAATATCCCGCCTTTTTTTTTGAAATGGACTCACAATAAAAATTATCTGAGTTGTCAGTCTTTGTGGATGCTGCTTGGAAATACCACAAAGACTAATGGGGATAGTCATATGTCAGATAACATGGCTCCTAGTCATCTTAGTAATTTGAGGTTGGCTGATAATCACAGGGCAAGAAAGAAACGGTAATATAAGACTTCGAATCAGAGCCACGTGGACCACCAGATAGCCACCGCCATAAATCTAGCCAGTAGGTTCACTTCTCCAAGGCTGATTGGCCAAGACGGGATGTGGTCCCAAAGCATGTCATATATGGAAGAAAGCAATTACCAAATAATTATTAAGAGTAACTATCAATACAGAGCTTGTGGGAGTTTTTTTAGTACTCTGCTATGTGTGTCTGCAATTTTTGTTTCTCCACTGTTTCAAGGAAGGGATCCGTTTCTGTTTCTTTTTTTGTAATTATGATGCAGGTGTGTTTTCTCGGGGTATACCCAAAATGTTGTATGGAAAGTTTCTTTTTGATAACAGGATATGTGCCTTACCGGATGTAATGGCTTTGGCGGCATGTAGATTTTACATATATAGGATCCTTAGTAAGGACACGTTCATCAACAGCCCTGGGCTTATTTTTGTAAAAGGTTTTGGGTCAACCAGTAAAACCCGGTATTAATGCTATAGTATCTTATCTACCAAAAAAATAATTGAGCTAAAATATAAGAGGTTTTGGTTTCTCCTTTTAGGATGTGGTGCCTATAGAGATAACTAAGACAAATGCACAATAAAATCATTGAGCATTCTTGATTATTTCAAATGAGAACTTGAAGTAAACAAGAAAAATGGCAAGATTAATTGGGTTAAAATATGAAGGAGAAAGAAACACCACAGAGTTTGAAGAATTAAAATGGGAATCCCCTTTCATGATGGAATTTTACTTCTTTGAAGAAAAAAATTTAGAGTAAAATTAGCAAGTTCCTAGAATTTTAAGAAAGATTCAAACCACTACAACACTTGGAGTACTTGAGTCTACTAAATTTATCTTCGTATCCAATATATTATCATGTGTAATCCTTATAAATAATCAAAAGAACATAAAATATTTACTCTCCTAGAATATGATGAATTTGATTTCTATTTAGAGAAATGAGATCCTATAGAATAATTATAGGCTAGTTTGCAACCAAAATATGAGGTATTTTTATCAAGCTAGCTTTGATACTAGAGGATGAAGTTGAAATAGAAGAAGAAACTAACATAGCATATTAAGCATACAACTTTATCTTGAAGAAATATAAGTTTGAAAGTTTTGGAGAAATCTCATGGGGGCCTTTTTATGAGTTTTCCTCTTTGAAAATGAAAGCATCGAAGTAGACACTACTCCCTAAATAGAGAAATATTAACCTATGAATCTTAATGCCATTCAATTAATTCCATATAAATGGACTAAATTGAGTGATAGAGGGATTATAATTTTAGAAATGGTATATTTTTATACAATCATGGAAAATACAACCAAGGTAAAAATTGTATTTCTTGCTTTGAATATGTTATTGAGTTGTTCAAGGAAAAAAAGAAGGATAAATTATTATTAAGTGATGTTATCTTGCTTGGTTACATAAAGGTAAGGGCCCCAACTTGTAATCAACATCAAAATCCATCATAAAATGGAATAAAAAATGGATTCTTACACAAGTGTATAAATTACAACATACACCTACACTCCCCATCACTTTTGAGTTAAAATAATGTATCATTACAAGATATTTCTCATAAGGAGGTGGATTAAAAAGGGATGATAAGAGATAAAACAATTTTAATTCCCTAAACCACAATGTTGATTTGAGTTTTGTATTTTTTTAGTAAAGAAATATATTATCTCCTAGAGTACATCCACGAAGCTCTAACTTGGGGAAGCCCTCTTCGAAAAATCCCTCCATATATACCATAATTCTATCAATTTACTATGTTATATAGGTGTTGCAGAATCTTGAGCTATAATGTTGACATTAGAAGGATGGACAACTATTTTCTTGAGCCTCTAAATGATATTGTCTTTCACTTAATAAAATAGTGATTTATTTTTATAAATTCTATCTTCTCATTTCTCCTTATTCATTTTTCATTTTCAAAAATAAACATAAATAATAAATTCCCCATGTCACTTGAGCAAAAATCTTACAAGGGACACTCAAATTTCCATTTCTTTTTCTTCTAAAATTGGTTGCACATATCTCCAAGATTATCGATTTTTTTTCTAAGGCTTAAAAGATGATATGACAACCTAGGAACATGATTATAGCAAAATGATGATAAATATCTAGACCTTTTTTATAGAGGTAGGATTTTTCTTCCTTTTGACTACATAGTCCAATGGATGAGACTGTCTAAGATAGGCCTTGTTGATAGTGTAGTCATAGAAATGACTATCAACATGAAGGTTGATATATATACCTTTTGATATGTTTGATGACTCAAGAAAATGAGGATTAAAATAATATATAACATAAATATAGGTATTCAAAAGAGAAGGAGACTCATATATCAAGAAAAGAGTGACAAGAATGGAAGCCTCTAATATAGAAGCACAAATTACTTTCATCATCTTCCTCACAACCATATTCACTACACTTCCACCCCCTATTTCTTCTAATTCCAATAACTATTATATCTCCCTCTCTTATTTATTTATTATGAATTCTGTAACCCCCTTAACTTCTTCTACTGCACTCATCCCACCTTAAATAAGCATAACCCTATTCTTAGTTTGACTAGTAGGCTTATCTATCTAATATGTAGGGTCATATCAAATGCCATCTCTATCCTAATTTTTCCATAATCATAAAATATTCAATTTTCATCCACTTATCCTTTAGTCCCCCATACCACAAACATCATCACATCACTTTGTATGTCCTCATTTTAACCCCTCACATCATCCATCACTACCCATTCTATGTCATCACCACAAATTACTATATCACATTGGTATAATCATCCTCATTGATTTATTAAAATTAAAAGTGTCAAAATAAATCTACATTACTCAAAAGATCCATCCCATACTTGATATAATTTAATTATTACCTAATCACATAATAGAAGGCTATGAGAATAAATACAAAGTAAAGTATCACGTATCATGTAGGAGACAAGAAAATAGATGTATCAAAACATTACTAAAATATTTAGCATTTTTCATGCCTTTGATCCCATCATACCCATTGATAAAAGGAGCAATACATTAATTTTAGAGGCACTACCAATATATCCAAGTAATATAGCAATTTCCTTAACCAACTATACCATAATATTGTCTACCATTAACTTATCAAGGGGGAAACTATTCCATGTGGTGCATTTAATAGGGAAGTCAAGACAAGCAATGACTATTAGATATGCTCATGAAATTGTTGAATCTAAAGGATAAAAAATGTAAGACTTAGATGATGCACGTGTAATTAAGCAACTTTTAAAATACATGTAAAGGTAGATGATGTAGCTATAGTAGGAAATAAAGGCATTTAAAAATAGGAAACTATGATTTGAGATGGTAAGTAGTAGAAAGGAAATAATTATCCAATATGAAAGGGTGGTTAGCACAAAGGTAAGATAGGTTAAAGCAAATAAAAAATAATATTTACAATTTGAATCTAGATCAAAAATAGTGTTGTACCTAGTGCTTTCTAATGAGATCATCAAGTAAAACCTATTGGACATGTTAAAGAGCATAGTAGATTAAAGGGAGACCCTGTCAAAGGGGTCAATATGAGGAATAAGAATTGAATGGCAAGGTGTTAGATTGTATAAATATGACTATTGGTAGGTGCTTTTGGAACCTTACCCTAAATTTGAATACATGTGACCCATAATTTTATATTTTTTCTATTAGTTGATCCCAAATTTGAAGATTCCATACCCAAGAATAAGGTATCATCTAGGATCTCTTATCAACCAGGCTTGGCGTCCTTGTAAGTCATCAAAAATATAATATCTTGGCTACTACCTTTGAATTCTTATGAGGAATTAAGCATTAGATGATAAAAGAGAAGGCATTTGTAACCTTAAAAGGAATGGTGTGAACTAGAAATTTTGGAATAAAAATGGTTAAATGGTTAAGTGTGGTAACTCCTGATTTATCAAAAAATCAATGATTCTTTAAATTTCCTTCTAGCATCGACATGCTATCATTGAATAATCCTTCAATCCATTGAAAATTTTCAATCCATTTGAAATTTATGATCTATCAGACTTGCAATATTTCAAACCAATGATCCATCAAACTCTAGCAAATCATTAAAATAATTGCCAACAAATTAAAAATAATGTCGTAAAAGTGAGGTTTTTATCATTTTGCTATAAAAATGATAAAACATTATTAGTCAAGGTGAAAAGAGTGAAACCCTTTGTTATAAATAAGAGCGTATGGCTCATTGTGAACATTTTTTAGCTATTTTAGAAAAGTCTAGAGCTAGGCTCTTTGAATGTAATCTCTTATTTTAATAATGAAAAACTATGCTTGGCATTCATACAATACTATATCTCGACTTTTCAAACCTCTCCATGTATGTGTGTGACGATGTCCTACATGTGTATGTTAGTCATATTTTCCACTTTGAGCATGTATCCAAAATTGATTCCGATTGTTTTTATTTAACCTTTATAATTTAGTGCAATTGATCATACATTATCCTCACTATGGTCATGGTCATATTTACCTTCATGCATTTGTTGTTAGCCTCTTACACTCTTATCTTGAATGATTACTTTTCAATATTTATTTTTCTATAATAGCATAGAGTTAGATTAGATTAGTAAAGCATAGTGGGAAGTCATCCTAATTCTAGAGGTTAAGGGGATGGATAACCCCTTTTCCCAAACATTTAATGTGGATAACTAGTATAAGGTGCAATTGAGAGATCAACTAGCTTTGTGCATGAATGCTTATGTATTGAAAAATAGTGATACCTATTTATTATTTATAATTAATTAAAATTATCCATAATTTTAATATGATAACATCATAGACCTCCTTCCCTTCCCCCTAAAAAATATCACTTTATTAATTTTTTTTTTATTTTGATAATGAATTGCATGCATGACACTAAGATGACACTGAAAGTGCCATATAATACCATAATTGAATAGGTATGTAGCACTATCATACCATCATTATAGGACCAAATTTAATACTAAAAAAATATTGAATATGAGGGTGGAGCTACCAGCTAGTGGATATAGCCTAATGTAAGCATTGATATTACAAGATGAAAATGTTGTGGTGTTTCATTTTGAGTGCAACAAGGGAATAATTAATTATAATATAATTTAAATATTATCCTTACTATTAAGATCTAATGTTTATATGATATCAATTAAAAGGAAATTTTATAGACCATAACCGCAAAGGGATAATAGTTGCCTTCATTCCATAAGTAAAATCGGATATCTACCTAGCTCAATTATATGCTTATTAAACTTAAGTCTTCAAATATATAGAATGAATATATCCATAGTCTAGTTTTTTGCTCAATTACAAGCTTATTAAACTTAGGATATAGCTTGTTATCATAACTTGTGTTTCCATATTTTTGTGTCTTCTTGTGAGAAAAAAGAAGAAAAATAGTTAACATTACTCCATTCATTTGCTCTAGATATTTAAATTCTAGTTCTTGATCATCTTCAATACTTTTTATATATATTTGACAAAGGATCATTGTAAAATAATGGTATAATTTATATCTTTGTTTGATTTTAGATCACTCAAAGACATTCATCAAACAAGTTATTCATAGATACAAAATCAATATTCTAAATACTCATATGTAATAACTTTTGAGTCTAAACTTATATGAAGTTAAAAAAATAAATTCCATGAAAAAAGCACAAGCATGAATATAGTAGAATAACATCATATTTAACGTGATAAGATCCTCTTCATGAATTGAAATCCTCATGAAAAGAAGAAAACTTTATTTCTTCAAGTACAAGGAAATATGGATGGTAAATTCAAGCACAGATCTTAGGTGCATGACCAAATCATACCATTATTTCTTCACTCTGTCTTCCAAGGCTATATAACAACCTTCTTAGAATGCCACCCTCACTTGTCTTTCTAATTTTAGAAATTTCTAAAGTTTTATGTTTTACTTTTCAATAGCAACTCTTCAGCTTCCTTTATCCTTCTATTACAAGATGATATGACACATCAACATTCTTCTTACTAATTAAGTTCTTCATTTTTTGACAAAGGATTAGTGTGTCAAGTATTATTTCATTGTCCAAAATAATATTTATGTTAAAATAGAACTACCATCTTGTCATACATGATTGACTATTAAAACACAAAACCACCACCTATAGAATAAATTTTCACTCATGTAAGATACAACTCCCATTTGTAAGATAGATCCGTCCCTTTTTAATATCTATCAATTTTTAAGTCATTTAATCCCCAAATCCTTATGTCCCTTATACATAATATATTACAAAAAACTCTTTTATGGAAAATACAATGGTAAAATATATAGGTCATAATTTAGTTAATATTTTACTATACCATAAATATATATATTTGCATATACTAAAGGAATCGATAACTCATTACATATTATCATTACCTTATTGTTGGTTCGAATCTTATACTTTATTACCACTATAACCTCTAGTTGTGTTGGGTAAACTTTTTAACGTAGTTGATGGCATCGACACGACACACCCTTCGGTTTTATAATACTTGAGGGATTCGAATTGTGGTCTCCACCCTTCCAAGGGAGAACTTTGACCAATGGACCAAACCCTCCAACCTACTATACCATAAAATATATGATGAGTAGAGTTTTCAAGGTATTATTTTTCCACTCATCTATAATTATTGGGTAGTTTTTTATGTCCCTTAATAAAGATCTAAATTATCCTCTTAGATGACACCTCCTAAATAGGAGGCTTGTAATCCTTCAAAAACTTGTTCTTTCTTAAACTATATATTTCGGTGTTACTCAACCTAATAAAATTTCCTTTTCCAAATAAATTATTTTTTCTATATTGAAAACATTAATTAGTGCTTCTGCTTTTTGGCTTATTGGCTCTACCTCACATCAACTATATAAAACCTAATATATTTGGTTTTCATGTTCATTGTTCACTTCGTAGACCTAATCCAATATTTATATTACTTTTCCCATCTTTTTTATATCTCATTTCAACATTCTATGCTCTCATTTACTTGATAAGACTAACTAATACTCTATAACCCTTTCATTTTTCTTGTCTATTGTTTAATCCATTGTTGAGATGATACTATACTCAGTTAGTCTTAGATTCTTCTAACCTAGACTTAGTACTAGAGCTCTTCATCACACACTTGGAGATATTTTTCTTTGAATTCCTATGTAATTATAATTCTTTTTTTCACAAAACATATATGAATGTAAATTCCTAACAATATTATGACGAGTTCCCTTCATTAATTAGAATACATTTTATAAATTTTATTGCCATATCTCTTTGCTTGAATAACATGGTTATGCACTTTCCTCCTTTAGAATAGTTGTTCTTTCACTATCTTCGGATCATTTTCCCTTGTCAATTTATACAAGACCAAAATATTAAGGTGTTAATTTTGCCTTAGTATAATTTTTTATTCCTTACCCATTACAACACATTCTCTTAAGTAAACCTTGTACTTTGGTATGCTACTCAAAATTAATAAGCATTTATTATCTTATTTTAATGGAATAAGGTTGGGACTTTATAAACTTATAGTTAGTTCCACCATATTGAACTAAGATTTACTTGTCACTATCGGAAAAAAATGAAATTCACACCTAATTGAAGATAGGTCAAACACTTCTCTTTAGAGGCTAGTTCATTTTGTACATTCTTGATTGCTTAGATACATTTACCTTCACTTATGTGATTATTTCAGGAGTAGATGTTTTTATCTTTACAAGCTTATTTGTTTTCATAGCAATTAAATCTTCTTTTGTTAAAGCTTAAGTTTTAACTCTTCATACACATTTCTCAGCTTTGTAATTTATTTATATTTTTATTGAGTTATTTCCATCATTTCTTAGACTCTAACTTTATCTTTGAAGAGTTTATCTCATCTTCTTCTATTAGATTTTCCTAAGTGACCACAAACAAAAGAGTAAAACTTTAATACCAATATTACATAAAACTAGTTAAAGATAATCATCATATAGATACTCATGGAAATCAACCTTTCAAATTTTAAACACTTGCTTGTGTAAACTAGGTAAAATTAAGGGTTTAATATAGTTCATGCTCAAATTTGAAAATCATACATAAGATATTAGTACCATTTTCTTAACAAAATTGTTAAGAAAATAATAAGACTTTATTTATTCAATAATGATTGAATCTATAGGGTAATGCAAGCAAAAGCATCTTTCTAAACTAGACCCTCTTTTGATTACTATTCATTATAATGATGCATATAATAGTTCTCAGTTTGAGCTATAGAGTTTTAATTTTATTTACACATTTTACTTTTAATAATTACTCAAATTCCTTGATTCTTTTTCTATTGTAAGATGATATATCATTCCAAGAACCTTTTTTCACATTAGCTTACTTACATGTTTAGAGGTTTGGCAGTGTCTTTTGATATTTTAAAATTTTTTATATCATAATAACATGTTAGATTTTGACATATCTAAAAAGGATAACAACCTTTACATCAAATCAAAACCACCACATTTTAGTATAAAATCATCCTTATAGGATAAAATCAATGTCTTTAAGGCAAAACTTATGTGGACCAAAATTACCACTTATAGAACATCATTGTCCATTGTCCTATTTTATCCTATTTCAAGGTCATTTTATCAGCAAACCCATGCATATTATATACTATCAAAAATCATATAATAAAAAAACTCCAATCAATATGCTTTTATGCTATAACCCGGTCTATAGGTTTTGTTACACCCTATAATATTATATAGATAAATTTTAGGCAATACATAATTTTTTTATCCTATAACGAACATTAGAGATGTTACTAATTTTTTAATATTATTCTTTGATTTGTTAAATCTATGATCTTTGGTTCAATTTATAGTACATCCCCTATATTCTAATGAACATCAAGTTAAATTTAGATATTTTTTAGATATTATCAATTTTCTTGAAAGGTTATTGTTTTTAATAACTTGTTTTATTAAATACAATTTTTTTATCTTATACCATTTTAGTTAGGTCTAATTTTTTATTGCCAAATAACTCTTCGTGGTATTATTTCAATTAAGTTTTAACATTCTTGAATTTATAGCCCACGTTGCACATAGCATTGATATACTCGATGTTTGCCTCCATAATTTTATCAAGATACTTAAATAAGGACCCTTTAACCACAAGAGTTAAAACTTAAATGGTATGTAAGAGTGCTTATTTAAATAATAAATATTTAGGGTAATTGGCCAATTTTAAGAGATTGTTTAGTTTAGAATTGTCTAATTAACTAGTCTACTTGAAGAAAACCCATCATCACTAGATATATTTTTGTTGAACATTTTCATGGTAAAAGCATTCCTTGGTCTTTGATTATTCCATGTAAGCAGCATTCCATTATTTATATAAATAACTACTAAATAAAGTCTACCTACTTTTTCTTAAAATAGATGGCTTGCATGAAACAATATTTTATTTCCTACCATTTTATTTTCCATAGGTATAATATGATATTAAATTGCCTATTATAGTTTATAGGAGATTATGATGCAAGGATTTTAAAATTATATAGTACTTCCATTAATATAATTTACATAAAATAATTATAAGTACATATATACTCAAACTAAACATGTTTTTCATGAATATATATATATATATATATATTTCCTTTGTTAAGATGTCCTTTATGTACCCATTGTGTTTTCCACAAAAAAATTTCTAGGATTCCACATGCAAATTCTTGATTGGCCATTTGAATCCAATCAGACCAACTCTATCATGTTTCATAGTTTAGAAGCAACATCTTCTTTCAACTCAAAGTTCAATCCATTGTAAAAACAAAATATATTTGCATCTCATTATTTGAAAAATAATTTAAATAATTTGTAATGGGTTTAGAACAAACAAGGAGCTAAAATATTCATACCACAAATCAAGATTTTATCTCATTAGAAAATTTAATATATTATCAAAGGATTATGGTAGGAATTAATTCAAGAGAAATTTAGACACCTTGTCCTTTGTAGATTGGATTAGACTGCAAAATAAATCAATTTCAAAATCCGCAATTATTTGGAAAGCACTAGTGAGAGCTTTTCCATTACTTGGGAATTTCTTGGCTTGAAAAATAGGGAATGAAAAGGAAGTAAGGATAGGCAAAGATACTTGGCTAAGAAGCAAAGAAGATTGCCAACTTCCATAAAACATAATAGATTATCTCCATAGACAAAAAAAGATGGTATTGGTGCAGGTGATATCAATAGAGAGTATTAGTCTATGTAAACAAGGATGGCTCATAGCAGAAGAACTAACACTATGAGAAAATGATGCACATATTTGGCATGATTACATAAATAAAATGGAAAGAGCAAATATAAGACTAAATCAACGAAGAGACTTTATAATATGGTCCAATAATCTAGCAAGTCGTACACGGTTAAAGAAGGGTATAAGGCAAGCTTTGAAAACAACAATGAGAAGAAACTTTGGTGGTGGAGTACAATATGGAAGGTAAAAGCTCCCCTAAAAACTAGAATCTTTGCCTGGTTAGCTCTAGCTAGAAAAGCACTAACATGGGATGTTTTTTAAAGGAAGTCTTGACAAGGACCAAGTCAATCTATCAAGTGCAAAAATGAAGAAGAAACAATGGATCCTCTTTTGATTCATTGCCCTTTTCCAAGAGAAGTGTGGAATTCAATTCTACCTTTGACTCAATGGAAATAATAATGGCCTTCTAGGAATCTTTGAGATAACATGCAATAATGGTTAAAAGAAAGAGAATTAAAGGAGTATAAATGTGTCCCTTTGATAGTGGGATGGGGTTTTTTGGCTAGCTAGAAATGCTAGGTTGTTTAAAGATAAGTAAATTCTAGTGATTCAGGTACAAATGCAAATTAATTCATTTTTGAAAGTCTAAAAATCTTCCTAAAACTAAAACTGAGCAGCATATAGGAACAATAATAGTGGATCTTATGAAGCCATGGGCCTTATTTGATAGAGCTTGTTAGGGATACCCATGTAGGTGTGGGCTAGGGGGAACACTTAAATAAAAATCATAAGATCACTTTCAAGATAGGTTTAGGGGAAGGAACAAATAATATGGTAAAATGGAAAGCATTGATCCTCTTGATGAGAATAGCAATGGAGCAAGGAATTACAACTTTATAGATTTATGGAGATTCAAAATTAGTGATAAATTGGTTTGAAAATCATGTTGAGATGAAATCTTGCTTTTTAATCCTTTCTATGAGCAAGCGAAATTATTAGAATATTTTATAATAGAAATTTCATACAAGCACATCTATAGGGAACTAAATGTAGAAGTATACGATCTTTCAAAAGATAGTTTGAATCTTCCAATAGGCACTTCGTAGAGGGAATACGTGATTAGAGAACTCGAGGTTTCCTCATAGTCCCCCTCTTATTAAGGATCATAACATAGATCTATTAATGGTAAAAAAAGAGGGATTTTTTAAAGGGATCCTTACCTTAATTTTATAGAAAGACAGACTTCAAATAGCATTTATCTTCATAATTGAAATTTGAGTCTTGTTTTTGTACTCATGGAAGAGTCATTTGAGAACTATGATTGATTAGGAAGTTATTTCTATTTTCCACCTATTAGTCTTGTTATTAGGCTTTTGTTTTTGGATTTGTAAGTTTATTGTAACATATTACAAGGAGGCCAATACTCCTCTCAATTCAGTTTAGATCAACTCCTAGATAGGATGTAACTGAAATTCTTGAGGTTACTTCATACCCATAGCATTATAATATTTTTTCAAACTCATAAATGAAAATTATAATTTATTTCTAAGGAAAAATAAAAGTGGTCAAAACTATGAGTGATAGATGATGATGTCATAATACAATTTGTTGTAATGCTAGTATGTGGCCACTGAAATATCATGGTTAATATGGTCATGATGTATTATAGGTGGAGGCCATTTCAATTCCATTTAACCAATTAAAATATTCATTAAATAACTCGACAAAGTGAAAATTCAAGTTCTCACAATGTAGGATCCCAACAATAATTATTCTTATATCTTCCTAATTAGATTTTTTAACTAGTTTTGAGGGATTTTCTTATTTTTTTTCTTGGAATTTTTATTTTATAATTAGTTTTATGGGATTGAAATGGATCCCATCCCTATTATATCATGACCATATAGTGACATTATGATATCTTGGCAATTATGCATGTATCGCTTGACAATATTTGAACCTCGATCTCCTTCTTCAAAGTCGAGGAATCTTACTAGTTGAGCTAATGCCATTTAATTTTCTTGAGAGGTTTTTATGTTCTAATGATGACTGTTATATTATTTTATTTGATTTATTGTTTATATTAAGTAGTGGTTTTTATTTATTTAGGATAATCCATTAATATTGAGTTTATTTATTTTTAAATGTTCAAGGGTAGATAAAGTTGCAACAACTAAGACAAACATATAGGAATAAACATGTGATGGTATTATCAAATTCAATATTTTAATTAAATAATATCTTTTGAATGTAGAAGAAGTATATGTTATCAAAGAAACCACATTTATATAATCAATTCCCCTAGAAACACCCTTATTCCAATAACTTTAGGATTATCCTCTAAAGTGGATTTTTCGTTTTACACATTTGTATGATCAAATTTATTTTCGTCTTTTGGTTAAGCTTTAGGATATCAAAGTGATATGAATATTTGATCATATATCACAACACACTCTATCCTAATCCTAATATTGTTTGTAGGGTTAAATGAATATAAGTATAGCTCCTTGAGATAAATTATATTCAAAGGACTAGCTAGTAATTTGTTAAAAGAAGTGTCCTATAAAACAATTCTAAAAGGGAATAATAGGTGGAAGCTTTGAATATAAAAGTACAAACTTAGAATACTAATATCCCTAAATTTCTTTGAATTAAGATTATTTTGTCTTCACCTAATTTGAGATTAGTATAACGAGTCTAATTAATTATCAAAAGTCAAGCCCTAGTCAAATGCATATATAAATCACAATTTTATATGTCAAAATAGAAGCTATTCATAATCAATGGATTGTTTTCATGCAATTTCACCTAGACAAATTTTATTTTTCTTGGGTAAGGTTTTACTTACATCCATTTCAATAAAAATACTAGTATATGTCAATACCCTTCTTTCACACTCAATTTTACTATTTGCCAATGAATATGATCTTTCAAGTTTCAATAACCATTCGAGTATCCTCTTACCAATAAATGATGGTAATTCTAAATATTTGAATCTAAAATTTAACTTAGGTGATTTCTTATAATGATCAAAACTCTTAACGAATTTATAAATAAAATTAAAGAAATACAAACCTCCCTTCAACATATTTTTCAATTTTGCATCCAAGTAAACAATGAATTGAAATACCCTTTCAACCATAAATTGATATCTAAATCGCCCTTTAGATTTCATATACCTATAGTCCACTCTTTGAAAAAATGTAAGGTTGTTTAATTCCCCACTTTATGATATCATGGCAATTATGCATGTATTGCTTGACAATATTCGAACATGGATCACCTCCTTCAAAGTCAAGGAATCTAGCTAGTTGAGCTAATTTCATTTAATTTATTACACACATATTATATAAGATAATATAATCTATAATCAAATGACATGACCTCAAGTGGTTAAAACTATGAAATTTTAAGGTGGAGACCAAGGTTCAAATTTTTTCAATGATATATGCATAACTGCCAAATTGTAATACCACTATGTGATTTATCAAAATCTTGTGTTAACATGGTAATGATGAAATATAGGTGGGATTATTTCAATCCTATATAACCAATTTAAAAATAATATGATAAACAATACATGTGAGTATATGCTAAGGGGTTTAGTTAAATATGTGTGTATGTGAGAGAGAGAGAGCCCAAAGGTTGATTTTAAATTAAACTATTATTGGATTTTCAAGATAAAATCAAGTATGGTTGGTGTTGGTAGTATATTTAGAATAACCAATGGAATATTGTTTGGTTAGTTTTGGTTGTCCTTGCCTAAGGTACTAACAATAAAGATAAATCAATGGTATTCTACTCGAATTTATGCTTGCTCTAGAAAAAGGTGTTAATATTTTAGATATTGAAGTATACTTCCTTCAATGATCTAATGAATTAGCCTAACATTGAAAATTGGAATATAAAAGGGACCTCGAAATAGTCATCTATATTTTTTGAATGTTCAACCCTTTCCCAAGGTTTCCATTAAGTAAATGCACCAATAAAATGATGGATTAGTGGGCAAGTTTCATAATTAAGGAAAATAAGTGCATTTGTATAATATTTCTAGTGGTTATTTTAAAAAACCATCTATTTGAGTGTAACTCATGAATACATCCTCTAACTAATTTATACAAGGATGTAATATTTTTAACATTCCCCCCACCCTTATTAGATCATGCTCCAAACAAGGACAAGAACATTGATAACTATATTGGGACAAAAACATCCCAAATATCCCTTATCACCTGATAAAATAAAACATACACATAATTCATTAAGATCACAAATTATGAATACTCAATAGTCCATGATTTACACCATCATGAATAAAGACAAACTCATTTTTTCATCTCACTAAACTTGTAACCAAGGATAGAGACAAAAACAACTATCCATAATCTTACATCAAACATATATAAGGACACACACATTGTCCAAAATCAAAGTTGTAAACAAGGGCACACACATTTATTCACAACACCTCTATGACTAGGGATACATACAATCATAGACACATCACTCTTCTTGTATACACAACTACTTATACCTACTATCCCTATGATGTGGTCTTTTTAAAATCTATCAAATAAATAATCCCCTTAAAACTTAATAATATCTTTATTATGTGACCTTAAATCCTTTGACATATTCTCTTCAATAAGTACTTTTGCATTAAACTCGTTAAACAAAATAATATAGCTTCCAAATATTTGACAATCCATCTTCAAAAGTTTCATAACTCAATTTAATAGGATGTCCATACCATACAATCTTATTCCACAATGTACTAATGATTGCTCACGTCACCTTGAATAAATGTAAACATGTTAGTTCAAGTTGACGTCAGATATCAACTTAAATTTAGATGTGAAGTGACTACGTCATATAATATGTATTTTATTTTTGTTACTAAATCTGTGGGATTAATATTTATAGTTGATACTTATTTTTCTCTCAAAAATGTGCCTTCTACCAATGGCAACAAGTTTTTATATAAAAAATTATTCAACGTCTCCTTTCCTTCACAATACATGTCGATGTCTTCATTTGGCCTAACAATATCTATGTATCACAAACAAAGGCAATATTCAATAATAAAATAAATCACCTTCTCATATCATGTACATCTCCAACATATTATATGTCTATAATATGCCTAATGAAAACTGAAACGAACATCTCCTCTTTCACAATATATAGATCTCTATATGTCCAATCACAAAAGAAAAATGGCTTCTCCATGTTTCTTCAATCAAAAACAATTTATAAAAGTTCTCATATATTTGTATTTTTAAATGATCATCCATTATTTTTTACTCTTTCCAAGTGTTGATGGTAAAATTTCGCCTATGCATGAACGTCCTTTCAATAAAAGAACAAAATATCTTCAAATAACTAGTTATAGGTTCTCCTTTTGTAGAATAAGCCTCTCTATATTTTGGAACAACACTCTCCTATGCATCTTCGTCCAATGTTTTATGTCTTGAGCATTGGCTTCAACATGTCAATATGTCTCATCCAAAGTTGAACACAACCCACCAAATTTGTGGTGCCTTTGTCTTATGTCTACAATTATGTAACAACATCTTACATTGAATGCAACTAACATCTAAAATATCATGTCTATTTTGTTCACGCCTACATAACACACTTGGACAACTTATTTGTCTTCTCTTCTTCATATTCAAACTTTGGTCCAACAATTATTATTTTCAACTATAGTGAAACACCATTGATGGAAGAACGATGCCTTTCTTTTGATTAACTAAAACATGTTCCTTTGGCAAGTGGGCTTCACCTTCTTCTGACATCATTACTCTTTCAGAAAGCAAGAATTCTCATACTCTTTCACGTGGAACATTTAGTAATGAATGGTTTGTCCAAATAAGATATAAAAACTAAGAATTGACTCTGCCTCGCCATGTCATATGTCTCAAGCTAGAATTCAAAGCAATTAGATCATGTAAGAATCAACATTTCTGAAGTTTTCAACATTGTATGTAAAAATAAACCTCTATTATGACATCCTTCAATATAATTCAACCTTATTGTAGAATAAACTATAGAAGTGATAATGGCAACACTATCTCCCAAATTCTTCCACCTTCTTATTCATGCATTAACCAATGCATGTTTCTACAAGCAAGAAATCATGCATGACAATGCCCTTTTTTTTAGTATGCTTCTATGCTACTTCTCATATAAGTGTGTATTCAACAATTTCAAACTTGGGAAAGGAATCCAATCATCCTCTTATTCACTCATAAATCCCCTTCATTTTTTTTTGCATAGGTTTTCACAAAATGTTCATCATTTTGGAATGTTATCTTAGCCACATCCTCATCCAGGTAGGCTTAGGTCATATTCAATCAAGTATATTACACCCAGAATGATCCTATGGTAACTATTCTTCACTATAATTCATCCTCTAGAATATATATACTTCGGCACTATTTTGTTCTTTTCTTCCATGTACAAACATCAACATATAAAAGGATTGTCCTTCCTTGTTTGTAGCTAGCCATGCTTATATTGTACGTTCTTTTGGTCTTCTCTCTGTCAACTTCAAATGCATTCTTATGCAACATAAAATATCTAAGGGAAAGAACTTGTAGACATGACATATTTTCTTGTTCACCTTCTCAAAAAGGCTAGAGAACATAATCAACCACTCTAATACCAGATGATGGATCAATGGGATGTTAAACAAGTTTCATTAAACAAAATAAATGTATGCATGTAAAATTTTTGGTGGTGGTTTCAAATAACCATAAACACCTATTCAATTATAACTCCAAATACATCCTCTAACTAATTGATAGGGATTAATATTTAATATTATCCCTATTCACACATATCGCATTTAATGCTCACACGGATTGGTGCATTAAATACCGCTTGTAAAGGCAGACATACCTATAAAAATGTTTTTGGTGTGAATGAAAAATCAGTTTTCATCGTGCTCATTCTTGCGTTCTTGCTCTCGAGTGTTCATTTTATATCACTAATTTATATAAAGATTTAATATTTCTAACATAAATTACTTACCTAACTTAGGGACATGAAATCAACTTTCTTTATTTTTTAGCCCTTGGTAACATGGGAGGTCGATCTTTAGAAAGGGATTAAGCTTGTAATTACATTAGATTTATCTACAAATACCACCAAACAATAAATTTATGATTTTTGAAATACTTGGTCCATCCATGTATATATCATCCATCCTCTTGCAAATTGTTTATATGATTTTAGGACTAACAAGGAGGAACAATATTTAAAAAAATAATTATTCTTAATGTGTCAACATTTAAAAACTCAAATATATAAGTTTTACTGCCCCACCATAAAAACGTAAGCAATATCTTATTTCATGTATTTTATTTATATTATTTTAGTATAAAATAGAAAAACACTTAAAACTAACAAGAATAAATGTAGGTATAAGAAGAAATAGCATAGGAATATTGAGTCATGGTTATAGTAACATCCTTAAATTTTAAGGACTTAAGATAGTTTTAAGAAAAAAGAAGGGGAATAGTTGCAAGCTTACTGCAG
Organism: Wollemia nobilis; assembly: GCA_028583015.1. Taxonomy (NCBI): domain Eukaryota; kingdom Viridiplantae; phylum Streptophyta; class Pinopsida; order Araucariales; family Araucariaceae; genus Wollemia; species Wollemia nobilis. The sequence continues at coordinate 2,310,585 of JAQPPZ010016901.1, read as the reverse complement.
TGGTAAGGGCTTTGATCTCTCTTTGAGAGGTCCAAGGTTCAAACCCCACTCAGTATGAAAAAGGAAAAAAAGAGAGGATATATTGAGTCATGGTTATAGTAACACCCTTGAATTTAATGGACTTACAAGTAGTTTTAAGAAAAAAATGAGATAATTTATTATTTATGTACGTTCGTGAAAGTTTTACTTTTCTTCACAAAAAAAATAGTATCTAAGATGATTTTAGATATGATCACATGTAGGCATAACTAAAATACCTTCTTTGAAATTTATTAAGCGTATAATAAATAAGTACTTAAAATCTCAAACCCTTGATTAAGTGAAAAAATCCTTGTGGATTGCATATATGGTCACAAGGATATGGCATTAAGGGAATGTTTGATGATAAAAACTTGAAATAATAGTTAAAAAAAAAATTCCAAGAACTTGGGTAGAAACTTGGAAATTAAAAGCTAAATTGACTAAAATCCTTAGTGAGGTTAAAGAAAAACTACATCAAAGAGCATGTTGTATTAAGTGTGGTTGGAAAATGTAATAGTTGATACTATAGTGAAGGTGTAGGGGTAGGCATGACTTGAGTAGAAATAAAGTAAAGATGCATTTATGCAATCTTATACGCTAAAAAGGTGCCTCTCTAATCAAATATTGTGTTATTATGTGAAGGATGTTTTTTTATTAGGGTAAAAACAGGATTTTCAAAGCGCCCGAACCCTTTTACAACACAAAGTTAGCCCATCAACTGCACAACTACCAAGGGCAAGTAGCCAAAAATCTCCTAGACACAAGACAAACGATATACATCCTAGACCCCAATTAGTTGCAATCCTCCCTTGTGAACTTTCTAAGTCCTCATGGACCACCCTTGGGGGGTCCATCTCCTATCCTCTTCTTTAATGGCACTAAAGTTCGCCAACCAGTCTGTTGGTTTGTTACCTTTTGTAAAGACATGAACAAAATCAAATTCTTCAAAATGCTTTACAATCACTTTAATATCTTGCACAATGTAATCAATTTTCCAATTAGCTTCTCCCTCCTTTTTCAAAATATTGATAATATTCAAGGAGTCTTCTTCAAAGATAACTTTTTTAGCACCTACATCCTTAGCTAGCTCTACACCTAGATGTAAACTATTAACTTCAGCTTTATGACTAGTAGTAATAACCAAAAACTTATAGTTTAACCCCATCCATCTGCCTTGATTGTCCCTCAAAATTGCTCTTGCTTTAGTCTTACCTGGGTTACCTTTAAATGCCCCATAAAAATTTAACTTCAACCATTCATCTCGGGTTGGTTGTCATTTTACATCAGTTTTAATCTGAGCATTTGTCTCTCCACCACTAATGGGTTCCAAATTCCATGCTTGAGCTATCATAGTCTCTTTAGTATTCTCTGGCTTGATAGGATACTTGATAGATTTAACAATAATGGGTGATACTTCCAAAACTTCATTGTTGACCTTTTTTCCCTCAAAAAATTCTCCTGTTCCTCTCTAACCATACTTCCCACACAAAATGAAATGGAGTCAGGTTTCAAATTACATTAAGACAAGGACTAAAAAAGGGGTTCTCCCATTGTTGTAACCACAAAACCATATTAGAAGGCATTATCCAAGAGATGCCCATCCTGTTGATGAGCAACTGGAAAATATTTAGAGCGTAGGGATATTCCAAGGAGATGTGCTCCACTGATTCTTCTCACTATTCACATAAGCTACATCTATTAGGTAACTAAAAACCTCTTCTTAATATTATTCATCGTTAGGATTTTATTCTGGACTACTTCCCAAAAAAATCTCCAGTTTAGGAATAGCTCTCTTAACCGAAATTCTATTCCAAGGAAAACCATTATCTACAGCAGGATCCAAAATATCGTAGGTTGTCATCACATTGAATTCACTATTCTCAGTTCTGCTCCAAACCATAGAGTCTCTTTGCTTGACAACACCTAAGTAATAAGCCTTTAGTTTAGCTTTAAGGAGGTTTAAAGCCTCTAAATTCTTAGGGTCTACCTCTCGATCTTTCCAGCTCAACTGGTTATCAAATAAAGTCATGTAGTCACAAACCTTTTTACCATATCTATCTTCTAGATCCTCTTTCAGATTAGAGAAAATATCATTGTTGTCTAAAGGGTTGTCATCTAACTAAGCATCTTTCCCAAAACGTATAGAGGCCCCATATCCAACACATCATTTCACACCCTTCCACAAGGCCTCCCTAGCCTACACCAAGTGGTTCCATAAAGAAGAGCCACTACAAGGGTCTTAAATTATGAGAAATCTGGTATCCTCCAGGCTGTCAAGATATTTTTCTTTAAGAATTCTTGCCCAAAGAGTCTGACCATCCCTTAGAACTCTCCATCCCACCTTGGCTTCCATAGCACTATTAACTAGGCTAAGTCTCCTCAAACCAAGACCACCATGCTTCTTTTGATGGCATATATTTTTCCAAGCTACAAGAGGAATCTCCTCCTCTCTTCAGATCTTGACCATAAGAACTGTTTTTTAATTCCTTCTATGATTTTTTTTATTGGCTACCTATGGCACCATTTTAATAGTTGCAAGAGCATATGAAAAGAATGGGATTTTAACTCATAAGGGCTTTTCAAGTGGTCCATGATGCAATTTAAGTCTCACAAAATTTTACTACTAGATTTTCGTAGTTGTTTCTACTTTCTACCATAACAAATGTTTTACATGGAACATTATATATTATATGATTGTATTTAGTTTAGAATAGCTTATAAAAAAGTATAAATATTATAGTATTTCGATGATATAATGAAAACTCATTTTTCATGAATTAAAATTATGATTTACTAGAATAGTATTTTTCATGAATTAATTAATATTAAGATACTTGAAATTATATATATATATATATATATATATAGAGTGCTGAGTATAATGTATCAAGTGGCATTAGCTTAACTAGTTATATTCCACAACTTTCAAGGAGGAGATCCAGGTTTAGATCTTTTCAAGCGATACACATAATGGCCAAAAGTTGTTGAAATACCATTATACAATATGATGTCATACAAAATGGAGCTTGTTTCAATCTCATATAACCAACTAATATATATATATATATATATATATATATATATATATATATATATATATATATATATATATATATATATTAAATAAATGGTAACAATATCCCAATGGTTTTATCAAATGACATTAGCTAAATCAATTAAATTCCTCCACTTTCGAGAGGACCTAGGTTCAAATCTTGCCAAAATATATGCATAATAGCCAAGTTGTTGTAATACCACTATGTGGTGATGATGTAATATGAGTGGGATCTATTTCAATCCTATATAACCAGTTAAAATATATATCCTAATGGTTTGTTTTACCCTAATAATATCAAATCCTCCATCCAATCTTACAAAAGTACTTACATTTTCTTAGGATGGTGTCTTTTTAAGATTTGTAAATTCAATTCTTCTTATTAAAAAAAAAACTTGTTTTTTAGATGACTTGAATTTTATAAAAGTTGTATAACATCACATCACATAGAAATTTACAACAAAATTATCACTATGTAGTGAATATGTAATACGGGTGGAACTCATTTCAATTCCATATAGCCAATTAAAAAAACATATTAGAAAATTGTTGATAAAAAAAATCTTAATAAGTAATATTATCACCTTAAGAATTAGTGATTTTCCAAGGTGGAAGAGGAGTAAGGTTGTGTTATAATTATTCATTTAATGTATATATTTTAAAGCATTTCTACAAATAATTGACATATTAAAGTGTTCTTTTTTATATATATACATATACATATAATGAAATTATAATGATCAATGTGGTAATGAAATTGTTTCAAAGGAAAAGATTTGAAATTGTATCGTAAAAATGAGATTTTCTTTTTCAAATTTTAAAGTATGAATATATAAATTATATAGAAAGATCATTAAATTTGAAATTTGTCACATCCTCCTTAAAACCCCCATTAAGCAACAATAATTTTTAATGTACTTTGATTAATGACATTAGCTCAACTATTTAAATTCCTTAGTTTTTAAGGAGGAGACCCAGGTTTTGATTCTTGTCAAGTGATACATGTGTAATTATCAAATTGTCATAGTATTATTTTGTGGCCACAATGTAATATGAGTGGGGCATGTTTCAATCCCACATAGCTAATTAAAAAATAATAACAATGTACTTTACAACAACAATGGAAGTAACCTAAGTCCAACAGCAGGTCATCCTTAGCTTTGGCCCATGTGTTTGTAAATACAAGTGATTCAAATATTTTTCACATAATAGCAAAACTAAGGAAGTAAGGTGACATCCCATACATAACATCAAAATAATAATAAAATCCTATTCCTAGAATATTTCAATATGATGATGCCCTTAATTAATACAAGCAAAGGAAACAAAAGACATTTACTATTGAGATTTCAAAGTATTGTGCTTCTATTTTTTATCATAAATATATGAATACTTCTTCAAACATGCTTCCATTAAAACATCATTCTTTTACAAAAATGCATTATTTAATAATAAATTCCAAGAAAAATAATAGTAATTATGCTACTAAGAAAAACAATGTTAAAATATCTATTAATATGTTTTGTTTTCCATAATGCCAACAATAGTAATTAATATGTAATAATATCCATTTTGTCATATTGTTCAATCTATTATAGATGTTTATGTTATTTAACCTTTTAACCTCTATTATGCATAATTTGAATGTTATGATACATGCATATTAGGCATTTGAAACCTAATTAGAGATCAACTATTATACAATGCATTTCTAGAAGTTGTGAGATTCGTAAATAGTACATGTTCTAGTAAGGTAATAACTCTACCAAATGGTCCTATTATTGAACAAGGTATTATAGTAACTAGCTTAATATTTATCCTTGTATTTTCTTATCAATATAGTAGCAAGGAATGTTATCAAGTATCCATTCATGAATTGTTTATTTTTCCCCTTATTTTTCTTGAATACATCATAAAAAATTCACAATTTATTGTTTTCAAGAGTTCCCTAGGAGAAGCATTTTTCCATCATTCAACTACTATGTTCTGTATGAACTAAAAAATTGCCTTGTAAATTATGAATTCATTTAAACAATTTTATCAACCAAATTGATACAATAGTTTCTAATGTAATTTTACTAAGTTCTTTATTAGCTTCTCAAATTGTAATACAATATCATTTTAATTTTTTATTTAGGATGTAAAATATAGTGCCATCATTTGGTTTATGGAACCAACCTACAGTCTCACAAATTTTTTAGAGTAGTTTAATGGAACATTTTATGGTTTTATTATAGTGCTCATGTGCTACTAACATCTATCATTATTTCTTAAACGAAAAGTTTTTAAAAATTAATTCATATGAGTGGGATGTATCTAGCACAAATTGTTTCATACGTTCAACTTAACTACAAAAATGGTGGGGATAGGTATAGTAAAAATACTTGCATCCTATAGGTTCAAGATATATAGGACAAATCTTGATGAATATAAGATTTTCACAATCATAATTTTTATTTTCTTATAATCAATTGAAACCCACTTGGAAGGAGAAACTTCTGAAACATTTTAAACAAAGTGGAGGGTTTGTAAAAGATATTGAAACTCTAAAGCATGGAGTTGAAGCTTTTGCTTCCATTTCTCCATGTTTTACACATGTGAAATATGGAAGAAGAATAATTAAAGAATACAAATTTTGATAAAATGTACTTATGCTTCCGTTTGTAGAATGAAATGGGAAGAAGTTCAAGGCAAAATTGTATGTAGTTGAATGAAAAACTTCCAATTTTCTTCTTTTGTTAAAAATATTCACAACAAATTTCTAAATAAATTCAAGGAATGTTGGCAAATAAGAATAAAAAGTTTATAATTTTTACAAGAATATGCCTATAAGGTTTGAGCTAAATCATTTGGGAAATGGATGAGGAGAAATAGTTCTATTGTCCTTTTTTCAAATTATCTTCGTCTCAACTAAGAGGATGCTTATCCTTTCCATTTTTTCCCATTCAATCATTGATTACAATTTAAATAATATTCTATATTGGCCATTTATCCTTTAGAAAAAAAAAATCTAATGAAGATTACTATTTTGCTTAGAGATGCACTTGACAATATTTGAGTCCTAAGTCAAAGGAACTCCCATCTTAGCACTTGATAATCAACTATTACTCAAATGTAGTAGATTTTTATAAGTATGTACTTGAGAAATAATATTAGAAGGATCGTTTTTAATGAGTAATATTACATATAACCTTACTCTCTAAATCCACTACAAGAACTTTCAATGATTCACAAAATAGCATCACTATTATTTTCATGAGAAGCATCAAGTTTTTGTAACCCAAAGACAAATTATGACTCGACTTTTGTGTTTAAGAGATTAATTAAGACCAATCAAAGTATAAATCACCTTATTAATTCGTTGCCTATAAGTTAGATTAAAATAATTAAGGGTCAAGAAGTAAAATAAAATGTATTAACTTCCTTTTCTTTCTAAGCACTAACTTCAAAACCTAGGCAAATCAACCCTTGTCTTGAACAAATTTCTAAAATCCAAACAAGGGTGATTCCTTCTAGAAAGTAGATCTACTTTGCATGAACAACATGCCTCCAACCCATAATACAATAAAACCATAACTTATCTTCAATAATAAATGTGATTACATTAAGGAAATGTTAATGTAACTTCAACAAAAATCCAAACCCTAGCTTTAGAATATGGAATCAAGCTTGAAGACTTATAATCTCACTATATCATCTCAAATCAATAACAATTTTAAAATCATATGCAAACTTTCTGTAGATAGATTTAATCTTCTAATCTAGATTATATATATATATATATATATATATATATATATATAAACTTTCAAAGCATTCATTAGATGGAAGTAGAGACACAATCAACAAGGTTTATTTTATGTTATAATATTGGTTTCTCAAGAACCTTCTTGGTCATATCAATAGATCAATGCAACAAAATTGTATAATTTTCAAGTTTTTATAAAACCAAATCAATATTTCTCCTTTAATAAAAGTATTGTCTGCTTTGTTATCTAATATTTTCAAGTTAAAATCACATCATTGACAACTAAACAAAATCTAACACTTTTATATTTTCTTTTCCTCCAAATTTCTTAACCAGTAAAGAGGCATGTATTAATTAGAAAGAACATATATGAATCAACCTTTATCAAAGCATTTCCTAATATTATCAATCCCTCCATGTCATTTTCAACTCTATATTGCTCACATTCCTCCTCAACATTATGTCTTTGATAGGTTTTGTAAATGATTACTATGTAGGATTTGTACTAGAACCACTAGCATCACACAAATCAAATATTATAGAGGAAAGACAACAATATCATCCAATAGATTTATCATTTGAAGTACCCTTAAATTCCACAACAACTCTTTTACAAAACTCCGCTCCATCACTCAAACCATAGGCCCTTGAAATATTTTTAAAATCACCTCTAGTGGCACACCACCCAATGCCTTTCCCATAAAGTAAATTCAAGTGAAAAATTAAAAAGGGAATATTTCTAAAACTTTATTCCATGACCTTTGGAGCTCCTTTATAATAAACTCATAAAAAAATGTTTTAAAGATTTGAGCCCCTAAACAAATAATCTAACATTGGAGTTTATACATGGAGAGATCAAAAACCTTGTACGGTAACATACACTACTAAATTTTGAGGGTATACTATCACTTGTAACACCCGCACAACCCCATAATTCCAAAAATTTGTATTTTTCAAACAAGTAAGATTTGGTTTTTAGCATTAAGATGGCACAAACATGGCACTTGTAAGCGTTTTTTTAAATAACATGCTAGAATCAATCTAGCATTATTGTAGAGCCCAAACCTAGCACCACTATAACGCTATGATCTAGCATCAACCTATTATCACTTTAAATTTTATATTAAAAAATAATGAATTTTTATTTAAAAGAAATGTAATTAGACGTTTAATTTTTTGGAATTTTTTACTATTGGTTGAATAATTTATGTTGGCCTTTAAGTTATTTTTGCTAGCATTTAAGTTGTAAATTGGAATGCATTGCAAAAGGTTAGTATTACTTCCATATGAGGGTGCTCCACTTGATTTATTCCTTGCAAAATAAGCATAGTTTTTATATTTCAAATAAATTAAAAATATTCAATCCAAAAAAATAAAGATAGAAAGGGAGAAATTATAAGATTTTGATGAAGCATGAGCTCATCCTGAAACTACTTTAAAGGCACTTGTGTCATTGCTCTGTGTGTGTGTGTATATATATATATATATTCAATACAACTACCAAGTAAGCAAACAATTCATTTTCAATGTAGGATTTGCATGGAAAATGGTGTGCTCCTTATACAATTATATTAGTTACTTGGAAACATATGTTTTCTTTAAAATTGAGTATGTAGAAATAAAACATAATAGAATAAGAAAAATATGGATACAAAAAATACAAATGGCTCTTTATGACTTCCAATCTTATGATAATAAAAAATTTAGACAATATGAAAGCATAAAGAGATGTTTACATTAAATACAAGCCATGTAATAGGAAGGAAATCTAACTTAGAGTGAATATTAAAACTATGATTTAAATTTGGGATTCTCATTGAAGATTTTGTTATTCCATAACTCTAAATCTATGAATTTAGGATTCCCTTTGATAAACGTTTTTGGGACCATTGCTCTCAAAATTTGAATTTAGGATTTCCTCCTAAGCAATTTGATCCTTATTTAAATGTATCAAGGTCTAAAGTGTCGTTATAATTACACTACTTAGCATCACTCTAGATAGTCTAGCTTTAGCAATAACTAAAAATTCATTCATATAATGATGAATAATGCCTTGAATGGCGTTATTGTGATGGTAAAGTGGAAATAATAACACCAAAATAGGATCAAATTAAAGCACCACAATAGTGGCATCCTAGTGCCAAAAAATACATTTGGTGCTCGAGCAACACCAAGTTTTGGCCCATGAGACAAATGGGCTAATGGCATCAAGGCGGCAATTTGACGAATAATGCAACAATCCTAAAATCTGGTAGTGATGGGAGAGCCCATCCTTGGAAAATCAAAGTTCTTCCTTTTTCAAGGATTTACAAATATAGGTATTTATTCATTCATTTTTTAAAATGTGTTTAATACATAGTGCTCCTTCAACTTCTCATGTAATCATTCATGACCTTGCACTTTGGTCCCATTTATCCAATTTGGTGATATATGTACATTAATATAATTTGTTGTTCTTGTTGCCATTTTAAACAAATAGTCAAAAAATGAGTGATCAAAATATCACTACTTGTAAAAGCATTGGATTTTTTTCACACACTTGAAAGCTACTTTTGAACCTTTACTACTAAATAACTCTCGACTTATTTCATGTTTTACCCTATCACTAAACTCGTAGAATAAGAGCAATTAAATCCAAATTAGATCACATGTTAATTTGTACAAGTAATTAAGTTGCAAGCTTACTACAATGGTAAGGGCTTTGACCTCTCTTTGAGAGGTCCAAGGTTCAAACTCCACTCGGTATGAGGGGACCAGGACCCATCATAAAAACCTGTGTAAACTCATTGAAAAAAAATTGTACAAGTAATCATAAAAGTCAATTTTGACTATAAAGAGTCACAAACATCAATTAAGTTTTCTAAAGTAGTACATAAACCACCTTGTAAAAAGATAAAATGAGAAAACAAATATAAGAGAGTAAAGCACTATTTAAGACACAAAGAAGTTAAGATCTTAGATAACTCTAAGGATCTTGTAAGAATGATTAGGTATGAGCCTTTACTCATATATGAGGTCAACAAGATCGTGAAAAGCAATTTAGTCACTTAAATATTGTTATTGTGAAGTAAAGAAATAGTTTATCCACTTAAATGTTTGGTTTAAAAAAAACTCACCTAAATAATCTATTTAGAGAAGGTTAAGGTGTTTTCCTTCTCAAATGAATTGCTTAATGAAAGAAATATTTGATTAAAAAAATTACAAAATTCATTAAGGATACTTATAGTAAACCAATTTTTTGTGTATAGTCATCTAACTCATGAGAAAGCCCCTGCATTCTGGTTTTTTAACATGGTGTAATACCTAGCTTTAATTACATTGTAAACTATACACCTAAAAATAAAGTGCCTCTTTGTTCTCAGTTGCACTAACAAAGCATAACATCATTTGTAATCTAGTCAGTATTTAATGGTTCTCCCCTCATATTAGAAGCATAGACTTTGTTGTCTTAAAGTTATACGCCTAAAGGAATAATCATCTAAACTAGAATGAAGGTGGAACCCATTTCCATCTTAAAATATGTCTAAGTAATGAATAGGTAGGGACAATAAAAATGTGTCCTAACTACATTATCCATTTGGACCTAATAGATGAAGTCACAACCTTGACTACTAGATACTACAAGAGAAGGAATATATATCTCAATTTAGCCATATGTGAATATGCCTCATATTGAAATCTATAGAGAGAAGATACCATATGAGATATGGTTGTGATAGAGATGAAGGATTATCATAATCAAATTCATGAAAGTTATGGAAAAGTATATACAAGCCAAATGCCACTCGTCATAACTTGTTTAAAGAATTAGATCTTAAAATCTTTCCAATCTAATTTAGTGAAATGAATGTGAGTGTCTAGATAACTAAAGAAAGTATTTGCATAGATGGGAATAATATGAATTTTCAACTAACTATAACTAATCTCCGTGTTTAGAAGAACTGACATAAGTAATGTGGATCTCAATAATTGCATTTCTTCAAAGATCAAGATTAATTATAACTAATCTTTATCAATATAAATACACTTTGCATCATGAATTGAAGCACTTATGTAATTTTAGTATATTATTGTTGATCTATTATTTATAGTATCTTCTAGAGTGGTTGTATGATTTTGTTTGTATCCCTTTATTTGCATGTATTCTTTTGAAAAAATGGTTACTAATTTATGCTCCATTGTCATTAGCAATTTTCCTTGTAGACAAGTGTCAACAACTATATTCTCATTTCTACCTTCATATTGTTAGTTACACATCGATACAACTCAACTTTGTCGATTTTTTATATTACAACTTGTCTTTGTTGCCTTTTTTGAACTATCTTCTTGAAACACTTACCTACATTCTTTAACATCATGATCAACTTGATCAACATTAGAATTTCTTGCTCATTATTTCCAAACCTTTTATCCATATTTTTAATTCGTCTCTTTTAAATATTATCAATAATATATTTTTGAGTTTTCTATTCTTAACCTACTATTCTTTTTTATATGCATATTTGTTGGTCCTCTTAAACATTCCCCTTCATTAACTAATACGAACAAGAGATGGTCTATTCTTTAGGAACTCCTAGATTATCCTTATGGATGAGATCTTAAAGTTATTTTGTCCTTTCACTTAACTTCACCTTGTCTACTAGCATTACATATTTCTCATCATGGATTTAAGCTACATACATTCCTTTGATAACTTTTTCAATCTAGTAAAAGTTCATAATTATATAAGTTTTATTTATGCTTCTTATGTTTCCTAGTTGATCATTTTCAAATTTTCTTGCCCCACTTTCAAGAGTTCAATATCGAGTTTCAAAGTTTTTGATTATCTTAAAGTTGAGCTTTCATTCTTTCAATCTTTGGTTCATTATCTAGTTCATTCAAATAACTTACATCCTCTATTTTTTTTCACTATATCTTTTGTTGCTTCTACACATCACAATTCATTATGAAAAGCTTTATTTGTTTGGCTTCTTTCTTTCTAAGGACAAGTAGCACCCAAAATATTTTAAGATATAATCTTAGTTATCAATATCGAGTTCGTGTTCGATACTCTTGAATTTCGAAAGAAATTCGACATATTTAAAAATTCGGAATAAAATTCGACATAAAATTCGATATATTATAAATGTACATATATCCTTTCAATGTTATGTAAATAACATTAGTAACTAAGAAACTCAAACGAAAACTTAAACAAACATTAATAATTCCAGTGTCATATATCAAGCTTCTGGAGTATATTTTAATGGTGTCATTTTAAATAATTTTTCTGAAAAAAAAAAAATGTCATTTAATTTTACTTTCAATATTTAAATATAAAATTTTATTTAAATGTATTAAAAGAATGTAAACTACTTTTTACATTTTTAATATAAAATTTTTACTTAAATCTATCAAAAATTTTAAAACTTTGACTGTATCAAAAATATATATATAAACATTAAAACTAAATGTAAAAAATATCTTATTTAATTTTATTTTTTATTTAAAAAATATATAAAGCAAATATGAGAAAATTCATATAAAAACAATAAATCTATTACAGTAAATCACAACAAATTTATTTAACCTACCAAAACTATTAAATTACAGTATAGAGAAAAATCTAATGCAGTTGTAGAAGTTGCATGCAGTTGGCTATTATCAAATTCGCAGATTTTTGGATGTTGTAAATGTTTCCAAAAATCAAATATAAAGGGGAAAACACATGCGAAAAATTTCCCACCCAATTTTTTTCCTGTCGAGTTGAAAATACATGTAAAAATTTGCCTGCATGCATTTTCTCCTTCCCGCGTGCGTTTTCTGCCTGTTTTTCTACCAATTTTTTTCTTGCCGAATTTAAAGTTTATTCGCCGAACTTATTTGCCGTGGTTTCAACGAATTTGATAACTAAGGATATAATGTGTGATTGTTTTTTAAATTGTGTACCACCACTTTCTAGCTTTCTTTTTTAAGCAAGACCCCATATCTCATGGTGACTATAAACTTGATTGTCTTGTATCTTATTTGTGGAAGGAATTCGGGAATTTGATACCCAAATATTAAATTGGATGACTTCTTGGAGTTCTTTTTTAAGAACAAAAAGAAATCTTGTTAAATATGTAATTGGAGGTTTCATTCATATGATTATTGAATCAACAACAAAGACACTCAAACTTAATTTATGATTTCTTTAACGATGTTTTAAATTTTATAAATACAGGAGCTTTTGACCAAATCATCTCAATTGTCATTGTGGAATTTTGCTCCTTACAAAAACTCTATTGAAAAAACTTGTAGGCCACCTATTGTATCATATAATATTCCTACTTACATTCCCTAAATGTTAGCTTTGAAAGGATATTCTCTCTTCAATCTTCTACATTATGTTTTGATAAATATCATTTCGTAGAAATATTAGCAAACATATATTCGTTTATATTCTAGAACTTAGTTGCCTATTGCCTTACATTGCTTTTAAAATGATTTCATTTCGAAGAGAAATATTATATCTTCAGCCATACATGTGCTACTATTTGCTCCTCCTTTCATAGATTCGTCATCATTTTCAACAATTTCTACATGGATGCATGATGTCTACAAGTCATAGTACTTGAAACCAATAGTAGCAATCAAACTCCTAGTTCTTGAACAGTAGAGACAGTTGAATAGTTGCCCTAGAATGCTAGGGCCTTATAACTATTTCTTAGCAACACTTCAAAAACAATCAACTGGTTTCCAAAACACAAGCCAAAAGATATTTGTATCTTATATTATCAAGCTGCCATTACAAAATCAAAGGGGTCAACCCAAGCTTCTGCTGCATATTTACACAATATTCAAGAAACTAAGTTCAAAATTATGTTTTAATTACAAGTGGCTTGTGAACTACATTCTAATGGAACTAAAGGAAAACAGAAGAAGAAAACCACAATACGCTAATAGATTTTTTCAATAGATGACAGTGGCCAATGAATATTGATTAAGGTTTCAACCAAGAAGGCCACTGATGTTTTATAAATGATGTTGACTAACATATCCAATTCTGGTTTTCTAGCTATACTTTTTCAATAGAAAATAGTGGCCAATGAATAATGATTAAGGTTTAAACCAAGAAGATGGCCAATAATGTTTTAGAAATGATGATGATGACTAAAATATCCATTCTGAGACTGGTCTGGTTGTTCAGTTTGAAAACTTTGTTTTCAAGAAATTTCTACTTGATACTACAAAAAGTTGAAAACTCAAAGGGAAAGATCTAGACTAGGATTTACCTAATGCTAGTGCCTGAACTTCGACCATTTAACCTGAAGTTTGTGTTCCTCTTATCCTCCTAAAGTTGTCTTGCATAAAGTTCCTAACCATGGTCTTTGACCTTGCTACAACTATACAAACATTTATAATCCATTGTTCAAGTATTTTGTTCTGGCATATGCACTTATACAATTATAATAATTGATGATACCCTGATTTACAGGGTTCGCTTGGAAACCTTAGCCATATCTTGAATGGATGATGTCAAGTATCATAGAGTTGGCTCAAGCTCAATCCTAAAAAAGTCTATGAAAAGTACACATGAATGCCAATTGCATTGGAACATCATAGCTTTCTCTAGCCTATTTAATCTCTATTTTCACCTGCATAGGTTCTGAAGGAGGGCATGTCATATCTAATTTCATACCAATTGTAAACTAATCACTTTGCCTTCATTAGCCTTAACTTGCCTCTTATCATATTAGTCTTGTATGTATGTGCAGTTCATTCTGCAGTCATGGGCTTTCTAAAAATAAAAGGTTTTCCTTGAATATTTCAAGAACTGATTGAAGCTTTGTCCAAAGATCATAATGAAAATGTATACATTATCACGAATTACAATTTCAGCAATCCAAGAAAAATTGAGGGCATTCATAAGCTAGGCATTTCACGTTTGCCTGTAATCAACATTTAGCTGAGACTTGTAAATTTTATTCAGTAGTACAAGTAATAAATGATTCCTTCTTTGGTTTGTCCACCTCAATAAGCAATAATGTATTCAATAAACAGTTCACCAATCAAACAAATATTACTCTTACCAAAGAGGAATCAACAAAATAGAAAATGGCTAGTTGAAAGACAACTAAAGAGAACTCGTTTTCTATCCTTGTGGACAAATCCTCATGCTAGCATAAAAATAAAGATTGAAATCCTATTATAACAGAGCTTGAAATTTTACCATAATAGCTACTGCATTTCAATGCCCATCATAAAGTACACATCCTTGCAACTGACAAAGGGCTATGTAAACACAAGCCTGGAGTAAAAATGAGAATTAACCGTCAGGAATAATTCACAAACCTTATTCATGAGCTTTGGCACTTTTTGCTTGGTTTGAATAGTATCCAATGAATTGATCAAGTCCAGGCTTAGCATGTCCAAAGATATTTATTTTAGCATCACTCTGAAGATTAATAAGCTCCAGTTTTTCTAATGCTCCATCAGTTCAGCAGTGTCATTCTATTTAAAGGCCACTCAGACTTATTGTAAATCAGTCTGTTTGACTATTATATTTTTATTCAATCTCTCATAATCTGCCTAATATCAGATCTGAATGATCACAGGTCGAACAGCAGGACGCATTATTTGTATCAACAAGAACTGACACACATCAGCATATTTTGGAAGTTGTTGAGACAGCTCCCTTGTCCTGTCTGACCACAGCTAAACTGGAGGATGAAAGGCATGACCATTCAATGATATGCACAGATGAAAATTCAAGTCCACTTTCAGGTTCCTCAAGTGAAAGCTTTGAACATGTTCAACATAGTGATGCTTGCATCTCAAAAAGAGAAATTGAGTCAATTTCACCGAGAACAGAGTCTGAGCATTTGGCAGCTAATCAAAGCTTACAAAAGGTGTCCAATATTGCACCTCAGGCTACCCAACAGAGAGACCAGGATATAGATGCTATGGTCCATTCTACTGACTTACTTGGAAGTGTGAACAAGCAACTTAAAGCCTTGCTACAGCTTGAATTACAGAGTAATACACAGCCCTTCAAACAACAAGAGACAAATGAAGCAGAAAGAAATCAAATGAAAGATGACCTAACCATGGGGTCAAAGCAACAAACATCAGAATGCTACACTGCAAATCTTCAGAGAGCACTCCAACTTATGTGTTCCAAGGAGGCAACAGAAACCGAGAGCCAAAAAGATTTCCAAGATTCATTTGCACCAGATAAGACTAATCCATCAGAAAGTGACAGCCGATCTAAGACTGCTGCAATGGAAGAAATAAGAAGTGCAGAAACAGTATCAAATCTCAAAAACACCCTTATTAATGATGCTCAATTAGGATCCTTACAAGATGTGCCCCAAAATAATGGTTTACAAGAGGAATTGGAGTATGCAAATGCCCAGCATCAGAACAAAAATAAAGAAGAGGAAAGAGCATCTTTTTCAGCAGAACCAAATGCCCATCCTGATACTGAGACAGATAACTCGCTCTCATTTGAGAATAAGAATACTGCCCCACCCAAAACATTTGAGAATGCAATCAAAGAAGAAAAGGTACCAGTAGAATCTGCAAAAAATGAAGTCAGCAATATAAACCAAAATGAGGAAACTATGCAACATGAGCATGCACTAGGGAGAGTGCAGGATGAGATTCCTCATGCTCATGAAATCTTGTCGGGTCACAATAAAGCAGAAGTCCAAATTCAGGTACCTGCACAAACAGTGACAAATGCAGCAGTACAATATACAAAAACTCAAGCTGAGCCTCTGATATCATGTCAAAGTGATAGTATGCTTAGAAAAGATTTATTTCAAGATAGTATGCAATCACAATTGAAACTGACTTGTCAACAGCACACAAATGCAGAGATAGGCATAAGAATTGCACAACAATTAAGCAACCCAATTGAAACTTCTGAGTTGCGTCTTATGGACAGTGTTCTTGGGAAAGGTTTCGCTAGTGAGAATGCACTGTCACAGGTAGCTTTTTCTTGTCAAAAACATGAGAGTGTAAAAATGGGAGAAATATCAGAAGATCTAAAAGCAATAAATAATGAAAAGTTGACAAAAATGGACATGATGGATACTAACATGGATCAAGAACATGCAACCAAAACACAGAGCACTACTCCTTTTGGTGATCAAACTGAATCAACCTGTACTGGGAAGGCAGTTGAAATAAACAGCAGCAAAGATACTCGTGAAATACCTGGAGGTGAATTGACCTGTCAGTCACAAGACTCACAAGAGAAGCTGGCTGCTGAAGCTACTGCAAACATCAAAACAGATTCAGCAAACACAAAACAGTTATCTCAAAACACAACATTGAACACTCTGAAAACAAAATCTAGTGCAAGCTTGCAAAGTCACTTGCATGAAGTTCAATCCATGGAAATGAAAGAAAATACAAATATCCAAACAATGACACTTGAACAGGATATCATCAAATTAGATGAAGCTGTTGCATTAGATTTAAGCATTTCTCAATGTGATGGATGTTTTGTACATGTGACTGTCATCAGAGAAGTAGAGACTTCTACGTTAAAGGACTTGACGGAGCAAGACCAAAATGATCATCTTGAAGTTGCGCATGCTTCTGATGATAGCACAGCTGTTTTAAAAGCACCTGAAACAACTGCTCAGAGTGAGATAATCGAAGCTTCAACAAAGATACCACCGTCTCGTACAAGGAAAGGTATATGTATGGTACAAGAGGTCAATGAAGCAAAGAAAAATCAGTGTGAAGAAGAGAAGCCTCCAAAGATTAGCCTTCCTGTAGGAAATGAGTTGGACACTACAAAGAATTCTGGTAATATTTCTCAGAGTTTGCTTGGTCATCAATTTAACGAGAAACTGGGAGTTACCACTGAAAGCCTGAAGACTGAAAAAGATGAGGAAGAAATAATAACATCCAATGTACAAGAAGAGGTCATCCAAACTGAGTCTTCAAGTCCTGATGAAAGTCAGATTACATTTACTGAAGAGATACCTGCAATTTTGAAGAGTGAAGGAATTGAATTCCAACAATTTGCAAGGCCATTATTTCAAGAGGGTCCATCGTATTTAGAGGATGCAATAATCATGCCCACTACTTCTAACTCAAATAAAAATTCCACGCGAAATATGAGTGCTTTGATGGATAATGCTGAAGGAACAGAGGAAATATCAGCATCTGGGATGGATACAGTAAGTGATCAAAAAGCTCCTCATTTTATGGAACCACCAAGTGATAATGACATGCAAGGATTGAAGAATATTGCAAGTTCACTGTCTCAACAGATGAAACCTGGTACTAAGAAGAATAGTGAGGATGAGATAATTGGAACTTCAACAAGCATCCAGATCACAACTGAGGAGGACGGCAATGACTCGATACAGCAGGTTAAAAGCACACAGGAATATCAATTTGAAGATAAACAGGACAAGGATAGCATCCTGAAAGAAAGTGAATTGCGGATTGCCAAAAGCTCAAATCATCATTCACCAGCATTGCCTGTTGTATACTTTGAAGAGGAAATGAAAGACATGAACAGCAACCGATTTACTCAATCACATGAAGAATCTATCAAATCAGATGTAGAGGATGCTGCCATGCCAGAACAGGATTCAACATCACCAGAGCTAAAGAAAGTGATACAGTCAGAATCTGAAGAAGTTGATGAGGCAGCATCAGTTTCTGAAACTGCTGGAAAGAATGAACAAGAAGAACATAAAAGCAATATAATGTCAAGAAATAAAAAACTCCAGTTGTCTGGGAATACAACTAAACTAGTGCAAGTAAATGAAGAATGTTTACACAAAACACAATTAACTGGTCATGAAGAAATTACCATGCACTATGCCACTGCACAGATTGAGAGTGATAGTGGACAGATGCCACTGGAAACTTCCTCAATGTTAGAGTTATCTATTGTGAAAGTAGATGAAGAACAAGCAATGACACAAGTTCAGATCCATCGTGTCCAAGAAGAGAAGATACGAGAAAAATTTTCACAACCTCCTCATCCTGCAGACCATACGGAATCTCTAGACTTTGCATATAATCTCTCCTTGAATCAAGAATCAGGGAATCCATTTCTAATGGCTCCTCAAACCTTGAAAAGTTTGGCACCTGATGATGATGACTCCCAGCAATTGGCAGAGCAGTTAGTTCAGGTGTTAAAAGTGGACGATGAAATACAGGTGAGTGAAACTTCAAAAGCATATGAGACTCATGCAATGTCTCTTACTGCTCCAACTCCTGAAGCTGATTTATTAAAAGTGCCAACTTTTGAGACGGATGCAGTGGCTGATGTTGAAGATTCTCAGGTGACTGGAACAAGGAAGAATGAATTGCTGGGAATGAGAAACATTGCATCTGAACTGGCTCAACAGTCTCATGGTGCAACAATTTGCAAGAGAGACTCCACTGTTTTGACCGATGGAGAAGTGTATCAAACAACAAGCTCAAAAACAGAGCCAGCAGTTCAAGTGATCCAAACAACAAGAATTACTTCGAAGGAGTCTACATCAGTTCCTAATGCTTCTGCAACTGAGAAAGACATAGAAGAGGAAATAGAAAATACTGTCTCGAATTTAAAGCTTCAGATTACACAACGAAATATGCCAGCATTACAAGAGAGGGAAGAAACGGAGATAGATCAGATCCAATACATTGAGGAAAGCCTAGAAAGTGCACTACAGTTTGAGAATGGAGCATCTCAAAGCATGGAAACTTCAGATAAAAACAGTAAATCATTTTTGAATGAACCGAGGGTAACTCCAATTCTAGAGACATGTGAAGCTGTGCCAACACAGCAAGAAGATGAATCAAGTATACAGAATAGCAGGTCCAACTCACAAGATCAGGTCTTCTCAAGTGCCAATTTGACATCAGATGAAATGGACACAATTGATAAGCCTTCTCTAAAAACAACATTTGAATCTCCAGAGCAAAAGGAAAATTGTGATACAGACATTAACGTTGCAAGGGAACTGCTTCAAATCAGGAACGCAGCAGCAGATAATGAACTGCAAGAAATAGATGAGAGTAGAATTCAGCCAGTGCAACATGATGAGGTCATTGTGAATGAGAACCCATCAGTTTTTAATGATATGATTTCCATCACCGATGGTACTGCAGCAACTGAATACAAAGAGACTGAAGATGCAACAGAAATTTCCTCAACACTTGACATTCAAGGCCATATTGACAAAAAAGCTATTTGTATGGAACAACAGATGGAAAGAGCAGAGGTATACCAACTTCAAGAAGAGAAGCTATGCAATAGTCTCTTAGAGGAAAATAACAAGGAGAACGAAGAGCCCTTACTTGGACATCGGTTTAGAGAGGAATTGACAAATGTTTCAGAAGTCATGCAAACTCAATTGACGAATGAAGAGATGATTAAATCATATATACAAGGGAAATTCATCCAAACAGAGGATTCGACTTCAGATCAACCCCTAACGGCTTCTACAAGAGACATGCTTCAAACCACACAACCAGAAACTAAAAGTGAATCTCAAGGTCAGTCTGAGAGTGCAACACAGATAGTTCAAGATAATGAGGCTATTGTCAATGAGTATATATCTCATCATGTAACTACCATTACCAATGATGCTGAAACAGATGAAAGTACAAGCAGACACGAAGATACAGACATTGGCAGGGACAATACAAGTGAGACATTCAAAGCTAAAACTGAGCTAAATCTTCAAACTGAAGAGGATGATGCTACAGAAGTAAAAGAAAGAAAGGATGCAGACACATTTCAAAGTGAAAAAACAGAGCCCAAGAACGACAGCCTTTTCCAGGCATCTAATTCCCAAACTGCAGAAAGTTCCTCAGAGGTTGAGATTTCAGATAGAACAGTACAAACAATCACAGCACAAAGAATGACAAAATCCAGATATCTGTTGGAACGTTCTGCAGTGAACAAGATGAAAAAAGTAGATGTACCTAATTCTCAAGAAAACAAAATTAATGAGGACAGCCTTCTACAAGGAAGCAAGACACCAACTGCAGAAAGTTTGAAACATGCTTCACAGACAGAGGACACAATCTCAGATGAAACTGATCAACCCAATCTTCTGGTTCCAATTCTAGAAGTTGAAGCATCAAAATCAGTCTCAGCATTTGACAAGACTGAAATGACAGATGAAGATAGTGCTTCACCTCTCGAAATAAGGAATAATGATGAATTGGGAACAGGCAACACTCCGCCTCCCCTGCTTCAGAAGGCTGAAGCTGTCTTCAATGTGCAAAAGCCATACACAGAGGACTCAATAGTTGTGACTTATGATACAGGGGTTGAGAAGGAAATTGTAGGTAAAACTCCTGTGCTTACAAGAGATTTACAGTGTCCCTTCAAAGAGGAAGATACCAAGAATGCCAAAGAAGCATCAGAAGCAATCTCAGCCTACAATGCAAGCGCACAGACATTTGCAAAAAGTTCTCCAGTTGAAGAAACAGGGAATGACAATTTACTTAGAATGACTAACACTGAGCCTTCCCTGGTTCAGGAGATTGAAGCTAATCAAGAGCTGGAAATGTCATCCATAGAAGATTCAATAGTTGTGTACCATGCTGCTGCAAGTCCTGAAGGTGAAGTAATAGCAGGAGTCTCAACATTCACCATTGACAAGGAAGAATCTTCTCAAATTAAAGAACCAAGGAATAATGATTTACATGCAATCACCAGCACTGCAGCTACACCAGCTCAACAGGATGAAGCTAACATGCATGAGAAAACATTGGTTTTCCCTGCTGCAGTAGCTGTACAACATATTGATACATTGGTCGAGAGGGAAAATGCAAATGAGACATTTGGAGATAAAATAGAACTGCAGCTTCCATATACAGTGGCTAATAGCCTGAAAGTAAACGAAATGGAGGATGCAGAGCTATGTCAAAGTGAAGAAATGAAGACTGAGAATGACAGCCTTTTACAAGCATCTGAGTTCCAAATTGCAAAAAGTTTTGAAGAATTTGGAACTCCACAAAGAATTGATTTAGCAGCAGAAGAAGAATTGGAAATGGTAATGGGAAGTCATCTAGAGGACGAAAAGGCAGGAGTACAATATTGCACATCAAGCTTACAATACCAGGTCATCTTAGCTGGTGATTTGACATCGGCTGAAATTGAAAATTTTGATGAGACTCCTGCAACTACAGAAATTGAATCCCCAAAGCAGAAAACCAATCTTTTAGTTCCAAGTTTAGACGTCAAAGCAGCAGAATCAATCTCAGCCTTTGACCAAGGTGCAATGACAGATGACAACAGATCACCACTTAAAGAATCAAGGAATAATGATTTACTGGAAATAGCCAACACTGTGGCTACCCAGGTTTGGAAGGCTGAAACTGCTCTACATGAGCCAATGTTATCCATCAAAGATTCAGTAGCTATGACCTATGATGCAGGTATTCAGAAGGTAATTGCAAGCATGACTCCTCAATCTAAAAGAGATTTGCAGCTTCCATTTGAAGAGGAAGATACTAAGAATGTACAATCAGCATCAGAAGAAGCCTTCTCGCCTTTTGACAAAGGTGCAATGATAATGGCCAACACTGAGCCTGCCATGGTTCAGGATACGGAAGCTAATCAAGACAAGCAAATGTCATCCACAAAGGACTCTGTAGTTCTGAACCATACTGTTGCAATTCCTGAAGGTGAGGCAATAGCAAAAGTTTCAGCATTTGAGACCCATTCACTCATTGACAAGGAACATTCCTCTCAAATTAAAAAATCAAGGGATAATGATTTACAGGAAATCACCAGTACAGGAACTACATCATTTCAACAGGATGAAGCTGGAATTCATGACAAAACCTTAGTTTTGGATGACATAGTAGTTGTACCACATATCATGACAGTGGTTGAAAGGGACAATGCAAATAGGACATTCAAAGATAAAATAGAACTGCAGCTTCCAAGTAGAGAAAACAATACCATGAAAATAAAGGAAATGAAGGACACAGAGATATGCCAGAGCAAAGAAATAAAGACTGAGAATTACAGCCTTTTACAAGCATCTGAGTCTCAAGTCACAGAAAAATTTGACGAGTCTGAAACCCCACAAGGAAATCACCTACCAACAAAAGAAGAATTGACAGGAGCCTTTGATGGTCAAACAAAGGAGGAAAAAGCAGGGTTACAGTATAATGTGTCAAACTTAGAATGCCAGGTCATCTTAACTGGTGATTGGACATCAGATGAAATTGGAAAAACTGATGCAGCTCCTGCAAGCAAGGATATTGAGTCCCTGGAGCAAAAGTTTATTTTTGAAACAGATGCCACCCTCAGAATGGAAGTACTCCAATGCCATAAAACAGAAACAGATAGTGGACTACAAAGAATGACTAAGAGTTCGATTCTGCAAGAGGAACAGGATGTGGTTACTTTCATTGAGAACTCACCTATCATTCATGATGTAATTGCCACAACCCATGGTCCTGCAGAAACAGAGAAAAGAAACATGGATGACAAACCACAACGTTCCTCAGAGGTTGAGATTTTAGACAGAGAAGAAAAGATATGTACAGTACAAAGAATGACAGAATCCAGATTTCAATTGGAAAATTCTGCAATGAATAATATGAAAAGCATATATGTATCTCAAACTCAGGAAAAGAAAATTGATGAGGAAAGCCTTCCACAAGGAAGTGAGACACCAAATGCAGAAAGCTTGAAACATGCTTTGCAGGGAGAAGCCATGAGCTCACATAAAATGGATCAATCCAATCTTCCAGTTCCAGTTCTGGAAATGAAGTCATTAGAATCAGTCTTGGCTTTTCACAAGGGTGCAGCAATAGATGATAACAGTGCTTCACTTGTAGAAACAAGGAACAATGATTTCCTAGGAGCAGCCAACATTGTGCCTGGCCTGCCACAACAGGCAGAGGTGGCTCTACATGAGCCAACATTACCCACAGAGGATTCAGTAGCTGTAACCAATGATGCAGGGATTGAGAAGAAAATTGCACATGGGAATCCTGAATTTACAAAAGATTTACCGCTTCCATTCAAGAAGGAAGACAGCAAGAATGTCCAAGGAGCATTGGAATCAGTCTCAGACTTTGACAGTGCTTCATTTGCAGAAACAAGGAACAATGATTTGCTAGGAGCAGCCAACTTTGCACTTGGCCTGCCACAACAGGCTGAAGTTGCTCTACAGAAGCAAATGTTATCCACAGAAGATTCAGGAGTTGTGACCTATGATGAAGGGACTGAGAAGGAAATTACACACAAGACTCCTGAATTTATAAGAGATTTCCAGTTTCAATTTAAGGAAGATAGCAAGAATGTCCAAGAAGCATCAAAATCAATCTTGCACTTTGACACAGGTGCAATGACAGATGAGGAAAGTTCACCAATTCAAGAAACAAGTAATGCTAATGTACTGAAAGTGACCCGCACTGACTGTCCGCTGGCTCAGCAGGTTGAAGTTAATCAAGAACAGCAAATGCCCCCTGTAGAAGATTCAGTAGCTGTGAACTATGTTGTTGCAATTCTTGAAGGTGAAGCAATGGAAGAAATCTCACCAGTTGAATTGAATGAAATAATTGACAAGGAAGGTTCCTCTCAAATTAAAGAATCAAGGAATAATGATTTACAGGGAATCACCAACAATGCAACAACATTAATTCAACAGGGTGAAGCTGTCATTTATGACAAAACCTTGGTTTTGGATGATGCAGTAGTTGTACCAATTGCAGAAAGTTCAAAACATGCTTCACAGACAGAAAACACAATCTCATATGACACTGATAAACTCAATCTTCTGGTTCCAATTCTAGAAGTTGAAGCATCAAAATCAGTCTCAGCATTTGACAAAACTGAAATGACAGATGATGGGAGTACTCTGCCTCTCAAAATAAAGAATAATGATATATTGGGAACATCCAACACTCTGCCTGCCCTGTTTCAGCAGGCTGAAGCTGCTCTCAATGTGCAAAAGCTATACGCAGAGGACTCACTAGTTGTGACCTATGATGCAGGGGATGAGAAGGAGATTGTAAGTAAAACTCCTGTGCATACAAGAGATTTACAATGTCCAGTCCATGAGGAATATACCAAAAATGTCAAAGAAGCATCAGAAGCAACCTCAGTCTTCAATGCAAGTCCAGAGATATGTGAGAAAAGTTCTCCAGTTGAAGCAAGGAATGATGATTTACTGAGAATGACTAACATTGAGCCTTCCCTGGTTCAGGAGATTGAAGCAAATCAAGAGATGCAGATGTTGCCCAAAGAAGATTCAGTAGTCGTGTACCATGCTGCTGCAAGTCCTGAAGGTGAAGCAATAGCAGAAGTCTCAACATTTGAGACATGTGCAATCATTGACATGGAAGAATCTCATCAAATTAAAGAATCAAGGAATAATGTTTTACAGGGAATCACCAGCACTGCAGCTACACCAGCTCAACAGGATGAAGCTAACATGCATGAGAAAACATTGGTTTTGCCTGATGCATTATCTGTACCACATATGGACACATTGGTTGAGAGGGACAATGCAAATGAGACATCTGGAGATAAAATCGAACTGCAACTTCCATCTACAAAGGATGATAGCCTGAAAGTAAATGAAATGGAGGATGCAGAGATATGTCAAAGTGAAGAAATGAAGACTGAGAATGACAGCCTTTTACAAGCACCTGAGTTCCAAACTGCAAAAAGTTTTGAAGAATTTGGAACTCCACAAGGAATTCATTTAGCAGACGAAGAAGAATTGAAAAGGGTCATGGGAAGTCATATAGAGGACGCAAAGGCAGGAGTACAATATTGCACATCAAGCTTACAATACCAGGCCATCTTAGCTGGTGATTTGATATCAGATGAAATTGAAAATTTTGATGAGGCTCCTGCAACTAGAGAAATTGAATCCCCAAAGCAGAAAACCAATCTTATAGTTCCAAGTTTAGATGTCAAAGCATCGGAATCAATCTCAGCCTTTGACCAAGGTGTGATAACAGATGACAACAGATCACCACTTAAAGAAACAAGGAATAATGATTTAGTGGAAATGGCCAACACTGTGGCTACCCACGTTCAGAAGGCTAAAACTGCTCTACATGAGCCAATGTTATCCATCAAAGATTCAGTAGCTATGACCTATGATGCAGGTATTCAGAAAGAAAGTGCAAGCGTGACTCCTGAATCTAAAAGAGATTTGCAGCTTCCATTTGAAGAGGAAGATACTAAGAATGTAAAAGCAGCATCAGAAGAAGCACTCTTGCTAGATCAGGAAAGTTACGTGCTGAGAATGACCAACACTGAGCCTGCCATGGTTCAGGAGACACAAGCTAATCAAGACAAGCAAACATCATCTGTAGAAGATTTGGTAGTTGTGACCCATGCAGTTGCTGGGATTGAGAAAGAAAGAGCACCTGAGAGTCCTGAATCAATAACAGTTTTTCAGCTTTCATTTGAAGAGGAAAAGGTTTCAACATCACATGAAATTGATAAATCTCTTACTGTTCCAATTCCAGAAGATGAATCATCAGAAGCAGCCTCAACCTTTGACACAGGTGCAATGACAGATGAGAAGATTTCTCAAATTACAGAAACAACTAAAAATGACCTTGTGGGATCGACCAACACTGCGCCTAACCAGGTTCGAAATGAGCAAACGTCATCTATAGAAGACTCAGCATTTGTGACCCATGTTGCTCAAGAAGAGGAAAAGGAAACTGCAAGAGAGAATCCTGAATCAACTAGAGATTTACATTTTCCATTAGAGGAGCAAGATGCCAAAAACGTGAAAGAAAATAAAGAAGCAGAGGCGTTCAAGAGTAACCAAACGAAGTTCAACAAAGACAGATTTCCAGAAGGGTGCCAGTATCATCTAGCAGAAAGTTCTCAAGTACTTAGAACGTATGAATTGGAAGCTGCTTGTGAATTCTTGCAGAGTAATCCCAAAGTGAATGCTTGTTCCCAAGAAATGGCAAAACCAATCACTTGGAACAATATATCCAAAAAACAAGATGCAACAACCCTATCAGAGGCGTTTGCATCTCTTGAAACAGAGAGAATAATCCAGACAGCCAGAAACCCAGGAGCAGAAGTATCAAACGACATGTTTCAAAGCATGACAACAGCAAAAGATTTCCCAGGAATATCAAGGACATTAATCACTCTGACTGAAGAACAAGCAGATACCTGCAATGACAGAACAAGATCTCTTAATGAAGAAATCACCCATACTGTTGTAGTGAATGAAAAAAGTAGTGAAATTGAGTCATCTGGAATTTTCTCAAAACCAGAGATTCATACCATCTCACAGATGGTTCAAAATAATAAAGCAGTCCTGGCCCATTGTGATGCAGGGATTGAGAAAGAAACTATGAGTGGGACCTCTGAATCTACAAGAGATTTTCACATTTCACATAAAAAGGAAAGCACTAGGAACATTAAAGAAGCATCAGAAAAAGTCCCAGATTCCGACACAGGTACAATAACAAACGAGGACAGTTCTCAAGTTCTACAAAGAGAGAACAATGATTTACTAGGAATTACCGACACTGCACCTGCCCTGCTTCAGAGGGATGAAGCCACTTTGTATGACCAAACATCAACTATAGTAGATTCAATGGATGTGATCTGTGTTGCTGCAGGGACTCAGAACAAAATTTCAAGTCAGAGTCCTGAACCATCAAGAGATTTACTGCTTTCACAGAAAGTGGAAGAAACCTCAATCTCACAGAAAACTGATGAATACAATCCTATGGTTCTGATGACCCACGTTGATAAGCAGATGGAGATAGAAAATGCAAGACAGACTCCTAAATCTACAAGAGATCTACCGATTTCACTTGAAGAGGAAGATGCCAGGAACATTAAAGAAGCATCAGAAGCAATCCTGGACATCAACACAGGTGCAACAACACACAAGGATAGTTCTCTGGTCACAGACACAGAAAGAAATAGATTACTAGGAATGACCAACACTGCACCTTCCCTAGTTCAGCATCCTGAAGCCACTCTAATTGAGCAAATGTCATCAACACTAGATATTGTAGTTGTGACTCATATCACTGCAGGGATTGATAAGGAAACCACAAGGAAGATTCCCAAACCATCAACAGATCCACTGCTTTTGTTCAAAGAAGAAGAAGCCTCAAACTCACATGAAACTGATAAACCCAACCTTACAGTTCTGGTGACACCTGTTGGTACAGGGATTGAGAAAGAAACTGGAAATGAGACTACTGAATCTACAAGAGATCTACAGATTTCACTTGTACAGAAAGATGCGAGAAACATAAAAGAGGCACTAGAAGCAGTCCCAGACTTTGACACAAGTGCAATAGCAGATAAGGACAGTTCTGTTATACAAACAGAACACAGTAATTTATTAGGAATGACCAGCACTTCACCTGCCCTGCTTCATCAGGCTGAAGCTACTCTATGTAAGCAAACGTCATCTGTAGAAGATTCAGTAGTTGTGACTCATGTTGCTGCAGGCATCAAAAAGGAAACTGCCAGTGACACTCCTGAACCATCAAGAGATATACTGCTTTCATTTAAAGAGGAAGAAACCTCAATAACACATGAAACATATGAATCCAATCTTACACTTCTAATGAAACATGTCGATGCAGGGATGGAAAAAGAGATTGCAAGCGAGACTCTTGAATCTGTAAGAGATTTAGACATTCCACTTGAAGACAAAGATGAAGCATCAGAAGCAGTCCCAGATTTTGACACAGGTGCAATAGGACACAAGGACAGTCCTCCAGTCACGGAAATGGAAAACAAAGATTTACTGGGAATGAGTAACACTACACCTGCCCTACTTCAGCAGCCTGAAGCCACTCTATTTAAGCCAATGTCATATAAAGTAAATTCAGTAGTTGTGGCTCATGTTCCCACAGAGATTAAGAAGGAAACTGCGAGTGAGATCCATGAAACATCAAGAGATCTACTGCTTTCATTTTACAAGGAAAAAGGCTCGATCTCACGTGAAACTGATAAATCCATAGATACAGTTCTGATGACCCATGTTGATGCAGGAATTGGGAAAGATGTTGCCAGTGAGACTCCTGAATCTACAAGAGATGTACATATTTCACTTGATGAGTCAAATTCCAGGAACACAGAAGCAGTCCCAGACTCAAATGAAGGTGCAAAAACACACAAGGGCAGTTTTCCAGTTCCAGAAACAGAAAATAATCATTCACTAGAAATGACCGACACTTCACCTGTCCTGCTTCACCAGGCTGAAGACATTCTACATGAGCAAATGTCATCTGTAGAAGATTCAATAGTTGTGACCAATGTTGCCACAGCCATTGAGAAGAAAACTGAAAGTAAGACTCTGAACCATCAAGAGATTTACTGCTTTCATTTTTAGAAGAAGAAACCTAAATCTTACTTTAAAGTTTAAAATGATAAATCCAATATAACAATTCCGATGATCCATGTTGATGCAGGGATGGAGAAAGAAACTGCAACTGAGACTCCTGAATCTATTACAGATTTACAGATTTCAATTGAAGAGGAGAATGCCGGAAACATTAAAAAACCATCTGAAGCAGTCCCAGACTTTGACGCTGGTGCAATAACAGAGAAGGGCAGTATTCTAGTTACAGAAACAGAGAACAATGATTTAGGAGGAATGACAAACACCACACCAGTGCTGGTTCAGGAGGCTGAAGTTACTTTAAGTGAGCAAATGTCATCTATAGAAGATTCAGGAGTTGAGATTCATGTTGCTAAAGGGATTGAAAAGGAAACTAAAAGTGTGACTCCTCAAACCTCAAGAGATTTACTGATTTCATTTGAGGAGAAAAAAGACTCAATCCCAAATGAGATTGATAAATCCATTCTTACAGTTCTGATGACCCATGTTGATACAATGATTGAGAAAGAAAGTGAGACTTCTGAATCTACCAGAATTGTACAAATTTCACTTGAAAATGCCAGGAACGAAGGAGTATCAGAAGTAGCCCCAGCCTTTGACACAGGTGCAATAACAGACAAAGACAGTTGTCCAGTTACAGAAGCAAAAAATAATGATTCACTAGGGATGACCAACACTTCATCTGCCCTGCTTCACGAGGCTGATGCCACTCTATCCAAGCAAATGTCATCTGTAGAAGCTTCAGGGATTGAGAAGGAAACTACAAATGAGACCCCTGATCCAGTTGTGACTCATGTTGCTACAGGGATTGAGAAGCAAACTACAAGTGAGATGCCTGATCCATCAACACATATAAAACCTACAATTAAAGAGGAAGAAGCCTCAATCTTACATGAAACTGATAAATCCAATCTAACAATTTTGATGACCCATGTTGATGCAGTGATGGAAAAAGAAACTGCGAGTGATAGTTCTGAATCAACAAGAGATTTAAAGATTTCAATTGAAAAGGAAGATGCCTGGCATATAAAAGAAGCATCAGAAGCAATTCCAGACTTCGACAGAGGTGCAAGAACAAACGAGGATGGTTCTCCAGTCAAAGAAACAGCAAACAATAATTTAATAGGAATTACCACCACTGCCCCTCCCCTAGTTCAGCACCCTGAAGCAACTCCACTTGAGCAAATGCCATCTATAGAAGATTTGGTAGTTGTCACCCATGTCACTGCAGGGATTGAGAAAGAAACTGCACGTGAGACTCTTGAACCATCAAAAGACTTTCTGCTTTCATATAAAGAGAATGAAGCCTTAAACTCACATGAAACTCATAAACGCAATCTTACAGTTCTGATGGCACATGTTGATGCAGGAATTGAGAAAGAAACCACAAGTGGCACAGGTGCAATAGTGGACAAGGACAGTTCTTTTATACAAACAGAGAACAATGATTTATTAGGAATAACCAATGCTTCACCTGCCTTACTTCACCAGGCTGAAGCCAGACTCTGTGAGAATATGTCATCTGTAAAAGATTCAGTGGTTGTGACCCATGTTGCTGGAGACATCAAGAAGAAAACTACAAGTGAGACTCCTAAACCATCAAGAGAATTACTGCTTTCATTTATAGAAGAAGAAATTTCAACCTTACATGAAACTGATTAATCCAATCTGACAGATTTTGTGACCTATGTTGATGCAGGGATGGAGAAAGAAACTGCAAGTGAGACACCTGAATCTACAAGAGATTTACATCTTTCAATTGAAAAGCAAGATGGCATGAACATAACTAAAGAATCAGAAACGGTCCGGGACTTTGACGCCAGTGCAATAACAGACAAGGAGAGTCCTACAATTACAGAAGAGATGGTTCAGCAGGCTGCTGAAGCTACTTTAAGCGAGCAAATGTCATCAATAGAAGATTCAGAAGTTGTGACCCATGTTGCTGCAGGATTTGAGAAGGAAACTGCAAGTAAGACCCTTGAAACATCAAGAGATCTCCTGCTTATATTTAATGAGAAAAAATACTCAGTCTCACACAAGACTGAGAAATTCAATCTTACAGTTCCCATGGACCCTTTTGATGCAGGGATTGAGAAAGAAGTTGCAAGT
Organism: Wollemia nobilis; assembly: GCA_028583015.1. Lineage (NCBI taxonomy): Eukaryota > Viridiplantae > Streptophyta > Pinopsida > Araucariales > Araucariaceae > Wollemia > Wollemia nobilis. Next base: position 2,279,333 of record JAQPPZ010016901.1, on the reverse strand, counting down.
GAGACTCTTGAATCTATAAGAGATGTACAAATTTCACTCAAAGAGGAAGATACCAGGAACATGGAAGTAGCATCAGAAGCAGTCCCACACTATGACAGAGGTGAAACTACAATGAAAGATGGTTCTGGAGACCAAGAACCAGAATATAAGGATTCACTAGGAATGACCAACACTTCACCTGCCCTGCTTCACCAATCTGAAGCCACTCTATGTCAGCAAACGTCAATAGCAGAAAATTCAGTAGTTATGACCCATGCTTCTGCAGGCATTAAGAAGGAAACTGCAAGTGAGACTCCTGAACCATTAACAGAATTGCTGCTTTCATTTATAGAGGAAGAAACCTCAATCTTACATGGAACTGATAAAGGCAACCTGACAGTTCTCGTGACACATGTTGATGCAGGGAAGGAGAAAGAAACTGCAAGTGAGACGACTGAATCTACAAGAGATATACAGGTTTCATTTGTAGAGCAAGATGGCAGGACCATAACACAAGGATCAAAAGCAGTCCCAGACTGTGATGCCAGTGCAATAACACACAAGGTCAGTCCTGCAATTACAGAAACAGAGATGGGTCAGCAGGCTGAAGCTACTTTAAGTGAGAAAATATCATCTGCAGAAGATTCAGGAGTTGTGACCCATGGTGCTGCAGGATTTGAGAAGGAAACTGCAAGTAAGACCCTTGAACTATCAAGAGATCTACTGCTTTCATTTAATGAGGAGAAAAACTCAATCTCACACAAGACTGAGAATTTCAATCTTACAGCTCCCATGATCCATGTTGATGCAGGGATTGAGAAAGAAGTTGCAAGTGAGACATTTGAATCTACAAGAGATGTACAAATTTCACTCAAAGAGGAAAATACCAAGAACATGGAAGTCCCACAATTTGGCACAGATGCAATGATAGACAAAGACGGTTCTCCAGACCAAGAAACAGAAAATAAGGATTCACTAGGATTGACCAACACTTCACATCCACTGCTTCACCAGGGTGAAGCCACTCAAAGTGTGCAAACGTCATCTGCAGAAGATTCAGTAGTTAAAATCCATGCTGCTGCAGTCATTAAGAAGGAAACTGCAAGTGAGACTCCTGAACCATTAACAGAATTACTGCTTTCATTTAGACAGGAAGAAACCTCAATCTTACATGAAACTGATAAATGCAATCTAACAATTTTTGTGACCCATGTTGATGCAGGGATGGAGAAAGAAACTGCAAGTGAGATGCCTGAATCTACAAGAGAAATATGGGTTTCATTTGTGGAGCAAGATGGCAGGAACATAACAAAAGAATTAGAAGCAGTCCCAGATTTTGACGCCAGTGCAATAACACACAAGGACAGTCCTGCAATTACAGAAGCAGAAATGGGTCAGCAGGCTGAAGCTACTTTAAGTGAGCAAATGTCATCTGCAGAAGATTCAGCAGTTGTACGATTTGAGAAGGAAACTGCAAGTAAGTCCCTTGATCCATCAAAAGATCTACTGCTTTCATTTAACAAGGAAAAAGACTCAATCTCACACAAGACTGAGAATTTCAATCTTACAGTTCCGATGATACATGTTGATGCAGGGATTGAGAAAGAAGTTGCAATTGAGACTCTTGAATCTACAAGAGATGTACAAATTTCACTTGAAGAAACAGAAAATAAGGATTCACTAGGAATGAACAACACTTCACCTGTCTCACTTCACCAGGCTGAAGCCACTCTATGTGAGCAAACATCAATAATAGAAGATTCAGTAGTTAAAATCCATGCTGCTGCAGTCGTTAAGAAAGAAACTGCAAATGAGACCCCTGAACCATTAACAGAATTACTGCTTTCATTTAGACAGGAAGAAACATCAATCTTACATGAAACTGGTAAATGCAATCTAACAATTCTTGTGACCCATGTTGATGCAGGGATGGAGAAAGAAACTGCAAGTGAGATGCCTGAATCTACAAGAGAAATAAAGGTTTCATTTGTAGAGCAAGATGGCAGGAACATAACAAAAGATTTAGAAGCAGTCCCAGATTTTGACGCCAGTGCAATAACACACAAGGACAGTCCTGCAATTACAGAAGCAGAAATGGGTCAGCAGGCTGAAGCTACTTTAAGTGACCAAATGCATTCTGCAGAAGATTCAGCAGTTGTAGGATTTGAGAAGGAAACTGCAAGTAAGTCCCTCGATCCATCAAGAGATCTACTGCTTTCATTTAACGAGGAAAAAGACTCAATCTCACACAAGACTGAAAATTTCAATCTTACAGTTCCGATGATACATGTTGATGCAGGGATCGAGAAAGAAGTTGCAATTGAGACTCTTGAACCTACAAGAGATGTACAAATTTCACTTGAAGAGGAAGATGCCAGGAACATTGTAGTCAAACACTGTGGCCCAAGTGCAACAATAGACAAAGATGGTACTCCAGACCAAGAAAGAGAAAATAAGGATTCACTAGGAATGACCAACACTTCACTTTCCCTTCTTCACCAGGCTGAAGCCAATCTATATGAGCAAACATCAATTGCAGAAGATTCAGTGGTTATGATCCATGCTGCTAGAGGCATTAAGAACAAAACTGCTAGTGAGACTCCTGAACCATTAAGAGAATTACTGCTTTCATTTACAGAGGAAGAAACCTCAATCTTACATGAAACTGATAAATGCAATCTGACAGTTCTTGTGACCCATGCTGATGCAGGGATAGAAAAAGAAACAGCAAGTGAGATGCCTGAATCGAAAAGAGATTTACACGTTTCATTTGTACAGCAAGATGGAAAAAACCTAACAGAAGAATCAGAAGCAGTCCCAGACTTTGATGCCAGTGCAATAATACACGAGGGCAGTCCTGCAATTACAGAAATAGAGATGGTTCGACAGGCTGAAGCTGCTTTAAGTGAGAAAATGTCATCTTTAGAAGATTCAGGAGTTGTGACCCATGTTGCTGTAGAGTTTGAGAAGGAAACTGCAAGTAAGGCCCTTGAACCATCAAGAGATCTACTTCTTTCATTTAATGAGGAGAAAGACTCAATCTCACACAAGACTGAGAATTTCAATCTTACAGCTCCCATGACCCATTCTGATGCAGGGATTGAGAAAGAAGTTGCAAGTGAGACTCATGAATCTACAAGAAATATACAAATTTCACTCAAAGAGGAAGATACCAGGAACATGGAAGTAGTACCAGAAGCAGTCCCACACTATGACAGAAGTGCAACAACAAAGAAAGATGGTTCTCCAGACCAAGAACCAGAAAATAAGGATTCACTAGGAATGACCAACACTTCACCTGCCCTGCTTCACCAGGCTGAAGCCACTCTATGTCAGCAAACCTCAATAGCACAAAATTCAGTAGTTATGACCCATGCTGCTGCAGGCATTAAGAAGGAAACTGCAAGTGAGACTCCTGAACCATTAACAGAATTACAGCTTTCATTTATAGAGGAAGAAACCTCAATCTTACATGAAACTGAGAAAGGCAATCTGACGATTCTTGTGAACCATGTTGATGCAGAGATGAAGAAAGAAACTGCAAGTGAGACAACTGAATCTACAAGAGATATACAGATATCATTTGTAAAGCAAGATGGCAGGAACATAACACAAGGATCAAAAGCAGTCCCAGACTTTGATGCCAGTGCAATAACACAAAAGGGCAGACCTGCAATTACAGAAACAGGAATGGGTCAGCAGGCTGAAGCTACTTTAAGTGAGCAAATGTCATCTGCAGAAGATTCAAGAGTTGTAGGATTTGAGAAGGAAACTGCAAGTAAGACCCTTGAACCATCAAGAGATCTACTGCTTTCATTTAATGAGGAAAAAGACTCAATCTCACACAAGACTGAGAATTTCAATCTTACAGTTCCCATGATACATGTTGATGCAGGGATTGAGAAAGAAGTTGCCATTGAGACTCTTGAACCTACAAGAGATGTACAAATTTCACTTGAAGAGGAAGACGCCAGGAACAATGTAGTCCAACACTGTGGCCCAGGTGCAACAATAGACAAAGATGGTACTCCAGATCAAGAAACAGAAAATAAGGATTCACTAGGAATGACCAACACTTCACCTCCCCTACTTCACCAGGCTGAAGCCACTCTATGTGAGGAAACGTCAATAGCAGAAGATTCGGTAGTTATGATCCATGCTGCTGCAGGCATTAAGAGCAAAACTGCTAGTGAGACTCCTGAACCATTAAGAGTTTTACTGCCTTCACTTATACAGGAAGAAACCTCAATCTTACATGAAACTGATAAATGCAATCTGACAGTTCTTGTGACCTATGTTGATGCAGGGATAGAAAAAGAAACAGCAAGTGAGATGCCTGAATCGGAAAGAGATTTACAGGTTTCATTTGTACAGCAAGATGGAAAAAACCTAACAGAAGAATCAGAAGCAGTCCCAGACTCTGATGCCAGTGCAATAATACACAACGGCAGTCCGGCAATTACAGAAACAGAGATGGTTCAGCAGGCTGAAGCTGCTTCAGGAGTTGTGACCCATGTTGCCGTAGGATTCAAGAAGGAAATTGCAAGTAAGGCCCTTGAACCATCTAGAGATCTACTGCTTTCATTTAATGAGGAGAAAAACTCAATCTCACACAAGACAGAGAATTTCAATCTGACAGCTCCCATGACCCATGTTGATGCAGGGATTGAGAAAGAAGTTGCAAGTGAGACATTTGAATCTACAAGAGACGTACAAATTTCACTCGAAGAAAAAGATGCCAGGAACATGGAAGTCCCACAGTATGGCACAGGTGCAACAATAGACAAAGGCAGTTCTGCAGACCAAGAAACAGAAAAAAAGGATTCACTAGGAATGACCAACACTTCACTTCCCCTGCTTCACCAGGCTGAAGCCACTCGATGTGTACAAACATCATCTGCAGAAGATTCAGTAGTTACGATCCATGCTGCTGCAGGCATTAAGAAGGAAACTGCAAGTGAGACTTCTGAACCATCAAGAGAATTGCTGCTTTCGTTTACAGAGGAAGAAACCTCAATCTTACATGAAACTGATCAATGCAATCTAACAATTCTTGTGACCCGTGTTGATGCAGGGATGGAGGAAGTAACTGCAAGTGAGATGCCTAAATCTACAAGAGATATACGGGTTTCATTTTTAGAGCAAGATGGCCAGAACATAAAAGAAGAATCAGAAGCAGTCCTAGAATTTGACGCCAGTGCAATAACACACAAGGACAGTCCTGCAATTACAGAAGCAAAAATGGGTCAGCAGGTTGAAGCTACTTTAAGTGAGCAAATGTCATCTGTAGGAGATTCAGGAGTTGTGACCCATGTTGCTGTAGGGTTTGAGAAGGAAACTGCAAGTAAGGCCCTTGAACCATCAAGAGATCTACTGCTTTCATTCAATGGGGAAAAAGACACAACCTCACACAAGAGAGAGAATTTCAATCTTACAGTTCCCATAATATATGTTATTGCAGGGATTGAGAAAGAAGTTGCAAGTGAGACTCTTGAATCTACAAGAGATGTACAGATTTCACTCAAACAGGAAGTTATCAGGAACATGGAAGTCCCACAAAGTGACATAGGTGCAACAATAGACAAAGACGGTTCTCCAGACCAAGAAACAGAAAATAAGGATTCACTAGGGATGACCAACACTTCACCTGCCCTGCTTCACCAAGCTGAAGCCACTCTATGTCAGCAAACGTCAATAATAGAAGATTCAGTATTTAAAATCCATGATGCTGCAGGCATTAAGAAGGAAACTGCAAGTAAGACTCCCAAACCATTAACAGAATTACTGCTCTCATTTACACAGGAAGAAACCTTAATCTTACATGAAACTGATAAAGGCAATCTGACAGTTCTTGTGAACCATGTTGATGCAGGGATGGAGAAAGAAACTGCAAGTGAGACGATTGAATCTACAAGAGATATACAGGTTTCATTTGTAGAGCAAGATGGCAGGAACATAACACAAGGATCAAAAGCAGTCCCAGAATTTGATGCCAGTGCAATAACACACAAGGCCAGTCCTGCAATTACCGAAAAAGAGATGGGTCAGCAGGCTGTAGCTACTTTAAGTGAGCAAATGTCATCTGTAGAAGATTCAGGAATTGTGATCCATGTTGCCGTAGGATTTGAGAAGGAAACTGCAAGTAAGACCCTTGAACCATCAAGTGATCTACTGCTCTCATTTAATGAGGAAAAAGACTCAATCTCACACAAAACTGAGATTTTCAATCTTACAGTTCCCATGATACATGTTGATGCAGGGATTGAGAAAGATGTTGCAAGTGAGACTCTTGAACCTACAAGAGATGTACAAATTTCACTCAAAGAGGAAGACGCCAGGAACATTGTAGTCCCACACTGTGGCACAGGTGCAACAATAGACAAAGATGGTTCTCCAGATCAAGAAACAGGAAATAAGGATTCACTAGGAACGACCAACACTTCATCTGCCCTGCTTCACCAGGCTGAAGCCACTCTATGTGAGCAAACGTCAATAGCAGAAGATTCAGTAGTTATGATCCATGTTGCTGCAGGCATTAAGAACAAAACTGCTAGTGAGACTCCTGAACCATTAAGAGAATTACTGCCTTCACTTATACAGGAAGAAACCTCAATCTTACATGAAACTGATAAATGCAATCTGACAGTTCTTGTGACCCATGTTGATGCAGGGATAGAAAAAGAAACAGCAAGTGAGATGCCTGAATCAAAAAGAGTTTTACAGGTTTCATTTGTACAGCAAGATGGAAAAAACCTAACAGAAGAATCAGAAGCAGTCCCAGACTTTGATGCCAGTGCAAAAATACACAACGGCAATCCTGCAATTACAGAAACAGAGATTGTCCGGCAGGCTGAAGCTGCTTTAAGTGAGAAAATTTCATCTGTAGAAGATTCAGGAGTTGTGACCCATGTTGCTGTAGGATTCGAGAAGGAAACTGCAAGTAAGGCCCTTGAACCATCAAGAGATCAACTGCTTTCATTTAATGAGGAAAATGACTCAATCTCACACAAGACTGAGAATTTCAATTTTACAGTTCCCATGACCCATGTTGATGCAGGGATTGAGAAAGAAGTTGCAAGTGAGACTCTTGAATCTACAAGAGATGTACAAATTTCACTCAAAGAGGAAGATGCCAGGAACATGGAAGTCCCACAATGTGGCACGGGTGCAACAATAGACAATTACGGTTCTCCAGACCAAGAAACAAAACATAAGGATTCACTAGGAATGACCAACATTTCAACTCCCCTGCTTCACCAGGCTGAAGCCACTCGATGTGTGCAAATGTCATCTGCAGAAGATTCAGTAGTTAAAATCCATGCTGCTGCAGGCATTAAGAAGGAAACTGCAAGTGAGACTTCTGAACCATCAAGAGAATTGCTGCTTTCATTTACAGAGGAAGAAACCTCAATCTTACATGAAACTGATAAATGCAATCTAACAATTCTTGTGACCCATGTTGATGCAGGGATGGAGAAAGAAACAGCAAGTGAGATGACTGAATCTACAATAGATATATGGGTTTCATTTGTAGAGCAAGATGGCAAGAGCATAAAAGAAGAATCAGAAGCAGTCCCAGATTTTGACGCCAGTGCAATAACACACAAGGACAGTAGTGCAATTACAGAAGCAGAAATGGGTCAGCAGGCTGAAGCTACTTCAAGTGAGCAAATGTCATCTGTAAGAGATTCAGGAGTTGTGACCCATGTTGCTGTAGGATTTGAAAAGGAAACTACAAGTAAGACCGTTGAACCATCAAGAGATCTACTGCTTTCATTTAATGAGGAAAAAGACTCAATGTCGCACGAGACTGACAATTTCAATCTTTCAGTTCCCATGATACATGTTGATGCAGGGATAGAGAAAGAAGTTGGAAGCGAGACTCCTGAACCATCAAGAGATGTACAAATTTCACTTAAAGAGGAAGAAGCCTCAATCTTAAATGAAATCAATAAATCCAACCTAACAGTTCTGATAACCCCTGTTGATCCAGGGATGAAGAAAGAAACTGCAAGCAAGACTCCTGAATCTACAAGAGATTTACGGGTTTCAATTGAAAAGGAAGATGACAGTAACATAAAAGAAGCATCAGAAGCAGTTCCAGACTTTGACACTGGTGCAATAACAGACAAGGACAGTCCTCCAGTTACAGAAACACAGAACAATGATTTAGGCGGAATGACCAACACGGCACCTGCCCTAGTTCAGGAGGCTGAAGCTACTTCAAGTGAGGAAATGTCACCTATAGAATATTCGGGAATTGTAACCCATGTGGCTGCAGGGATTAAGGAGACTGAAAGTGAGACTCCTGAAACATCAAGAGAATTGCCAGATTCATCTAAAGAGAAAGAAGACTCACTCTCACACATAACTGATGAATCCAACCTTACAGTTCAGATTCCAGAAGTTGAAGCATCAGAAGCAGTCTCAATGCCTGACACAGATGAGGACAGTTCTTTATTTATAATATCAAGGAAAAATGATTTGCTGGAACTGACCCACACTGTGCCTGCCCTCAATCAGCAGGATGAAGTTACTCTGCATCAGAAAATGTCATCTATAAAAGATACAGCAGATGAGAGCCACATTACTGAAAGGATTGATACAGACATTGCAAGTGAGACTTCTAAATTTACAAGGGATTTACAGCATGTGATTGAAGAGGAAGAAGCCAGAAATGTAACGAGAAAGACAAAAACAGAGACATTCAAAAATGAAGAAATGAAGCTCAAAAAAGATACAACTTCAGATGGTTTGAGAAATTTGGACACAACTGATGTCCCTTTGAAGACGGAATTGGGAGCTTCTTATGAATTGTTGCAGACTAGGTTAGAAGTGGATTCTCGTTCCCAAGAAGCGGCAAAAGCATTGATGGTATTAGAAACACCAGATCCAGCCATCATAACAGAGGCTTTGGTCTCATGTAGAACTGATCAGAGCAGCCTCGCTGCTCCACATCCTGAATCCCAACCATCAGAGGATGTCATGACTTCCAAGACATCCCAAGCAACTGAGCAAAAAGTACTCCAGGTTGCTGAATCAATTACTTGTATTGACATAAAAGAAAAGAGAACTACATCTCAAATTGTTCCACAGAGTGAAGCTTCCGTGGATGATAAAACAGCAATTCATAATGTAGTTCTTGTAGCAAAAGAGCCACAGTTTCCAGTCGAAGAAACTGTTGTAAAAGCACAAGAAATTGAAAATGCAGACACAAACCAAAGTAAAGAAAGGGTGTTCATTAAGGAAAGTATTCAGCAAATATCATCCTCTCAGGATGCACAAAGTTCCTATATGTGGGAAACATTACAGGTATTTGGTGAATTCCGCTTGCAAAGGAGGGTAACAACGTATAGCACAGAACATGGGTCCTCCCACTCTCAACACACAGAGGAATCTCATCTTCAGCAATGGTCAAAAGAATCAAGAAAGCACAGTACAACAGGTCCACAAAATGCAGTTTTCCTAGCAGCAACATTGGACTTCAATGAATATGGCAAAATACTTGAGGCTGCAACAAATCAAGAAGCTGGAGATTTACCACCATTTACCTTCAGAAAAATACATTTCATTCTGCCAACTGATGACAAAGACAGTTCTCCAGTGACAGCAACAGAAAATAATGGTTCGTTAGAAATGGACAATACTTCACCTGCCCTGCTTCACCAGGCTGAAGCCACTCAATGTGAGCAAATGTCATCTGTAGAAGCTTTAGTACTTGTGACCCATGTTGCTACAGGGATTGAGAAGGAAACTGCATGTGAGACTCCTGATCCATCAACACATATACAACTTACATTTAGAGAGGAAGAAGCCTCAATCTTACATGAAACTGATAAATCCCATCTAACGATTCTGATGACCCATGTAGATGCAGGGATCGAGAAAGAAACTGCAAGTGAGACTCCTGAATCTACAAGAGGCTTACACATTTCAATTGAAAAGCAAGATGGCAGGAACATCAAAGAGGCATCAGAAGCAGTCCCAGACTTTGACGCTGGTGCAATAACAGACAAGGACAGTCCTCCCATTACTGAAACAGAGAACAACGGTTTAGGAGGAATAACCAACACTGCACCTGCACTAATTGAGCAGGATGAAGCTATTTTAAGCGAGCAAATGTCATCTTTGGATGATCCAGGAGTTGTGACCCATATTGCTGCAGGTGGTGAAAAGGAAACTGCAAGTAAAACTCCTGAAACATCAAGAGATTTTCTGCTTTCATTTAGTAAGGAAAAAGCCTCAATCTCACATGAGACAAGTAAATCCAGTCTAACAATTCTGATGACCCATGATTATGCAGGAACGGAGAGAGAAATTACAACTGATATCCTGGAATCTACAACAAATTTACAAGTTTCAACTGAGGAGGCAGTCCCTGACTTTGACATCGATGCAATGACCAACAAGGACAGTTGTGTAATTACAGAAACAGAGAATAATTATTCACCAGGAATGACCTACACTTCACCTGTCCTAAGTCACCAGGGTCAAGCCACTCAATCTGAGCAAACAGCATCTGTAGAAGATTCAGTAGTTCTAATCCATGCTACTGCAAGAGTTAAGAAGGAAACTGCAGGAGAGACTCCTGAACCATCAAGAGATGTACTGCTTTCATTTGAAGAGGAAGAAGCCTCAATCTTAAATGAAATCGATAAATCCAACCTAACAGTTCTGATAACCCCTGTTGATGCAGGGATGAAGAAAGAAACTGCAAACGAGACTGCTGAATCTACAAGAGATTTACAGGTTTCAATTGAAAAGAAATATGACAGTAACATAAAAGAAGCATCTGAAGCAGTTCCAGACTTTGACCCTGGCGCAATAACAGACAAGGACAGTCCTCCAGTTACAGAAACACAGAACAATGATCTAGGCGGAATGACCAACACTGCACCTGCCCTGGTTCAGGGGGCTGAAGCTGCTTCAAGTGAGGAAATGTCATCTATAAAAGATTTGGGAGTTGTGACCCATGTGGCTACAGGGATTAAGGAGACTGAAAGTGAGACTCCTGAAACATCAAGAGAATTGCCAGATTCATTTAAAGAGAAAGAAGACTCACTCTCACACATAACTGATGAATCCAGCCTTACAGTTCAGATTCCAGAAGTTGAAGCATCAGAAGCAGTCTCAATGCCTGACACAGATGAGGACAGTTCTTTATTTATAATAGCAAGGAAAAATGATTTACTGGAACTGACCCACACTGTGCCTGCCCTCATTCAACAGGATGAAGTTACTCTGCATCAGAAAATGTCATCTATAAAGGATACAGAAGATGAGACCCACATAACTGAAAGGAATGATACAGACATTGCAAGTGAGACTTCTAAATCTACAAGAGATATACAGCATGTGATTGAAGAGGAAGAAGCCAGAAATGTAACGAGAAAGACAGAAACAGAGACATTCAAAAATGAAGAAATGAAGCTCAAAAAAGATACAATTCTACAAGAATATGAGTTTCAGATGGGAGAAACTTCGGATGGTTTGAGAAATTTGGACACAACTGATGTCCCTTTGAAGACAGAATTGGGAGCTTCTTATGAATTGTTGCAGACTAGGTTAGAAGTGGATTCTCATTCCCAGGAAGCGGCAAAAGCATTGATGGTATTAGAAACACCAGATCCAGCCATCATAACAGAGGCTTTGGTCTCCTGTAGAACTGATCAGAGTAGCCTCACTGCTCCACATCCTGAATCCCAACCATCAGAGGAAGTCATGACTTCTAGGACATACCAAGCAACTGAGCAAAAAGTACTCCAGGTTGCTGAATCAAATACTTGTATTGACATAATAGAAATGAGAACTACATCTCAAATTGTTCCACAGAGTGAAGCTTCCGTGGATGATAAAACAACAATTCATAATGTAGTCCTTGTAGCAAAAGAGCCACAGTTTCCAGTCGAAGAAACTGTTGTAAAAGCACAAGAAATTGAAGATGCAGAAACAAACCAAAGTAAAGAAAGGGTGTTCATTAAGGAAAGTATTCAGCAAATATCATCCTCTCAGGATGCACAAAGTTCCAATATGTGGAAAACATTACAGGTATTTGGTGAATTCCGCTTGCAAAGGAGGGTAACAACGTACAGCACAGAACATGGGTTATCCCACTCTCGCAACACAGAGGCATCTCATCTTCAGCAATGGTCAAAAGAATCAAGAAAGAAGAGTACATCAGAGCCACAAAATGCAGTTTTCCTAGCAGCAACTTTGGACTTCAATGAATATAGAAAAATACTTGAGGCTGCAGCAAATCAAGAAGCTGGAGATTTACCACCATTTACCTTCAGAAAAATACATTTCATTCTGCCAAATGATGACAAAGACAGTTCTCCACTGACAGAAACAAAAAATAATAGTTCGTTAGAAATGGCCAATACGTCACCTGCCCTGCTTCACCAGTCTGAAGCCACTCAATGTGAGGAAATGTCATCTGTAGAAGCTTTAGTACTTGTGCCCCATGTTGCTACAGGGATTGAGAAGGAAACTGCATGTGAGACTCCTGATCCATCAACACATATACAACTTACATTTAGAAAGGAAGAAGCCTCAATCTTACATGAAACTGATAAATCCCATCTAACAATTCTGATGATCCATGTGAATGCAGGGATGGACAAAGACACTGCAAGTGAGACTCCTGAATCTACAAGAGGCTTACACATTTCAATTGAAGAGCAAGATGGCAGGAACATCAAAGAAGCATCAGAAGCAGTCCCAGACTTTGACGCCGGTGTAATAACAGACAAGGACAGTCCTCCCATTACTGAAACAGATAACAATGGTTTAGAAGGAATAACCACCACTTCACCTGCACTAATTGAGCAGGCTGAAGCTATTTTAAGTGAGCAAATGTCCTCTTTGGATGATCCAGGAGTTGTGACCCATATTGCTGCAGGTGGTGCGAAGGAAACTGCAAGTAAAACTCCTGAAACATCAAGAGATTTGCTGCTTTCATTTAGTAAGGAGAAAGCCTCAATCTCACATGAGACAAGTAAATCCAGTCTAACAATTCTGATGACCCATGATGATGCAGGAACGGAGAGAGAAATTACAACTGATATCCCAGAATCTACAAGAGATTTACAAGTTTCAGCTGAGGAGAAAGATGACAAGAACATAGAAGTAGTAGCAGAAGCAGTCTCTGACTTTGACATAGGTGCAATGACCAACAAGGACAGTTGTGTAATTACAGAAACAGAAAATAATTATTCACCAGGAATGACCAACACTTCACCTGTCCTAAGTCACCAGGGTCAAGCCACTCAATCTAAGCAAACAGCATCTGTAGAAGATTCAGTAGTTCTAATCCATGCTACTGCAAGCGTTAAGAAGGAAACTGCAGGTGAGACTCCTGAACCATCAAGAGATGTACTGCTTTCATTTGAAGAGGAAGAAGCCTCAATCTTAAATGAAAACAATAAATCCAACCTAACAGTTCTGATAACAGCTGTTGATGCAGGGATGAAGAAAGAAACTGCAAACGAGACTGCTGAATCTACAAGAGATTTACAGGTTTCAATTGAAAAGGAATATGATAGTAACATAAAAGAAGCATCTGAAGCAGTTCCAGACTTTGACCCTGGTGCAATAACAGACAAGAACAGTCCTCCAGTTACAGAAACACAGAACAATGATTTAAGCGGAATGACCAACGCTGCATCTGCCCTGGTTCAGGAGGCTGAAGCTACTTCAAGTGAGGAAATGTCATTTATAAAAGATTCAGGAGTTGTGACCCATGTGGCTGCAGGGATTAAGGAGACTGAAAGTGAGACTCCTGAAACATCAAGAGAATTGCCAGATTCATTTAAAGAGAAAGAATACTCACTCTCACACATAACTGATGAATCCAACCTTACAGTTCGAATTCCAGAAGTTGAAGCATCAGAAGCAGTCTCAATGCCTGACACAGATGAGGACAGTTCTGTATTTATAACATCAAGGAAAAATGATTTGCTGGAACTGACCCACACTGTGCCTGCCCTCATTCAACAGGATGAAGTTACTCTGCATCAGAAAATGTCATCTATAAAGGATACAGCAGATGAGACCCACATTACTGAAAGGAATGATACAGACATTGCAAGTGAGACTTCTAAATCTACAAGAGATTTACAGCATGTGATTGAAGAGGAAGAAGCCAGAAATGTAACGAGAAAGACAGAGATAGAGACATTCAAAAATGAAGAAATGAAGCTCCAAAAAGATACATTTCTACAAGAACATGAGTTTCAGACGGAAGAAACTTCGGATGGTTTGAGAAATCTGGACACAACTGATGTCCCTTTGAAGACAGAATTGGGAGCTTCTTATGAATTGTTGCAGACTAGGTTAGAAGTGGATTCTCATTCCCAGGAAGCGGCAAAAGCATTGATGGTATTAGAAACACCAGATCCAGCCATCATAACAGAGGCTTTGGTCTCATGTAGAACTGTTCAGAGTATCCTCGCAGCTCCACATCCTGAATCCCAACCATCAGAGGATGTCATGACTTCCAAGACATCCCAAGCAACTGAGCAAAAAGTACTCCAGGTTGCTGAATCAATTACTTGTATTGACATGAAAGAAAAGAGGACTACATCTCAAATTGTTCCACAGAGTGAAGCTTCCGTGGATGATAAAACAGCAATTCGTAATGTAGTTCTTGTAGCAAAAGAGCCACAGTTTCCAGTCGAAGAAACTGTTGTAAAAGCACAAGAAATTGAAGATGCAGAAACAAACCAAAGTAAAGAAAGGGTGTTCATTAAGGAAAGTATTCAGCAAATATCATCCTCTCAGGATGCACAAAGTTCCAATATGTGGGAAACATTACAGGTATTTGGTGAATTCCGCTTGCAAAGGAGGGTAACAACGTATAGCACAGAACATGGGTCCTCCCACTCTCGCAACACAGAGGAATCTCATCTTCAGCAATGGTCAAAAGAATCAAGAAAGCAGAGTACATCAGGTCCACAAAATGCAGTTTTTCTAGCAGCAACTTTGGACTTCAATGAATATGGCAAAATACTTGAGGCTGCAGCAAATCAAGAAGCTGGAGATTTACCACCATTTACCTTCAGAAAAATACATTTCATTCTGCCAACTGATTTGGAGGGGATTCAGACAGTGATGCCACTAGGTGATTAGGATATCACAGCATTATCATCCAGTGCAGTTCAGCGTCTACCACATATAGAAGCTATACCACCTTGTCTTACCATTAGTCTTAGGCTTTAGCTATCTATCAAGGACAGTATACCTGCCTAAGTAAACACAATAGTTTTTAAAATGGTTCATATCCTTGTTTGTCACCAAAAGGGAATGTATATCAGACAATAGAAACTAAATAGAACTATAGTTGAACATTATATCATAAAGAACCAAATATTGTATGTTGTAGATTTGCTCTATCCATCTGCTTCTCTAAATGTTGTCCTTGAGGATGAACATAAAAGAGGAGGTAGCATACAGATGCTGCACTGGTTTGTATATCCTATATCATCTTTAGAGTAAATAAATAACGAGAATGTTTCTGATTCCAGTTTAAGGCGCCTCTACTGATCTAAATCTTTTAATAGTTCTTTGAATTTAATCTCACTTATAGAACGAGAAAATGGAAATATCAAAATTTGAAACTATTTTTGTCACTGAAAAAAATGCATCATAAACTAGAATGCACAAAACAAAAAATACAGTTTAGATTTTCTTACTCTGTTTTTTCCACCTAGGGTTTCAACAGCATGCACCTAATTTTTTTGTCTCTCATGCAGCTCTCTGCCACCAAATCCTATTAAGTGCCTTTTAACTTTTCCCTTCGAAACAACTGGCACAGTCAATAGTGAAGTTGTAATTAGCATGACATTACGGCTTGTGCTGGTTTTTCGTGTGGCTCGCTTAATATGTCCTGTCCAACGATAATGCGTCTCCCTTTTCTTTGTCACCAAGAGTGGAGTGCAGTGAGCAGTCATATTGAGGTCACAAATATGCACGTCCAACTCCGTTCTACATTTAAATGCACAATCTAGATTCAAACCAGAGTGGAAAACATACCAAAAACCTTGCACAGCCGCCGCATAATTCCAATGGCGGTCCTGGGTACAAGGCATACTCGTAACTTGAGCTCGCCATAATAGGATGGATATCATTGATTCCAAAGAAAAGAATGATGCCTATTTTATCATTATTATTTCCATGAGACTCTTTAACCGTCCTCACCTTCTAGTCGTCAATATTCCTCTCTTTTATTCTCTCCTTTTCTTTTGCAGAAAAGCTAGCCCGTTTGTCGATCTTTTTTTTCTTTTTCTCCTCTTCTTTTTTAATGACTAGTTTCAGTTTCATATAAATTAGTATAATATGGTGTTTTGTAAACTTGTTTAACGTAGATTTATATTTATTTATCTAATTTCCGTTAAAATTTGATTTAATTTAGATAGTAGATGTAACAATTCCTTTCTTTGGTTATTAAAATAATAATATTTTTTTTCAGTAATTATTTACATCACAAATAATTACATTTAAAATTAATTGTCTGTTAATAATATACATACAGTTAATTGTCTGTTAATAATATACATACAGTTATTCTTTTAATGTATGTATTGTAAAATCAAATGTGTTACTTTGGCTTAGGTATAATCCATTCAATTTAAATAGTTTCGCTAATATTAAAGCAAAGAGCAAGTCCATAAACTTCAAAGTACTCATTTATGTCATAGACTCATGGTCTATTTTTGGGAACCGATGCCTTCCTCCTTGCTTACCAACAATATCAATCTGTCAAAAATGGGAGACGTGTTAACTTTGGTTCTTAGGCTTCCATAAATTTGTATAGGCAGTTTTCAAATTGTCTTGGGGGACAGCGTAACGGTTAGCTCTCCCTCTTATGAGAGGTCATGGTGCGATGGGGATACTCAGCCCTAAGCATCGGTCATAAGGGTTTCTTACACTAACCAAATCTTAAATACTAATAATAAGGTTTCCAAGCTAAACCATATTCTAGTCAAAAGAGAGAATTCCATTCTAACCAATATCTTCAATAATAGATAACTCTAAATTGTCATTTCATGAAAGTTAACATGTATTCACAAAGTCATCATTCTAAGCTACGCACCGTTCAAGTCTTTGGGCTAATTTATGTAACCCTTTTTGTCTAACATTTTTTTATCTTATGATTTTATGAAGGAAAGATTAGGAAGTGCATCTTTACCCTACCCTAAAGTTATAAAAGATCAAACTTAGCCATGCTATCAAGTATCATCTTATAAACTAAAGCTATAAAGAGGATTTACTATGTGTACCACTACTATTATGGCAAATAGGATTTGTCCATAGAAGTACCACTACTTTTATCATCTATCAAGAGATACCTATGTTACTCTCTCATAAGTTTAGACCATATTTTATACATAAGACATTGGTTGATCACCAATAGGTCAATCCTTTGCTAATCTCAAGGTTCACTATAACAACCTTGTAAACCATTATTTATGGAACAAAGGAAAACTAACCCATGCTCATTAAAAAATAATTTCATATTTAATATTTTGTCATGTAATAAATATAGAAAGGCACACAACTACTTGAAAAATCATATACATTTGGATATGAGGATTCTTCAACAAGGTAGGCATACACCCATGAAGTTCAAATTTATCCTCTATTGGAGGTCAACTTAAAACCAACATGTTCATTTATGATTCAATAAGCAACTTTTTACTTGTAAGCATTAATGAACATTAATTATAATCATTAGAAAGTTTAGCAGTCCTTCCATACTAGTGAATGCAATTTGAGTTTACCTCATTTAGTATTTAGCAAGTTGGTTTTTCAACTAACATTGCATCTAATTGAATGCATTAACTTAGAAAAATTAGTTTGGGAGTGTATAGTAGCTTTTTATAGTTCAATATGTAGTTCATGGCATGGTTTGTTTCAAGATTTCAAACAATCAATACATGATAAACAAAAGTTCAACTATTCTCAGTTTTTTAAGGTGAAAGTATCCTTAAGAGCCCTTCTCCTAAAGTTGTTGTTGCGAGGAGCTCCCTTATCAGATGAGAAATAAATGATCATTCATATTATTAAAAATCAAAATGAGATATGCATTCCCATTAAACATGATTTGGAATCACTCATATAATATATCTATTATGTGCTTTCAAGACAATTGTAAAATAATTTTAAATACATAATCCATCTCCTTCAAAGCTGCTGGAAATATCATTATAGAAAAGGTGAATAAAGCATACCTCAACCATAGGTATGCAATGTGTCCTAACAAGGACACCACAGTGGCAAAAGGCATTGGGCTTTCCTAACTGATGTAAATTCACTACAGGAGACCGACAATGGACTCCAAGGGTAAAATTGTAAGACAAGACATCATACAAAATACACTAGTAAAAGAAACTTGCAAATGCTTTCTTTCATTATCTAAATTCACATCCCCCTTACAATAGAGTCTCCCACTTCTTATACTCCCCAAAAGAAAAACCCTAGCCTACGCTACCCCCTTACTACTTTTAGTCACTTTCTATTTTTAGCAACTCACTTGCTATTTTTAGTAACCCTAAAAAAAATTAAAAAATTAAAAAAAAAACTCGATGGCATAAAAAATGGAATCATGCACCCATTATTCAATAATAACCACTATCCCAAGATAGCAACCCCACTCTAGTTCTACACTAGTAGTTATGATAACTTTTCAGTTGCAAAAACTGACAATTACATTAAAAGCTACTTTTGGGCCTCCTAGAGGCATTTTCTTATGCGCAAACGCAAAGGGTAATTTTTCTTAAGTTCTCCATGCAATTTTGCACGTTTTGAAAAAAGAACGAGGGAAAACGGACATTTAGAGCAAAAGTTATAGCCTTGTCAAGGTGCATCACTAACGGAGACCCAAGTTCATTTCACGAGAAGGGTGGCCCTAATATACCCTCAAATTTTCAACCTATTCAAAAAAACATAGGTATGAAATATTACAAATGAAGTTATCATACATAATTTCTAGAATTTATTGAATTATAAGGACTATAACTATCCTATGTCACATCTTCAAGTGAATAATCCACTCTATCAAGTGACTATTATGAAACCAAATGCCTGTAGAAGCCCTATGTATAAAGCAAATACATCCAACTACAAGAAACATGAAGTCATAAGTACTTAAGAGGTCATTTCCATTCAATAGATCATTTATTAAGCTATCAACAAATTCAGTATCTGTAGGTGATGAAATTTTCTCATTCATTTAAAAGCATATATAAATTAATGCTTGCTTTCATGAAGCTTAATCACTTCAAGTAGATCAATTGTAAGAAGGAATCAAGCCATACCCACTTCAAGCAAATTCCTTTCCTAAACCATCACACATAGATCACCACACCCACTATGCATTTTTCTTTCTAATATATCCAAAGAAGGAATATACTTTATTTAATTGAAACTATGAGAAGTAAGAGTATCATTAGGATGAATTATTGTCCAACCATGAAATTTGCATGAAGAATTTCCTCAACTATTTTTCCTAGCCAAGAGAATTAACCTTTCGGTGAGGAAAATAAATATAGGATATTAATATAATAGAAAGATAAATTTATTGATATGTCAATCTATCTACATGAAGTCAGCCAATCATGTAGTTTAACACATAATGAATGCGGCCTAATTACATAAAAGTCCACATGAATCATTCAACTCAACTTATTATGATTATAACCTATTCACATAAAGTCAATCGTTAAATCATACAAATTTGAGAACATAATGATTACTTAAATCAAACTTGGTCAAGCATTTGCTTATATAGTCTACCTGATATATATAATGGAGCATAATTACTCTATGTTATGAAGGCACATGTCAATGCAAGTACTAGAATGGCATCCTTGTGTTTAACCACATAAGGTCTACATTGCAAATCTATGAAATGTATCTATGACTTCTTTATATATGTCTTCACCTCTCATACTTCGAGTCTATGTTTTTTTCTTCCCTAACTGGAACATAACTACAACATTATACAAGAGTATGAGACATAGACATGCATATGCACTATACGACATAAATTTCAACCATAGTGTATCTATATTAGAGATTCATTGTAGGATCAAACATTCAACTTACTACCATGGCATCATGGTTTTACTTAAAAAACAATAACAATAAGCATTCAAATAACAAATGTATAATCAATTAAATCCTCCTTCATTTAGCCATGACCTTAGCATAAGCAAGCAACAACCAAGGAAAAAAATTGTTTGTTTCATAAAGGTTTAAAGAATTTATTCCTAGTTTTCACAAGTCTATTGTGTAGTCATGTCATTTGGACTATTACCTCATACATAGGTATGTATTACATGACCTAAGTAGACCTAATGATGAAGACTTTGGAACTCTAAAGGGGAGGTCCAAGTTTCAAATTCTGTGGGAGGTAGGGTTGTACACCATGATTTGATAACTACAATATGGTTGGATAACCATATATTGGGTAAACAACATCCTCCATGAGGATCATCTCATATGGCCTATGACCTCATGGATGTTAATCTACTTTTCTTTCTACCTTTACAACCCATTTAAGGTATATTTTGGCTTGCACAAGATAAATTAACAATATTAACCAAATCTATAAATTGGTAACAACAAAACCTATTGTTAAGATCTATCTTAAAGATGAATGTGGTCGATAAGTTTAACAATATATCTTCAATCAAAAATAAACTTATAAATTAATTAGATAGGTTATCTAAAGAGGATTTTTCTTATTTCCCATTGAGTCAAATCAAAGTGGCTTTATAGAATACATCTAGGCCTCATATCAACAAGTTGTGATTTTCACCAACTCTCCTTAATTTTTTTCCTATTAACACCTTATTTATGCTACTATCCATCCAAATCCATGTCCACTATTTAATTACATAGATCATAAGTTTTAACATGGTTTATAAATAAATATTAGTCACCACAATAAAGAAAGGAGAGCAATATTTTTCAAGACTTATATATTTAATTCTCCAACCAAGATGCCATAAGACAAACAACATGCACTTATATAAATTCAAGTTTGTTGTTATTCCATCTTAGGTAGGTCAAATAAGGTGACCCAATCAAATGACAATATTTTTTTAACTATGTTAGTTACATCCATAAGTTGTGCTAGTTTAATGGTTATGATCAAGTTAGGATATCACAACTTTAGCAACCAAGTTCATTCATGGATAAAAGTGTTTGGTCTTGTCAAGTTATTACGAATCACAACCAAGTTTGTTTCCAAGAATTTTCTATAATCTAGATATCAAAAGTTTAAACATGTAAAGGTTCATGGTCAAGATGAGTTGTTGCAACTAGAGTGATAATTTAGGGCTCCAAGTTTCAATGTTAAAATTTGAAGTTCAACTATAGCTAAAACAACACAATTACTGCAACTAATATTGTTTAATAGAGTGTAAAGTTCCCACTACATTTTATGCATCAAATACAATAAAAAAGACAAATATTATAAACTAGATTGTTTAGTTAGGGTATTAAGTTTCCACTCAATTTATGTATCAACTATAGCCAAAATGACATAAGTTTATAGCACCTCTTCCTATGGAGTCAATGAGGCAATAAGAGATCCAATTTTCAACATGTTTGTAAGTCTAATTTTGACATCATGCAACCAAGGTACAATTTTCAAGTTCAAAGGTAATATGGCATATACAACAAAGAAATGTGTTAGAAACCTTAAATAAAAATCAAGCATAAGCACAAGAGAAGTGCAGGCATTAATAAAAATGAGAGTATGAAATAACATAAGTGATTATGAAAGTAACTAAAAGGAAACACATAAACTTATATTATCGTAGGCCTCTTCAAGGGGAAAACCTCCTTGAAAGTAGAGCTTCTTGACAAATTGAGAAATATGAGATGGTACATTCCCTTTCCACCCCTACCTTTCTATAAACTCTTATTTACAATAACTTTACATCATTATAATAACTCCTGCTTGTTACATCATTATAAGAACAACTACTTACATCATTGCCAACTTTTGCTTATAATAAAAATAGTGGTTACATCATACCAAAGCTATACATACTAGGTTCCCAAGGTACAAAAATGCATGGTTGTGTTATTATAGGGTCCTAACATGCCCTCCCCCTTCAAGAAGCCTTGTCCTCAAATATTAAGGTGAGAAAATTGCTATTGGAGTTTATGGAGTGGCTCCCAGGTAGCATCTTCTAGCTACAATCCTCATCATTATACTAAAACATCAGTGAGTGTATGGTTGCAAAGTGTACATGTTCATTGATCCAAAATATTATTGGGTTCTAAGATGACCAAGCCTTCTTCATCCAACTTGTATAGTGTTGATTGAACCTATGTATGACTACCAATGACCTTTTTCAAAGAGATGTGAAAATTTAGATGTATGGAGGAGTAGGCCAACAATTTGAGCTTGTAGGTCATAGGGCCAATCTATTGTAGCACCTTATATGGTCCATAAAATTTCATTTCTAGGTTTTGATGGCCATGGAGTTTTAATGATGACTGTTTATATGACTACAAGTATAGGAACACAATGTCCCCAACTTTAAAATTGTGCTTTGAGTGGTGTTGATCAGTTTGTTGTCACATACAATCCATAGCCAAATTATCTTTAAGACATTAGATAAGTTGTGCGCACTTCCTAAGAGTGGAATATAGTAAATAAACCTTGGAATTACCAAGAATGTATGATACAAGTGATGGTAGAAGGTGTCTATAAACTACTTCATAAGGTGTCATCTTGGTGGTAGAGTGATATGTATTATAATACCACCATTCAACCAATAGAAGTCATTTGATCCACTAAGTTAGTTGCTTATATGTGAATTAACAGAGATATGTTTCTAAGTACTTGTTGATAATTTTTGTTTGAGAATGGTATGTCAAGCTTATTTTGAGTTGTATGTTGTGCAACTTGAATAGTTCCTACTAAAATAACTAATGAAGGTGGGATCACAATGCAAAATAATGGAATGGGACATGCTATGAAGGTAAAAATGGAATTAAGGAATAATTGGGTGACTTTTAAGACCTTGTAAGGGTGGGCTAGAGGAAAAAAGTAAGTATATTTAAAGAGATGATCCACCATGACGAGAATGATTGGTTTACCTATAGACTTTGAGAGCCCTTTAATAAAGTCAATGGAAATATTCATCCAAATGGTATTTGAAATAGGTAGAGGCTAAAGTGTGCCTAGCATGCAAATAGTTTTCTCCTTCATATACTAACAAGTATCACAGTCTACCAGAAAGGTGTGCATATCCCTTTTCATCTCTGCCCAAAAAATATACGCTTAGACCTCTCATGTCTTTAAGAACTTGGAATGTCCTGTAGTTATGAAAGAATGTATTTCTTGTAGTATAGTTTCATAGAGTGTTAATTTATTAGGAATAATAAGGAAGTCTTGGTACCTCAAATGTTGCCCATCCCATGTATATTTTGGTTGAGAGTCAAGATCATTTTGAAGTTGTTGAATCAAGGATTGCAAGGTGGGATCTTGGGTCACCTCTTCTTGAATTTGGTGGATCCATTAAGGAAGTAGAGTAGATATGGTGCATAGCATACCTTGGTCCTCATATTGGTAATATAGTGCATCAACAACTATATTTTTCTTGTCCTTATAAATTATTTTATAGTCATACCTGAGTAGTTTGGTGGCCCATTTTTGTTGTTCTAACATGGACACACACTACTCAAGAAAGTATTTAGGACTATGGTGATCTATTTTGATAGGAAAATATTATTCAATAGATAAGGCCTCTAGTGGTTGACTACACTAAGATCACCATCATCTCCTTCATAGGTCAATTTCCAAGGTTTTTGCCTAATAATACCTTACTGGTGTTAGAGATAGAGTATATTACATCATTCGGGTCATGTAAATGTACCTTCCTAGGTACATACTGAGGACATTAGATTACTTTAGGGGGAAGTTGTCTAGTTACTTCATGCAATGTAATAAATGTACAAGTGTCAATGTGCAAGTTGTATATGTGCAAGGTATCCCTTGTACAACTAGGTAGAGTGTTGGCCAAGGAACCTATCTTCCTATATAAAAAGGGTATTATTGTAACAAGCATATAATAAGCTCGTAGCATATTCGTAGGTAGTAGCATGGTGTTGTGTAGATCGCCATATATTGGTGATGGGTGCAATATAGTCCAGTAGATTTATTCATGGAGTCTCCATTTCCTCCATAGCTACATTGTATTCATTTCCATCATTTATATTTATAGCATATTTTAGTCATCTCGCAGATTTACTTTCTTTCATATTATTTTGCATCTTGTGATTGCTATATCCCATTGCATACTGCATCAAAATCTAACATTGGTATCAGATCCATGGTAGATATAGCCACGGTAGATCAATAGGAAAACCATCATTATCATTGATCCTGAGTTTTTTGTCAACCTGACGTGCCTTTGGACCAACCATTGTCAAAAAATCTCAAAAGAGTCTAGGTGGTATAATTACGGAGAGCCATAAGCGAGGACTGAAAAAAATCTCAGTTCCAAAAATATTAAAATTATATTTGGCTAGAGTCTTTCCACAAAGTTGTAGGAAAAAATCGTGAAGACTAGGACTCAACATTCAATCCACTAGATTGACAAATCAACTAGTGAAGATCATTCAAGATATTTGGAATTTGTTAACTATTGCCCAAATTCTATTTTGTTGTAGAAAATTAATTCTCAGATGATTAGAACACCTCCTATAATAGAAAGCTAGAAGATTTCAACTTTGTTACAAGAAGATAATATTGCAGAAGAAGACTCCTAGAGAAGAGTCATGGTGAAGTTAGGAGACCGGAGATCTCCATTGCTAGATTGAGAACTTCACAGAAGAAGAAAAGGCCATAGAAGCCTTGATCTAGAAGAAAAGACCATAGAAGCCTTGTTCCAGAAGAAAATGCCACATCAGCCTTGATCCTAAAGAGATGGCCATAAAAGCTTTGATACTGAAGAAAAGTCCACAAAAGCCTTGATACTAAAGAAAAGGCCATAGAAGCCTTGATCTTGAAGAAGAATCTAGAAGAGAATATCTGATTCAAAAGTAGATTCAAATTTTAGTACTAATACTTTGTTGCAAGGAAAGGAGATTCAGTGAGTTGGAAAACTTCCTACAATAAAGTTAGGAAGAGTATCTTCTTCAGAATCAATCTAGCACTTGAAGCAAAATTGAACGTAAAGAGACCAGGAGAAGATTTCATTGAAGAAACTTCCATTCTTGGAAGAAATAAGGACTAAGGAGAGTCCTACTTAAATCCAAAAGTAGTAGAATCAAAGATCCAAAAAAATATCTCAACACCAACACTTCTAGAAGTAGAAGGTTGAATAAAAGGTCTCAAGGAATACTAGAATAAGTTGCAAGATCAAAGACCTTGGAGAGGTCGAGCATCCAGTAAAAGGCTTGGAGAGCCTTACTAAAGAAATCAACAAAGGAGTTTTGAGGATAACTCATTGGATAAATCCACTACAGAAGATAGTGAAAGATTTGGGACAATTATCGCCATTCGATAACAAGCCCAGAATAAGAAGAAGAATTTGGTAAGGAGTGCTAAATATTAGAAGAATATTCAAAAGACATCAAGACATTCAAAATATTGAGAAGAATATCTTGCTTGAAGTCAGAATTCGATAAGAAGACTTGAAGACATGAGAAGCTTGTTAAATCCAAGAGATTTGAAGATTACCTCTCATAGCAAGAAGGTGCCATTTCAAAGACAAAGAGTTCTCCAAATATACAATAAAAGGAGAAGATTGCTTGAAGGATCAAATCACCAAAACCTAGGCTCGTAAAATAAAGTTCAAGACCACTTTTTTGTGAAGAAGAAATTGAGCAGTGATATCCTACTCAAAGTAGCAACTTGGTGATCTTAGACACCAAGATCTACATCCTCTACAGAAGCTGCAAAAGAGCTACAAAAGCTTTCAAAAAGGTAAGCAACTATTGGTGCAAGTAGATTCATTAATTGGATTACTTATCAAATTTTTTAAAGAACCTTATATTGGATTAGAGTTGCAAAAGAGGAAAATTGAATTACAATCTTCAAAAGTGCAAAAAGGGAAATTTTCATTTTAAGGTTCATTTGCACATTAGCTTTGGAGTTGATTAGATTACAAAATTACAACTATCTATCAACTACCAAATATCTACTTTGGAAAGAAAAAGAAGACTAGTTCCTACAAATTTGTTTGTAGTGAAATTTTAGAATAATTCTTGAAGATTCATTTCAGATTATTCTTGAATTTAAGTGCACTTAAAAGTTATTTTGAGAGTTGATTGAAGTGATAAGGTGAAATTGTTAGTGCATTAAAAGTGAAATATTAGTGGGTTCATTTGCACTACTATATTACTCTCAAAAAGCTTAGTGTTTGTGTTCTTGAGAAGGGTACAAAATATGATTAGCATAAAGTGTCTAAAGACACCATTAGTGCACCAAAATCTGCAACTTTTAGTGGCCAAAGGAAGCCACCAAAATTAGCTCAATCCTCCAAGTTTTGGAGAAGAAAATAGCCACAAAAAATAAAAAAGGATTACCTCAAATCAAGACTTGGTGAGTCTCAGATTCAAAGCACTAAAAGTGCTATATTGCATCTACCAAAGTGTCTATAAGTTGGATTCATAAAACCAACAAAAAGGAGAGTTGCATATTTAGAAGAACTCCAAAAAGTTGCCATAAAATAAAAAAATCAGGAGTGCAAAAAGGTGTAAAAGGGGTGTTTTTATATCCCAAAATTATTACATATTGTTGCACCATTCTAATATTTTTTTACGCAGGTGATAAGGCAAAGTTTGAGATACCACAAAGGCACATTATACAAGGTTAAAACAACTGGAAACTAGCACACTCCGAGAGGAGTAAACGAGCCTCTCAAAAGGCTCACATATTCTCCATTCTATATAGTTGAACCTGCAAGCCTTCAAGGGATAACACAAGTAAATAACAACATCATTTGAGAGAAATATTATCTAAAAATAAGGAAATACATAACAGGTTCAAAAAGGGAGAAAAGAAGGCATCAAAACCAATGTGGAAAGGATGACAAAATCAAAATTTTGAAGGTATAAAGAATAGGTGCTAAATCCAAGGTTTCAAGCTTGGAGAAAAATGTCCACCAATAGGAGCACCAATATCAGCTACAAAATCACCATTGGAAGCTCCAAATAAGCAAGGGATATCTCAGCTAGCACCATCCTACGTTGTCTCCAAAGCACCTGTAAAAAGGAAGAAGTTGCTTGCTCTCCAAGAAATGTAGCAAGCAAAAGAATAAGCATACGAAAGAGAATAAGAGGTATATCATTCATCTTGGAGCATTATAACAAAGAGTTACATGTAAAGTATCACTTGGCACAAACCTCTTAAGGCACTATATTCATTCATAATGTCCAAGAAACAAAGGACTAATTCAATCGCTCAACCAAGGGAAGTTATAAAGAATAAAGAAGATGTTACATTCATATGAGCACCACTTGTCCAAAGTTGGAAGATTCTAGGAGCGCCCATCTTGGAGAGGAAGTCAAGCACTCACCATGAAGACTATAATTTCTCATATGTTACATACAGGATCAAGACAAGTACTTAGTAACTCCCATCTACTCCTCAAGTGCCTATGAAGTGTAACTGCCATGCCACTTTTCATATTTGCTAAGATTCTTGCTCCATTTAAAGGGTTCAATGACCAAGGGATTTTAGAAGCACGTATATCCATTCAAAGCACTTCACACAGGGCCAAATTGTAGCATGGAGGAAAGTGAAAACCTAAAATCACTAAATTGTAGCATCTACCAAATATTATAAAGTTCTAAATCCATTAGGAAGATATAAGCTTTCTACAAAACCTAAAATCCCATTAGGTATATACTCTCATTACTAAGGAGACATAAGGAAGTCCATAAAATCTAAGGATTGATATTAGGGAATTTAAATGGCATCAAACAAATTATTCCTAGCAGAATCTCAACTACTCAAGGGTCCTAATTATTTCTCATGGAAGAATAAAGTGAAAGCAATCTTGGTATATGAAAAACTTTGGGATATTGTCAAAGGGAAAACATGGAGACCTACCACAAGCGATACTGAAATCCTAAAGTTTGAGGAAAACGATTCAAATACTCTAATGATAATAACATTTGCTATCACTAATGAGATACAACCCTATATCAATTCAGCAAAAACATCTTCAAATGCATGGACAAGCCTAGAGAAAATATTTAAAGGAAAGAACAAGGCAACTATTTTTCATCTTTAAACTCAACTTCACTCATTAAAGATGAATAATGGAGAAAGCATAGAACTGTTCCTAAGGAAGGTAGAAGATATTAAAGAGAAATTATTGACCTTAGGAGAAATAGTTAAGGATGAAATTCTTACTCAAGTAACCATGAGAGCACTTCCAGGTAACTATAAACATTTGGTAACATCTTTACAAGTCCTAAGTAAAGATACTTCTTTTGATGACCTAGTCAATATTCTACAAGAATATGAGGTGGAAAATATAGTTAAAGATGAAATGACTAACATTGCATTGGTATATAAAGATAATCCACAAGGAAATATTGCTTCTTCATCAAAAGGACAAAAACCATGGTACAATAGGTATTGTTATATATGCAAGAGAAAAGGCCATAGTACCAACTATTGCAGGTTCAATCCCAAAAATTAGAATCAAGAAAATTAGATGAACAATGGGAACCAATTTCAACCACAACAATATCAAAATCCTTGTCAGCAACAATTTCAGCGTCCGATCAATTATCCCCAATTGGAGTATCAAAAAGGAAATTAAAAAGGACATCTAGCTCAGAGGGTAGAAGAAATCGAAGAATTGGAAGAATTTACAGACAATTATGAAGTCAAAGCTCTTTCAAAAAGAATGAAAGGTTATGAAGACACTAACTACTTGCTTGAACAAGTTACAAAAAACAGAGAAGAAGAATCTGAATCTCAAGATCAAGAAGGAGATCCACATTGAAGACTAAAGTCTTCAATACCCAAATAATGTAATACAGGGGGTGTTAGAGATAAAGTATATTACATCATTTGGGTCATGTAAATGTACCTTCTATGTATATACTTAGGACATTAGATTACTTTAGGGGGAAGTTATCTAGTTACTTCATGCAAATGTAATAAATGCACAAGTATCAATGTGCAAGTTGTATATGTGTAAGGTGTCCCTTGTGTAGCTAGGTAGAGTGTTGGCCAAGGAACCTATCTTCCTATATAAAAGGGCCTCATTGTAACAAGAATATAACAAGCTTGTAGCATATTCGTAGGTAGTAGAATAGTGCTATATAGATCATCATATATTGGTGATGGGTGCAATGTAGTCCAGTAGCTTTATTCATGGAGTTTCCATTTCCTACATAGCTACATTGTATTCATTTCTATCATTTCTATTTATAGCATATTTCATTCATCTCGTAGATTTACTTTCTTTCATATTATTCTGCATGTTATGTTTGCTATCTCCCATTGCATACTACATCAAAATCTAATAACTGGTGAAAGCCAATGGTCATCCTTCTTACGTAAGCATTGGACCAATTCCACTTCTTGATGCATCACTTTCAACCACAAAAGGCTTGGAGAAATTGGGCATCATCAATATAGGAGTAGAGAGCATAGTGTCTTTGAGTTGTAGGAAGGCATGTTCAGTTTGTTTTGACCATAGAAATGAGTTTTTTTTTTAATATAGTTATCAAGGGAGATGCAATATTTTCATAATCATAGAATTTTTTTCATAATATTTGATGAGGCCTAGGAGACCCCAAAGATTTTTGATAGTGTATGGATTGTGCCATTCTTATATGGCAGTAATTTTCTTTGGATCCACCTTGACCCTTTCCTTTGAAACTATGTGACCTATGTATTCCACTTTGTACATTCCAAAAGAACACTTGTACCATTTCACATACAATTTATTATTAGTCTAGAGTTGCAAAGTCTAGTCCACATGTTGCTAATGTTCCACCCATGTGTGACTATATATTAAAATGTCATAAAAAGTACCAAAATGAATTTATGAAAGAATAGCTAAAAAGTTGAGTTTACAAGACTCTAAAAGGTGGAAGGTGCATTGGTAAGATTGAAGAGCATGACAGTAAATTCATAATGGCCTTCATGATTCCATAATGTTTTCTTTGGAACATCTTCTTTCAAGTTGATTTGATGATATCCTAAATGTAGATATAATTTAGAGAAGAAATGAGCACCATGGAGTTCATCTAGTAACTCATCAATGATAGGAATAGGAAATTTACCCTTGATGATAATTTTCTTGAGCTCTAAAAAAAAATGCATAGCCACCAAGACCCGTATTTCTTATGAACCAACAATATTGGGGAGGAATATGGGCTGACACTTAGCAAAATGATCCTTGTTACTAATAACTCTTGCACCATATTTTCAATCTCAATATTTTGCACATATGGGTACCTATAGGGGTGAATATTGGGTGTTACACTTCTTGGGATGAGCTAGATGGTATGATCATGGGAATGTTGTGATGATAACCCATGGGGTTCCACAAACGCAACTACATGCTTATCCATAATTTCTTGTAATTCAATCAGCTAGACTGTATAATTGGTAGTCAGGGCTTGTAGGGCAAACAGTTGGGCCACCAATGCTTGAGATAATTTATTTTCCATTTGGTGGGATTTGATGAGTTAAGTAGGACTTGCAGGCATCCCATATAAAGCATATTACTAACTATGCTTAGTGAATTGCATCCATAACTTAGAAATGTTCCATACTATCAAGCCCTATGTATGAAGCCACTAAGTTCCCAATATTATATCACATCCTCCCAAGGCAAGGGAAAGCATGTCTACCTTGAGGTTGTAGTCACTCATTTGCACCTATAAATTTCTACATTTTCCTTTGCATGGTAGGGTTCCCCTATTTTTCATCACGACTTCAAAATAATTAAATGAGTATATATAATAGCCTATTTTTTGGCTACCCACAAATCAATAAAATTGTGGTTACTACCTAAATCAATGAGAATAATGAGTTGTTGTCCCTTGAAATACCATACCACTTTCATGGTCTAGGGAGTGGAAATCTCAAGTGGTTGATCCTTTATTAATTTTAACTCTATAGGTTACTTTTCTTCTCTATGTTCCTCCTCTTCATCCTATGATTCCTTGGAGTAAGGTTTATCTACATTAAGTAAATACAAATTTTTTTGTATGCACTTATTTTATGAAGAATATTTATCATCACACTTGCAACATAGTCCCTATGCCCTTTGCACGTCCATTTATTCTTTGGTAAGGCATTTGATTAGGGGTGGTTTGTTGATAGTGTTTGATGAAGTCTAGGATGGAACAAGTGTTTGGGCTTGTGGAGGTTTGAAGGTATACCTTTGTGCTACAAATTTATCTTAATCCAACCTAGCCAAACCTATGGCTACCATCATGCTTGTTAACTTGAACATTTTTACTTCAACATAATTGTCTTCCTTTAATCCACTATTGAAAAATCTTTGAAAAAACTTGACAATAAATCTCCTGGTGCAGTTCGATAGCATTCTAAACTATGTTTGATATGTATGGATAGTTGTTTTTTTTAACTTGAGGAGGGCTCTAGTGAACCCATACTCACTAGGTCCAAACCAAATGAGTAATTCGGTTTCAAATTTAGCCCAAGAAATATGCAAATGCATATTCTCCAACCATTGGAACCATTGAATTAATTCATGTTCAAGGTTGAAGGATGCTATTTCGAGCCTTTGATTATGGGGAATGGCATGAAGAGCAAAATACTATTCAACTATATATGACCAACTAGTTGGATCCTTGCTATCAAATTTAGGAAATTCTAGCTTGGGCCTTCTATGATTTATATTATTGGGCAAGGTATTTCATGCTCTTCCCTCAAAATTGCCTTCTTGACTCCTTTCTAACATGTGTAACATATAGTATTTGGCATCTAAGCCTGTTATATGACTCTCAATGTCATCTAATCTATCTAATTTGTCTAGTTTATATATTAGTAGGCTTAAGTCTTGCTATTGATCTTCCAAGTGTTTTGCTTGTTCACTCAATCTCTCTCTCTTATGTAGCTCTAGTAAAGCACTTTAGGATCTCCTAAAAGTATATAAGATGTTATATATAAAAATGATCAACTTAGAGAGAGGATTATATTGGAGTATACCACAAAATGATGATTTTGAAGTCTCCAACAAAGTGTATGGGTGTTATATATCCAAATGATCAGCTTGAAGACCCATGAGGGATACTATAGTGGTAAGTCATTGTGTCTTCATCCAGGAGATCCAATTTCAAGCCCCGATATGAGGGAACAAGATCACTCATAAAAACATATATAAACTTAAATTATTTATCAAATGGTATTAGCTCAATCGGTTAGATTCCTCAACATTCAAGGAGGAGACCAAGGTTCAAATATTGCCAAGTGATACATGGATAATATCCAAGCTTTGTTGTAATACCACTATGTGGTGATGATATAATATAGTTGGGACCCGTTTCAATCCCATATAACCAATTGAAAAAATGATCAACTTAAAGAGAGGATTAGAATGTACATACCACAAAATGACAAATTTTGGCTATTTTGTATTTTTAGAGATTACTACCAACCAACTGCTTTAACAGTCCAATTGGGTATTCTCTACACTATCTATCTGGTAACTAACAATTGATTACTCTAATAGTTAATAACTGGTTGATTTGATATATTCCCTATAATATCAACTATATATTCTCTATTTTATCACACTTGATATTTAGTACCCCATCAGTCTATGATGGGAGTAGTCTTCTCTATAGTATGCTCAAATCTAATTTTGGTTTTGGCTAGGAAAGAACTAAAAATGAGTTCAATAGGGACATTCTAATCTAAGGTGTGTCTAGTTTCATGGGCTCTCTTATATACAATCTTTGGTCATGATTGGTGGCCTGCCCAATATCTCATAACTCTAACTATGGAGGGTTCCACCATAACCATAATTGTATTATCCATTTTTAGTGTATTGTAAGAGTAACTTCCTAGGGATAATCATTTACCAATGCACCACAAAACTTAAACAATCAAATATCTTCCTATGGATGAAGGCTTCTCCTATTCCTATGGGGTCTCCCTATATACTCGAGGGTACATGGGAGCTCATAGTCATGTATGATTGTTGTCTAAGGCTTGGGTATTGGATTTTGAGCACCCCTCACTTCACTAGATGCTTTATGGATAATCTATCTTAGCAAAAAATGATAGCTTCTTCATGATATTTTAAAACCCCTAGCATAGGGTTTCTAACCTAAACTGATGAGGACACTATTATACCTTAGGCTTAATTATAAGCCTAAGATATTCATTTATTGCATTAAATATGTGAGGCATAGTATGTCTACATTATATATGTTTTGGTTAGTTATTAGGATTCATGGTTATGCTGTTGGGGATTTCTTTTTATCTTCTAGCATGTTGTTGGTTTGTTTGCATCTATTTGGTTACATTTGGTTATCCTTGTTTAGCATGTTGTTGCAGGTTGTTATAATCCTTGTAACCTCCTTGATTCCTTCTCATGTACTATATATTAAGTATGCATAATGGAAATGCTAGCTTCACGTTTGAATTCTACATTATTGGTAATCAAAGTTGTACGAAAGTTTTGAGCAAGAAGGGTGGCAAGGTGCCAACTTTATTGCATTAGTTCCTAGGCTAGGTGTTGCAAGGATATAGCTTTGGCTAGCCCATAGCATCCATGGTGAAGCTCCTAAGGTGTTAGAGGGTATGAAATTACCCCTGCATTGAATGCCCTTAAAAGAACATCAGAGGGTAACCTAATTTTTTAATAGGAGAACTGGAATTGCCTTGAGGAAGACAAGAAGATTTAGAATAAATTTGCATACTCAAGATCAAACGTTTAGAATGGAGGATCTAATATTGCTATTTTAATTTGATTGCATCAAAATATTGGTCAATTTGTGTCCAAGAGGAGGATGTTGACACTCTTTACTGAGAGAGCACCGAGTTACTGAAAGGTGAAAAAGGGTTGAAGATGTTGTTGGAGGATAGCTCACGTATTTGGAGGAATTAGAGGAATATCAAGGTTTAATCAAACCCCCTAATATTTTACCCCCCTCAATTGCATTTCTTTTCTTTTTACATCCTTCCAATCGATCGTTTTAATTGCCTTTTCGATTGGCCATTAGACCAGATCGACCTCTATGTTGGCTAGCAGAGGTTCTTCTCCCTGGGACCCTTATCACTCCATCCCCAAGCTCCATCCAAATTGCTTATCCCTCCATTCCTCCTCCCATGATTTCTCCCCTCCTACCTTATCCCTTCGACGTTGTCCCAATCGACCATAGTTCAGAAAGGCCAAATATAGCCATGATAGGATTGTCACAGGCTAGAACCTATCGACCATAGCTTACAAAAATAGGCCTTAAACCATAGGGAGACCCTCTCTCTTTCAAAGAAACTACTAAGGAGATCTTCTAATGATGATTGTAGTCATTACAATTGAAGAGTTGGATGTCATAGTAGGAAAAACAGTTTTTACAAAAAAATTAAACTTTCCTAAGGTTAAATAGACCAATCAAATGTGAGATCCACCCTAAACTGCCCCTCGATCATAGATCTCCATGAGGCAGCTCACGAGGAGCATAAGAGAATATTGCCATCCAATCCAAGGTAGAAAAGTGGTATTTTTCTAGTTTTTGATTTTGATGTAAAATCATGATTCCAATGGTTTTCTAAGGTTCTTGACGATGAAAACAAATTTTTAGCATGAAAAATCAACTTCCAACCTATTTTCAGCATATTCTTGATATTTTTAGTAGTCCCAACAAAATTCAATGGGTTCCCAACAAAAAATGGTCAAATTTCACCAGTTTTTAGCTTATCGATAGGTATTCGACAAGCAATGATTATATTTGACTATTTTTTCACTTTTTGGTAGGTAGGTTTCCTTTTTCTGGTGGATGTTATTACAATTGTATCATGGGAATAATCCCATATCGAGCGTGCGAGGGGCTCAAGTGTTTTTTTAAAAATTCAAAAGCATCCGAAAGTGAGTGACCACCTCTCGATGGTCACCCACTAGCTGCACCCTCTCGCGCGAGCTAGTGTGCCACCTTGGCACCATCGCATACGAGCAAATTTGATCATCGAAGAACTTTGACCATTGGAGAATTCAAACTTGACCATGTGCTATTTGACTATTGAATCTATAGTTGACCAACGAATTCTGACCTACACAGTTGACTTTGCATTGTTTGATCATTGACCCACCATATTTTTACAAGGTGAAACAATTTTTTTCCAATTTTTGTAAAATTTTGCATTATTTGTTTTTGCAAATTTTCACAATTTTTGCCACCACAAGTTCAATTTTTGTAAAATTAAGGGCTAAATATGTTTTGTAAATTTTAGTGCTATTATTTTTACTACTTCAAATTGAAGGATAACCTTTTATAATTGCAAAATTGATGTAATTTGTAAAAGCACTAAAATTTAACCCCTTTTTGTAATATGGAAGGTAAAATTTTGTAATCTAGGCCAACTTTTCTATTAGGAACCCCTCAAATATATTCCTAATAACTGCCTAGACATTATTGATTGAGGATAGGACACCATGTTGTCTATCCAAGACAAAATGTTTTTGAGCAACGACTAAAAATAAGCATGGATAATCTCCAACAGATGTAAGCTACCCTATTAGCAGAAGAAATGGCAACCAAATAACAAGAATTTGTTGAAGAATAAATTCTTTCTATGGAAGAAATTGATGAAGAAAATTATAAAGAAGCACCTGGAATTGAACTAGGATCTTTGGGCAAAGTGTCCACCATTTTTCCTTTAGACGATGCTACTCTTGAACTAGAAGAATATGTTAATCTTTCTGAGGAACACTAAAAAATTGTTGAAATTCATGTAGTAACAATAGTTTATAATGAACCAACATCTATGGCCATGGAGGCCATTGTCCCTCCTTTGTACTATACTTTTATGCATGATGAAAATTTTGAAGACAACCCTATTAATGTAGAAATCCTCACTTTTGCTGCATTAATAGAAGATTATAAAAGAAGAGGCAAAATCCTACGTTGGAGCTCTCCATTTAAATTGCTCCACCACAACTGGTTGATCTGATGATTTGTATTCATGTGAGGTATAGTATGCACACGATAGATATTGGCTTGTACCCTAGCCTTGTAGTCATCCAATTTGTAGGACCTTCTTTATACCCTCATTTCTTCCTAGGTTGGATCACTCTTTTCCTTGGCCATCATAAAAATGCCATGTGTTCCATGCCTAAATTGGGTGTATCGATGCTCAATAATATTGATGGCCTAGGGAAGCCACCTCCTTGGCCACCATCGCTACCCTCATTACTCATCAACTTCCTCCTCTTTCTCAAGATTCTAATTTGGATACTGAGATTGTCATCAACTATAGTACCTGACTTCCAACTTTTGCTCGCTACAAAGTTTTCAACTTGACAGCTTCCACAAATGGCTCATGACTTTTAGATTTGTTGAAAGCATTGGGATCCAATGCTTCTATGGTTGGGAGGAATGATGAGGATACTATTATACCTTAGGCTTAATTATAAGCCTAAGATATTTTATTTCTTGCATTGTATTATGTGAGGTATAGTATGCCCACATTAGATATGTTTTGGTTAGTTGTTAGGATGCATGGTTATGTTGTTGGAGATTCCTTTTGTCTTCTAGCATGTTGTTGGTTTTTTTGCATCCATTTGGTTACAGTTGATTATCCTTGCTTAGCATGTTGTTGTAGGTTGTTATAACCCTTGTAACCTCCTTGATTCCTTTTCATGTACTATATATTCAATATGCATAATGGAAATGCTAGCTTCACATTTGAGTTCTACATCATAAACCATTAAAAAAATATGGTTTTTTGCATGATATTTTTAATGGAAAATGAGAAAAATAAAAAAATTATAGAATAGAAAAATAGATGGAAGGATAAGAACTATTGCTAATGCGATAAAACAAGGCCCTGGAAAGAGCTCTAATACCACTTATTATAAACCTTAATATAGAAATTAGTCATAACCACAAAAGCAGTGTAGGAATTAATGGAAATGTGAGAATAAAATAATAAAAGTGCTTATGAAAATATTTAAAAAGAAATACAACATATCATTGTAGGCCTCTTTAAGGGGGCAACCTCCTTGGAAATAGAGCTTCACTATAATTTGAGAAATATGAGATGGTACATTCTCTCTCCAAACCCTACCTTTATATAAACTATTTATTACAATAAAGTAATTGTTAGATCATTATAATAACTCCTACTTACATCATTACTAACTTTTGCTTATAATAAAAATAGTGGTTACATCATAACGAGCCCATAGTACGAGGCACCCAAGGTATAATATTTCATGGTTGTGTTAGGATAGGGTCCTAACAAAATGGTAACAAAATTTGGAATATATATGCTTCTAGAATACCATGTTCAGGGTGTTCAAATGATCCCCTTGTTTTCTTGGACAACGACCTTCAACAAACATATCATTTCTAAAAGAAGGGTTTCCTTTTCTCACAAGCAAGTGCATTCAAGGAATTATCATAGGAATACACAACTCTTGTTAGGGTTTTCCAAAAAAACCACTAGAAAAAAATATTCATACTAGATAATGGAGGTTCAAACTAGAAAATACATTCTTGCAAAAAATAAAAAAATAATACCCATGTTCTCTTTTGATGAATGGTTGAAACTCCCTACTTAATTTACAAAATTTGTAAACTATTAGAAGTTTCTCACACATCTTCAAGTGAAAATGATAATCAAGAGAAGGATAATGTGTTTTTGGGTGTTATACTAGGAAAGAAAACTCATGTTACATGTTTAAACCACATAACCCTTTTTCAATGAAGAAATTTTTGTTTTATCATTAGATTATAGTTAAAATCCCTTGAGTGTAACTCTTTTCTCCCTCTTGGAATTTTCTATTCTACTCTCCAATGTCCACCCTTATCCATACCTAGTAGGGTTTTTATCACTCACTCTCACTTCAACCCACCATCTTCCAAATTGGGTGAAATTCCAATTTCAAATTACTCATTATAGAATAGGAGGTTTTTTTCCAAATATGGCAAAGTCCAATTTTGAGACTTAAAAAGGCATTTATTTCTACATTGTCACCATTGAGAGTCTCTACCTTAACTCTTTACTTTCTACCAATCTCCAAAAATATATCTTCCAAAATGGGAGCACCCAAAAACAAAGGTTTTTATTTAACAAAAGTTAGGGTTTTGGCACCCAAATTAGCCATTTTCTATCAAAGCTAAGTCAAGGGAAAAAAATAATTAAAAATATTTGTTTTAGTTGTCATGGGGTCCTTCCAAGTATGTCCCTCTTCTCATGCATGGTGCTAACATGGTGGCTTATTGCACTTGCAACTAGGGATGCCACCTAGGTTATCCAAGGATGTGTTTAAACCTATTCATGTTTCCTATATAAGTTAGGGTTTTGGCACCCAAATTGGACATCACCTGCCAAAGCTAATTCAAGGAAATAAATTAAAATAATCTATTTTTATTTCCATGGGTTCCTTCCAAGTGTTTCCCCATTATTATTTATGTTGCTAACTTGATGGCCTATGGCACTTGGGACTAGGCATGCCACCAAGATTTCTAAGGACGTGTTCAAACCTATTCATGTTTCTCCTTAATCCATAGTTGGTCAAACTTACAAGATTCCCTCATATGTTTAAAGAATGTTAAAATAATTTTTCCTTAATGTATCATGCCCCATCCACATGTTTTCCTTATATGCAACTAAAAATAATGACTCTATGTGAATAATAAAATGGAATGCATCAAAATTAACAAGCAATTGGTTATGCCTAGTATGCATATGCAAGTTAAATTGGTGGTGTGTGCATGAATTTCTATTTTCTTGTATGCTACTTATTAGCATTTGTGATCCTCTCCATGATGATACGCTCCCTCTTGAACTCAATCAAGGGCATCTCGTGTCAAGCACTCAAACCACATTTGTAGTTAATATTTTTACATTTAAAATAATTCAATTTAAATTTTATATAAATAAAATATAAGCATATTTTGAAAATGATTAAATCATCATTTCATATCTCATCTCGAAAAAATTATATATCATCATCATAGCCATGTGCCATACCCAATTAAATCATATTATGAAGTTTAGATTACTATAAATAGGTCAAATAAATTCAGAATGTGATATCCTTCCCTTCTACAAAAATTCATCATCCTCATGATAATAAAACTTCAATCCACATTTATAATATCATTACTGCAAGAATAAAAATACTGAAATCTCAAATATTTTGTCTAGACAAAGATATAATATTGTCAATTACAAAACACCCTCATGAATAATTTGTTTTGTCAAATAATCTTGTCTTAATAGAAAAAGTATCACTATTAATTTAAATAAATAAGGAAAGAGACTCTAAAACTCTTTGACATCCTCCCATGTGTCATTATCTTTAGCATATTGGTCCCATAGACCTTGCACTAAAATATATCTCTATCATACAAATGCAATTTGTACGTCTCCAAGATTCTTATTAGTTTGACATGAACCACCCCTGAATATTTCACCTACAAATATTGCTAGTCAAGGATAAATGATGCATTCCCATGATAAGTTTTCAATAAGGAAACATGAAATACATTGTGGATTTAAGATAAAGCGTTATATTGATCATCTCCAAAAACTCAAGGGGTCCTATATTTTTGGATGCTAGTTGAGCTGACTTCTCAAGATTTATTGAGCTCTTTTTATGCTTTACTATGAGAAACACCTTATCACTTACTTCAAATTACCTTGGGACCCTATTTTGGTTGACATAACTCTTCTTCCTATTTGGAACTGCTTTAAGCCACTACCTAATCAATTTTACTTGCTCCACCATTTCCTATAGCATATTTCGGCTTAAGACCACCTGGTCCTCAACCATCTCCCACTTGAGAGGCATATGATACTTCCTTATATATAGTGCCTAAAATGGAGCCATACCTAGGATATAATGGTAAGAGTAACTCCACCAAAGGAAAACATTCCTTCCATTTGTACTATTGCTCCATGTAATACATTCTCAATAAGTTCTCGAATACTTTGTTCATCCTATTAATTTGACCA
The DNA here is from genome assembly GCA_028583015.1 of Wollemia nobilis. Classification (NCBI taxonomy): domain Eukaryota; kingdom Viridiplantae; phylum Streptophyta; class Pinopsida; order Araucariales; family Araucariaceae; genus Wollemia; species Wollemia nobilis. Next base: position 2,239,192 of record JAQPPZ010016901.1, on the reverse strand, counting down.
TTGATTTTTTGATTAATATGCTAAACTTATCTTGAGCTAGGTTTCTAACATAATAGTTAAGGTCTACCAAAACCATGAAACAATTCTTATATCTCTATCCAATATGATTCTTTCCAACACTCCATACAACTTAATATTTCTTGCACAAATATCTATACTAAAATGAGAGCACTATCCTCTAAATTTCTAGAATAAAATTTGGTACTTTAGTCAATTTGATAACCACTAGAAGAATCACATCATGTTTATTCTTGGACATTAGAAACCCTTGTGCGAAATCCATACTAATCACTTGTCACTTTTACTTTGGCACAACATGGGGATATAACAATCTTGTTGGATGCACATGCTCAAGCTTAACTTATTAATGCTCAAGGTATTTTCTATGAATTCTACTATATCCTTCCCAAGTCCCAATCAAAAGTATAATGACTTTAGCTTTGTTATAAGTTTTTAGGATGTCCTAAATACATAACACATTATGCCTCCTTGAGGACCATGGCTCTTAAACCATAATGACCAAGCACACAAATTTTACCTCTAAACCATAAGAGGTAATCTCTTTCTAAATAGTAACCATCATAACCATGGTTTTGGACCATGTGTCTCAAGAGTAATATTTACTCTTTAGTAATGCTTATCTTCATTTAGTTGACTCAAAAATCTCTCTAAAAGTTGACTTGAGAGTAGTCATGGTTGTAATGCACCTCTTACAACTAAGTGCATCAACTACTTGTGGGTTAAAAAATTATCCACATATGTAGCAATGCTATAGGAAAATTTTGCTAAGTAGAAAGACAACTAGATGCACAAGCTAGCTTGTATGACTCATAATTTTGGTTAAGGCAAAAAAGTTTGGTATTTTTCAAAAATACCAAAGTAAAAACTTAGCTAAGTAGTGAAAAGTTATAACACAATAGTGGGTCAAGCTTAGAAAATTGACTAAGTAAAAATCAAGGCTAAAATTTTTGTGATGCTGGCATCATCATAGAGCATAGAAAAGTTTGGCACAAAGAATGGCCAAATAAAAAATTTATCTAAGGTATGAAAGTTGATTGGATGCTTGGGAAATTGACATCCGTATAAACACAAAGAAAAATATAGAATTTAGTATCCTACCCAGATGAATAATGTAAAATTTTTCTAAGGCATAGAGTTGGGTGTAAAATAGGCTAGATTTTCAAGAAGCTGACATCATCATGAGAGCTATAAAAAACTGGTTCTAGATAATATATGATCTCATTTCTAAATATTCGACTAAGTATGAAGAGAAAAAGTCCAAACATCTGAGATAAATGATGTTAGTAAGGAGGTAGAAAAAAATAGCACACAAATAGCCCAACTTCAAATTTTGGCTAAGGGAAAGAGCCTGGTAAAGCATCAACATCCTAGTATTAGAAAAAAAATCTTGGAGCTATTTCTTCCAGATAATAAAATGTATTAGAAAATCCCAATGGTTGGATGCTTCTCCATCGCACACCTATCCTTGTGTCACTGGCCCAATCATCAAGCAAAATGGTAAAAAGTAGATCTATTAAAAGATGCTCTGGATCAACTAAAGGTATGTGGATACCACACTAGTGGAAGAGATCATAACCAACCACATTAGCATAACGACATCATGGTAGTTATACCAAACTAATCTAGAAAGAGATGCCCACATTCCATACTTACCTGTCAAGCCTATAATCAAATTTTTACAATATAATGAGCTGAAAAATGTAATTTAAATCTATAAATAGTGCAAGATAGTTTAGAATAATGGTCAACTCTTTAGCTTTTACGATTGCATAAGTTGTATGATGATTGTACTATGTACCTCTCAATAAATATTAAAGTGTTTTTTGGCCTCTATTTGAAGATGTAGAATATATTTGTATATGAATCACATTTTAAAAAATTTATGTTAATGTTAGATGGATGGTGAATTATATAAAAATTACTATGTTAAACTGGATAATTGTCTAGATTATTGGTTTTTAGCCCTAGAATGCTTAGTTGTGTATGCCTTAAGTTGATTAATGCTCTATAATATTGTAAGGTAGCTGGTCTGTTGGGCCTTTTAATTGAGTTTAAAGTGTAAGATTCTCATACCTTATGTCTCTTATTATTGTTGAATCTTGACCAATTTTTATTTCTACACTCGAACCCTTCTAATTTATTTATTTAGTCTTTAACCTCATTTTAGTTTAGCTAGAAACATAGAAATTGACCTACTCCAGAGGTTGACAAAAAGTATTTTTCTAGTCATCCAATCTTGGTTGAGATCTCAAGGTGCATGTCATCCACATAGGCAAATTTTGGACCAAGAGTTTTTGGCACGCCCGATGGGATGCAAATCTGAGCTTGGTGAAATCTTGATCTCATAGATCAAATTCCAAATCACCTAGTGAATCCACTGAGAATGAACCATTCATTTGAGAACCCAACTTTCATTTTATTTGTAGGCTTATTATCATACTATCATCAACCAAAAAACTAGAAGAACCTATGCAATTTTTTGAGCTACCTCCACTTAGATTCAAAAGACACAAAACTCCATCCTCTCCTCCATATACCCTTACAAAGAGGGTAGGTTCCACATATACAAGTTCCCTAGGATAATTTCACTCCATTAGATCATAACACATGGCTCAACAACAACAAAATTTTCCAAAAGGAATAACATAGGATCACTTAATTTGCTAAACCTTAATCATGTTCCTCAAACAACTTTAAAGGATTTACCAACTTAATATGGTACCAAAAAACAACATACGAGCATTATTAGGATCTGGCTGCTTTGGCTGCTATCCATAATATCTAAGATGAAGACATGATGATAAGGTTTTTGGTGCTATAATTTAAAGGAAAAGTATCTCACTGGTACCAAACCGTTTGAAATAAAAGCATTGCTTCTTAGGCTCAACTTGTTGGAATATTTGTTTAGGAATTTAATGAGTTAGTAGATCTATTTTCATTGATCTCTTAGTTCATTACCATTAAAAGATACCCTCAGGAAGCAATCATGGATTTCAATATTAGATTTAGCAGAACTTGGAATAGAATCCCATAGGAAACTAGGCCATTAGATGCTTAGGCACTTGTTTACTACCTTCATATTTTAAATTCAAACCCAGGTCTGTAAATACACTAATCCAATGTGGTAACATTCCCATAGGTTTATCAAGCTATTATATCTACAAAAAATGCTTTAATTTTTGTAGGCAAGCTTCCTCCCAGAGTTGTTATGCTATATTTCTTAGAGATCACTCAATCTATATAGGATACATAGTCCCTAGTAACAATTATACATATGCCAATTGTAGCTCCAATTCTTATAGTAAAGATCCTAGAATTTCCTCCAACACCCATAGTACCAACATTAGTTGCACCCCTTATTGTACCTGCATTATCTATCCCTAAAATTAAAGAATCCCCCATCATGTAAGAATTTGTAACAACATTAAATAACTTGAGCAATGAGGTAAATACCATGAAAATGATAGATTTTGAAATAAATTTCTAGCATGGGAGATTTTCTTACATGACAAAATATCAAGGAGTTTCTACAAGCAATGTCGAAGAAAATCCCAATGTTGTGTATAGTAACTAGGAAGGACCTTCTAATTATTCATTTGAAGCAAATTACTAGTGCTTAGCTTACAATGAACCACATGGTGTAGACACTTGTATGATCTATCAACATTAGGCACATATAACAACAAATGAGAAGGCAAAAAAAGCATATAAGGAAAAAGTGAATATGTTGTGGGAACCATATTAAATCATGTTCATGCAAGACCCTCTAGAGGAAGAGTTTATATTTGTTTTAACAAGGTTTGACAAGAAGCCCCTACAGGTAGATCCTAAAAAACTAGACCCATTCAAGGTCCCATCTCAAAAAATGAAGCAATTGAAGAAAGAACCACTCCAATATTCTTAAAGAGAGGAGAAACCTACAACAAAGCAACCTAAATAACAATAGAGGCCAATACAAGCAAAGAAATTGAAACTCAGGAGCAAGCTTAAGATAAAATTTGGTAACCTTCTATGACAAAGTGACAAAGAATTAAAGCAACATAGGACTATCGAAGGATATTTGATGATCTAAAGAAGAGAGATAAAAAGTAGCTAGAATATTTAGGCTTCAATATTGTAAAAGAGCTAAAGAACACCTTATCTAAAGCAAGAATATATGATGCCTTTATGATTCGAGACATATAGACCTTCTTCGAGAATAGTAAAAACCCACTTATCCTGAAGGTGAACCTCATTTAGAGCTTATTTAGCTTAAGGTAAACCAGTGCAAAAAATGGGTAAAAATAGGTTGCCCCCTTTCTACATGTATTTGCACATGGAAGGATGGTTCATGCACAACTACATATTCAACTTTGAAGAAACAACAATAATAATACCTAAAGCAATCTATGAAGCTATGGGAATGGAGTATACACAGTCTAGTACTAGAGTATTGTAGATGGATGGTACCCTAGTCAATATTGTTGGGGTAATAAAAGATATACCCATGGTCCTTCACAAGGTGCTAGAAATAACTGTTATATAAGAGGTTGTGGTGGTGGATCTAGAGCCATACTTGGACATGTGCCTTTCCTAGAAATTCACAACTAACTTGGGTGGATACTTGTATCTAGATTTGTTCCATATATAAGTCCCTCATTAGGGTAGAAAGGTGAAGATATATGCAAAAAATCCCACCCCATATCACATAGAAAAAATTGAAGAGGAGGATCATGTTAATTTAATTAGTGATGAAATTAATCCCATTGAAGCGACAAATGAATTACAGATAGAATATGAGTTTTTACTCAAATAATTTAACACTATGATCAAAATATGGATAGGAACCTATTCCATCATGAAACCTGAAGAGAAAAAGCTTCTAGCCATATTTAGCTAAGAGCTTTGACAAACAAACATTTAGAAGCTATATTTTTATGGAGCTAAATGTAGGAATGATGTTAGAGATGAAATAGTGTTGATCTCTCCCTTTGAAGGAATTAAATGTTTATATTACCAGTTGAAATGGAACTGTACCAATAATTCTATAGAATATGAAGCCCTCTACTTCAAATTGCTAGTAGTAGAGAAACTACGAGTTAAGTTGCTAATGATTTATGGTGATTTTGAATTGGTAGTGAACTAGGTTATAAAAATTGCAACATATTATCATAAAACCTATTGAAATAGATTTTGTGACCTATTGGAAAGCTATGAAGCCCTAAACATAAAAACAATTCTTAGAGAAAAGAATGCACAAGCCGATGCACTAGCTTCTCATGCAACACATTTTTACCTGACATCTAACATCTAAAAATTTATATTTAATCAAGCTAGCTTTTATACCCTCTATGTTAGATAAGGACACCTTCTGGCAGGTGTTTGATGATGATGAGCAAATAGTGGATTTTCTAATTTAGGAAGTAGCTTGTGTAAACATGACTAAAGAGACACTCAAGAGCATGGACCAAGAAAATATCATTCAATTGAAGAATAATTATATCCCAAAAGGGTTGATAACTCTTTAAAGTCTCTTTGATAATAATGATCGACCAATTGACTGGAAAATAGAAATTGATAAGCAAGACTTCAAAGAGACTTAATTTAAACTTGATAAAATGTTGAATATTGGAGTACAATATTCAGAGCAAGAGGTCCAGGAGCTTATCACACTCTATAAATAATACCTTGATATTATAGCATGGAGCTATGTTGATTTAAGAGTTTACAACAGGGATACTATCCAACACACTATATAATTAATACCAAATGCTAAGCTATTATGGAAAAATCAAAGGCTAGCCAATATGAAGGATCAAGAGTTATTGAAATTGTTCAATACAAGAAATATTTTCCCAATCAAGCACTTTACATGGGTTTTCAATTTGGTGCATGTTAGAAAAAAAGTGTTGATATCTGCTTTTGTGTGAATTTTAGAAATCTAAACAAAGCATCCTTGAAGGATCGTTACCCTCTTCCTTATATTATCCAAATCTTGCATTTTATTGTTAGAGCAAAGATGTTTTCCTTACTTGATGGATTATCCAACTTCAATCACTTTTGAGTAAGAGATGAAGATCAGTACAAGACTTCATTCACCACTAAGTGGGGAACATTTTCTTATTAGAGAATATCATTTGACTTATCTGATGTTGGAGCCACCTTCCAAAGGGCTATGGAATTGTCTTTTGGAGAGTTGACAACAAAGTTATAATGATTTATTAGGATGATATGAAAAGTTTTTACATAAAAAAGAGAAGCACCTTGATCATCTCAAGCTTGTATTTCAAAAGTGCAGATAATTTGGAGTGTCTCTGAATCCAAAAAAGTCAATATTTGTTGTCCATGAGGGTAAATTATTGGGGCATGTAGTATAAAAGGAAGGATTAGCCATTAATTTAGATAGGATCAAAGAAATATTAGGACTCCTAATTCCATAAAACAAGAAAGGTTTACAATAGTTCTTTGAGAAAATCATTTTTGCTTGAAAATTCGTATCTGACTTTTCTTAAATAGTAAAGCCGATGGCAAAGATGCTAAATAAAGATGTAAATTTTACATGGATAGAGGCAAGAAGGAAAGCTTTCAAAACATCAAGTAAACTCTAACTACAGCTTTAGTGCTTTCCAACCTAAATTATCAAAGGGATTTTATCCTCTATGTATATCATGCCAGAGAAAGCTTTGCAGCTATTCTTACTCATAAGTACAGAGATCATAACGACTGACCAATAGTCTTATTAAGATAAACACTACAAAATTATGAAGAGCACTAAAATTTCATTGAAAAACATGTATTCACTCTCATAAAATATCTTAAAAAGCTAAGACACTATGTTTTATAATGTAAGATTGTGGTATATGTTGTACATCTAGATGTCTAGAACTTCATCATGTAGGGAGAGCTAGGTGAAAAGAGAGTTGGTTGGATCACTGAAATTTAAGAATATGACATATAAATTTGGTCCACTAAATTAATTAGAGTAAAATCCCTATGTGAACACTTAGCTAATTCTACAAAGCTGAAAATAAAATTGCTAGTTGAAGAGCTTGAGGATTTGCGCCCGATAGATAAATAGATGGAACAAAGTAACTGGATGGAGTAGTTAGTTTATTTTCTTCAAACCAACAAGTACCTAGATGACTTGACAACTCCTTAGAGGTGAAGGTATAGGTTACAAGCTATGAATTATGCCATGATTGATGGTAATCTATACTATTTTTTCTGAAAAAGTGCTCCTATATTGTATACCTTTGGATAAATCAAGTGAAGTCTTGAGTGAATTTTATTTTGACTTCTTAGGTGGGTATTACTTCAGTCAAAAAATAACTATCAAATCCTCTAATATGGATATTATTGGTCTACCTTATTTGTTGATGCTTTCAAAGCCACCAACATCTATGACAAATATCAAGTTTGTAGTAAAAAGAAAGAGTCTAGCATACTCCTTCAGCCAATTATTGTAGAGGAGACCTTTCAACAATGGGAGATTAATTATAATGGAGTGATAAATCCACATTCATTCATTGGGAATAAATTCATATTGACCACAACATACTACTTCACCAGGTGGTCTGAGGTAGAAGCTACCAAGCACATAAATCAGGAAACTATTATTAGTTTTTTGGAAAGATTCATCACCAGGTTTGGAATTTTAGCAACAATTATTTTAGACAATGGTTCAACCTTCATAGGTACTAAGGTTGTATATTTTGCTAGAAAATATGGAATATATTGGAAAAATTCTAATTATTACCCATAGGGTAATGGGCTAGCCAAATCCACCAATAAGAATTTAATGAGAATAATCAAAAGAACCATTGGCGATAATCAAAGAAGATAACACTTAATGCTTAATCAGGAATTGTGGGCAGATAGAATCACAGTCAAGGAAGCCTTGAAAACCACCTTGTATTCTTTGGTCTATGAAAAGGAAGGTGTGTTACCACTAAATTTAGATTTTCCAACCATGGAGCTTATAGATCAAATCGAATTAGAAAATGCAAAGCTAGTTGAAAGAAGGATGACATAACTACTTTTGCTAGAAGAGAAAAGAGAAAAAGCATATAATAGCTTTCGACAAGGTTAAGTGGCACTCAAGCGATGGTTTGATAAAAAATCTTCTCCCAAGCTATTTAAATATGGTGACTTAGTTTTGAAGTGGGTAAGTCGAGAAAGCACAAAAATCTAAAATCATTATGGTTTGGACCTTACCTAATCTTGGGAAGGCATGAATTAAATGCATGAACTGATAGATATGGATGGCTGCCTTTTGCCAATTCCAATAAACAACCAATATTTAAAATTTTATGCATAGAGATGTGTGCCTCAAGTTGTATTATATATAAATAACAACATTTGTAAATATGCAAGTAGTGGTCATGACAGTTTTGCATAGATAAAAGTTGATTGGCCTAAACAAAGATCTGACAATCGCCAAATTTTGAAACCCTAGAGCTTCTATTGGCTAGAGGGTGAAGTAGTATTTCACTTAGCATGCATCCCAAGTGCTTGCATGTACTGATAGTTCCAAGAAAAGATGTTAGCAAAAAAGAAAGCTACATGAAATATTCATTATTAATACACCAACAACTAAGCCTCTTGCCAACTTCACACTTTAAAAATTGGAACTTGGGATTGTACTTTGTATAATTGAGTAGTTATTTTAGGGAGTAAAGTGTTGTTGTAAGAGCAGAAGAATTTGTGTAAAGAGCAATCAGTTACAGTAAGTTCAACTATGGTGCATAGAAATAAGGGACAAAAGGTTCAAAAGGACACTAAGGAGCTTTAAGATCATCTGAGTGAAATTCATGACCTATTTATTATAGCCAATCGAAGCTCAAGAGTTTTAAGATGGAGTAGAGGAAAAGGAAAAAATATTCTTGCCTAAAATGGTGCAAACAACTACATGGAATTCTTTCCTATCGTATTACATGTCTAGATTTGTACACCCTTTCCCAAAGCTAGTCAAAGTGATAGTAAAAAATTATAACCCAAAATTTAGATAAGTATGCATTTTAATAGGATAAAATTGTTTGACATCACAGTTGATGCTATCACAAAGGCTTTCATAATAGGAGATCACCTAGGTACAAATACAAAAATGACTGATATTGAAGATCAAGCTAGGTATTGTAAAAGAGATTGTTAGGAGGTGAAGTCAATATCAAGATCTCCAATGTTCTTCATAATAGAGGTGCATGGTGGTGGAGCTTATGGAGAGGAAACAAACAGTTTTCTGTAGTCTTCCTTTGGAAGAGGAAACAAACAATTTTTTGGAGTCTTCCTTTGGAAGAGGAAACGAACAGTTTTTTGGAGTCTTCCTTTAGAAGAGGAAACAAATAGTTTTTGGAGTCTTCCTTTGGGAGAGGAAATGAACAGTTTGTTTTTTCTATAAAAGAAGAATGACCCCTTGCATGTAAAATTTGATTGAATGTAAAAGTTTACCAAAATCAATAAAATATCAAGCTACCATTGCTTCATGGTTTTTCCTGCACATTGCAAGTTTTTTCACATAAAATTTGTGTTACTATTTTTTTGCATTAATGTATTTTTTGCTTGCACATATTTATATTTTCTAACATCTTGTATTAGAGCCTAGGATTTTGTGTGAGTGGAAGCTGCAACAATGACTAGAGGTGTAACCAAGTTTGAGATTATAAATTTTGATGGCAGGAACTTTATCTTATGGAAGATGAAGGTGGAGGATTTGTTGGTTCAAAATGACCAAGCCCTAGCCTTGAAAGGGATCATGAGTAAACCAAGTAGCATGAAATATGAGGAGTGGGTATTGCTAGATAGGAAGGCGGTTTCTACAATTTATCTATGCCTAGCAAAATCTATTTTGTTCAATGTTGCTAAAGAAAAGACCGCAAAAGCCCTTTGGAAGAAGCTTGAAAAGTTGTATGAGATGAAATACGCAATAAGTTTTTTCTAGAAAAAAACAACTTTATAGCCTAAGGATGAAGGAGGGTTTATCTGTGGTAGATCACTTGAATGAGTTTAATACCCTTATCAGTAAACTTGTTTCAGTTAATAAGAAGATGGAGGATGAGGATAAAGCTATCACCCTACTTTGCTTCTTCCTGAAGAATGATTTGAGCAAGTTTTGTGTGGACTTGTTGAGCAGATTTAAGCAAGTTCCATGTGGACTTGTTGAGTAGATTTGAGCAAGTTATGTGTGGACTTGTTGAGCATATTTAATCAAGTTCTGTGTGGAATTGTTGAGCAAATTTAAGCAAGTTCTGTATGGACTTGTTGAGCAGGTTTGTACCAGATCAGAGACAGAGATTGAGCAAAATTGTGCTAGACCGAAGTACTGTGTTTAGTATAGATTTGAGATAGAGCAGAGAGGAAAGTAGTCTCTAGTGGATAGAGATCCATTAGCCAGGGTAGCAAGGACATGTCTTCTGAGTGGGGACAAGAGTCTTCAATGGAGAGAGATCCACAAGCTAGTGCATTGGAGGTAATAGTCTTCTAGAGGATCACCAACCAGAGCAGAGGAGAAGGAATTATCCTATGGATAGATATCCACGAATTTGATTTAGGGGATTGGTGTCTCCTTTGGACAGAGGTTCATAAATATTTTAGGGACGGATTCCCAAGAGAATTTATTTGAGAAAAATTTATAAGAAATATTTTCTCCATGGAGTAGCCCACATTGGGTGAACCACATAAAAAAAACAAAGCAAACCCTAACCCTGGCAAATCACATCTGTCAGATCTACATCGACGATGTTTATTACATGTCTTAGTATTTTGGCTATAACTTTTGACTCGGGTGTTTGTTTGAGCTCGTTTGCTTTGCAGATTGCACAGATTTTGAAGCTCTACAATTTCATTTTGTCTCCTCTAAGAGGAGATACTTTCCAAGGCTAAAAACATCATCTAACGGCCTAAATTTTTGTTTTAATATATGGCTGGCTAGATTTCCAACATTATCCCCTTGCTGGTAAGGGGACTGACTATCAAGTCCCTTAGCAGCAAAAATTAAGGTTTTACTACTCCCTTAGTAAAAATATTTGCTACTTGATTGTGTGTGGAGCAATACCTCAATTTAACTTGTTCCTTCTCTACCATGTCCCGAATGAAGTGGTACTTGATGTCAAAATGATTGGACCTGGTATGGTGGATAGGATTATGTGCCAAATTAATGACACTCTGATTATCACAGAATAATGTAGTTGGAGTCCCTTGCTTCTCCCCAATCTCTCCTAACACCTTTCAAAGCCACAATACTTGTGCACTTGCTGATGTAAGTGCAATATACTCTACTTCAGTAGAAGACAATGCCACTGTAGCTTGTTTCTTGGAACTTCATGTCACCAAACCTGAACCAAAAGAAAAGTAGTGCCCACTCATGGATTTTCTATCATCAATATTACTGTCCTAATAACTATCACTGAATCCCACTAACTTCAAATTCTTTGCCTGTGAGTAGTGGATCCCATAATCAATTGTTCCACGAACATACCTCAAAATCCTCTTTGTTACCTTCAAATGTAACTATGATGGATTAGCCATATACCTGGAACACTATGAAACAACAAAGCATATATTCGACCTAGTGTTACAAAGGAACATAAGGCTACTAAAAATACTCCTGTACTCTATTTTGTTTGCCCTTTCAACTCCATCCTCCAAACTCAAGATCTCCCCATGTGCAATGGGTGTTGCTACAAGTTTATATTTACTCAAACCATATCTCTTCAACATATCCCTGACATATTTAGATTGACAAACAAAAATCTCATTGCTAGTTTTATGTACTTCCATCCCAAGAAAGTAACTCATCAAACCCAAATCAGACATCTCAAACTCCTTCTTCATATCATGTTTAAAAGAATCATTCAAAGAAGAACTACTCCCCATAAATAATATATCATAAATATAAAGGCATACAATAAGAATATAATTACCTTCCCTTTTTTAGTACAAAGTGGGCTCACTCTTACTCCTTTCAAAATTACACTGCAAGAAGTAGTCATGGATTCTAGCATACCAAGATATTGGAGCTTGCTTTAGCCCATATAGAGCCTTCTTCAACCTGTAGACTTGATATTATTTTCCTTGGATAAAAAAACCTTGTGGCTATTCCACATATACTTCTTCATCTAAATACCCATTGAAAAATGCACTTTTGACATCCATATGATGCACCCTCCAACTTTATGAGCTGCCAATGATAACAACATCCTTACTGTTTCTTGCCTTGCCACTGGAGCAAATGTTTCCTCATAGTCCAAACCATATTTATGAGTGAAACCCTTTTTTACCAACCATGCCTTGTACCTCTCAATGGATCCATCACTGTTCTTCTTGATCTTGTAGACCCACTTGCATCCTACACATTTCCTATCCTTGGGCAAATCACACAACTCCTAAGTACCATTCTTTTCAATAGAATGCATTTCTTCTTGCATAGCCTTCATCCACACTTTATTAGTACTAGCATGCTCAAAACATGAAGGCTCAAAATCATCAACAACTTTAGAAACTTGTGAAACAAGTGCATAGTTTACAACATTACCTTTGGGATCTCCACTGTCATCATATCCATAAAGATGTAGGTTCTCTAACCTCTCTATTACTGCATTCATCTCTGTATGCTGACTCCTTGTCACCCTATTATGGATATTCTTATCAAGAATTTGATATTCTGGGTGATCCTTCAACAATATTTTACCTTTTCCTTTGGCCGATGGTGATGGAGGTGGAGAACTACTGGAAGAACCTTCTCTTGGACTTGAAGGTGCACTTGCAGAAGATGAACTGGAAACTTTTTCATGGATGGGATTAACTAAAATATGGCTTGGTTCCACATTCTCTTCACCAAAAACATCCTCAACAAATAATTTTTGTGATCCCCAACTTCCCCCTTCATCAAAAATTGCATCTCCAGATACAATTATTTAATGTGAAATAGGATTAAAGAACCTGTAAGCCTTAGATTGCTCATTGTACCCAATAAAAATACATTTTTCACTCTTTGCATCCAACTTCTTCCTATTCTCACCATTAACATGCACAAAAGCCACACATCCAAAAACTCTAAAATGATTTACATTTGGCTTCTTGTTGTACCAACATTCATAAGGGGTAATATTCTCAAGACTCTTAGTAGGACTTCTATTTAAAATGTAATTAGCAGTCCTAATTACTTCAGCCCAATAAAACTTACTCATACCTTTTTCTTGCATCATGCACCGTGCCATCTCCACCAAAGTCCTATTCTTTCTTTCAGCCACCCCATTCTTTTGAGGTGTGTAAGGACTTGTTTTCTGCCTTTTAATCCCAAACTCACTACAAAAATCGTCAAATTCATGAGAACAGAACTCACCTCCTCTATCTGTCCTCAAAAATTTGATATAATGACCACTCTCATTTTCAACTAGAGCCTTACAATTTTTGAAGCAATTGAATGCCTCATCCTTATGCTTAATAAAATAGTAGATTTATTTTATATACCTTGGTTTTGGACTCGGGTGCATCTTTCCACATGTCTCCTCATAGAGACTAATTTGACAAATATTAGCCATATAGTGGTGGGATGGTCTACTTGGATGATGATCACCATTTAGAAATTGTGGAAAGAAGGGATAAAAGGATTAAGCTAGATGATGGTAGAGAAAGGATTTATGTGATGTATGACATGTACCCGATTTACGAAAGAATTTGCTCTCAATTAAGATGATGGATAAGCTAGGGTATTCTATCATTTTTGATAACAACAATTGCAAAATTACAAGAGGATCCCTTGTAGTAGCAAAAGGAGAATCTCACTGAACCCTATATCATTTATGCCGTGATACGATGATAAACCATGCAGTAGTAGCAACTTTAAGTTAGGATGTAGTAATGTTATGGCATCAACGCCTAGGACATATGAGTGAAAAATATCTAAAAATTATGCATGACCGAGGTATGATTTCTTGGATTAAGTCTTGTAATTTAGATTCGTGTGAGAACTGTATTTTGGCAAACAAAAGAGGGTTCGATTTACTGCAATCTTTGGTAAGAGTTTTGATTTTTTGCAACTTATACATTTTGATATATTTGGACTAGTCCCCACTTAGTCCTTAAATGGTGCTATCTATTTTCTAACATTTATAGATGATTATTCTAGAAGAGTGTGGGTTTATTTTCTAAAGAAAATTTTGAAAGCTTTACAAAAATTTAAAGAGTTAAAAGCACGAGTAGAGAAAAGTTTGGGCAAGCCTATTTTATGTCTCAGGTCAGATAATGAGGGTGAATATTGCTCTAAGGAATTTGATAAATTTTGTACACAGGAAGGAATTAGACACCATAATATTATACCATATACTCCATAGCAAAATGGTGTGGCTAAGCGGATGAATCACACAATCATGAAATATGCAAGAAGTATGCTCAATGCATCCATGTTGGATAAAAGGTTTTGGGTAGAGGCTATTAATACAACTGTTTACTTCATTAACTGGTCACCTAAAACTACATTGGATGGACAGATTCCAGAGGTTTGGTGTGGTAAGCCAATTGATTACTCTCATTTGCATACCTTTGGCTGTGATGCATTTGCCCATGTGCCTAAAGAAAAAAGGTCCAAAATTGGCCCAAACTCAAGCAAATTTGTTTTTCTCGGCTATGAAGATATAGTAAAGGAGTATAGACTGTGGGATCCTATTATCCACAAGGTAATTATTATCTGAGATGTTATTGTTTAATGAAAAATCCTTGCAAATGAAGGAGGTACAATAAACACCTAATGTTGTACCAGTTGTAGTAGATATGAACAAAGATGAAAATGAAAATCAATATGCTAAAGCTTTTGATCAACATGTAGAATAACAAGTAGAACAAGTAGAGTAGCCACAACAGTCACAAGACCAATAGCCACAACCAACATATCATTGGGTTAGAAGATCTACACATTTACAAAAGTGTTCAAAAAATTATTCTCTTGTTTTTAGTCCTATTTTGATTTGTTAACTAATGATGGTGAGCCTAGTTCATTTTAGGAAGCTAGAGAATATAAGAATATAGAAAAATGGAGGAAATCCATGAAGGAGGAAATGGAAACACTTTGCAAGAATAAAATGTGGAAACTTGTGGATCTCCCACCTAGAAGAAAGGCTATGGGAAACAAGTGGGTGTAGAAAGTAAAGAAGAATAATGATGGGTTGTTGGAATGCTATAAAGCTCTCTTGGTGACAAAAGATTATGTGCAAAAGTCAAGTATAGACTTTAATGAAATTTTCTCTCTAGTTGTGAAGATGACTATTGTTAGAGTTTTACTTGCACTTGTAGCAACATAGGATTTAGAACCGAAGTAGCTTGATGTAAAGAATGCTTTCCTGCATGGTGATATCGAGGAGGATATTTATATGGATCAACCTGAAGTCTATGAAGAAAGAGGTAAAGAATATTTGGTCTACAGAATCAAGAAATATTTGTATGGATTGAAACAGGTGCCAAGAATGTGATACAAAAAATTTGACACCTTCATGAAGAGCCAATGTTTTAGCAGGAGTGAAGCTGACCATTGTGCATACTATAAGAGGTTTAATGATGGTAGTTTTATTATTTTGCTGCTGTATATAGACAATATGCTAGTTGCAGGTCCTAGCATAAATAATTGAACTAAAGGCTCAATTGACTAGGACATTTGAAATGGACTTAGGAGCAACAAACCAAATTTTAGAGATGAATATACACAGGGATAAAATAGGAAGGAATATCTAGTTATGTTAAAAGTCATATATAGAAAATATTTTGTAGCAGTTTAATATGCAGAATGCAAAAACAGTTAGTACCCCACTTCTTTCACACTACAAATTGTATTTTGAACAGTGTCCTAGAACAAAAGTAGAGAAGACACACATGTCTCGTGTACCATATTCATCAGTAGTAGGAAGCCTTATGTATGCCATGGTAAGCACTAGATTGGATGTTTCCCAAGCAGTGGGAGTTATCAGTCAGTACATGGAAAATCCTAGTAAGGAGCATTGGAATGTAGTGAAGTGAATATTTAGATATTTAAGAGGCACTTCAGATGCCACTATTTACTATAGATCGATAAATTTACAAGTTAAAGGTTTTATAGATTTTTATTATGGTGGAGATAGATATGGGAGAAATTTTAGGAGAAAGTCCACTATAAGATATACTTTTACTCTGTCTAGTGGAATTGTGAGTTGGAATTCTAAGTTGCAGTCTGTGATGCCTTTATCAACCACTAAAGCTGAATACATTTTAGCAATTGAAGCCAACAAAGAGGCAATTTGGCTAGAACGACTATTGTGTAACTTCAAGATAATGTAGGAGAATATTACATTGCATTGTGATAGCCAAAGTTTTATTTAGTTAGTGAACAACCCAACATTTCGTGATCACACGAAACACATTGATGTTAAGTACCATTTTATAAGAAATATGGTGGAAAAAGGTAGGATCCCGTTGTAGAAAATTGGTATTGAAGTGAATTATATAGATATGCTTACAAAGTTGATCAAGATAGAGAAGTTTGAGTAGTGCAAAAATTCTATGGGCTTGCTAAAAATGTGATAAAGGAAATATTGGAAATTTGGCACTTGGATGGAAAAACATCGATAGAAGAATTCCTGTATATCGACTTCAAGTGGGATAATGTTAGGAGATGAAGTCAATATCTAGATCTCCAATGTTCTTCATAAGAGAGGTGCATGGTGGTGCAACTTATGGAGAGGAAATGAAGAGTTTTCTCGAGTCTTCATTTGGGAGAGGAAACAAATAATTTTTTGGAGTCTTCCTTTGGAAGAGGAAACAAACAATTTTTTTGAGTCTTCCTTTGGAAGAGGAAACAAATAGTTTTTGGAGTCTTCCTTGGGGAGAGGAAACAAACAATTTTTTTTTCTATAAAAGGGGAATGACCCCTTGCATGTAAAAGTTTATCAAAATCAATAAAAGATCAATCTATCATTGCTCCGTGGTTTTTATTGCATATTGCAGGATTTCCATGTAAAATTTGTGTTACTATTTTTCTGTGTTATTGTATTTTTTGCTTGCACGTAATTTTTATATTTTCTAATAGTGATAATGTTAAAAATTGGCTAAATAAAAATTTAGAGAAACCTACAAATGACTTTCAAAAATAGCCAATTAAACTCCTAGCATTTAGAGGTCATCAAGAAGTCCTTCTATGTTATCTATCATTCTTAGGCTAAACACTGACCAATATGTATATGACTATCAAATAACTATTGTTTATGTCATCACAAATATGCATAACTATGATTGGGCCCAGTTCATAGCCTCCCAAATCATAAGCAATTCATCGCTTTGAAGCTAAAAGAGAAGGAAAACTTTTATTACCTATCACATTTAGATTGGTTGTTCTTGTAATTCATGGAGGGTAACATGCCAAATTTATAAGTTTAAACAATAATAGATAGTGGAGCACCTCTTCTTATAGTTGACTGGATCCTCATCCTCAGGGAAACTAACTCAGATTTAATATTCAATTGATTGTTTCTAGGGCTAGCAACTATCTACATACACAATAGAATTCATTGATTATCTCCATGAGCCAATAAAAAACTACACAATAATAAGCGTAATCTTGATGATTGGTATTTCTTGTAGAATAGTACTTTTATTAGAGAGTATGGCTTTAATAGACATCCCTATCTACTCCCATACTATTTTATTGAGTGGGTATTTACAATGGATTTTTTTTGACAAATAGAAAAAGCAGATGAAAGCTTTAGGACCAGGATAAAAAATATTTGTACTTATTAGTATATTTTTTATTTTGGTCCTATCACCATCATGGCTCAAAATTAGGGTAGTGTTAGATGAGAATATTAATGGTCTTTAGCTATTGATAGTTTTACACTTATGGAACTATTATCCAAAAGGAATATTTAAGGCTAAGACGAAGGAGTTCAATAACAATGCATGAACTTTTGATCACTTTTCCCAACCAGAGATTGAAGCATTTAGCAACAATCCAGAAGATCAAGCACCAAATCTAAATGTAAATGAATTGCAAACACGACCCTAGTAGAGAAAAGACTATCCTCTCAAGCAACCATATAACCCAACTATGAATAAGGAACAAAGAATAAGTAATAAGCATATAGATATGATTCAAGATGAACTAAATTTGTTAGAAGAAAAAATCGAGAGTGGTGGATTCTAAGGTGTGAGGAGGATAATATCAAAAAAACTTCCCTAGTGCTTCATATAGCAATTTATATAAGCAATTTGATAAAGAATATGATAAATGGATAGTTGAGCATAAATGGGAACTAATTCTTGGTCTCATTAAAGAAGATGATAAAGAGGATGAGGAAGAACACATCTATGAAGAGGAAGAAGAAGCTAAAGAACAGAGCCTTTCTCAAGACCAAAACTTTATAGTAAATCTAGATTTTGAGGGAGACTCAAGTTTAGAGGAAGGTCTGACTATGTATTAAATATGAGAAGCTTGGAAAAGGAGAGTTAAGATGAACATCCCCAAGTAGTTGAAGGTTAAACTAGCCAAGAAATCCAACTAGCTACAACTCAAGATGTACAAGTGGAATGCGTAGTATAAGCAAATACTATTGGATAATATTACATTATTTGGTATATGCAAATGTACCCCCATGGTACCTTTATGGTACAAATGTAAATATGTAATAGATTAGGGTTTGAGTCTATAGTTTATATGAGTGATTTATATTCCCTTTATGTAATTATCTATGTGTAAGATATGCACAAGTGTCATGTAAGTGTGTAATGTGTAGGATATGCACAAGTGTCATGTAAGTAAGAGTGCAAGTGTGTAATGAGAGAATGTGTACAAGTGTCATGTATGTAAGTGTAAAAATATGTAATGTAAGGATGTGCACAAGTGTCTTGTATTAGGAATGCATGTAGAAGAGTAAGATTCATGTAGAAGTGTGTAAGTGTCATAGAGTTAAGTATGCATGTGAAAAGAGAGTGAAGAGTCTTGTATACAAGTGGCAAGATAAGAAGCCAAAGTAAAAAGAATGGAAAAGGTTGCAACTCTTGGATATGTGAGGAGTGCAATAGTCAAGTATTGAAAAGTCACATTTCTATGTCTATATTATTGAGATAAAGCTCCAGATAATGTAAGTGGGAAATGGTCTTGTATCGATAATCATAACAAACATTGATAATAAAGTTTGTATACAAATTTTGAGCTATTTTATTAAGTATATTTCATGCTTGCATATGAATGATTTTGACCATTTACATTATAGTGAATGTTATTATATTTATATTGGAAAATACATATATTTATTTTCTCTTATATTTAATTTGACTCTTGATTATTGATATTAAGACTGGAGATATTGTGGCTTAATTATATTTTGGGACCTGAGATAGTTTGGCTTAAAATCCAACAGTGGTATCAAAGCTACTGCTTAACTTTATTCATTTTTGATAGAGTTATATTTTAGAGCCACCATCATATTTGGAGTCTATAATGACCCTCTTTCTTGACCTAAGAGAGAGCTAATTTTTTTATTTTTCTACAAGAATTAATTAACTCACTATATGAAGATCTAATAATTCCTAGTGTTAATGCATAACCATATCGAGTTCATTACGTTGTAGTCGACACTCAAGTGGATAGGAGTGGTAAACTTCCTGTAATTATTGGGGTTCACTTCTTCTAACCTCACCATTAGAAAAGACACCATTAGTGGTCCCCCTATTTCCCTACATTTCTTTGTATGAGACAACTTGACCATGACATAGAGATTATACTTTAAGGTCCATATCACTTAAAGGTGATGCATATTTCCCAACCCTACATACTAGCATCTATGTAGGATTACTATGGAGTAATGCCTTAGTTATTAGTTATTTTCATCTACCCATGGATTAACTAAGACCATTATCACTCACCTGATAATAATCATGGTTACAATTGCCTACCCACAAGGCACCACCACTATACTTCCTTGGTGAATGTTCCTATGGATTATCCCATACCAATCCACCACTAGGATTACGCAAGCCTCACCGCTAGGATTTGTCATTCATCAAAATTACCTAGTTGATTTGTCTACCCACAAAATCAACTAGGTTTGGGTGCAACTTAACTCTAGGGATTACTAATATGGCGCTAACATCCTTACCCATAAAACCTCCCTCTTAACCCAAGGGTCCTATTCAAACATTTTTGTCTAACTCACAAAAATAGAGTGCTATAATAAATCATACCAAAATTCAATACTAACATCAATATATCATATTGATAAAGACTAAAGAATTTAGGTACTTCATTCCATCTTAACACTAGAATTAGGTATTTCCTATATTTGTATAAAATGAAGTAAAACATCATCTAGAAGATCATAACCAAATTCTTATTAATTACTTTCCCTATTATTCCATCATCTTCTTCAATAAATACAATTTATCTATCTTGCTATCAACAATTTATTTCCAAAGAAACTTAACATAGAAGGAAAGCAATAATTTATCTTTCATTATTTGAACAAAATCCATGATAATACAACAAGAATGTTTACAAGGATATCATAATCATTGCATAGCATAACTTCCACACATGATACCCTTTTAAGTATTTCTTATCTCCAAATACAATATTACATTTCAAAATGCTAATACATAATGGTCACTAGTCTCATCTTCTTTTTCAATATCTTCTATTTGATATGTTTTTCTCCATCGATCTTTTGAATTTTAATATAGGGATCAAGACAACTCTTTGGATGAATATGCAAGCCTAACATGCAACATGCAAATAAATTCAAACAAGAACAATGCAAGTTTGAGAGAAGCCCATACTTCTCACACTCAATTATGGATTCCTTAGCTACACAAGCCTCATCCATCCCTTTGGTTAAACTTACTATTCAATCCTTCATGATTAAATAATAATTTCCTCATTTCTTAAATATAGAAATATTTTCAATACATTGTTCCAATATTATTTCTTACCATTCCTTATAACATGGGTTTATTACTCTTCTAATAAATCCTTATATATTTTCATATTTAATATTGATTATTAATCAACCTCATCAATAAATCAATATTAATAAGACAAAGGTCTTCAATCAATAAATAGATTCAACCCTATTAATATGAGTTAATAAGACTATTATTATTGATTATTAAACAAACACGTTATTAAATCAATAATAATAAGATAATATACCTCACTATATATAATTAAGAGGTTGTACTTGTGTCCTCCACACTTGAAAAATTGCAACTCTCTTCTTTAGAGCTTGAGAGTTTATAAATAAATACAGTTCTCATCTCAATTGAGATGCTATAGCTAGAAACCAACATAATTTTACATAAACTATTTGAGTTCTTGATTTTCATTTTTGGGATCTTTTCAAATTTTTATATGAATACAAATATTTCAAAATTCAACATCATTTTTGACATTTTCCTATAGAATCCTTCAAAATACAAAACTTCACCTATACTATCTATTCATTGCATCTTAGTAGAGTAATATTTCTAAAACATCGCACTATCATAGTCCACTTTACCAAATCTGGATTGCTAGTTTCTTTCCTGAAACACAAGTGCAACCACAAAAATTATAATAAATAGTTATATGAAAACACATTATTGTTACAAAATAAAGCATATATTACCAATGGAAAACATTAAAGTAAATATTAATAATTAATTGATTCAGGCAATCAACATTTTCTTGTCAATTTCAACTAAACTTACTACTTCCTCTAACCATGGAAAGGATAATTTAATTTCATGATCCTTAATAAAAACCCCTCTATAGACTAGCCTATCTGCACATTTGTTTCTTTCCCTTAATGTATGTGTAAACCTGATTTCTTCAAACTCTTTAGCAATATCTTGAATTTCCACAGTTATCTCTTGTATGTTCCATGGAGCCTTAGCTTTCCTAAAAATTACATTTATTACTATGAGAGAATCGCCTTCCATCCATATTCTATTCCATTTCATTTGTTTGCATATTTTAACCCTTCTAAAGCTACCCAAGCTTTATCTTCATTATTGTCTTGAATCCACTATTGAAAGCACAATGAGATAAAATATCTCTATTATTTCTAATTATTCCTCCTCCTCCTGCTGGTCCTAGATTTCCTTTAGATGCTCCATAAAAATTTAATTTAACCCACTTCACATTTGGTGGTTTCTACTTTATATTATTTTCCTTCTTTTTACTTCTCTTGTACCCAAAATCATAATTCCATTTAATGACTTGATTGCATGTATCAAGGCTCTTTGCTTCCAAATTCGGGACTGGGTGAGTTTATAGGGTTGGTTTAGACTCCTCTATGACTAAACATATCTTTCATTTCATTACCTCTAAACTAATTTCTCTTTCTTTAAATATTCTTCTATTCCTTTCTAGCCATATAGTCCAAAGTATTGTACCTTTTGATATATCCCTTATTATCTGTAAAGCCTCACTTTAATAATTACTCTATCATTTCTTTAAACAATCTTCAATTATGCTATTCATCACCATGCATTTGCCAAACATATTAAGAATACATTGCCATAGATTCTATACTATTGAGCAATGTTCCAAGAGATGGTCTATACTCTCCTCCTCCTTTTTACAAAGAACACATTGAGAGGGGCTATGAAAACCCCTTTTCATAAGGTTATCCTAGGATAAAATTCTTCTATGACCTACTAGCCAAACAAACATTTTAACTTTAGGAATGCTTGGGCTATCCCAAATATCTCTCTATATTCTAGTGATATTACTATTTTTTTGGTGTTGTACATTATATCCACTTCTTGTTGTGTATTATCCTGAGCTATTCAACTCCCAAATCAATTTATCTTTGGCTCCCCTCGGAATAATCACAGTTGTTATCTTTCTACTCAAATGCTTCCTAACATCAATGTCTTCTACACTTGTAAAACATTATTCTTTCCATTTGTATCTTCCTTCCTGATCCTTGTACAAAATGTTTGAAACCCTATCACCATATTTATCTTGAAGCAATATCATCCAAGGTTTCAAAATTGGATCTAAATTGAGTGTTTTTTTTATCACACCAAGTATCCATCCAAATATAATTTTTTTCTCCAATTCCCACCACCCATATTAAACCTTTAATCATAAGATCAATGATTTTTTTAAAAATATTTTAAAGAGCAAAACCATTTGGTAGAGAGAATGTAGTAAATATTAAACTTGTGTTATTGGAATCAAAATACTTAGAAGAATTCTTGCCCATTGTCTTTGAATCTCTTTATACAATCTCTAGATGAATTTTCCCTTAAGAGCTAAGTTTGCATTTGTAAGAACACCAATGAAATAAGTTTAAATATCATCGATCTTTCTAAAAAAGATAAGGGCGATCGTTATAAAAACTTTGGCTCATTAAAAATTCTTAAGATGAAAAACAAAGGCACCTTCTTCTTCTTGAGTTCAAAATTGCTATTTAAAAGCAAACGTAACAAGACATTCTTTAAGGAATTTAAGCACATTTATAACAGTTTTTTATAAGAAAACTATGAAAGCTACTAAGGATAAAATTCATCAATGATAAAGTGACGTGCTTTGAAAATGAAGTAGCATTACCCATACCTCTATCTTATTCATACATAGGGAACACTATTCAACCACAAACATTCTTCCATGCTTTTACATAATTGGACATCCATTTTGGTAAGCTTGGATTGTTGTTAGAAGAACATTAATCTATAAGGTTCTCATAATAATACAAAGTATTTTACCTATTACATAAAGCCTAAATAATGAAGATTCTTTCTTTTCGGTATTTAATGTTTCTCTTCATAAACTAGAGAAATATAAACATGATTGATTGGCTGCAATTTACTTATGATCCATACCTAAAATTCTTTAAATATGATCAATTTTTCGATGAAAACTTCACACATCAGTTTAATGGAAACCGGGTTGAAAGGCAATCTCTTAACAGTTTTTAGGAAAGAAAACTTTAATAAGAAATATCAAGTATGAGCATGAATAAAATAAGAGATTACCTCTTCAACAATAGTATGAAAATCCTCTTCCACTTTTCTTCTCAATCCTTCATGCCTTCCCATTCCTTCCAGCCAGCCCAAAATTTCGAAGAATCAAATATTGATCAGAGGAAGATCAAACAAAGGAAGAATTCAAAGGTTAAGGATTTCTTGTTTTCTTGATACATTAAAAATCACCTCAAATACAATTAAGTGTTGATACGTTAAAAATTACCTCAAACTACCTCAAGGACTTCTTGTTTTCTTGATACATTAAAAATTACCTCAAATACAAAGAAAGTAATTTGATGACTTCAAAGGTCAAGGACTTCTTGTTTTCATGAATTATAATATATGGTTATAATTCATCTAGATGTTGATTCCATGCATCAAATACAAAATGTTGGTATAGAATTGTAATACTTTGAATACATATTAAATGTTATCTTGTATAAAGTGTTATATGCTTACAATATATAAATTGTTGTGTACATTATTATTTTTTGACTAGATGGAAAAAATAAGGGTTTTGAAAGGCTCCCCTAACCTTTTAAAAAAGGGACAAGAAATAGACAACAAAGAGCCAAAACCAACTAAATATAGAGACAATAAAAGTGAACAAGACCCAAAAGAAACCAACAAACTAGGGCACAACTACCGCACAACACAAAGAGGGACAACCCACAGAAAACTAGATCAGGAGATCAGTCTTGAGAAGAGTTACTTTTAAAATCCAAAGGAGATATTGATGGATTTTTTAGCTTCCAAGAGAGCTCCTTGACTAGAAACAAATTTTGATTGGTAGATCTCTTGATAGCTCTGAGGATTTCTTTCAAAAAATTAGAATGACCAGAAGAAGGGAAAGAGTCACCCTGAGTTTTGCACTTAGACTTCTTCAAGCATTTCCTTTTCAGGGAAGGGGGTTCATTAAAGTCCTCTGAGTCCTCAAAAACGTCTATAGAGAAGAAAATTTTCACCTTGTCACCTTTAGATATAATTCTTCTTGATCTTCTATGGACTTTAGGCTTGAATTTGACTTTCTTCAACAATATTTTGCTACCCTTCAGATTGAATTCCTTCAAAGAGTCAAAATTACTATCATTTTGGATAGATAAGGGGGTTGAAGGGGAACAAGAGCTTCGAATCTCATAATGAAGATCTTGGATTGCTTTCTCCTTAAATGAATTACTCTTCCTAAAATTTAGATAGACCACCATGGTATCTAATTTTGACTCCACCTCATTTAAAGTATTTACTGGAGGATTAGTCCCATCCAATAATTATAGAGGACTCAAATTCTAGGTTTGCATTTTTGAGTTCCCTCCTAGAGTTGGCAGGGTGATACTATTGTCAAGTTGAGGTCGAGGGGCATATAATTCCCCATTATTCTTTAGAGCTTGCTTATTCGACTGCAAATTCATGAGATCATCTTCCTTATCCATCGAAGAGGAGCCAGTCTTGCCATACATAAAATTAAAAATTAGTTTAAATAAACCTTGATGGTTGGGGATAAAAGCATTACCATTTTGGGTGTCAGTTGAAGTTTTTTCCAACTCCTTGAATATAAATATGGGAATGTTCATATCTTTCCTCCTGATATGATTCGCCAGAGCCAAGTGAAAACTATGGACCACCTCCTTGTTACACTTTGGAGTAAATTAATCCATGATTACTGATAAAACCCTGTTACATGGTTCTCTAAAGGACTTGGTTTTTAATCCGTTATGATATTTATTTGGTTTTCCTGCCTTACACCTAAACACTTCAATCTCTTTTGCAAGGAAGTGTTTTTTCCTATCCACACAAGCACCTCGTATTGAAATACCTATAGGAGAGGAATGGAGATGGTGAAATTTATACCTCTCATAGTCACCTCCCCTTTGGACCAAGAATGTGCTATTTCTATCACAAGCTCAGAGTCATATCCCTTAAACATCTTCAGAAAATTAAGAAGACCACCCTTAGAAAAAATGGAAATGAATTTCTCATCAGCCACAACTAAGGATGGTTCAATACCTTTAACAAACGTAGCCATGGTGCTCTCCCTAGAAGAGTTTATTATTTTACAACTGAGAATTGAGTGTGAGTTTGCTTTCTTTAAATTTTTACATAACTCAATATTCACTCCTTACGACAGGGCAGTTGGAAAAAAACCAAGCACTTTTGGAAATATATCCCATCTGGCACTTGACACTCCTATGATTGAGACTGACTAAAAAGGTATAGGTACAAATCTTATGCAAGGAGTGGAGGCATTGAAAATAATTAAAATGACTTGGGCCTTTTGAAGAAAGAGAAAAACCTCTAGGGATTATCATTAATCTGACGTCGTGAACACTTTCCAAAATGCCAATGCCATTCCAAACACATGAACAAATGAAAAACCACTAGCTCATATGATAAGAAGGAAGGAAGGTAGTTTTACGATCTGTCTTACCTATTATGGGATTGTGGCAGCTCCATTTCAAGAAAGACATAAACATTTGCCACAAAAGGTGGTTATAATTTCTTTCAATCTGAGATGTTGATTGTGTAATCCTATACTCGTGTCAATGATAGGTGATCCTGTATTCGTGCCATCTTATACCCTTAGGACAGGCAAGAGGCACTCTATTACTTTGAAGAATGTAGCTCCATGATGAATTGAACACCCTCTAATGATCATCTCTACATATCTTATCAACAGATGTGCCAATGGCTTTTGAAAATTTAAAATTTAAAATTCAAAAAGTTAGACTTCCAATGTTACATTGTACATTGTTGTGTACATTCTAAGCAATGTTACATATTCATGTAATATGTGTGCATATGTTATGTTTGTATTGAATCTATACAATGTGAGCTCATAAATATTATTAAATCACTGTAAATTGTTCAAACGATGCTATATTAATTATACAAAATATTCTATAGTAAGTCATTGTGTATAAATTAGTTTTGTGATTGTGAACAATACTTTAGTTTTAAATTAATGAAACTCATTACAATAGTTATATGTAAATATGCACACACATGTTGAGTTATATATATATATATATATAAACACATACATATTAAACTGTATGATTGTATATGATTGAATATATTGCCATTATAAATGTGTATGCTCTTGTGTTAAGTGTAGTGCGTGGAAACAATGCTTGCATTTTGTATATGTGTGCTATATCAATACTAGTGAGCCATGTGCAATGCTGGTATTACATATGTACAACATAAAAATACAATATAACCAATAGTTGTTGAGGCTTGGATTAAATATTTTAATAGTTTTAAATATAGTCAATATAGCTAACATTTGGTGAGGCTTGGATTTAATATTTTGACAATTTTAAATATAGCGAATATAGACAAAAATTGGTGAGGCTTGGATTAAATATTTTAATAATTTTAAATATAGCCAATATAGACAATTATTGGTGAGGCTAGATTAAATATTTTAACATTTTTAAATATAGCCAATATAGCCAACAGTTACTAAGGCCTAGATTAAATATTTTAATTGTTTTTAAATATAGCTAATATAGCCAACAATTGGTGAGGCTTGGATTAAATATTTTAACAATTTTAAATATAACCAATATTAAGACATGCAAATATAGCCAATACAGCGAACAGTTGGTGAGGCTTCGATTAAATATTTAAATGGTTTTAAAAATAGATAATATAGCCAATGTTTTGTTTGCTTAACCTTTTTGTTTACTTTGCATGTTCTTACTAAATATTGTTGTTTGTGTCACTCTAGATTATTTGCATATTCACCTCTAATCCATTTATATTATATCACTTGTTTTATCATATTATACGCTTGGTCGCACACGTTAATAAGAGTAATAAGTAGACATAATCTATGTTAGATGATATATGCAATTGAAGTGTAGAATGTACACATATCAATAAGAGAATGGATGTTATAATAAATAGTAAGCATGATGTGTACATGTTTTAAGATATTGTATATAACAAAATAAAATAATGATAAGGCAGATGTTATGCATATGTAGCTATCATGTTCATGTTATAATACAAAGATATTCAAAATAATATAATATACAAGAAGAGAGAGACAATGCACACAAGTGTTTAGTATTACACGTGATTGTTATGGTAAGTTTTAAAGTAAAGATGATGATCAAGTTGTATAAATGCATCAACTACATAGATGATACAATAGCATCAACAATAATATTTTGGAATGATATTAAGACAATTTACATTTCAATTATAAGGGTAATATTTTTTTTTGAACATTTGGAAGGTTTTAATGTAGCCAATATTGAGCATTCTTTTAATTATTGAATCATTCTTTATTAATATATTTTTGAATTTTTTTTTTAATTGAGCATAATTTTTAATAAGTCAAGTATTAATATTAAGTAATAGATACTTTTATTTCCAAAGGAATTTCCGGTAGATTGTTTACCTTTATTTTTCAAGATTAGCAAGCTAGTTAATAAATTTATCTTGGTATATGGTTTAGTGGAAGTATGAGCTTCAGATGAACCATAACCAAGTAAGAGAAGTATGGAATTCTCTTTTATATGGCTAGAAAGTTTTGAAAGAATGTTTTTATGAGCTTGCATTGTTGAATGATTTATTGCTTAATGCATGTTAGACTTGCATTTTCATTCAAAAGAAAAGAGAGTTGTCCTGATCCCTATACTATCATCAAGAAAATATGGAATCATAGGGAAAAGCAATTAATAGGTTTAGTTATGATTTTCTAGATGTTGTTTACTTCTTTTCATGTAAATAAAGGAAATGCCTATTTCTAGTATTATGTTTTGAAGGAAGAACCTAAATACATTAGTCTTATCAATATGATATATGGATGTTAGTATTGAATTTTTGGAATGATCTATTATACAAAAATGTTTTTTAGGACCCTTGGGTTAAGAGGGGGTGTTTATGGGCATGAATTATTAGTGCCATATTAGTAATCCCTAGAGTTGAGTTGTACCCAATCCTAGTTGAGTTGTGGGTAGATAATTCAACTAGGTAATTGTGAATGATATACCTAGCGGTGAGGCTTGGGTGGTCCTAGTGGTGAGGCTTGGATGATTTCTAGTGGTGAGGCTTGGGAATATTAATGGTGGATTGGTATGGGATAATCCACCGGATCATTCACAAGGTAGTATAGTGGTGGTACCTTGTAGGTAGGCAAGCATGACCATGATCATTACCAGGTGAGTGGTAATGGTCTTAGTTAGTTCATGGGTAGATGAAACTAACTAATCACTAAGGCATCATGCCATAGTAATCCTACATAGATGATAGTATGTAGGGTTAGGAAATAGGCATCACCTTTAAGTATTATGGGCCTTAAAGGGTAATCCCTATGTCGTGGTCAAGTTTTCTCATACAAGGTAGTGTATGGAAAATGGAGGGACCATTGATGGTATCTTTTCTAATGGTGAGATTAAAAAGTGAACCCCAAGAATTACGAGAGGTTGGCCGCTCTTGTCCACTTGAGTTTCATCTACAATGATAGTAAAATAAAGATGGTATATGCCTTATACTGATGAAATTATTAGGTCTTCTTTATGAGTTAATCCTTGTAGAAAAAATAGCTCTCTCCCTTGGGTCAAGAAAGGGGGTTATTACAGTTGGTATCAGAGCCTAGGAATAGGTCGTAGGACTCAATGCTTCATTGAGAAGAATCAAGTTGTATTTTTCCATGATGTGCAAATATTAAAAAGGCTAAAATTCTATAGGGACCTTAAGTTGATTAAGGACAAACAAGTATTACACATCGTCTTGACCAGTTAGACCAAGGAGTAAAAATCCTAGAAAGTATAACTTCTTATTGGGAATCATAACCTAACCTAGCTCCTTTTTATGGCCAAGAGGAAATGGCACCTATTTTGAGAGGGGGATCTTCTAAGAACCTAGGATCAACTATGTAGGAAGAAGTTGCAGCTCATCCCTAAAAGGAAAAACAAACTAGAATTTTAGGGAGATCCAACAAGAGGATGGAAAATCTTACATCAATAGTTAAGTTGCTACAAGAGAAGATGGAGCAACAATAAAAAATGTTGGAAACACTTGTTAACCGAGAATCCAATAACAAGAATTCAAAGGGTAGACAAGAAGAAAATCCTGCTAGAGGAGTCCAAGAGGGTAAAGCTTGAATTGAGGCTAAGCTTGCCAAGGACTTAAAGAATGTAAGGGTACCCAAATTTAGTGGAAAATAAGGGGGTGATGTCACATAATATTGGTTGAATGAATTAGAGACCTACTTTTCCATGAAGAATTACTCATTGAAAACATAAACTATTTGGGCCACCCTTCATCTACAAGATGCTACCTTGGAATGGTGGAATACATTCAAGGTGGGTAGAGGAATCCAAGTGATGGATTTAAAATGGAATGAATTTGTAAGGGAATTCAAGAAAATATTCCTAACTGATCAATTCTATGTAGAGAAATTTGAGGAATTTTCTATGCTCCAACAAGGCACCTTGATTGTGGAAGCTTATTATAAAAAATTCATCAAAATTTTGAAATATGTTCCTGAATATGAGACTAAGGAATATTTGAAGGTGCAAAAGTTCATCTTGGGAGTAGATCCTAAGATCCAAACAGTAATCAATTTGCTTAAGCCCAAAAATTTACAGAAGGCATATGATTTGGCTCGATAGGAGGAGACAAATCAACACACTAAGAAGACCTTTAATTATGGAATATGACAAAATAAGAGAGAAAAGAACTCAGGAAGACAAAAAGTGTTGCATTTGCAAGATGGACCAATGAACAAAATAAGAAAACCAAAGAAAACCTAAGAGAATGAATGAAATTTGGGAATAGTAACAATGGAAGTAGGGATTTTTACAATATTTTTTAAAGAAAAGATAACTAAAAGCCCCATCCTTAGAAACATAATGACTCAAAAAAGAAGGATGATGCAAGGGATAAAAGGTAAGAGAAGTCTCATGCACCTAAGATGGGTTGTTTTATTTGCAGAGGTCCTCACTATGCGAACAAGTGTCCTCAATGGGTAGGTCAAAGTGGTAGAATGGAAGAGCAACCTCATCGAATTTATGTAACAATAGGAAATTAGAACTTGGATGGCTAGGTAACTCCTATGCTTTTAAATGGTAAGTTGTTTAATAGAAATATAAATGTTTTAATTGATTGTGGAGCTACAAATAGTTTTATTTCTACTAGTATTATTGGGGATATGCCAAAAAAACCTTGGATTTTTGACATAAGGGTGGAAAGTTGAGTATGGGTCTAGGCAAACCTACTTAGTGAATCAATGTATTTCCAATGTCGAGATATCCTTACCCAATGGATCAACTATTTGGCACTTATATGTAGCACTGCTACATGCCTTTGATATTATTTTAGGGATGGATTGGCTAAAAGCCCATGGTGCCCTAATCAATTTCCAAGAAAGATGGATGGATTATATTGATAAAGATAAGCAAATATTAAGGGTTCAAAGCAAACAAGGGTCTTTTCGACCATATTTATTGTCAGCTATGCAACTTAAGAAAGTAATTAAAAGAGGTGGAATGTTGTATGTGGTCAAAATAAATAGAAAGGAAGGAAGTAATGGAGATGCGGAACTATTTAAGAAACATCCAATCTTGCATGAATTTAGGGATGTGTTTTTAAAAGATCTTCCAGGCCTTCCACCTTGACATGAATTTGATTTCACTATTGAATTAATGCCTAGAGCTGAACCTATTGCTAGGACACCCTATAGAATGGCCACTATTGAGTTGTAAGAATTAAAGGTGCAACTCCAAGACTTGTTGGAGAAAGGTTTGATTAAACCTAGTGTGTCACCCTAGGGTGCTCTAGTGTTATTTGTAAAGAAGAAGGATGGTTCCTTAAGACTATGTATTGATTATAGGATGTTAAACAAGGTGACCATCAAGAATATGTATCCCTTACCAAGAATTGATGATATTTTTGATCAATTGAAATATGCCACCATTTTCTCAAAAATTGACCTAAGATTAGGATACCATCAATTAAGAATTCATGAGGAAGACACTCACAAAACAACTTTCAAGACAAGATATGGACACTATGAATTTATGGTTCTACCATTTGGGTTGACAAATGCACCAATAACCTTTATGAACCTAATGAACAATGTGTTCAGGAAATATTTGGACCATTTTGTTTTGATATTTCTAGATGATATCTTGATATATTCTTACACCAAAGAAGAACATGACCAACATTTGAGATTGGTATTAGAGGTGTTGAGGAAGAATCAACTTTATGGAAAGTTGTCAAAGTGTGACTTCTATGTTTCACAAGTACAGTATTTAGGGCATATTATATCTGTAGAAGGGATTGCTATTGATCCAAAGAAAATTGAAGCCATACTAAGCTAGCCTGCACCTACTAATGTGTCCAAAATTTGAAGTTTCATGGGAATGACTGGTTACTATAGGCGATTTATGGAAAAATTCTCAAGAATTGCATACTCTATTACTAACCTTCAAAGAAAAGGAAAAGAGTTCAAATGGATAGAGAAGTGTGAGGTCACCTTTGTAAATCTAAAGAATAAGCTTACTACAACACCAATTCTCAAAATACCTGATCCTTTTGAGAATTTTATAATATGCACATATGCTTCTTTAGAAGGATTTGGAGGAGTTTTATCCCAAAATGAAGCTATAGTAGCCTATGAATCTAGAAAACTTAAGAAGCATGAGTTGAACTATGCTACGCATGACCTGGAGCTAGCAGTGGTTGTCCATGCTCTTAAGGTCTAGAGGTATTACTTGTTGGGAAAACATTTTGAGCTAAGGATAGATCACCAAAGCTTAAGGTACATATTTACCCAACCGATGTTGAATGCAAGGCAAAGAAGGTGGATAGAGTTCTTAGCTAAATATGACTTTGGTATAGAATATATCAAAGGAAAGGAAAATAAGGTGGTTGATGCCTTGAGTAGGAGGAGGCATATAACAACCTTAACTCAAAGTCATGTTGACTTGATTGAAAAAGTCAAAGAAATGCAATTATAGAACATGTATTGCATTGAAATCCGGACTAAATTTGAGGTAAATCCTGAAGAAAATGGGGATTTTAACATAAAATATGAGCTTTTGTGTTTCAAAGATAAAGTTGTTATACCCAAGATTGGTGATTTAAGGAGAATGATTATGTAGGAGGCACATTGTTCTCCATATTTTGCTCATCTAGGAGGTGCAAATATGAGAGAGAATATGAAAAAGACCTTTTATTGGCCTGGAATGAAACAAGATGTCAATGGTTTCATTGCTAGATGTTTGGAATGTCAAAAAGTAAAGGTAGAACATCAACATCCAGTAGGAAAACTATACCCACATGATATACCTACTCAAAAATGGTAAGTCATATCCATGGATTTTATTGTGGGTTTACCTAAAATAAGGTACCAACATGATGCAATACTTGTGGTGGTGGACAAGTTGACAAAGGTTGCACATTTCATACTAGGAAACATCAAGGATGATGCATTGGTTGTGGAAAATAAGTTTGCCAAGGAAATAATCTGGTTGCATGGTTTCCCTGAAGTAATTATATTAGATAGAGACTCCATAGTTTGGCAAGCTCTTCATCGTGCTTTGGGCACTAAGTTGAATATTAGTTCTACTTACCATCCAAAAATAGATGGGAAAATAAAGAGGGTTAACCAAGTCCTTGAAGACATGCTCCACATGTATTGCATGGATCAAAAGTCTAAGTGGGAAGACTATTTACATCTGGTAGAGTTTGCATATAATAATGGATACCATGCATCCTTGGGAATGGCTCCATTTGAGGCCTTGTATGGAAGAAGGTGCAAAAAACCTCTATCTTGGGATAATCTGGAAGATTGGGTGGTGATCGAACTGAACACTATCAAGGAGATGGAGGAACAACTCAAGGTGATTTGGCAAAGGCTCAAGGAAGCAATTGATCACTAAAAAAGCCATAAAAAAGGTCATCAAGAAAATTATCTATGGGAGACAAAGTATTTTTAAGGGTGAGGCCTAAGAAATGTGCCATCAAGTCAACCAAGTTAGATCCTTGTGAGTATACTTAGGAACATGAGAAAATGCTGATGAAATGAGAAAGCAATTTTCATTTTTGTTTGAATAAAAATATTTTGTTTTTGAAAAAAACACAAGGGACTATGTTTAGTCTTAGGGGGATTTTATAATGGTCCATTTTGGTAGGACCTTCCCTTGTTGTTTGATTGATGTATTAATGTGTTGATAATTAATGCATGATCCTATTCTATTCTATCAAG